>JAEQBH010000430.1:0-600000 GCA_016808115.1 Tetrastigma voinierianum | reverse complement strand
CCATAGCGCGCAGATGCGCCGCAGGAGGGGGCCTCGCCTGTGGAGCCAAGCACTAGCACCTCACATTTCACAGCAGCCCGAGAGGCTGTGGTACGGGCAGAGGCAAAGGACAAGGCCCACAGCAGTGGACATCGGGGGTGGGTTCAGGCGTGTCTACGTCATCACACCGCAGCCGAGCCGCAGATCACCCGCCATGTGGTACGTTTTGCTATCTCGCCTATGGGCAACAAAGTGTTATTTAATCTGTGTCGATTCATTCATCACGCACGCCAGGATCGAGTCAGCTTCTGGTGGCTCGAGACCTTGTAGAGCTCTCAGATGCGGAGTTCTCCCTGGGGTGGATTGGGCGCTTATCAGTGGATGATATAACAGGTCGGAGTCGGAGATCTCGGGACTCTACTCACAATGGACCCAAGGATCATGGACATGTCGATTCTCGGCGTCATCCTCGGGATGGATCAATGACAAATTACGTGGTCAGTATCGACATGAGCGCAGGAGGTTACCGCCTACACGCAGTGATCTGCACTCAAAGGCCCCGTGGAGACAAGCATGACATTTTGCCCCGCATGAGATACTGAGAGTCCAGTATCAAGGACGCTTGGCTGGGTTGGCTAGCGAGCCTTACCCCAGAGGACGATGAGAGACCGGACTTAGATCTACCTCGAAAATATATAGTACGTGGATGTTTTTCGACGAGTTACCCGACTACTCCGCAGGTATTTTGTGGTATCGAAATACACCTGGTACTTCACCCATCTATATGACTAAGATAGATGGCACCTATGATATAGGGAACTCGCAGTCCACCACAGGAGCTAATGGACAAGGGTCTATTAGACCGAGCACTTCACCATGGGGAGCTCCGCTTCATGGCGTAAGAAGCAGCGACAAGACCTTCGAGATTGTGCATTGACTAAAGACAACTTGAACAGTGGTTACGATCAAGATTTGGTACCCATTACCGATACGGACGATTTGTTTGATCGCTTGAGAGGAGCGAGTCTACTCCAAGATGCACTCGTGACCGGTTACCATCACCGAGGGTTAGGATACGTATACCTAAGACATCGCTTAGGACGCCGTTATGGGCACTTTGAGTTTACTTCGCAGATGCCCTTGGATTGACGACGCGCCCAACAGCATTCATGGATCTCATGCACGTGATATTCCAACCCTATTTAGGATCGGGCTTTGTCGTGAAGTCTTCGCGGATGACATTCCTCGACCTACTCCTACCGAGCGGAGCATGAGTATCACTTGAGGATCGTTTACAATTGTTGAGACCATCACCAGACGCCCAAGTTCAAGAAGCGAGTTCCGCTTACCGAGGTGAGATTTTGGGACACGTGGTGTCAAGATTTGAGTGTCAATGACCTCGCAGGCTACGAGGCGTTGATGAATCGGGAGAGGCCGAAGTCACCGAGATGCGTAGTTTCCTTGGGATTGATGGGTATGTGAGATTCATTGAGGATTTCTCCCGATAGCAAGACCTATGACTTGATTGACCTAAGGAGGTCAAGTTTGAGGGATGACCGATGCGAGGAGGCATTCCAGGAGTTGAAGAGGAGACTTACTTCATCTTCCATCTTGATAGTCCCAGACAGGGGACAGGGGTACACAATGTATTGTGATGCCTCGAAGGGCAAGACTGGGATGTGTTTTGATGCAATCCGGGAGGGTAGTAGCTTATGGTTCCCGTCAGTTGAAGAATCATGAGCAGAATTACCCCACACACGACATGGAGTTGGCGCCGTAGTCTTCGCCAAAGACGGCGCCACTACTTATACGGCAAGAAGTTCGAGGTGTACTCGCACCATAAAAGTCCGCGTATATTTTTCACGCAAAGCAGACTCTCAATATGAGGCAAATACGTATGGATGGGGTTCCAGAGGATTATGATTTCACTTTGCATTACCATCCCAGAAGGAAATGGGAATGGCTGAGCGCGCACTCGGCCGGAAGTCACGGAGCGTTGGCTAGTATAGCTTCTCGGAGTATGGATGCTCGAGACTCCGTGGGATGGGCACAATACGACACCAGTGCACTGTGTGGTACCTGGGAGTTTAGTGGCTACAACTGCCTCTGCTAGAGCAGAGGATTGGAGTCCCAATGGCGTGATCGAGATAGTGTCCACAGACCGAGTACAAATGTAGTACTGTGACGAGGGATAATTGCTCACGTGATGGTACCATATAGGGGACTCGCAAGGGTTCCCGCCTGACCGATTTGAGAGCAGGAGATTCTCAGGAATTTCAACGCTCTTGATTTTGCCGTGCATCCAGTGGCACGAAGATGTACCAGATCTTCGCCGCACTACCGGAGTGGGATGAAGAGACACGTAGGGGACTTTCGCTCGACGACATGTCTCACATGTCGCCAGTGTTAAGGCCGAGCACCGTAATGCCAGGCTACTTCAAATGCATCGAGGTGGGTCGAGTGGAAGTGGAGCACGCCACGCATGGACTTGGTGACCCACTTGCCACGTAGCGCCAGGCTACGACGCGCACGGGTGATAGCGATCCCGGCCATGAAGCTCCACATTTTCTAGCTATGCAGATGACCTTCGCCTTGGAGAGATTCTGCCAATTGTACATTCGAGATATAGTCCGACTACATGGGGTACCAATATCCATAGTATCGGATAGGGACCCGAGGTTTACGGCACACTTTTGGAAGAGTTTCCAAAAGGCTATGGGCACACGGCTGACCATGAGTACAAATGGGGCTCCACCCTCACGGACGGGTCAGTCTCGGAGAGGACTATACAGTGTTAGAGGACATGCTGCGAGCATGCGTCCCGGATCATAAGGGTAGTTGGGAGGAGCATTTGCCTTAGTGGAATTCGCCTACAACAACGCTACTGCACGAGTATACGAGATGGCACCGTATGAGGTACAGCGCCGAGGCCGTAGATCACCGTTATGTTTGACCGAGGTGGGGCAGCCCATCACCGGGTCCCGATCTGATTAGAGACACCTCCGATAAGGTGAGCTTAGCAGTTTGACAACGCCTTCTTCACTCTACTTAGAGCCGCGTAAGAGCTATGCGGATGTGCGACGTCGACCGCGAGTTCGAGGCCTGGGATCATGTCTTCAAGGTGATGCCTGGGCAGGGGAGGGTCGCCCGATAAGCTTAGGAAAGCATCGCAGGTTCATCGGACCCTTCGAAGCTACCGAGAGGGTAGGCACCTGCGTATCCGCTGGAGTTATCGTCAAGACAGATAAAGTCCACGTAGGTATTTCACGCCTCCATGTCTCTAAGTATACTCCGTGATCCAAATTTCATGTAGTGGATTGGGGACAGATCGAGGTTGACACGGATGGGACCTTCGAGGAGGGACCAATGTGCATTGTGGATAGCCGTGATCAGGTTTTGCGACGCAAGACCGTGAGGCTAGTGAGAGTGCTATGGCAGCACTATGGAGTGGAGGAGTTAACGTGGGAGCGCGAGGACACGATGCGGGCTACCTATCCCTTCCCCTTTTTAGGGACGGTTGCACGTGGTTAAGTCGTTTAAGATTTAAATGACTGTTTACATGCATGGTAGAGTGCACGTTGCATATGCATGTGAGTGATTGTGATCGTCCAAAATTTTGGGATCGAAATTCCTTTTAAGGAGGGGAGAATGTAAGACCCGAGAAATTCCAATTTCTGGAAAAATGGCAAAATCGTAATTTTGGTTACAAAATTGTAATTTCGGTTAAAAATCCGAAATTTATTCTCTGGATCTCGGATGACGAAACGGATTTCACCGTTGGAATCGTCTCGCGAAATCTAGCTAACACGTCGACTTCACGGACTCGAGACAATGAGTTGACACATTTTTCGAGGCATCGAGTTTCGGGTGCCGAAAAACGACTTGCGATGTGACAAAAGTCATGATATAACACGCATACACGTTATACACGCTGGCTTCGAAAGTAAAAACGACGAAAAATGCATCGCCAGATAGGGCCGAGGTCAAAACTAGGAAAAGCAAGACAAATGGTCATTTTGAATAGTTAAATGAGGAAATAACAAAACCTCAATACATTCATCTTCCTCCTTTCAATTAGAGACCAAAACGTGGGTCGAGGGGGAGATGCAAACAGGTTCAGATTGTTTTCAGCTGAGGAGAGAGACTCCCTTTAGGTTTACGGGCGATCCGAATCAGCCGGAATTCCGGGCTGGACAAGAAGGAAAGCCGTCTACGCGCCGAGAGGGCCGCGTGTACCGGATTTAAAGAGTTTCGACAAACTCCTTGAGGTAGGGTTTCTCCCTACTTGGGTTTTATTCTTTATTTAAGTACTTTGTTAATGTTTGAGTTGAATGAGGTCGTAAGGGGCCGTTTGATTGGTTCCAAATCTTGGAACCGAGGTGTTGGATTTTTGAAACCCATGTGGACAAATCGCGACTATCCACGCTGTCGCTGGTCATGGTGAAATGTGTGCTTTAAATTGTATTGTGATGTGTGTGAGGCCTAAATGGTCATGGAAATTCGGGTTCACTAAGTGAACCGACATGATTGGTGATTTGGTCGAATAGTAACCTGAGGGCCTTACTATTCCCGAGAATAGTCGCCTTACAAAATAATCATGGAAATAATGTGTTCATCTGAGTAATTCATAAATCGAGTTGCTCGTGGTTTGATCATTAGCCCACGCGGAGCTAATTTTTGATGGAATTGATAAAATTACATGACATGTTTGTGTGATTTTAATTCTGTGAATATATGCATGATTATATATTTACATGTGTTATATGATTGAATTGGAATTGGCATCATGCATTCCATATGCACTGGGGCATCCTAGGACGATAGGAGTGAGTGCATGAGGTAATTCTAGGGAGAATGGTTTCGGAGGGTTGTCTAAAAATAATAATGATCGGAGGGTAGTCCATACTAAAAATATTAATCGTCGGAGACGGCCCAATTGATAAGGCAGATCGAGGGAGGCCACACAATATCAATCAAGCCGAGTCGGCCCAATTGATATATACATCGGAGGGCTGTCCACAAACAAATAAACCAAGGGTTCCCATACTGTTTAGGTAAGTGTGAGGGAGCTCTGCGGAGGACCTGGATATGATGACGCTAGACATTCAAGTAGGATCATGCATTTGCTTGAATGTGTGTTTATTTTGGAGCATTGCATATGCACTTAGGTGGAGAGTAGCCCATTTAGGGTGATTCCACTACTGAGCATTAGCTCACCCTATCGAGGGATATTATTTTACAGGTACAGGGAGCGTGCAAGGAGACGGCTCATCCTAGAGATTGAGTTTTAGAAGAAAGCTAGAATGTGGCTTTGATGGTTTTACATGTATTAGAATTCTAGTATTTTAATATATGTTGTATAAGAGTAACTCTGAACTCTTGAAACTATTGGATATAGTTGGTTTATATTGATGATGAGTATTGTGATATACCAAGAGGCAATGCTTTTAGTCATATATATAGATATCATGTGATTGATGTTGATTGGGACAAGTTATATTACAGGTGATGTATCCGCAAATCTCTCCGTACAAAGCGATCGATTGCCGCGAATGTCGGGTAGGTTACCCGACATCCACGAGTATTCCACGAGTTGACATGTAGTCAACAGACCCCCGGGAATTTGAGGCGTCACATTTATATTTACGTTAACTATATATTAGTTTTATTTTATAATTTCATATTAGATTATAAATTTAATAATATAATTTTTTATTAGTTTAAGGTAATGTCATATATAGTTGATTTGTGCCACAGTAAGGTGAACCGAAATCAACAATATTTATATCCTAAATTCCTCCTACTGCCGTAGCAAAGCTACTTCGCATAAATGGGTTCTAGGGTCGAACCTGGATGGGTTTTTTGCACAAATGACTTACATGAGATTATTAAACTGTGAATTTAGTTTGGATTATGGGATTTGCTAAAAACAGTGAGGGTTTTGATGATGAAAATTGGAAAGAAACTGAAGCAAAATAATAAAAATAATGAAAGAGATCTCCTTGAAGTATCAGGATACTGGGCTTGGGATTCTACGGCAACTGAGGGTTTCCAGGGTCCTTTCCTCACGTTGGGGAGGATGACATATAGTCATTCGAACCCACTTCATTTAGCTATAAAACTCAACCCAAAATAATTATCCTTTTGAAAGATGGTGTTTCATCGAAAGCAAAGAAGGGGTCACCGACAGTTGAAGAACAATTCTTCTCGACCACCTTACAATGATTAATGTAGGGTAACTAATGAATCTTAGTGGATCTAGCAATACATCCACCGAACTCCTAAAAGATTACCAAATAAAGGTCATTCAAGGTGAATCTAGGGATTTAAACCTAGACTTCAAAGGAAACACAACCGCCAGTGCTCATTCCTCGCGTGAAAAATGTGGGAACCTCCAAAGAACTCCTTCAAATTCGCATCCAGCGTACCGTCTGGGCTGAGAATGATTTTGGCTTACCATCCCAGTTGTCATCCTTGGAGGGTGTTTGGCTGCCCAGAAAGTGCCAAGAAAATGAGAGAAAAGGAAGAGAAAGTGAGAAAGGCAGATTGTACCGGGAAGCTCCCACAATTTTATTGATCGATTGAAAGTTGATTTTACAGAGCTCGACTGTTTATATAGTGCCTCGGGAGTAAGGGAAATTACAAAACAAACCAAAACCAAAAGCTATTACAAGGGATAAAATGGGAAGAAACAAGAAATTGTAACAAAAACACCAAAGCGTCAAAAGTAGGTGAACAGTGCTTAAGGGATGAATAGTGGCTGGGAGGTGAACAGTGGCAAGCAGGAGCAATTTCTCAAACATGCAAAATTTTGGATGTGCTCCATTTTGTTGCATATTCTGCTCTTCTTTCCTTCTGGTCTCTGATTTGCAATACTGAGTTTGACTTGAATTCTTCGTGGCTTGATCACCCAACAATTTTGGCATAAATAGCTTGCAAAAACTACAAAATTAGCCATAAAATGCGATCAGTAGAATAGTGGGGACCTTAATGTGCAAATCGGGTTAATTAGAATGATTAGTACACAAAAAGCACTCAAAACCTATAATAAATATGGTTCAAAATAGCACTTTTTGGGCACTAATCACACCCCCAACCTACACATTGCTAGTCCCTTAGCAATGAAAGAAAGAAAGAAAGAGGGAGCATACAAAACGATAACAAAATAATGTTCACAAAAATGGTATTTCAAAAAGGTTGTGAATGAGTAATGCCTAACCCTAAGTAAGAATCATCAAAGCCTTGCCCAATAACTATCTCGAGAGAATGAATGTCATACAGAGTTGAATATCAAAAGAGTTTCGATGACTCAACCGTAGACTTCCACCAAAATTCATGTTTGTTTGATCGGGCTTCCTCAACAATAAACTGGTCAAACCGCACTCTCCCCAACCAAGATACCACCTCCACCTAGATACTCAACCCATTTAAATAGATCGTGACCCACTTTATTCCACAACTCTTTTGTATTGCGTGGCAAATGCTAAGGAATCGACCTCACCAAAGTCCATGTAACGGGGATCTACCGATGACTCCCAACCAATTAAGGCTTAGGGCACCAAGTCATAAGGATCTTTCAACCACTAACTCTTCGTGCTCTCACCCGACTCGAATGATTTCGAAACCCAAGAACTGGCCAATTTGCTAACCCACCATCCACAATCCAAGGAAGCGGCACTAAGTCGGTGGCTCTAACCGGGCCAGATTAGGAGCACCGGCTTTAAAGGCTTCTACTTATATACCGATCATGCCCAGTTTCAAAGCAAAGCGCTGCGAATTTTCTATTCTTTCCTTCTTTTTCTTTTCTTTTCTTTTCTTTTTCTTTTTGCTTTTTCTTTTGTTTTTGGAAGACACATTAGTCTTCTATTTATGGGGCTCCTAACCTATTACAAGTGTTCAACTAAATCAGTAGGTTTTACAATGTTTAGAGCTGTAAGGCGCTTTTTCTAAATTCTATTGTAAGAAACTCATAGCAATATGTGTGGTTAGCTAAAGGTGGAAGAAAAGTGGTTGAGAGCAACAAGAGTTCAACTGATCATCCACTCAACTAGGCATGGAACCAATCTAACATCAATAGAATTGGACAATGTTTCAATTTTCAAACTACAAAGAAAATTACAAAAAAAAAAAAAAAAAAGGATGCAATTCTTAAAAGTAAGCCGTATATAACAGCTTCACAAAAAGGAAAACCAGAAAGCCACTGAACATACAAAATGGGCTTGCTCAAAATAGTAACAAAAACATAAATAAATGCTACTTCCTTCGCTAACTCTCCCCCCAACCAAATGTCACATTGTCCGCAATGGGGCTTGGATTGGAAAGTTAGAGAAGGAAGTGCTACCTCCTTGATGAAATGTACTCGTTTATGGATAGGAGACTTCGCAAGCTTTCCATCGACACCTTGTCACCTGAGCTTCAAATAAACAAGTTGGGGAGAAGAAAAGAGAGGAAAAGTGAAATGACCATTGAGTATTGAAAATTACTACTTCATAATAATTTCAAAAGTGTTCTTTGCATATATTTGATTTTACACTCTCTCTAAGATTTCCAACGGTACCAAAACGCCTAAACCGACCGGATGAAAAAGTTATGATCAAAACAAAACGGAGCTGCGAAATTGGAGCAGGTTGTGAAATTTCCCCTTGCGAAATTTTTTTTTTTATTTTTTTTATTTTTTGAAGACCAACTAAATTTTTTTTTTAATATATTATTTGATATAATAAATTTTTAGAATTTTTTTAATATATAAATATAAATATATATATATATATATATATATATATATATATATATATATATATATATATATATATATATATATATATATATATATAAAATAATAATAATAATAATAAATATATATCATAAATGCATAAAATAAGGAACAGTGCTAAAAAAAACAAAAACCAAAAATAGGAACCCGTATCAAGCGTAGTGGAGCGTAAAATTCGAACCCGCAAAATTCATAAGGTCACGAAATTTTCAGCCTGACTCGCAAAATAAACACAGGTGTTCTAAGAAAATTACAAAATTGAAAATAAGCTATAAACAAATATTAACTAAAAATTAGAGAAAATCTAAAAAGAAAAATTAAAGAAATCAAAATAAAATAAAATAAAATAGGATAAAACAAGAAAAATCAAAAACAAAAAGTGGGGGAGATTGTTCTCCCCCCCAAACCAGTTTCTCAACCCTTTCAAGGTTGCTGGAATTGGTGGAGCTTATAGATATGCTAAGGTCCAGGTGCTCCATGTTTGAACCAGCACCCGAACCATCCACTATGCCATGCAATGTGAGCAGCTGCCAATTTCTTCGATGTAGTGGCAAAAATCTTAGTAGTGGCCACTAACTTCCTAAAATATTGAGTAGGCAGCAAAGGTGGGATGGCCTTAGCTTTAGCAGCAGGAGTTTTGGGTTGAGATTGTGATGTAGGTGAAGGCAAGATGTGCACTAGCAGTGGGCTGTTTTTGGGTTTGGCAGTGACACTTGGATCTAAATTTATGGGGATTGGGTGAAAGGTAAGCCTTTGGTGCTCTTCCCCTGCTCCCTTTCCTTTGCCTCCCCCTGTTTCCTTTGTTGGTAGTTCCTCAGGAGCCTCTAATGGTTCCTGCATCAATTCTCCCTGAGGTTGCATTTGAGCCTGTTAACCCAAAATACACTCTTCCTCCAGATTCTCCTCCTCTTGATGAACAAGCTTATTGGTGAGCTTTGAGACGGATTGCTGCAGGATCGTAATTCTATCAATTTCGCCTGAACTCATCAAATTCCCCTGCTCAAGCAAATTTTCTATTGTGTCAATTTCCCGATCGGGCTCGGACATTCACTACCCTCGCCTCCTTTGGAAATTATCCAATTAGCTTGCTCAAATTCGCATTGCCCGCTTCAATTGAAGATGTCAATAGTGGTGGTTATGGTGGCTGAGGAGTTGAGGCATATTATGAAGAAGGTGGATATTTAGCCGGGAACATTGCGTGAGGGGTGCACTATCCATTGGTTTCTATAGTCCTCATGACCTATGGGCTGATTTCTCCCCAAGGGTTGCTGATTCTGCCATGGAAGGTTTCTATAATCCCTCATTGACATGTATGCTATAGGGTTTCTCTCCACAGGGTATTGACTGTACTGCTCTCCTTCTAGGTGTTCCATTTGATCACAATTCAAGCTCACCAGTTCTGTGGGGAGATTGACTTTGACCAGCCTTCCTCTTGGATTTCTAATCCACTGGAAATTCCTGCAGTAAAAACAGGGCAAACACCCAATGACCAAGAAACAATCCTACCTAAAAGGTTAGGGTTACTTAAAAAAATATAAACTGTGAACTAAAACTAAAAAGACTAACAGTAAAGTATATACAATAAGAAATTCACCAGGACTTGTGATGAGGATCACAAATGTTCATCAGGTCATCATTTGCACTTAGGCACCATCACCGGCAACGACGCCATTTGATCTGCACACAAAAGAGGGTGAAATCAAATCAACAATATTTATATCTTAATTCTTCCTGTCGTGAGCAAAGCACTACAGATAGCTAGTCGAGGGCCGAACTCAAGGATGTGTTTTGCACAAATGGTAAGTGAGATTAAAACTGGTGAATTTAGTTTGGATTATGGAATTTGCTAAAAACAGTGAGGGTTTTGATGATGAAAATTGGAAAGAAACTGAAGCAAAATAAGAAAAATAATGAAAGAGATCTCCTTGATGTATCAGGAGACTAGGCTTGGGATTCTACGACAATTGAGGGTTTCCAGGGTCCTTTCCTCACGTTGGGGAGGATGACATATAGTCATCTCCCGAACCGGATCTTCATTTAGCTATAAAACCTAATCCAAAATAATTATCCTTTTGAAAGATGGTGTTTACTGAGCAACAAAGGTCACTGATATGAAGAACAATTCTCTCTGACTCACCTTACAAATGATTAATAGAGGGTAACTAATGAATCTTAGTGGATCTAGCAATAAGCATCCACTGAACCCTAAAAGATTACCAAATAAAGGTCATTCAAGGTGAATCTAGGGATTTAAACCTAGAGTTCAGCGCTGAAACACAACCGCCAAGGCACTGCGTGAAAAAATGTGGGAACCTCTAGCAAATTCTCTTTATCTTTACACCCAAAAGAGCCTTCGTCTAAGGAGGAAGGATTTAGTTTGCAAGCCATCCTCCGAGTCATTATCCTCGAGGGTGTCTACGCCCAGAAGTGCCAAGAAATGAGAGAAAAGGAGAGAGTGAGAAAAGGCGGGAGAGCTGAAAGCCCCAATAATTTTATTGATTGATTGAAAGTTGATTTTATAGGAGCTTGACTAAGCTTATATAGTGCTCAGAGCAAGGGAAATTACAAAACAAACCAAAACCAAAAGCTTATTATAAGGGATAAATGTAAGAAACAAGAAATTGCAACAAAACACCAAAGGCCAAAAGCAGTGAACAAAGTACGAGGGGTGAATAGTGGCCGAGGTGAACAAAGGGCAGCAGGAGCAATTTCTCAAACGTACAATTGGCCAGGCTCCATTTTGCTGCATATTTTGCCTTTCTTTCCGTCCCGGGACGGTAATAATCGAGCTTTGACTCGAATTCTTCAGGCTCGGATCGACTCAACAATTTCGGCATAACAGCTTGCAAAACTATTAAGCAAAATTAGCCACAAAATGCGATCAGTAGAATAACAGGGACCTTAATGTGCAAATTGGGTTAATTAGAATGATTAGTACACAAAAAGCACTCAAAACTTATAATAAATAGGGTTCAAAATAGCACTTTTGGGCATTAATCATAGTATATTATTGGGGTCAATACTCATAGTTCTATAAAGCATAATAAATTTAATAGTAATGTCTTCTTAAAATAATCTATATTAGTTTTATTTTATAATTTCATATTAGATTATAAATTTACCAATATAATTCTATATTAGTTTAAGGTAATGTAATATAGTATATTATTAAATAATACTATAGTTTTATAAAGTATAATAAATTTAATAGTAATGTCTTCTTTAAAATAACTATATATTAGTTTTATATTGTACTTCATATTAGATTATAAATTTAACAATATAATTTTATATTAGTTTAAGGTAATGTCATATATAGTATATTATTAAATAATAATATAGTTTTATAAAGTATAATAAGTTAAATAGTAATGTCTTCTTTAAAATAACTATATATTAGTTTTATTTTATAATTTCATATTAGCTGATAAATTTAACAATATAATTTTATGTTAGTTTAAGGAAATGTCATATATAGTATATTATTAAATAATACTATAGTTTTGTAAGGTATAATAAATTTAATAGTAATGTCTTCTTTAAAATAACTATATATTGGTTTTATATTATAATTTCATATTAGATTATAAATTTAACAATATAATTTTATATTAGTTTAAGGTAATGTCATATTGTAAGACATCGAATTTAATGTTTTCATGAATAGTAAATTTCGTTTTTGATAAGTTGTGTATTTGACTGGAAACGGTCAAATGAATAGTAATTTTAGAAAAACGAGCCCCGAAAATCGAAAATGTTCAGAATAATGTATTGAGTCTAAAGAAATTGAAACGGATTAAAACGAAATTCGTTTAAGGGGCTTTTGAAGCGTCCGACGATTTATGACGAAAATGCCATTTTTATGAAATAGTTTTAAAAATATTCCTTGTAACCCTGGAATTTTTTCTAAAGCATGTTCATGATAGGAAATAAGTTTAAGTAGAGTATTCCATGGTCAATTTTATGATTGGATGATCATGGAATATTTTCTGAGTTTTTATTAGTATAGAGGTATTATTTTCAAAGAGGGCATTTAAGTCATTTAATGAGTAAGCCTAATCTAAGTCATCAAAGCAAGAACCAATATAATGGTGCCATGTAAGCTTGGTGATCCATGTGATTAAGAATAGACCAATGAGAGCTTCCATTAAGATATTTGTCATAAAGTAGTTAACTTAACTTTGGTTAGTTGATGAGTTAAAGTTAACTAAACTTAAAGTGATATTTGTGTTAGCTAACCATGAGAGTTAGTTAAGGCTAACTATGGTTTAAGTTAGTGGGATTTAATGGAGCATAAAGTGAAATTTGTTGTTTTTGGATTATATGGTTACATATGGACCAATTAGATTCAAGGATGCTAACCAATGGCATGTTGTTAATTTAAGGACAATTGGAAGGCAAATTAGGCATGAAAAAGGATCATTTAAGTGCCTTTGTCTTGGCTTTTGGGGGTGCATACGGGTGAAACCAATTTGGAAGACAAAAGAGAAGAAAAAAAATAAAGAAGAAGAAGAAGCAAAGGAGACAAAAATTCGGCAGCCCCTTTCCAAGCTATCCAAGAAATTCTCATGTCATTTCAAGTCCATTTCAAGTATTCATCATGTCCATGAAGTACCTTAGATCAAATCCTAAGTGAAAAATCAAGTTTTAAGGTGAGATCACTTACTAGTCTATGTGAATTTGAAGGTTAATGGAGGAAATGATTATATGATGGTGTAAATGAGTTTCTTGGCATGCTTTTATGTAGATTTGAACAAGAGATTTATTGGAATTCAAGCACACTAAGACACCAAAACTATTAAGGTAAGTACTAGGGTTTTATGGATTTATTTATCTAAACCTTCAATTGAGTTATGTTAAGGCTTTAGCTATTAAATTGACATGATTCTATGTTGATTTTCTAAGAAATTGAAGAGAAAGAGTGAGATTATAAGGGTTGTAAATTTCGGCCAAGAGAGGGTTTGATTGGAAATGCATTGGTTTGATTTAGTTTTAATTGAATCAATGGCATTTGAGGAATTGTTAAAAGAAAATGGAAGAAATTGAAGAAATAATGATGAATGTGTGACATGTAGGATTTGGCCACCCTAGGAGAAGTATGAAAAAGTTGAGTTTCCATTGATTTTAATCCATTGAAAGTGATTACATGCCTAATGGAATGTATTAGAAGTAAAGTTTTAAGAAAAAAAAATTGATTAAGGTATAAATGTAATTTTTGCTAAGGTGAAGTGAATTATGGGTTTTTGTGATGCCCCACCTCGGGGCCGCTGATCCACAACCTCACGCAAATAATTTTGGTGTCTCATATCATGAGACCCATACATGAGTAAAATGGCCACATTGGCCCATACATCCATACTCACTAAAAATATATCCAACAAACTATATTACCATAGTTCAAGAGTTAATACATCACTTCATCACAAACATATATTAAAATTTGAAAATTATAATACATGCTTATACAAAAGTATCTACCAAAGCCACATGTTAGTTTCTTCCTCAAAAGCTATCAGTGATGATCAGTCCTCCCGAACATCTCTCGTAATTCGAAATAACATTCCTCGATTGCAGGAGCAATGCCCAAAGAGGATAATCTCCTACATGGGTTACTCCCCACCTAAGTGCACATGCAATGATTCAACACAAACGCATTCAAGCAAATACATGATCCTACTTGAATATTAACATGATATGGATGAGAATGTGACTCACCCTTTCCTACTTCGAGTCCTCACTCGACTCCCCCACGTTATTTAAGCCATAAATGTGAGAAAACATCGCTCGAAACAAAAGATTTTTGTTATTGAAAACCTCATACCGAGTTTCAGTAAATATATTGGACTACCCTCCGAGGCAAATTGTTGGATCATTTTTCCAAAACAGTCATAGGTCAGCCTCCGAGATGAACTGTTGGACAACTCTCCAAGGCGATTTTTCGAAAAATCTTCCCTTGAAATTCCTTTCACAACCATTTTCCATTTTTCTTTCTTTCATGCCATGCACTCACACCTACTTTCTAGGTCAGCTTCGCACATATGAAATGCATATGCCATTTTCATGCAACACATGCTAATATATCTCTAACTGGGCGTATATACCGACCAAATTTACATACATACCACATGTTATTTATTCAAGGCAATAACATAAAAATTAGATCACATGGGCTAATTAACAATGCAACTTCCAATGGCTCACACACAATATTATTTCATATAATTCAAACATCCATGTTAACACATAAATTAGCATGCATTAACATCTCATTTTCCAATACACATTTCAAGCCATTTTATTCAACACCATGGGCTTTTATTATCCTTCACACATCATTCATGCCTCATGTCAAGCAACAACACATAAGCAATTTCCACATGGGCCATTTTGTCCAATCCACAATCTCGACTATTTTTAACAGCCCAAACCCAGCCAGGCGGCTATCCAAATTTCTCTCATCAAACATCGGTTCCACTTTGTGGAATCAACCATGGCCATTTCCGCCAACAAAGACCCAAACCATAATTTCAACGACAATTATAACACAAGGGACCATTCACTGATCGGGCCCGCCGACTGGTCCAAAACGGGTCCTAAAAATTCCTACAATTCAGTCCCAAGTTTTGGGATCTACCAAACGGCCATTCACGGCCTCAAACACTCCAAACCATTTACAAGGCTCTTAAAATCGAAAATAACCGAGTAGGAGAATACCCCTACCTCTTGGAGTTTTCGAAACTCCACGAAACCAGTGTCCACGCGTAGCCCTTGCAACATAGAACAACTTTGCTTCTTGGCCCGACGAGATCCGACGGTCCGAACACCGAGAAATTTAGAGAGAAGTTGCACTTTCTCTCTCTAAAAACCCTCCATTTTCAAAGTCTGTTCTCCTTTCTCCCCTACTGCACGTACTAGGCCAAATGGAGAAGAAATGTCTTCTTTTGTCCCCCTCACTTGCCACTTGTCAAACCATCATTGGCTCATTAGATTTCCTTATCCATTTTATCCACCCACCTTTGATTTTCCTCCAATTAGGAGATGCCACGTGTCCACATGGGCCCCACACTTGAGCCTCCTGGGTTGGATCGACTCAGACTTGACAAGTCACATACTATGCCACTAAATGCGCTGCGTCCAAGACTACGCCATTGCCTCGAAAAACGTGCAAATTCCGATTGTCTTGGAATTTAATGAAATTCGACGCGGAAGCCAGATTTCGCAAGACGATTCCAACGGTGAAGTCCGTTTCATCATCCAAGATCTAGAAAAATTTCGGATTTTGACCGAAATTACCATTTTGCCATTTTTCGGAAAATTAGATTTTCTCGGGGTTTCACAAATTTTCACTTTAAGCATGATAATGGCTTGATTTAAGGCTTGTAATGATGTTGTCATAAGCCTTGATTTAATTGGAAGTGAATTGGTTAAGTTGAATAAGAAAATGCTTAAGGGTTGCTTTTTAATTTAATAGAAAGTATATTATAGTTAATGGTGTAATTGAATATTGTTAAGGTATGAATGTTAATGGATTTATGGATAATGTGACTTGTAGGAGGAAAGTGATTAAGGACAAAGATGGAGGTGGAAAGCTTTTAAAGGAGGAAAAGGGCCAAATAACTAAGGTGAGGGAAAATGTAAATGTTTGCAGGAAATATATATGTATTAATGCTTACAAATATATATATATGTTTTCATATCTATGTTATAAATGTTTAAATGAAAAATGAAATGTGGTTTTCGACTTACTTATGTCAGAGAAAATATGAATTTATGATGGTTTCCATAATTTTTTTTAAAGCATGATTTATGGTTTCCATATTAAATGAAATGTTTATGAATATATATATATATATATATATATATATATATATATATATATATATATATATATATATATGTGTGTGTGTGTGTGTGTGTTTATAGGAAAATGTTTATGATTGAATCCATGGTTACCCTATGTTACAAAGATAAAGTTTAAAGGAAAGTCGACTAAAGTGCTTTAAGCGTGCATGATACATGGGAAAGGGATAGGATTTTTATAGAGGGAAGGGAAGAGCGACTTAACGCTACAGGTGCAGGCAGGTGGTGTGTCGGCAGGTGTGCAGGCAGGTGGGTGTGTGGTGTGCAGGCAGGTGCAGGTGTGTGCACGTGAAAAGTAAGAAAGACACCAACGACAATGTGATTTATTCCATAGCAATGGTATTTAAAAAGAAAGACACGATTTATGAGGTTCCTTTCGGGGCCATCTGCTATCGTAAGTCCGTTTCATCGAGGTTTTTTCATGGGCCAACTATGGCTAATGATAAAGTGGTTCCATTGGATATGACTGATTCAAAAAAGCGAAAAGAAAGAAAGTGAATGCTTATCAAATGAGATATTTATACAATTGTTTTATACCTTGAATTTGAACTATATCTAGAAACATTATTTTCCTATGAACTGTACTCTCACTGAGCTCCTTTATCTCACCCTCTTTCCAAATGTTTTATAAAATTTTTTTAGGGGTAAACACTAACGAGCAGTTCTAGCATCCTCAGGCCCATTGAAACTTTCGCCTCACGCGACGACTACTTTTTGAAAATGTATAGACCTTTTTGTAAATAATTACTTATGCACCTTTATTTTGTAATGTATATATGTTTTAAAGAAATGAAGTAATTTATTCTTAACCTCCTCGCTGCAGTGTAGGTAATGTAGGCGGTCAGTAATCCCGACTCGAGCCCAACGGTTATAAAAATATTGTTTATATTTCTATGGTGTTCAAAAAATGATTTTAAATTTTGAGTTGAAATTTCTTGTGGTGTACTTGATGTCCCGTAGTTGGATGTGGAGTAAATGAACATTTTATGTAAATGTTTTATCAGTAAGTGTCAGGAATCGGGAAATGTCCGAAACAGAGGAAACTCTACCCGATTTTCTGCAAAATGTTTAATCGTGTAAAAAGAGTTTAATTTTTAAAAGAAAAGAAAAAAAAAATTCCCACCATGTTTAATAAGGTTAAAATGGAAAGCATAATTGTATAAATGGGTTCGCTCCATGGATTCACTTTTAAAAAGGGTTAAAAGAAATGTTTTCTTAAATCCGTAGGAGTGCCGGGAGGGTCCCTCAGGTTAGGAAGAGGAAATCCAGGTTGGGTCCCTTCAACATGGTATCAGAGCCCAAGGTTTTGGAAATGTTATGGTGGTTTGAAAAATCTCCTCGTCCTAAAATGATTTAATGTTTTATTTAAAGGTGCATGAGTTATTTTGACAATTTAAATGTCATATGAACTTTATAATATATGCTGAGGCAGTTAAAATGCTGCCGAGGCCATCCAGCCAAGAGGAGGGTTCCTAGTGATGCCCCAAACCCGGGGTGTCCGTTGACTACCCGTCAACCCACGGAATACAAGTGGATGTCGGGTTACCCGACGCCACTTCAGAAAATCGGGCAGAGTCTCCTTTGTACGGGGAGCTCTACCCAAATAAAACACCTGCATGAAACCTGTCCCAAGCAGTCCAATATAATCACAATGATAAATATGGATAAACGGGGCCTCACCCATACTACAATATCCATAAAACATACCAACTATGAACCACTATATCCAATAGTCTTAAGATCCAAACATTTTACTTCCTATACAATACATACATTAAACTTAAAATGCTCTAATACATGTATACATCAAAGCCACAACCCATTCTAATCCTCGGTCTCTAGGACGAGCCGTCCTCGCACGCTCCCCTCGTACTTGTAAAATATATCCGACAAGGTGTGAGCTAATGCTCAAGAGGAATCGCCCTAAGTGGGCTACTTCCACCTAAGTGCAAAGGTAATGTTCCAGGGAATAAAACATACATTCAAGCAAATGTGATGATCCTACTAATGTCTACAGACTAATCAGATCCTGAGTCCTCATCGACTTCACACTCGCTTAAGCCTCGTATGAGAATTTTATTATTTTGTTTGTTTGTGGACAACCCTCCGATGTGTGTATATCAATTGGGCTCGAATGCATTGATATATTATCTGCTTGTGGACTACCCGATGAATATCAATCGGGCCGTCCGACGATTGATATTTTAAATTTGACTATCCGATAATTAATATTTTTAGACAACCTCCGAACCGTTTCTCTAGACTCATCTCATGCACTCACTCCTAGTCCTAGGGTGTTCATGCATATGGAATGCATGTATGCTAATTCCAATACAAATTTGATTCACATGTAAATATATAAACATGCATATATTTACAAAACAATCGATTCACACAATCATGTCATGTAAATTTCTCATTTCATACATCAAAATGAAGCTCACTTGGGCTAATGATCAAACACGAAAGCAATTTAGTTTAAATCACTGACTCAAACACATATTTTCACAAAATATATTTGAGAACATCGCTTCGTGAAATGCAAACCCCAGGTTACCGCTCCTTTCAAAGCACAATTTATCTGGCTCACTTGGTGAACTCCAGTTTCACGGCCATTTCTGGCCCCATAAACCAATACAATACATCAACACATAAATGCACAAGATCCACTTAACTCAGCCATGGACAGTCATGGACTGCTCTGTTTTGGCTTCAAAAATCATATCAATTCGATCCCAAGGTTTGGGACCGATCAAACGACTGCCTAAGGCCCCAATCAACCGAAACATTTACATGGTACTTAACCGAAAATAAACCTGGGCAGGGAGAAACCCCTACTTCTCGGAGTTTGAGAAAACTCCCCTAAATCTGGTACCCACGAAGCTCCTCTCCGCGTATGCCTTCTTGTCCCGAAGACTGCCGACGGTCGGATCGTCCGTATTTCTAGAGAGAATGAAGACTCTCTCTCTCTAGAACTTAAGAAAATCAGCTACTGGATCTATTTTTCCCTTTCCCACATTTTTTTCCTCTTGGCTTAATGAAGGAGATGGTTACTATTGACTATTTTGGCCTTTTGTGACTTAAATCAAATCCTATAATGACCATTACGTCCCTTCATTTCAATGACATTCCTGGCCTATCTCACCTGGGCCCATTATCATTTCTACTCATGCCACTTATGGCACATGAGTGCGTGTTATATATGATTTTTGTCACATCGAATGTAGCTTTACAGCACCCAAAATGCGATGCCTCGAAAAACGTGTCAACTTCGACTATCTCGGAATTTTACGAAATTTTTACGTGCTAGTTAGATTTCACGAGACGATTCCAACGGTGCAATCCGTTTCATCATCCGAGATCTAGAGAATTAATTTTGGATTTTTTTAACCGAAATTACAATTTTGTAATCGAAATTACGATTTTGCCATTTTTCCAGAAATTGGAATTTCTCGGGTCTTACATTCCTGCAGAGTCGTTTGCTCCAGTTGAGGAACATATGGATGAGTCTGTTAATGTTCTTATTCCACCTCCTGTTCCTTTAGAGCCTTCACAGGCAGGACCATCACATCCTCCAGAGCCAGCGATAGTTAATATACCGCTTGATCAGATGGCTCAGATTTTAGCCACAGGATTTCGTTAGCCCCGTGAGCCGACAGTGTCCATTGAGAAGGCAAGGAAATTAGGGGCAAGAAATTATGACGGAATGGGGGATCCTGAAAAGGCATGGTCGTGGCTAGAGTGTAATGAGAGGGTGTTCAGTGTTATGGGATGCTCCGATGAGCAGATGGTGACATATTTTGCTTTCCTGTTGAGAGACAAAGCACTTGACTGGTGGAAGGCAGTACAGAGACGGTTGCCAGAGGGGGTGTCCTGGACACAGTTTAAAGAGGATTTTCTAGAGAAATTCTACCCTACGGTCTATAAAGATCATAAAATTGAAGAATTTTTCAAGCTCGAGCAAGGGACTATGTTAGTGATAGATTACGAAAAGAAGTTCTCGGAATTAGTGCAACATGTTCCTCTATTTTATGATCACGAGGTATAGAAAAGTAAGAGGTTTGCAGTGGGCCTGAGAAAAGAGATTAAGAGTATTATGGTGTCGCTTTGTACTCACATGGACAGTGGTTGAGGGCCGCCATCGGGATAGAGAGGAGTTTGGGATTACCTCCTCGTATCAAGATGTGGTTCGCAAGGGCCAAAGAGAGATGGATCTACTTGGACTCAGGGTGGATCCGATAAAAAGTCAAAGAAGGGAGGAAAACCACCATGGGCATGTGGTAAGATAGGTCAAGGACAGCAGTCCAGTCAAAGTTCAGTAAAACCACCGACTGGAACTTCTTCGACCCCGAGATAGCAATGCAGTAAGTGTGAGAGGTTTCACAAAGGGGAATGCAGATGGGGTACCGATGTTTGTTACAAATGTGGGATGCTGAGGATATCAAAATAATGTCCACGCTTAGCCTGTAGTGGGTCAGCTACAAGTTGGCACCAATGATAGAGGCCATTTTCAACTGGTAGAGGTCAGGATCAGAGAGGGGCACCTAATAAAGGTTCTACTCCTTCCGCAGGACTCCAGTGTACCAGCAGCAAAGGTCGCCACCTAGACCTCCAGCCGACCTATAACTGTGCCAGTGTGGATTTGGCATTACCTGTGCCAGGATGTTGATACTACTCCCGATGTTGTGAAAAGTATAATTTCAGTCTTTGGTCGTGATGCTCATATTCTCATAGACCCTAGAGCTACATATTCTTTTATTTCTACCGGGTTTATTTCAAATTTTAATGTAGAGTCCCAAATTCTAGACTTTAAAGATAGTGGCATTCCTTCCTATTGTGTGGGATTCACTGACAGCGTGAGAGTGTTTATCTGGATAGTAAGGTGATTATTGGAGGCTAGGAGTTTCTGGCAGATTTGATATTATTAGATATCCATGACTTTGATGTTATATTAGGCATGGATTGGCTATCTAGTCATCATGCTACAATGGATTGTTATAGGAAAAAGGTTAGGTTCTGCAAACCAGGGGAGAGAGAGGTTGTTTTCTGTGGGTTTCAGAAGATACTACCTACCAGTACTATGATAACTATGACAGCTAGTAAGATGTTCCGGAAATCATATCAGGGGTACCTAGCTTATGCCATTGAGGTGAGGGATAGTGGTAGTCGATTGGAAGTTATTACGGTAGTCAAAGAATTTTCGGATATATATCCAGAGGATCTTCCAGGTGTACCTCCAGATAGAGAGATTGATTTTCAGATTGAATTGCCCCTTGGGACATTACCAATCTCTAAGGCACCTTACAGGATGGCTCCTTAGAGTTGAAAGAATTGAAAGTACATATGGAGGAGCTTGTGGGTAAGGGTTTTATCAGGCCGAGTACTTCGCTCAGGAGCACCCTGCCTGCTTGTGAAGAAAAAATATGGAAGTCTGAGATTGCGTATTGATTACAGAGAGTTGAATAAAGTGACAATACGCAATCAATACCCACTTCCACGGATTGACGATCTTTTTTATCAATTACAAGGAGCGAGGGTATTTTCGAAAATTGATATGAGGTCAGGTTACCATCAATTAAAGATCCGGTCAAAGGATGTTCCCAAGACAGCTTTCAAAACACGGTATGGGCATTACAAGTTCTTAGTCATGCTATTTGGACTAACTAATGCCCTAGCTGCTTTTATGGATCTTATGAATAGGATCTTTCAAAATTTT
Source organism: Tetrastigma voinierianum (assembly GCA_016808115.1). NCBI lineage: Eukaryota > Viridiplantae > Streptophyta > Magnoliopsida > Vitales > Vitaceae > Tetrastigma > Tetrastigma voinierianum. Next base: position 577,672 of record JAEQBH010000430.1, on the reverse strand, counting down.
TATTTAGATAAGTTTGTTATAATATTCATTGATGACATTTTGATATATTCGGGCGGTAAGGAGTGCTGAGGATCATCGAGAGTTATTTCTGATTACGAGGGCATAGGTTATATGCCAAATTCGAGTAAATGGTTACGGTTAGGCAGTGTTACCTTTCTAGGACATGTATTGATTTAATAGAGGGCTTGTTGATCAGCAAAAAGATTGGGGCAATTGTGGTGGAAACCACATCTAGTCTTGAGATCTGAGGTTTACGGGTTTAGTAAGTCTTATTGGAGGGTTTGTTGAAGGGTTTCGAGGTTGCTTCTCCTTTGACTAAATTGGCAGAAGAGGGAAAAAGTTTATATAGTCGAGAGAGCGTAGACCAAAATGGAAATTGACCTCAACCCCAGTTCTTACACTTCCGTTAGGGCAGGATGGATATACAGTGTATTGTGATGCTTCCAGGTAGGGCTTAGGGTGTGTGTTAATGCAACATGAAAATGTGATAGCATATGCTTGAGATGAAGAAGCATGAAGCGGGAGTATCAGAGCTACGACCTAGAGTTGGGTTTATTTGGCCAGTCTTTGCTCTAGGATATGGAGGCATTACTTGCTGTGGGTTCATGAGAATTTTACAGGATCTTGAGCTACGGTGTTGTTCACACGGGAAGGAGTTAAATATGAAGTAGGAGATGGGTTTGAGCTCATTAAGGATTATGAGTGCACTATTAGTACCATCGGAAAAGCTATTGTGTTGGCGATGCTCTCGGGTGGAAACTACCAGGGTTACCATCTACCTAAAGAACAGTGCCACCTTCCCTGGGCTTGTGGAATTGGGGTCTTTAGGTGTGTGAGACTAGAGTTATGAGATCTTTGGAGCGTTACTAGCTACATTTCATGTTGTCTATCGATGAGCAGGGATAAAGACTCTGGAACTCAGATCTAAGATTAAGTTGAAAGGGAGCGGGTCTGAAATTGAAGGATTTTGAGTGCAGGCGGATATTGCATTGATGATGGGTCACGGGTTGTGTCTCTGGGATGTGGAAAGGATTAAAGAAAGAAATTATGGAAGAGGCTCACTCTTACGCGTATACGTCGTCAAGGAAGCACTAAAATGTATCATACGAGGGCCTGCCTTCTTTGTGGGCGTAAGAAGAAGATATTTGCGAGTTTGTCTCGGATGTCTCGTTTGTCGACAAGTTAAAGTTTTAACATCAAAGACTGGGCTCTTATAGTCTCTTGATCCCTTAGTGGAAATGGGAGAGAATCACGATGGATTTTGTGGTAGGACTTATTCCCAGTGGTTCATGTGATATGGGTGATTGTTGATAGATTGGAAAAATGTTGTTTTCTACTAAAACAATGACTCCAATTGTTGGTCGAGTTGTATGCGCGGGGTGCAGCTGTAGTCGCGGTGTCAGTGAGTATGTCAGACGAGAGATCACGGTTTACTTCACGATTACGGCCCGACAGAGGCTCAGGGTGCCCAGATTACATTTGGTCGGCTTTCCATCCTCGGGCCGGATGGCGGTATGAAAGACCATATGAACCAGTGGAAGATGTAACAGACTTGTGTGTTAGAGTTTAAAGGAAGTTGGGATAGACATACACCATTAATGGGTTGCCTACAACTATAGTTATCAATCAAGCATTGAATGGAGACACTTGGGGCCTTATATGGAAGGAGTGTAGGACTCCATTATGTTTGGATGAGTGGGGTGGAGAAACTGTGGTCTGAAATTGTGAGTCACGACGAGGATAATGTTAAGATTATCGTTGTTAGATTAAAGACCAGCCGGTCATTGAAAGTTATGCGATGCTTGGAATGAGGGAGATCTACAGAATTTCGGGTGGGGATCGGGTATTTCTAAGGATGTCACCTGGAAGGTGTTTAGATAGAAAGAATGGAAGTTAAATTTTCTTTGAACCTTATGAAATTGTGGAAAGAATTAGGGAGGTAACGTATTGGTTGAGGTTGCCACACAGATTGGCGAATCTGGCGTCTTTCCGTTCTGCCCCGAAAGTATATAGCGGATCTTTACATGTGGTGAGGATCGCGGTTCACGTGAGAAAGGGACTTGACATGAGAGAAAGATCGAGTTGATTGTTGATCGAAGGATCGAGTTCTTTGGAACAAAGTGATTCCTTTAGTGAAGATGTTTGTGGTCAGATCACGGCGGAAGCCAACGTGGAATGCAGTCAGATGGGATAGTATCACACATTTTGATCGAATTATGATATTTAAATTTAAGAACAGTACATAAGGAGGGGTGGATGTAATGTTAAATTCTTGTTTTCATGAATAAGTAATTGATTTAAATGATTATGTATTTGATTGGAAATGGTCAAATAAATATTAATTTTCGAAAAACGAGCCCCGAAAATCGAAAATGTTCAGAATAATGTATTGATTCTAAAGAAACTGAAACGGATTAAAAGGGAATTTGTTTAAGGGGTTTTTGAAGCGTCTGACGATTTATGACGAAAATGCCCTTTTTACAAAATAGTTTTAAAATATTCCTTGTAACCTAGAATTTTTAAAGCATGTTCATGATAGGAAATAAGTTAAGTACAAGTATTACATGAGTCGATTTTATGATTGGATTATATGGATATTTTGATTTTATGGTATGAGTGTTCTTGCAAAGAGGGCATTTAAGTCATTTGTGATAAGTAATCTAAGTAACAGCGAACAGATGAATGGTTCCATGTAAACAGTGATCCATATGATTAAGAATGGACCAATGAGCTTATTAACTTCTGATATTTGTCATAAAGTAGTTAACTTAGCTTTGGTTAGTTGATGAGTTAAAGTTAACTAAAGTTAAAGTTTGTTGTTTATTAACCATGAGAGTTAGTTAAGCTAACTTTATGGTTTAAATTAATTGGAATTTTATGGGCGTAAGTGAGAAATTTATTTGCTTTTGACTATATATGGTTACATATAGTTGATTAATTCAAGGATGCTAACTTGATGACATATTGTTAATTTAAGGATGATTGGAGTGATGAGCATGAAAAGGATGTTTAATTTGCACTTCTGTCTTGGCTTTGAGATTATCTGGTGGAAACCAATTTGAGCAAAAAGTGAAAAAAGAGAAGAAGCAAAGGAGACAAAAATTCGAGTGGCGCACCTATCAAGAAATTCTCATGTCATTTCAAATCCCATTTCAAGTGTTCATCATACAATAAGCGGAAATTTTCTTAGATCAAATTCTAAGTGAAAAATCAGAGTTTTAAAGGTGAGATCACTTACTAGTCTATGTGAATTTGAAGGTTAATGGAGGAAATGTTATAAGATGTGAAGTATAAATGAGTTTCTTGGCACATGTTTTATGTAGATTTAGAACAAGAGATTTGCAATTTGGAATTCAAGTTAACACCAAGACACCAAAACTATTAAAGGGTAAGAAGCAAATTAAGGGTTTTTATGGGTTATTTACAAAAATGCAAACCTTCAACTAAAGTTATGTTTAAAGATTTGGCCTATTAAATTGACATGATTCCTGTGTTGATTTTGCTAAAAATTGAAGAGAAAGAGTGAATTATAAGGGTTGTAAATTTAGGCTAAGAGGTTGGGTTGGAAGTAAAATTGGTTTGATTTAGTTTAATTGAATCAATGGCATTTGAAAGGTATTGAATGTAATTGTTGAAGAAAGAAAATGGAAAGAAAATGGAAAATAATAGATGAATATATCTTGACAATGTGGTTATTACCCTAGGAGAAGTATAAGAAAAAGTTGAGTTTCATTGAGTTTTAATCATTGATGATTAATATAATGGATATTAAGTAAAGTTTTAAGAAAAGAATTGATTAAATTATAAATGCCATTTTTAAGATTGAAGGGCATTATGGGTTTCACTTTAAGCGCTAATGTGATTTAAGGCTTGTAATGATGTTGTCATGAGCCTTGATTTAATTCAGGTGAATTGGATTAAGTTGAGATTGAGTTAGATAGAAAATGCTTAAAGGTTGCTTTTTTAATTTAATAGGAGTATATTACTGTTAATGGTTTAATTGAATATTGTTAATGTATGAATGTTAATGGATTTATGGATAATGCTTGACTTATGGAAGTGATTCAGGACAGATGGAAGTGAAAAGTTTTGGAGAAAGACTAATAACTAAGGTGAGGGGAAAATGTAAATGTTTACTTGAAAATATATATGTATTAATGTTTATAAATATATATGTTTTCATATCTATATTATAAATGTTTAAAATGAAAAATAATAGTTTCATTTTACTTCACTTATGTTGAGAAAATATGAAATGATGATGGTTTCCATAGTTTTTTTTTTAAATGTGATTTGTGGTTCCATATTATTAAATGTTTATGAATATATATATATATATGTGTGTGTGTGTGTGTTATGTGTGTGTGTGTGTGTGTGTGTGTGTGTGTGTGTATGTGTGTGTGTGTGTGTGTTATATGAAAATTTTTATGATTGAATTGATGGTTACCTATGTTCTGAAGATAAAGTTTAAAAGGAAAGTGGAAGCTAAAGGGTAACAGTTGTAATTACATGGGAAAGGGATAGAATTTTTATGAGGAAGGAAGAGTGATGCATATCATCATGCACGTGAAAAGTCTGAAAAGGTTACCAATGCACGATGATTTATTTCATAGTGCAATGGTATTCCAAAGGCAGAATTTATGGTGGTTCACTTTAGACATGGTGATGGTAGACTATTTCCTCGAGGTTCTTTCATGGGCCACGGCGGTGTTGGTTAATAATGGTAGAAAGCGGGTTCCATTGGATATAGCGGATTCAAGAAGGAAAAGTAATCAGTAAATGTTGTGAAATGAGATATTTATACAATTGTTTTGCATGTTTGAACTCTCTTGCGAAACATTCTTCCTGTAAGGCTGTAATCTCACTGAGCTCCTTTAGCTCACCTTCTTTCTAAATGTTTTATAAAATGTTTTTAGGGGCAGAGACTGACGAGCAGAAAATGATTATAAAAATATTGTTTATATTTCTATGATGTTCAGAAAATGATTTTAAATTTTGAGTTGAAATTGCTTGTGGTGGACTTGATGTCCCGTGGATGTGGAGTAAATGAACATTTTTGGAGTGTAAAATGTTTTTATTGCGGGTATAGGAATTGGGAAATGTCAAACAAAGGCTGCTCGATTTTTAAATGTTTAATGTTATAAAAAGGGTTAATGTTTAAAAGAAAAGAAAAAAAAATTCCGCCATGTTTAATAAGGTTTAATGGAAAACATAGTATAAATAGGTTCCTCCTGGTTCTTTTAAAGGGTTAAAAGAAATGTTTTCTTAAATCAGTAGGAGTCTTAGGGAGAGATCCCGCCGGGTTAAGAGAAATCAGTTGATTCCCTTCATATATAGTATATTTTTAAATAATATTTGTGACACCCCTATCTGGGGTCCGGGTTGACCAACAAAATCAACAAACACATGAATATAGTTGTCTTGATATCACACTCATTTGTCTATATAATGAACCATTTATAATTTTCTTACAGATAACGATTTGTAATAATATTTCTGAAAGTTTGATGTCTGGCTAACACACACTTTATATCTTAAATAGTTCAAAGCCCCAGATTGTTACAATATATTTTACAAAAATAATTCTCAAGGCCACAACTTGGCCTTCTTACGTACTCACGACTCGAAGGGCGTCGTCTTCGTATACACGAAAGGGGGATCCAGCGAGGTGAAAATGACTAGTAGTGATAATCTCCCTCTGGTTACTCAGCCTAAGTGCATGTAATGTGGCTTTATTCGAAGCAAATTCATGATCTACCAGAATGTCTACATGCCACATCCAGTGCCCTAGGAGTCCTCAGTCCTCACACATGACTAAGCTATCAGTTTGTTTTCAAAACAAAAATGTTTGTTTTACATTTAAATCCTTTGGACATCCTCAGAAACCCACGGACATGCTCAGATGTGAAATCTCAGATACGGACGTCCTCGAAGCGGTGGACATCCTCTTAGTGGACGCCTCAGAACCATGGACTTCCTTTGGAACCTTGGACATCACTCAGAGATCATGGACATCCTCTAACCTTTGGACATACTACGAACATTCTGGACGTATCCTCAGAATCTTGGACATCCTAGAACCTTTGGACATCTATCAAGACATGAATACTTTAGATAATAAACTCAGTTTTGGGCAGTCATGCCTTAAACACAGTGACTTAATAATGTCGATCTTACCATGTCCCCATGACAGTTATCAGAGCACACCTGGTGCGGGTTACCATGGTCGACCTTAAACAGATGACCCGAACCCGTCACACTCACACGATGTCTGAAATGCGATGTCCTTGTGCATACGAATGCATGATGTAATCCATTTATTTATGTCACATGAATAATTTACAATCTACATGCAACGCCGTCCATAGCATACATTAACATGTTATTTTTCACACTGCATGTTATTCGATCAAGCAATAACACACAAAATGGCCCAAATTTCGGACCCATATAAAATAAGGCACCTCTTGGTTCCTTCACGGTTCATCACCGAATTATTATGATACCAAAACACACCACCAAACCCAAAGACGTCAGTCCTGAGATCAAAACCAGACCTTAATATAGTCCAGGACTACGAAAAATGCATCCCGAGGGCGTCATGAAGCAATCCCGAAAAGTGGCTGGATAAATTACTTGGAAAAAACCAGATGAGTCAAAGATGTGTAGTGAGACGAGAATGTGGAGAGAGAGGAAGATTTTTAATATGACTCATATATTGCCTTATTCAAATTAGATTTTTGCGAAAAAAATATATTTATTTTGATTCACTTTATTTTAAATGAACTTAGCTTTCGAGTCATTTCGACTTCTTGGATTTTGTAAAAAATCTCATCCACGAAGTCAGACATCACCCAGAAAAATCGTAATTTGTAGCACTAGAGAAATTCGACCGAAACTTTTAAAATTCGCTAGATTTGAGGCAGATTCAACAGCAACGATCAGTTTCGTCATGCGAGATCCTAGAGAGAAATTTTCTAGGCTTTCACTAGACATTACGGTAATTTATTATTATTATTATTATCATTTTTGCCATTTTGAAATTTCTAATTTTCTAGGGTTTCTAATATTATGATTTTATAAAGTATAATGTTTAATAGTAATGTCTTCTATAACTATATATTGAGTTATTTTATAATTTCATATTAGGTGATAAATTTATGATATAATTTTATATTAGTTTTAAGGTAATGTACTTTATTTAGTATATTAAATAATACTATAGTTTTATAAGTATAATAAATTTAATAATGTGTCTTCTTTAAAATAACTATATATTGATTTTATATTATAATTTCATATTAGATTATAAATTTAACAATATAATTTTATATTAGTTTAAGGTAATGTATATACAGAACATTATTAAATAATACTATAGTTTATAAAGTATGAAATTTAATAGTAATACCTTTAAAATAACTATATATTAGTTTTATATTTATAATTTCTATTAGATCACAAATTTAACAATATAATTTTATATTAGTTTAAGGTAATGTCATATATAGTATATTATTAAATAATACTATAGTTTATAAAGTATATTAAAATTTAATAGTAATGTCTTCTTTAAAATGTTATATATTAGTTTTATATTATAATTTCATATTAGATTATAAATTGCAAATATAATTTTATATTAGTTTAAGGTAATGTCATATATAGTATATTGTTAAATAATAATATAGTTTTATAAAGTATAATAAGTTAAATATGAATGTCATCTTTAAAATAGCATATATTAGTTTATTTTATAATTTCATATTAGATCATAAATTGAACAATCATGTAAAACCCGAGAAAACAATTTTATGAGAAATGGTAAAACGGTAATTTCGATTGAAAATTCGGAATTTTTCTAGATCTCGGATGACAAAGCAGGACTTAGTGGATTGGAATATTCGTAAATCTTGCTGGTCGAATTTCATGAGTCAAAGACGGTCGAATTCCGTTTTGAGGCAGAAACAAGGTGACACTTGACACTTGTTTGAGTAGGCTCACCTGAACACATATTCAAAAAAAACAGAATCAAACACAAGTCAAAGTAGGGCCCATGTGGGACATGTGTCACCACATGATAAGGTGAAAATCCAAAGTTTTTGATAAATGGATAAGGGAAATCCAAAAGAGCCAATAAGAGGTTGACACATGGCAAGAGAGGACACTCCCAACCGGCCCATCTTGGACAATGGGTGGGATGGAAGGAACTGATGTAAAACCCGGGAAAAATTCAAATTTTCTAAAAAAAGGGTAAAATCGTAATTTCGGTGAAAATTCGAAAATTTTCTAGATCTCGAATGACGAAATAGACTTCACCGTTGGAATCGTCTCACGAAATCTAGCTACCACGTCGAATTTAAATCCCGGGCCAGAGGCGGTGGAATTTCACGTTTTTGAAATGGGTGTCGGTCTTAGGGTCTTGAAGTAAAACGACTTGTGAGAGACATGTAATGTGACAAAGTCACCCCACTACATGTACTCATGTGACACATGTTGCACGATTAGAGAGGTTGGAGATGAATGGCTTAGATTAAGCCATGTGTCAAAAGTCACTTAAAAGGGACATGGATGCAATTATTGGAAAGTTAAATGAGTATAAGACAAGGAATAGTTTTCTTCTCCATTTGAAAGAGTAAAACGTGACAGTGAGGGTTGGATCCAGTTTCTAGAGAGAGAAAGAGTGCCTTCTCTACAGATTTCAGTAGTTGGGACCATTCAGTTGACGAGCTGAGAAGCGAAGTCGTCACTTTTCAGCAGAGACTCTGCAGCGTGGGCCTGAATTTTGTGGGTTCTAACAACTCCAAGAGGTAGGGGTCTTCTGCGTATTTATTCTTTGGTGAACCATGTGAATGGTTGAGGATGTCCCGAGGCTTGGTTGTGAAGCGTTTTTCAGGTCAAGGAAGCATTTGAACCCTAGTAGATAAAATCCACATTGTGTGGCGACGATTACTTGACCGAGTTTCCTTTGTTCATGTGAATGGTTGTGTGATTTTATATGGTTGAGTGATTCAAAATGAATCAGCTTGATTTGTAATTAATATGTGTTAATTTTATAGTGATATGTTATGAAATTTGAATAACATGATGTGTGGAGTTAATTATGTTAAGTATGTGTTTATACTTAATAGCATGAGTTATTTGGGATTGGCATAATACATTACGCGACGCCCCCAGATCGTGGTGTCGATTAATAATGTGACCTTGAGAAATACCTTTGTCTCATATTAAGAGACCCATACATGAGTAAAAACGGTCACATTGGCCTACACATCATACTCATCAAACTATATTGCAATAGTTTCAAGAGTTATTACATTACTCTTAATCAAAACATATATCAAAATTAAGGGTTCTAATATATGTTTTACAAAAAATATCTACCAAAGCCAAAATCGGCTTTGTTGTCATGACCTAAGTGAGCGTCGTCTTTCAGAACACTGCCTTTTGAAATAATGATGCATGTCGACAGAGGTGAACGTGCCGGTAATTACCCCAGATTATCCTACATGGGTTACTCGACCTAGTCCACATGTAATGTTTCAACATACCATGGATGGATTATAATTGAGTACATATAATTCTCATAAAATGCACAGCCCGTATTTAATACATCATACGACGCCTGACATGTCTTATTCACCTTTGCGTATTTGTCCTGACCATAATGCACAGCCTTCTAAGCTGGTTGGCTGCTGCTTGATTGCCCAAAGTCCTCCACATAACATGGCTACAATAGTATTGATAATGGAGCTTATAGTCTAAGAACACCCAAAACGGAGTTCGGACGAAGAAGTTATGACCTTTGAAGTTGGAATCTGCAGCATTTGACGATTACTTGGACGGCCTAACTCACTTGCACAGGAGCCCCTCTGCGGTGGCTCAGTACCCAATGCCCTTCGCCAGAATCAGGATGGAATCTTGACTGTGACTCCATAGAGTGAGAACACCGAAACGGAGTTCGGACGAAGAAGTTATGACGCCGAGGTTGAGTCACACATGACTAGAGCGGTCTACGGACTGACCTACCTTGCGGGAGCCTCTCTTCGGACAGCTTTAGTACCCAATGCCCTCCATAGGCATACGGCTAGAATCTTGACTCAATGGGAAGCATGAGTCAGGAACCTCGGAGTTTGGAAAAGAAGTTATAACCTTAGAATTTGGGGTCGCACATAAGTGACTGATCCTACAGGACCATTTCATACTAGGGCCCCTTTCGGCCAGCTCCAGTATCCACTGCCCTCCAAGGCATTTTGGATGGCTTGATTCAATAATTAACCATGAGTCAAAATTTTAGATGATAAATTCGGACGAAGAAGTTATGACATGCCAGAAGTTGGAAGTCACACACATGAATAAGCGGCTACGCATTCAGTACCATGAACTAACGGGCTGGCACTAACCGGACCAATTTCCTAATGTCATCCATAGGGACACGGCTACAATATTGACTCAATGTGCTTTCCATAGAGTCCAGAACACACCTGTCAGATTGGTGAAGGTGGTCATGACCTTAGGATTAGAGTCACATGACTAGGCGTTACGGCTAGCCTACGCCTGCGAATGCCCCTTTCCATTAGCTCAGCACCACACTGCCCTCTAAAGGCATCCATTGGAAACTTGACTCCGGTTTCGTAAAGTCCCTAAGAACACCCCAGGTCGAAGTTTTAGACGAGAAAGTTATGACCTTCCGAAGTTGGAGGTCATGAATGATCCTAGCCGGACGGAACCCATCTGTGGTGAACCCATCCGGTGCTGGATGAACCCATCTGGGTTGACACCATCCGGGATGAACCCATCCGGGGCTAGCTGAACCCCTCTGGGGTGAACCCAGCCGGATAGCCCTTCCACTAGATTGTTCGGGGTAAATGGACCATAACTTGGAGCTCTGAGGTCAGTTTGAGGAAATTCAAGCCTAACATCAAGTTCACTAATGTATTGTTTTCTAGGACCCACCAAATTCCCTTTATTCCCTACCCAAAAAACCAGTTCTAAAGCCTGGTTAATGTAGCCCAGTACCACAATAGAAGCTATGGTTCAAAACACAACCAAACATTCCCCTTAGGGCAAGACAACCAAAACCATTATTCATTTTAACTCTAACATATAAATGGCATACAAGGACAATTACTTAGTCCCAAAAATAATTCCCTGGGCTGTCAACTTGATCTAGGAAACTCAACCTGCTTGTCCCAAGAATCTTAGGCGGTTCACATAGCCACTCACGGCCTCACACAGCCGTGCCATTGAATGGCTGATATGAGATTAAACCAGAGTAGGAGAAAACCCACCTCTTGGAGTTTTGTCAAAACTCCCCATTTCTAGTCTCTATGTGAAGCCGCTAGTGAGGTTGAACTCTATCTTGCTCCACGAAGCCGTGGTCGATCGTCGGAAATTTGAGAGAAGGTGGAGTCTCTCTAAAACTCTATCTTTTAATTCTCTTTCTTTTTTTGTTCTTTTTTCTCCCATCCTGTTTGGTCCAGATGGGCTAAGAGCTTGTCCTTTCACTTGCTACGTGTCCCGATTTCTCATTGGATCTTAGGATTTTCATATTCTCTATCCATGCGAGTGGATTTCTCCCGTGACGATGCCACATATCACCTATGGCGTGTGAGCTCATTGTTTGACTTGATCATCTTGACACGTGTCTTATCTCGAGCCACTCGGAATGTGATGTCACTTTTCTCTCGGTGCCTTGAAAATGTGAAATTCCGGTTGTACCATAATTTAGTGAAGTCGTGGTATTTAGATTTTGCGAAGAGCGATTCGCGGTGAAGTCCGTTTCATCATCGAGATCTGAAAAATTATGGATTTTGTAGAATTTCTTTGTTCTACCCTTCACCAGAAATCACGGATTTTCGAGTTCCACATTTCCCCCTTAAAAGAATTTCGATCCAGAAATTCCACGCCTGAGACGCGTCAATGCGTGCATATGTAACCTACACAACCGAACTTCTTGGTGCAAGCGATGACCTTGAGCCCGCAATCGGTGACAACCGATGACGTCACTAATCTATTATGAATGGCATCCACATCACAGAGCCCTTGTCGGCTCTGACACCGTCTGACTGTAGATGGGTAATAATCTCGAGTCGATCCAGAAGCTCTATCTGTGACTCTGGGTTTAAGTATTAACTATGTAGATGTGTCTTCTTTGGGCAACATAACTTTCGGGCATCTCCTCGGGTCTCTTACACCCATACAGAAATTTTGGATATCTCCGCGGGTCTCTTACACCCACATAGAAATTTTGGACATCTCCAAGGGTCTCTTACACCAACACAGAAATTTTGGATATCTCCACGGGTCTCTTACCCCACATAGAAATTTTGGACATCTCCATGGGTCTCTTACACCCACACAGAAATTTTGGATATTTCTACGGGTCTCTTACACCTACACAGAAATTTTGGATATCTCCACGGGTCTCTTACACCCACACAAAAATTCAAGATATATCACTGGGTCTCTTACACCCACACAGAAATTCGGGATATCTCCTTGGGTCTCTTACACCCACACAGAAATTTGGGATATCTCCCCGGGTCTCTTACACCCACACAGGACCTTTCGGATATTACTACGAGTCTCCTTCACCCAGGCTCGGGCTTTTTCACACGGGGGTCACGACCCCCTTCTTGCTTCTCCCGGCGCGTGATTACTTCTCGTTTCTGGTTTGAGTGATGAGTCTTCATTGGACACTAGTCTGAAACAAATTGCCACGCTCACGAAGTGGTGAATGTCCATATCGTGCACCCACCTTTGAATCGATGCGATGTCACGAATTGCACCCACGGAAAACTCAATGCGATCCCAGGGTCCACCATGAGCGAAGTCTGGAATCTCTAACTCCTGATCCAGGCTATCAGATTAAATATCACCAGGCATCACGGGGAAGAACATCCTTTGACTTCTCTAAAGGCCTCGACCTCTAAGCCCCAGATCTATCGCCAGATGCAACGATGATTGAACATGATGCATGAGAGAAACAAATTTAGGTATAAAGCATTGCCACATGTTACTGGCTGATCTGCATGCTCGACCTGCGCCTGTGGCGTAGACACGCCCTGGGTCCCACAAAGTCGACTGTGGGCTGTGCTGACCTCGACGAACTCACGGCATACGGCCCCGTAATGCTGCCGAGAGGTGCTTGTATAGCACCTTGCGGCGAAAGCCGGTTCCAACCGACCATCAGGGTGTGGAGATGAAGCTATATCCTCTCTTTGTCTAAATTTGTGGGATGTGTTGTCTGAAAATCACAGGATCTCTGTCTAGAGACGATCCATCGTATGTCAGTGCCGGCGAAATAACATATCTTTGTCTGCTGACCAAATGCCTATCTTGTATAGCCCCGATAATCCTCTGGAGTTACTCGGACCTCCTTATTTGCTTGCACTAGCTGTGTAATGGCGTAGTGCCACACGACTCTCGTGAGCCTGGCTGGTCGAATACTAGGGGGTTCTTAGGCACACCGCCCACCATCAGACTGACCTCACACATCATCTCCGCGACTAGCCCATCTGGCATGTCAAATGTAACAATTATTAATTTCTATCGCATTCTAACTAGTAGTGCACATACCCGACCCTTTAAAGACTTAGTCATTTGGATCTAACCCTTCATCCATAAGTTATGTTGGTACTGTTACTTGTTTCCAGCGCACTCAGTCACTTTTCAATCTTTTCAATATGCACACATCTTATGCTGACACACACATATCACTGTATATGACACTGATCGATCACATCACATTTAATTCATCATTTACAGAAAGGATGCATGATCTAACAATTCCCATCAAGTTCATGGTAAATTGCATATTTTATTTACTATATATCTTTATAACTCTAGTATCAACATTGACTATACTAATTTGTGATGTTCTGCACATGATGACAACTCATTGATCCCTCATGCCTAGGTTTTCATTTACACAAACTCTGCACCACAGAGCTCCAGTATTGGTTTACCTTGGCTCACAATACGACTATGATGCTGATCAGGAATCTGGATTGACAGGCCAAATGGGCCGCGGAATGCCTTTGTCTCGTATCTGAGAGACCATTACATGAGAAAAAATGGGCACATTGGCCTACACATCCTCTTCATTCAAAATATTCAATATATTGCAATAGTTTCAAGAGTTATTACATTACTCTTAATCAGAAACATATATCAAAATTAAGGGTTCCTATGCATGTTTCCTTAAAATATCTACGAAGCCAAAATCAGAGCTTTCTTCTTAAAGGCCTCTAGTGACACGATCATTCTGGTATCTGTCTTTGACAATGATACCTCGACGAATTAAAATGACCGTGAGTGGAATTATCCTACATGGGTTACTCCTTTTAAGTGCACATCACGATGATTCAACATACAATGGATAATTATAATTGTTTATATAATTCTCCTCCATGCACAACCATTATTGGCCATCGCACAAAACGCCTGTATGTCTTATTTCACCTTGTGTTATTCAACGAAATATGCCTTACACAACTGGCAGCGGCCTTCTTTGGGGTGCCCCAGAAAGTCCTCCGAAAGGTGGCTGCAATGCTAACTCAAATCTAGGTTCCATGAGTCTAAGAACACCGAACGGAGTTGGACAGAGAAGTTATGACCTTCAGAGTTGGAGGTCACACATGACTAGGCGATCTTTGCGAGATGACTACCGTACTGGGGCCCTCTCGCGAAATCAATGCTAGTGCCTCCATAGGCTTTGGGGTGATCTTGACTCAATGGAAAGCACTTAGAGTCCAAAGACCAATGAGTTCGGTTGAAGAGATTCTGACCAGGGTTGGAGGTCACATGACTAGCGGAGTTCTACAGACATTTCCTTGCAGAACCTCTCTGGATGAGTCTGTACCCAATGCCCTCCATAGGAATACAGTAAGTCATGACTCAATGGAGGCTTTCCATAGAATCCAGAACACCCCAACGAGGAGTTCGAGCGAAGAGGTGTGGCCTTAGAATTTTGAGGTCACACACTTGGTAGGCGATCCTACGACCTACCTTGCAGGGGCCCCCTAACCTGCCGGATCGGTGCCCACTGCGCCGAAGCTATGCGGGATGGAGCTTGACTCAATGGAACCAGCGGAGTCTAAAATACCAGTCGGGAATTGACGAAGAGTTATGACCTTCTGAAGTTAGAGGTCACAAATGAGTAGGTAGCCCACTATTTAGCCTACGGTAAGCTGCAACGGATAGACTATGACCCAATTTTCAATGTCATCATGGATATGGCCTAAATTCGCCGACTCAATGGGCTTTCATGGAAGTCAGAAGAACACTGAATGGGGTCGGTTGAAGAAGTTATGACCTTCGAGTTGGAGTCACACATGACTAGGTAGCCTTACCACAGACTAGCCTGCATACTTTGCAGAGGGCCCTTTTAGGCAAGCTCCAGCACCCACTGCCTCAGCAGCATCATCTGGGCTTGAGCTCAATGGAGCTTCATGTACTGGCAGGTCAGGAAGACATGATGGGTTCAGGCCGAAAGTTATGATCTTTGGGTTGGAGTCATGTCTATGGGATGGGACCCATCAGGGGGGGAGACCCCATCGGGGCTGGATGAACCCGTCAGGGTTGACCATCAGAGATTATGAACCATTAGGGTGGCTGAGATCCCGCCGGGGTGAACCATCGGGGTGAACCCAGCCGGACAACCCTTCCACTAGATATTCGGGTTAGGGACCCATAGCAAATTCTGGAGGGTTGGGTTTGAGAAATTCGAAAGCTAGCAATCAAGTTCACTGATGTGGCTACAATTTACCTGAAGGACCCATACAAGTTACATTTATTTCTAATAAAGAGGCCTAGGTTCTGGAGGTCAGTTAGTATTATCTTGCCACAATATGGCTTCCCATGGTTTCAGAGCACAACCAATTATTACATAGAGTGAGACGACCAGCCATTGTTCAGGAACAATCTGGCACCGTCATCACACAAGGTTAGTTGCTTGAGTCCACGAAATGATTTCACTGGGTGACACACCCCACCTGGGCTGAGTGGCATAGCAAGCCCTCCCGAAATCGTAGTTACCTAACATTAGAAATCCTGTGAGGAAGGCATTATGTGCTGCCAACCTCTGTAAAAAATTTTCCTTTTATTTTTCCTTAGGATTTGTGTCTTGGCGGGCTCCAGCGACATGACGTTACACTCTGTAATTCAAATCTGTATACATCCGATCTATACTATATCGAACATAAGCGACAATGGCCTGACACATTCCCATCACACTAAACTATGTGCCATGCATGTGTTCCCATGTACAAATTCAGTATGTTCTTACAAAATATAGTGTACGACATGGCTGATGTCGGGACCAGTCACTATTGTGCTCCGAGTCTTAACGTCACATTACTGGAAATAGTTTTAAAATGCAAAATAATGAGCTAGCAGAGCTGCCAAATTGAGGTGTATCTTTATAGATTATTTGCTTTGGGAAAACATCTGTTGTAAAGCTTTCTTTGAATATTTTCCGGAAAATTTACTTTGCTGGCACTTTAAAAGTTTCTAAAACTTTTCTTTTATACTGCTTTGTACTTGCTTGCTGCTTGCTTTATTTGGCTGTAAACTCTTATTGCTTGCTTGCTTGGAAGTTTATAAAACTTCTCAAAATTTTCTCTTTCTTGCTTGTTTTTATCTTGTTTGAAAAGTTTGCAAAACCTTTCTGACCTTTCTTTAAAAGTTTCTCGAAACTTTTTTTTCATAAAAGCGAGAACTGGGGTCGACATATGCTGACAAATCCCACGGGAGCTTGGCTCCGGCCGTCGTTTGAAATCTCAGCGGGAGCTTTAGGCTCCCGTAGTTTGCTTTAAACTCACTCAGGAAGCACAGGCGGCCAAAGGAATAATAGTTGATTTTTTTAGCTGTATATCATGCTTGTAACATCAGCCAGACTATTTTGCTTATCATACCTAGTGAACTTGCAGGAACACGTCTTTCAATGATGGTGGAAGGACGCTGTCATCCTTTTTGATGAATATGGTGGAATTATTTCGATGCTCGCCATCACCATACTTGAATTAGAGTTCCATGCTCTAGCACGTGTGCCAAAGTCTAGCTAGCACTTAAGGCTGTTTTACGCAATTCTTGTTTTGTACACTTTGCGCGCTCTTTGAAAAATGGTTTCGTTTAAAACCATTGGCAGTTTCTGAAAATGGTTTATTGTTAAAATTATTTGCCCTTCTTGCCTTGAAAAATGATTCAGTGCTTCAAACATTTGCTTGCTGCTTGCTTGAAAAATGGTTTACAATTGGCCATTTATACCATGCGCGGTTTTATATTTTAAAATAATTACTTTTCAAAAAATGGGTTTAACTCAAAACCATTTGCTTGCTTTCAATTTTGGTTTAAGTCAAAACCTTTGTACTTTAAGTATAGTTTTAAATCAAACCATTGGCACTTTTCAGCTACATGTATGATTGGATGCATCAGAACCATTGCCTTTTTAACTCATTGCTTGCTGTGAAAATGGTTTGAACTCAAACCATGAAATACCAGTAATAAAGCAATTTGAAATAATAATAATAATAATAATACACTAGTATTTGGAAAAATGAGTTTCCACCCTCTTTGCTTGCTAAACTTGAGAGCCACGATTTACATATCAAAAACTTCTGCTTTTTAACTCTAGCTCGAGCAGATACGACGACAAATTAATCGCATAACTTATACTTCCTAGACTTGAGTCACACTCTTTATACTCTTTTAAAGCTAAGGTGCTGAGGTTCTATTCCAACTGGAATCACCCAAATTGAGGCACTGAAGCTCAGTGATCAAAGCAGCTGATTTACCCTATGCCCAGCTGGAATCAAATTTTCTTGCACATGGCCGCGAAGGTGGTGCAGGCCCATAGGATCCTGTTTGGTGATGCCTTCTCTTTAGGTTTAGTTCTCCTTGAAGTCTGTTTGTGTAGCAGTAAATCAGTGGGATAAATGGGAAGTTATGTTGCAAATACAAAGCTGTTCAAGCGGAGAAAGCAGAGCAGGTGTCAGGTGACCCAGCAAGTGTCTGGGGTACACTTTTTAAGTGGGGTGTGCCGATCTGTTCTTTGTTCGTATGCCGGTACACACTTCCATATTTTGCCAGATTTTGGTGTTTTCCCTTTTAGTGCCAGTTCCACTCATAACTATATTCCCATAATATCAAATAACTTGAAGTCATCTAAAGGCAGCTCCACAACATTTGAATTGGTGCTTTGAGACCTGAAAACCACAAAACCTTAGGTGAAAATCAAAACGCTACCTAAGTTCCACCAATTCCTGTCATTACATAATTTGGTGATTCCATGTTTCTTTAATTGGGGTTTTACCCACACAACCCCTTCATTGAGAACCGTGTGCTCTTTGCTGAGCCTGATGAAAATAATCATCAGTATTACAGTTCATAATCAAACCCCAAAAATAGAATTCCATACACCTTGGTCTTCTTCTCCTCTTCCTTCTTCTTCCAGCCTACATTCCTCTTGCTCTTGGCTCTCTCCTCTCCTCCTTAAAACCATGAACCTAGCGAAATATGGACAAAGAATTACAGTTATTTTGTTTATGCTCTCACCCCAGTCTCATATTTTCCTGATTATATATCAACTTTTCAATAATTGTAACAAACACTCATCTCTTTAATATTACTTGAGATTTAACTTTTGAAATTGTATTGTGGCCCCATCTCTATGATTATGGTTTATATCAGCACACTTAATGACCATTGTACACTTGGTTTAATATGGAGATTAGGGTTCCATAAACTTTCATTTCCTACTTTAGTCTCCCAAATACTGCAGTGTGACACTTGGTATCTGCCACACTTCAGTGTCATGTATTGTGCACTCTCTGGGACAGGGTGTTATGGTTCAATCACAGCAGTCCAAAACTCAAACCTTAGCATTCCCAAGAAGTCTGGATGGTTGCTGCGACACTCTGGCCTCACCTGACACTGTGCCATTTGAATGGCCCTTAAACAAGAGGATTAAACCAGTAGGAGAAAACCCTACTCTTGAGTTTTTTCCAAAACTTCCCAACTCAGGTCATGTGAGCCCTTGCTAGTGAGGTTGAACTCTTCCTCTTTGCTCTCACTTTGAAGCGGCAGGTCAGATGTTAATTTATATAGGGGGTGGAGTCTCTCTACAAAACTCTCTCTTGCATTCCTCAACTTTTTATGTTCTTTCTTTTCTCCCATCCTTGTTTGGTCCAAGATATGAGCTAAGAGCTTGTCCTTTCACTTGCTCGTATCGATTTCTCATTGGCTCTTAGGATTTTCCTTATCACACTATCCATCGTATTGGTTTCTCGATGACATGATCTACATGTACTGGCGTATGACTCAATTGTTTGACTTGCTCACGACGACCGTGCCTCATCTCGAGCCACTCGAATGCGCGCTGAGAGTGTCCCGCCTTTACTCGATTGCGCGGCAGTGATTCATTGTCACCGGAATTTGACAAAATTCAACATGGTAGCTAGATTTTGCGAGACGATTCCAACGGTGAAGTCCGTTTCATCATCTGAGATCTAAAAAAATTATGGATTTTGACCGAATTTTACCATTCTACCCTTCCTCCATAATCTGGTTTTTTGTGATTTGCATACCATATTGTGGATTACTGAACATTAGGAGTAAGGTGAACAAGAAAATGAAAGAAAACAAAAGGAAAATGTTTGTGAAAGGAATTTGAGTGGAAGATTTTGGTGTGTTTAGGAGATTATCACAACAATTCCATTGGAGACCATAAATTAATTTGGGAGGGTTATCAGCAGGTTACCTGGAGGTTATCCGATAAATTTTCTTAGAAACTCGGTAGTGTGTTTTTCAAGAACAAAAAAGTTTTGTTTTGAAAGCGTAATTTCTGCTTGTTTAAGGCTTGCAGGCATGTGGGGAGTCGGTGAGGACTCGAGTCATGGGATTGGGCATGTAGACATTCAAATGAGATTATGTATTACTGGTGTGATTATTCTATGGCATATTAAAATGGTGAGGGTGCCAGTGAGGAAATTATCACTGTGGGCTGTCTTACCTTAGAGGATCATATTTCAGGTACGAGGGGAGTGTACGGAGGACGACCTCACTAGAGTAGTTTTAAGAAGAGAAACAAGTTGTATGTGGCTACTAATGTTGTTTCATAGACATGTATTAAAATTTTAAATTTTGATATATGTTTAGTTAAAGTATTGTAACTCTTGAACTATTGGTATATAGTTGATGTAATTAGTGAGTATTGATGTACGGGCCCACGTGGCCATTTTTACTCATTTTAATTGTACATGGACCGTGTAGTGTTTTAATTATTATTGGGACAGGTTATTGTGCCTTGGGTGGGAGCTCCCAGCCTGAAAGTGTAACACCCCCCCGAGCATTTTTTTGGTAGTTTTTTTCATGAGTTATTTTTGGTGTTTTAAGATTATCATGATTTATAATATTTTTAAGATTTTTCTCAAATTAGTAATTTTAGGAAAATATTTTATTAAAGATCAGTCAGGCAGGTTTAGTGAAATATATTTAAAAATGCCAATGACAAATAATTCTGAATTTTTCTGAGCTCAGATCAGTTAAATATATGTGTAAATAAATTAATGAAAATACTGAAAAAAAAAAATGACATTGAAAAGTGGCGGTTGGAAAAAGTCAAGCGATTTTGTTGACCAAGAATAAGAGACATTTTAATGGTACCAGACACAAAGATTGAAAAAACTACAGGGACTTAAGTGAAATGTTGGTCATTTTACAAAATATTGAGCCTCAGAAGTCGACGTAAAGAAAAAAAATTGAACTGGGTTTCTCGTTGTGGCATTTGTTTGGAAGGAAGAAAATTTGTTGCGTGAATTCATTGATCAAACCTGTGATTTTCATGATTGGAGACTTCTGAAGGTATATTAAACACCATGGTTTTTTAATTTTGGTTTTGTAAATTGTGGAGGAAGAAATTTGAATTGATAAATGTTGTTGTTTGGATGAGATCAAGTTCTGAAATTTGTTTGGAATGAATTGTTATTTCTAATGTGTATGCTGGTTTGGTGCATTTGAATCACAAGATCTGATATAAGTGTGATTGGAGTCTGGTATGTTAAAATTTGGAAAATGTATTTAGAATGAAGTAAGTGTGCAATTAGTGGATCAGGGTTAGATGATTGGATATTATAATTCTGTTGAGAGTCATTGGACAAGAATCATGGGAGGACCCTAATGGACGAATTTTAGACCATTGACCTTATTGGAAAATATGGATGTTGGTAAATTTTGCCACTGGTTTCAGGTCTTTTGGGTGTGGTGAAAATATAGGCAAAATGCTAACTTATCTTCCAAATCTGCCAAAAAAAAAAACGAGTTTAGTGGTCAACATTAGAATATAGAAATTCAGTTGTGAAATTGAATAAAATTATAATTTGGGTGTTTAGATATTTAAAGGCAGAATGTTGAAGGTAAGGAAGTAAAAGTTTAAAAAATTATTTTAAAGCTCGAGTTAGGCGATTAAATAGAAGCGGTGGCGACCTAATTGGTAGATAACAAGGTATGGCTCGTTATGATTTTGACATTATCTTTATATTTCTTTTCTTGCATGAATGTTGGTGAAGTTGAGGAGGCTGCGACAGGTGATAGCCTAGCTAGCTGGACTAATAGGGAGGTGAGTAAATTTATCATCGTACTTGCACCTTCGAAATGTATAAGCGGTGTTTCATTGACTTGATCGTAGTAATTGACTATGATTAAGACCCTTATTCTTGAGCATAATTCAGATTGGATTGTCATATGCCCACGAGTCACGTGTCTGATGAATATTCATCTGTGACACGATCAAGTGCTCTGTCCTGTTGGTGTTATCTCTTGTTGCATGCTGAGTGCGGTCGGCTATAACTATATTACATTAATGTCATTTGATGGTATGAATCACGAAGAAAGCTAGCCCATTCAGGTCGTGAGGCTATGTACTTACATATGGTATTTACCTACAGTGCGAAGCGAAAGCAGTGCCTTCTAGAGAGGTGGTAAAACTCTAGGCGTAGAACCCGGTGTTCTCTGGATCTTTGGTTAGATATGCAGTTCGATTATAAAGGTAAAAAGAAAGAATGTATGGATTCTTGAATGGTAGCTACTAAAATTTGTTTCAAACTCTCAATCCCCTCATTTGATATTGTTCATATTAACATAGTTGGTATAACCTATGTACGGTGATTGATTGTTTGAGCATAACCATCCTTGTGAGCTGGCATGGTACCTGGCCTCAAGTATGGTGATATATTTTACTCACGAGTTTATCTACTTTAGTTGATTTCCCTCGGCACCCGGGTGGGCGGGAGAAAGGTCGGACATTTCTTGATATGGTTCATTTGAAATAATGGTTATTATTTTGTTTCTTTGGTGAATGATTCTAAAGTTTGGAAAATACATGGTGATCTTGGATTAGTTTAAATTATTTAGTTTAAATGATGAATTTTGAATAGTTGAGTTGGATAGAATTTTGCTTTGATGAAACCTTATTAATTTTGATGAGCCAGATTGGTGGTTTTATGTGGATGACCTTTAGAATTGTTGTTATTGAATAATATAATGATATAGGATTTTGAGTTAATCATTAGTGATTTGATTGATATTCGCGAATATGGATTGTCGTTTGTTGCTAAACGAATAGGTCTTGTATTTTGGGTAAGTATAGGACTTACGACATCACGGGTTTGGTGGCCTTAAGCTCTTTTGATTACGATCTGCGGTAAAAATTGAATCAGCAATATTTGTATCCTTAGTTCCTCCTACTACCGTAGTCAAGCTCTTTTAAACATGTGATCAGGGTCGAACCACGGGGATGGGTTTCATCTATGGTGTTGCATGGAGTGTTTAGGGAAAATGTTGAAGCTTTTGTTTAGATTTTTCGGTTTTTGTTAAAAAAGCGTTGGGGTTGTATGTTCCTTTGAATAAGCTGTAATGGTTTTAAGTGAAGTAAATGTTAACTTTAGAGGGCAGATTACTATCTTGATAACATGGGGTGTTAAAGTTATATCAGAGTTATTTCTATAGCATTGGGGCAATGACCTGCCGATCAAGCCCAGGATCTTTGTTCTTCATAAAGGCTAACCACAGAACCACTCCTGACCCCGAGTCAAACTAAGTACTAAGCATTCAGTCCCATTAGTTTTAGAACCTGTATTTAGCCATAAATTTATTAATAAGTAGTCTCTAAAGATTCATGGTGCATCCCAACATTAAAGCGTGCTTGAACCTAAACTTATGAGTATTAAAGGAACAACATTAAATGGCATTAAACCCTAGTTTGGAAGGTATGGAACCATAAATCACGATTACTGTCATTTAAAGCATGAGGACAACCTGCAATGACCCCAGGAAACCAAGCTGTACCTCACTCTTTAAGTTTGCTGAGCAGCAAGCATCCCTTGAGTTGTCATCCTCAAAGGGGTGTGTTTGCGACCTAGAAAGAAAATGAAAGAAAGAGGAGGAGAGAGAGAGAACAAATGAGAACCTAAAATGAAAACAGGAAACTTTATAAAATGAAAAGTTGCTTAAAAGTTGCTTAGGGTTACAAGTTTGTAGGGGTTTATATGGTACAGCCCAAAGTGTGAAAATACAAGTACTTCTTTTCATGTTGAAACACACAAGGGACAAAATAATTGCTCATGCCTACACACCAAAAGCAAGGGTCGTTTAGCAGGATCAGTACCCAAAATCACAGTGATAATTTATTATACGGAGAATTTATTTAATGTAAAATTTGCTTCCTTCATGAAATTCATATCCTAAGCGAAATTCAGGAGATATGAAATTGAAATTTAATATCATCGTGGGAAGGCCACTCACCTGCCTGCCATGATATGTGAGATAATAGTGATTTAATTTCTGGCCCAGGCACAGTAAATTTAAGCTAGCTAGCCCGAAACTTATTAACTAACATTTATTAGCTGGATTGCAAATTTTACTATCAGTTGCGAAATTTTCGCAATCCCAGAAATTTCGCAATCATAGTGAAATTCTGGGATTACTCCTGTACTTATTATCTTTAAAATCCTCCTTTTACTTGCATCACTCCTTCAAAATCCTTCAAATTCCTTCATTTTTATGATTCTAAAGACATCCATTAGAAATCTCAGATATTAGGTAGTAATGTAACATCAGATTTGAGGCAATGAGGTACGCAGCACCCGCAAAATTACCAAAAACATCAAACTCAAATGGCATCAATGGTACTATGACCTACACACGTCAATCGCTTAATTGATATGATTAGGTGCACAAAAATCACTCAAACCTATCTTGAATAGTGGCTCAAAATAGAACTGGGTACTAATCACACTCCCCAACCGACACGTTGCTAGTCCCTTAGCAATGCTAAACAAAAATGGGATGGCGTCAAGCTTTTACAAAAAGTGTATTTAGGTCAAAAGAAGTATGTACAGACCGGTTTCACTCCTTTAAAATAAAACAATTTAATCTCTAATAGAAAACCGATACATGAGAGGACAAAAACCATATAAGAACAAGTTTTAGGACAACATCTGGCCCAAGAATGTCAACTTAATTTCCATCAAAATCTAATCGTCTTTACCAGAACTGGGCCGAGCCAATAAATCGCAAAGCTATTCCTCCCCCCCACTAGCTACGCCATGGCCTTAAACCGTCAACAACCTAAATAGATTAGTTACACTCTTACTTTATTTGACTAAATTGTAGGGTGCAATGCTAAAACTCGACTTCACCAAAGTCCGCGGTAATGGGGGTCCATCGACTCCCAACCACTAAAGCCAGTGGCATCAAGCCAAAAGGATCACTGACCACAAATCCTCGTTGTGCTTCACCCTGACTCGAATGACTTCTCAGAATTAAGCACCTACAACGCGCAAAACTCTACCCATCCACCCGTAACGAACACTAAGTCGATGACTTCCAACCAATTAAGGTTTAGTGGCACCAGTTTTAAAGGCTTTCTCGCCATATACCCCCTGACCGCGGTTCAGTTTCTCAAGGCAAAGGCCACGCTTATTCTTTCTTTTCCTTCTTCTTTCTTTTCTTTTGCTTTTTTCTTTTTTTCTTTTCGAAGACTACATTGCCTTCATATATGGGTAATACTAACCTATTATGAGCTGTCAAGATGTCTAAGGCCTACTTCAAAGTGAAAGGAGGTATAGTTTCACAAATTCTCATCTAACATAATACGGTGTGCAGCGTGAATTAGTCGGGGCGGGGAATGTCTCGTTGAAAACGCTAAAACTTCAATGGACCAAAAACTGAATCATGCATGGAATTGTCCTAACATTAAGGTAACAAACAAGGTTTCAATTCTTCAATTAAAGGCAATTCAATTGTTCAATTAAAGGCAATTCAATTGTCCAATTGAAAGCAAAAGTAGATACACAAAATAAAGACACAAAAATACTTTGCACAAGTATAGTAAACTGTAAATAGTGTCAGAAAGCTTTGATATAACCAAAATGGCTAATACAAGAAATATAAATGAACATAAAATATCACGCCTACTATCACTAATACATGAATCCTAAACAAAACTGCAGCAAATGATAATGCCAAAACTATACAAAAACATAATGTAAGATACTTTACCTCTAACTTTCCTCCCAAAGAAAAGCATAGACATGTAATAAGTGGATAGAAAGTTAGAGACAGGAGTGTGACCACCTCAATCTCGTGGTGGGGCGTGGATCCGGCCGCCGGCCGCTGCGGGCTAACGTGATCTAAAGAGGGCCGCTAATGCCGCGCCGCTCATCTCTACGGTCGTGAAACATGCGGGAGACCGGTGTGACTCATGATCCGCAGGAGTGGCGACAATGCTCTAAAGTATTTCGCCGAGTCAACCTCCGTCCATCGATGCCCGTAGAGGCTAACGAACGTACAAAGATCCAACACCCGCTAGCTCCCCGGGTACTACGAACGTACCGAGAGTGTCAGGCCGTATATGATACCCGAGGCCGCCAGGCCGGTCAAGTGTGGAGGAGGAGATGGAGGAGATATCCGCACTCCAAGCCCTCTCCATCTCCAATTCCTAGAGCAGGATCATCTCCGCCGGGAACTCTCTCCGCCTCTCAACCGTACTTCCACCCGGTCCCGTCGTCGGGAGGAGAAAAGAACAGATCACCATAGCTTGCTCCATAGACAAGACCTGAGGGCATCTGATCCTCCTCTCTATCCGGGGCTCCTCTGGAAAGCCCAAATGCTCCAGGACCTGGCACAAAAGTCGCGGCATCAGCAAAGGTATACTCTCTGCTCGAGCCAGGCCCTTGCGGTGGACCTTATCTTCAAAATGTAATAGGGAGGTCATCACTAACTCAGAGGGACTGAACCAGAATCCCTCCGAGATCCGGTACAAAGCCTCGAGGATCGACCCTCACGCCGGACGTAGGTGTCAGCAAATGAAGAGGCTGGTACGAAATGATGATCAATCGAAACATCCGAGAGGCTGAGCCGCTCCCGACAAGATCGCCCCGCAAAGAAGGTTCGCGGCTAATGAGGACCATCTCTCCGCGGTCGGGTGAGACCAATCCCGATAACCTTCCAGAATTGGCCTGGCTTCACCGGGCAGCTCCACGCACCGAAATGTCCGTTTGCTCGAGAACTCCTTTACCGAACATCGATATCGAATCGAGCTCCAATGACTGGCGCTCCCTGTGAAGTCATGAATGGTAGAACCTGAGTACCACCCGATAGTAGAACCGCCGGTCATAAATGGCAAGAAGGGAGTAATGCTCGATCAACACGAGTCCCCGACCGGGGTCACCGTTAGCGCCGGACGTCGTAATAAGACTCCTCGGCGAGTCTCGGGCGTAGTCCGACATTCCCGGGATAGATTGCCCGATTTAATAAGTGGCCTCCCGATCCTCTAGGCCGGGATAATCGGCGATGAGCCTCTCGGTGCCGCCGACGGGTGATGGTCGCCCGATGAAGATGACTTCGGCCCAAGTACGGCCCGCTGTAGGCTCCGCCTCCCGATCTCCTCTAGCACCGTGAAGGGGCCTGCGGTCCCATCCGGTCCGGTACTTCCTAAATCCCCGAGGCTCCCAGACCGCCATGAACCGGCTCGAACCGGGCCGAACCGAGGTCTCGGCCCCCGCCGGAGGCCGAACCCGACCCGAGGCCTCAGCGGGACTCCACTTCCGTAATGTAACCATGACCGTAATCCGAAGCGACACAAAGGCAAGGCGTGGCAGCGTACGGATAGCCACTGTGGCTCGCCTGACCAAGGCGACTGTAAGTACGCTAATCGCTACGGGAATAGCTAACACCGACTCGAGTGGCACCGTACGCGTACGCTCGCGGGCCGACCAGCCGGGTTAAAGGCCGCGCGCGTGCCGCAGGGGCGACAAGGCCAGAGGGCGGGGCACTGGTACGCTGCGCTAGGGAGTGACTGTGCAACCCGGCTCGAGACCGGGCCGTGGATATGGCTACCGTAGCTGTGGCGCAGAATCGGAGGCTCTTGGGGCTCTACTGGGCTAAACCAGGGCTCACGGACACTGTGGCTCAAGTGGGGAAGGAGAAAAAGAAGGTGAAATGAGGGTGAATGGCTCTTCTCCTCCCCTTTATAAAAACCAAAGAGGCACCGATGAGTCACAAGGTCGAGCTCGTTATTACAAATAAATTCAAATTAAAATCGTTTAATTCGCAAATAAAAAAAAATTTAATTAGACCAAATAAGAACAAAACAAAAGAAACAAAATAATTTTTGATTTTAACAAACCCAATAATAAAATAAAAACAAAATAATATTAAACCTAGGCTACTTAAAAGGAAAGTCGCTTAAATCAGGGAAACTACTAAAAAGTGGAAAGTTACTAAAATAGTAACTATTAAAATCACTCAATTTAAAACAAAGACTAAAATTATTGAGCTGCAATTTGCTTCATTTGACACCAAATCAGCTCAACTTTACCAACTTCATTCATGGGGGGTCAAGGAGGAGTTCCTTAACCCCTGCAGTGGTTTGTGCTGCAGCTTTGATGCTTGTTTCCTCATTATTGAATTGCTTCTCACTGATTGATTCTGAACTGAGCAATTGCTCTGCAGTGACTACTGATGGCAACACCCAAACACCTGCTTCACCTTGGTTAGCTATTTCTTGCAAGTCATGGACATTTGGCTTCCCTGAACTCTGATCAACCGAGCAGACTTCATTGTTTCCTTCCATTTCACCTTCCAAATGATTTTGTGTCGCACCAAATGAAAATATTCGGGGCCCAATGTCATATTGCCAAATGTAAGCTGCATTACTCCATTTCAGACATTGATGATTGCATCGGGCAAAGGGCCGAAATGGTCTCCTGCACACCGCACATGATCGGGCCCATTTGCTATCGTTCTGCATCAAGCGCTACAAAATCTACTGGTAAGAGAATTGCTTCACTCGACCAACACATCCTCAATTATCCCCTTTAGGATCTTCTCACCGATCGACACCAATGACAACGGATGTTGGTTGGTTTGAGCTCCCTAAACCTAACCGCTTATACACCGAGCATGGCAAAGAAGTTTACACCGGCCCCTAAATCTAGCAAAGGCTTTGTCTATGCAAGTCCCACCAATGTCAGACCGAAATCAGGAGATCCCTGATCCTCGTACTTAACCGGGTTCTGGCTGATTGGCGGCAATCGACTTGCTCGCTTAAAATTCTTTTTTTCTCAATGCCCAACCCTTTTTGGATTATACAAAGATCTTCAAAAACTTTCGTGATAGGCAGGGACTTGTCTGATGATGTCCAAGAAGGTATAATGATCTTTACCCGCCTTAGGACTTCCCAGATGCCTCGTCATTGATGCCTTCTTACTTCTCGCTTCGGGGGAATGGATGTGGGCATGCAAAGGCTTCATTGAGTCCTCACTGATGATTACTCTCTCAGGCTCAGCTTCCTATTCCTTGCATGTTTATTCAACAACCTTGGGCACTGGTTGCTCTATTTCTCTTCCACTCCTCAGAGTGATTATAGATTTCACCTCATCCATTCCTGAATTGCTGGATGAACCTACCTCATGGACTCCTTTCGGATTTGGCAGTGTTTGGGAAGGAACAGCTTCCTCTCTCACAGCTCCTCAGAATATTATTGATCTTTGTGATTGAATACTGCAGGTTGTCTATTTTCTGATTAAGATTGCTCTCAAGCCCATCTATTCTCTTGTTCAGTGTACTTTCTACAGTGTCAATCCTTTGTGCCAGTTGTACATTGATCCCCTTTTGTTCCTCCACAAAATTGCCTACCACCTTGCTCAAATTCAAGATGGCTTGTTCAACAGGGGATGAGGATGATGGTGGCTGTGGTTGAGATGAGGAACCAAAATGTTGTTTGGCACCAGGGGGCACATAGGCAGGGGGATTGGGTTTCCAGGAGAGGTTAGGGTGATTCCTCCAATTGGAATTGTAGGTATTACCATATGGGGCATTGGGTTAGTGGCTTGTATTGACCTACAGCATTTGCATATTCTGACATCAAATCCTTCACTGAAGGGGCACATGGATGATGTTCTCCTGGATTAACAGTGGGTTGACAACTGATGAATGGGTTGGCCTGTGCAGTGTTTTCAGTCACTGCCTGCACTTCATGGAGCTTCTTTCCTTCTAGCTCCTCCACTTTCCTAGCTAGGGTTGAGATTTCGCCATTCCATGTCCTCCGAAAGTAAAAATCCTCCCTTTGGTGTGCCAGGGTCTCGCCCACCCTCCCAGGTTTGGCTCAGTCCCAACTCTTGGAAGTTTCAACCACATAACTCAAAAAATCCATGGCTTCTTCGGATGTTTGCCTGTGTCTCCTCCACACATGGTTTCAGTAAATTTGTTTCAAGAAGTATTTGAGACATACCATTGTAGAAATGATTCACCAGCATCCATGTATCAAAACCATGGTGTGGACATGCATTGATGGTCTCTAAGTGAATCGCTTCCCAGCATTGATAAACTTCTCATTGTCAAAGGTCGAAGTAGTGTGCATCTGTCTCTTCAAACTGGCTGGTCTTGTGGCACTCAAGAATTTCTTCAAAATTCAAATTTGAAGATCGCCTGGGCCGAATCGTTTCCTACTCATGAATTGAGCCAAATTTTGCCTGTCTCTATGTCACAGGAAATGCCGCCCGAAAGTAAATCCATGTCATTATACTTCCTCAAAGTAAGGTATTACCTCCCTGCAAATCCCGTATGTGTGAATATGGATTTCATTCTCCATACTCACAAGGAAATGTGGAGTAGGGGCACCAACAGGGTCTCACCGCTTACATCCCCCTGCAGAGGCAGATGGATGCAGTTAGCAATTTCAACTCCAGGGAGGGTGTATATGTTCTGATCGATCCGTAGATGCCGTTTGATTCACTAGTGGTACCTGCCACTCCTCGCCGGTTCCTCGTGAGGATCCATATTCTCACTCGTGGCACACCGATTTCACAACTTTGTTCAACTGGCAGAATTGGATTCTTAAATTTCACCTCAAGTGTTCTATCCCACTGTGCATAAACACTGCATAATAAAATGACGCACAAAGAGCACAACAAATCTCATAAAAAGGCTTCAGTGGTGTTAGTTGCAAAACAACAACCGACCGTAAGAAACAAAAACAAAGGCGTGAATCGTAAAGTGAAAACTTGCAGTTCCTGCACACTTAATTCAAAAAGGACTGAAAGGTCACCAACACTTGTAATGAGGATTACAAGTACACTTCAACTCATCATACGTAGTTTGGCACCATCCCCGGCAACGGCGCCATTTGATTCGGGTGCTACCAGAGTGATTCGAATCAACAAATATTATTTGTATCCTTGTTCTCCCATCGCCGTAGTCAGGCTACCGCAAGATAGCGGTCTAGGGAATGAACACTCGGATGGGTTTTCATCTTATGAATGATTTGCACGTTGTTTGGAAAATGGTGAGGCTTTGTTTGATTTTCGGATTTTGTTAAAAATAACAATGGGTCAGATGTTCACCTAATAATCGTAATGGCTTGTGTAAGTGAAGTGTGAAATGGTAACTTTGAAGCTTGGGTCAATAGCTCGATACAATAATGGGGTATTATGTGTCCTCGTTATTTCGCATTAGGCAAATGACCTATAGTCAAAGTCAAAACCGATCTTTGTTTAACTATAAACCTAACCCTAGAACCACTCCTATTTGAGTCAAATCATACTTACATTCAAAGTCCCATTCAGCTTTTAAAACCCTAGCATTTAACCTCATTTCGGCTCAGAATGGTACTCTCCAGTTGATATCGCTGCATCTAGCACAAGCATGCACTCAACCCCAAAGCAATGGGCAAGTATCGACCAAAGGAACAACATTAAATGGCATTAAACCCTAGTTTGGAAATGTATAACCATAAATGGACTCTAGATTATTTAAACAGAGTGACAACCCTAAACAACCCCAAACTGGCTAGCCACCCTCATCTTCACAAAGCTAGGAGGTTGCTGCCATCCCTTGAGTTGTCATCCTCAAGGGGTGTTTAAGTACTCTAGAAAATGAAAAAGAAAGAGAGAGAGAAGAGAGCAAATGAAACCCTAAAATGAAAAGTCGCGAAACTTTATAAAATGAAAGTTTCTCAAAAGTTGCTTAGGTTACAAGTTTGTGGGGTTTATAGTACAACCCAAAGTGTGAAAATACAAAATTGCCTAATATATTGGCTTTCATATAAGGCCAAATGGTAATACACTAAACGCAAGTCGCTTTCTTGGGATCAAGAATACCAAAATCACAGGGGCAGCAATTTCGCTATGCAGGGGAATTTCGCTAGTATAGCGCAAATTTCGCTAGTTTTAGCTAAATTTCGCTTGAGCCTAATGGGCCCCGCTGCAGATAGCGAATTGAGAAATTTCACTTATCAACAAAGAATTTCGCTTAGCTAGCTTAAATTTCAAGCAAATTCTAGCGAAAATTATGAGATAATAAATTGGTTAATTGGCTAAAACAAGAAATTTCATTAGTTAGCTTAAATTTCATTAAATTAATGAATTCTTCTTAATCTTCACAGACATAAATTTTCGCACGGAATAAGAATCCCAAATAAATTTTCAATCATAGCGAAATTCCCCGATTGCTCTCGCATCGCTTCACCGATCCTTTTAACATGATCGTATCCCACTTTCCTTCAAAATCCACTTCAAATTCTTCATTTTTATGGTTGAAGACATCGTGAATCCCAGATTCGCACGATCTTAACATCGATTTACAACCAGCGTCGAGGTTTCAAAGACCCCAAAATTACTGCCAAAACAAACTCCGAAATGGCATCAATGGTACTAAGTGGACCTACACACGCTAATTGGCTTAATTGATAGTAGATGAAAAGCAAGAAAAGTTATTCCTCAAAACCTATCTTGAATAGGCTCAAAATAGCACTTTTAAGTACTAATCAATTCCACCATTCCCTACCGGGTCACAAATTTAAAGTGGGATGACAAGGAGACTCCCGCTCTCGATTATGAGTGGTGTCAGTCACCCGACATCCACGTAATATTCTCATGTCGATGGGGTTACAAGTAACAAGACACCTGCCTTTGGGGCATCACAAATTTAGAATGTAGCTAGGTATACGAACAAAATGAGGACTGTGTTTTAGGCCATGGTCATATATAAGAGCATTACAACTTGGTAAAGCTCGGCTGTTAGGGGTTTAGGCATGTGGTTACCTAAGTAGTCACTAACAGGCTAGGAACACCGTGACAGACAAAGCCTCATGTGTGCTTTGATGTATAACATTTATGTTGTGTGATTGTATTCTTGGTGAATAGCATAGGAGGAAATGTGGAAAACATAACCCCTAAGTTTATAGAATTCGACACAATGGTCTTAATTAAACTGAAAAATTTTGGACAATAGTTCCGCTTTGAACATAAATGAGATTGTGTCAAGTAATTTAGAAAATTTTCCGGGCCAGACAAGAAAATGGTCAAAATTGAAACTCTTAAATTTTTCGAAGTTTTTTGAATCAGTAGCGGGTCTAGATACCGCATTTCCAGAGTGGCAGGAGGCCACCGGAGGATTATAAAAAAAAAAAAAGGAAAAGGTTGTTAGAGTCGGAATGGCCACGCCATTTTCTGTGGGTTCGAGTCGCACACACAAAGAGTCAGACAGGGCAAACAACAAGCCGAAAGGTGCAATACGTGCCAGCCGAGCAGACGCAGCCCGGATGCGCCAGAGGGGGGCTGACACGGTCGCACCACCACGATACCTGCCACGTATACTTCACGGTCGGAGAGGTCAACAAGACGACAAATATGGGCGCGCACCGCTGGGGTAAGAGGATGTCAAGATACAAAGCTCAGATCGTGATCGGGTGGCCCCGGGTCAATACAGCTCTGAGGCGAGTCGACACGCGCGACGCTGGCGCTTGCCATGAAACAACAGCATACCGCGGATACGCTTGTGGGGCTAGCATACCGTATCATTCGGCTGACATCGGCAGACCTGGCTGGGGCCAGACACTCCGCAGCGGTAGCGTGGGCCCGCGCCCACCTGCGGTGCGATAACATGGGTCCGCTGGTGTGCACCCTATGCACCCAACTCGCTTTGACTAGTTGCACTATTCGAGTCAATGCCAGGGGATAATCGTTCATGAATAATGTTCAGAGCACTATTCAGCCCAGGTTTTAAAATAAAATCAAATCAAATCTAAATAAATTACTTTAAAATAAATAAAATGAAATAAAATAAAAATTTTTATCAGGTGTTGATTTAATAAATTATTGTCTTGTAATACTACAATGTACTGACATTATGCAGAAATAAATATTTTTAGTATGTGAATAGTATCTCGAGGCTGTGTTTTACACACCTTGCAAAGATACCATGGAATATTAACTTCTCCACTTTACACGTAGATGGCTTAGTCGAGGGCGAGGACATAGGGTCGCCCGTACGAGGTACCTTCGCCAGTACCACCAAAAGATTTGACCAACAGCGCCTTTGTCAGGCTAGATTGGCGGGTATCGTCATTGCATGAAAGCAGCAGTAGCCATGAGGTTCGAGTAATTTCCAGAGATTTGTGGCACATCATCCTCACATTCACAAGGGGAGAGAGATTCACGGTAGACCATTGTCTTGTCAAGAAGGTGTTGGAGGCCATAGAGATTACCTCTGACACGACCAGATTAGACCTGTTCAGCTGCCCAGCCTAGGAGGAGGCCCAAGCATGGTGGAATTAGGCAAAGACCTCTAGAGATCTAAAGGCAATGATCAAGCAGTAGTTCCATGATCTTTTCATACAAATATTTTCCAGATACTGCTTCGTCACTTAAGGTTCTGTGGAGTTCCTAGAGTTGAAGTTGTGGGATGATGATCGTGATGGAGTATAAAAAGGATCTCACTTGAGCGCCCTTTTATTGATGGACTACATGGCCACAAACATGGCCAAGGTCAAAGAGATTCGAGAATGGGCCAAAAGATCCATCTGAGGTGTGGATTGTAGGACTCGCCACAAAAACATGGACTCCAGCATGATGTACTGACCATGAGGAAGAGATCGAGGATGCTCCTGAGCACCTTCGGATGCAAAGTAGTAGCAAAAAGAAGTTGAGACGTCACTCTTCTTCAGTTCGAAAGAAGAGAGGCCTAGTTCACGTGGTCTCCAGGGTCACGCCATCCTGGCCGTGGATCTGACTGAAGGTTGCCACAAAGGAAGTGCATGGTGTGCCTACCACAAGGTCACTAACATATTAGTAGGGATTGCCCCTAGAGACAGGGATCCTAGGGTTTCGAGACAAAGATAGGCCCTGGGGCCGGGAGCAAGGGCGAGAGATACAGCTCATTCCCCACATGCCCCGGGGAGGAGCCAATATCGCTGTGGACCCGCAGACGTGGCATCTGACACATGCCTAGTGCCTGACTATGGGTCGAGGCAGGACGAGGCCCACCCGTGACTTAGGGATTCAGGCGGTCTACGCGATTACACAAACCCATGAGTCACAGATCAGCCACCACACAGAACATTTTGGCTAGTCTCTCCATGTGGCAAGAGAGTGCTATTTGATCTCCGTGTGTTCCATTCATCTCCATTGTTGCACTGGCCAGGCAAGTGCAGAGTTGGGCCTTGTAGGTTGAGGCCTTAGAGGAGCCCTTGTATGTGGTGCCCTCCCTAGATTTGGGTGAGAACAGGATGATTGACATGTCATGGCCGGGCAGTTAGAGATCCTCGTATCTCTACCCACAGCGGGACCTGGCATCTATGGAGCCATGTCGGGGAGTCTCGACATCATCCCGATGGATCAGCTAACAACTTCTGGCGCAGCCGCCATCGCATTATGAGTATAGAGAGTTGCACTGCATAACCCAAGACAATACTTCTATTAGGGTTACGCTTCTGGCGTATGGGCATGGCGTTTCTCAGCCTCGGGATCGTACGAGTCCGCGTGTCGTGACACCACAGGTTGGCTAGCAAGCTTCAATTTATGATTAAGTTGAGATCTGACTTAGATCTACCCCTTTGGTAGTTTGTGTTGATGTTTTTCTCGGATGAGCCACCGGATTGCCCGTAGAGGTCAGACTTCTAGATCGAGTTACACCTCAGTATCACCATCCCCATGACCCGCATAAGATGGCACCAGCTTGAGCTGGCAGAACTCAGTCCAAACATGCTACTTGACAAGGGGTTCATTATACCGAGCACTTCACCATGGGACTCCTCCGATTCTATTTTACTTAAGATGAAGGATAAGACCCCAGATCAAAACATTGATTATCGACAATGAATGTGGTTATTGATCAAGAATCGGTACCCAATGTCGAGGATTGATGACTTGTTTATCATTGAGAGAGCATAAAGCCTACCTTAAGATAGACCTTCACCGTTACTTCATCAGCCGAGGGTTGTGGCATGGGATATCCCTAAGATAGTGCTTGTGGATACATGGCACTTTTGCTTTGCTTCGTGATACCTCCTCTTTGATTGACGCATCGCGCCAAAGAGTATCATTTGATCTCAATCCATAGGGTATTCCAACCCATTTGGATTAGTTTGTCGTAGTCTCTGGATGACATCCATTCATTCCCCAGCTAGAGAAGGGCATGAGTATCACTTGAGGATTGTTTTACAGCTGTTTAGAGACCACTAACTGAAAAATGTTAAGAGTTTCGCTTTTTACTACAAGAGATTTGGACACGGGAAGATCAGGTATACCCATGGAACCCAGGTGTCGCTGCATGAAAGGGGAGAGTCAGTCAATCTTCGAGATATGTAGTTTCTTGGATTACATGACATGTAGAGATTCATTGAGGTTTCTCCATTAGCAAGACTTGCATTTATTTGATCCTGACAGGCCAGTTTCTGACTGGATGAGACCACGGCAGCGCCAGGAGCTGGAAAAGAAAGCCATCAAGGCCTCCATTCTATAGTCCCTTGCTGGTGATGGGCACACAAAGTGTATTGTGATGTCCCCAGCCTGACCACTGCAGCCTGATGCACCAGTGGGTAGTAGCTAAGGTCCCGCCTCGCCAAGAATCAAGGAGCAGATCACAGATTCTGCACGACATATGAAAGCATGGCCAGTGAGTCTTCAGCTTTAAAGATTTAGCGCCTACCACTTATATGTCGAGAGTTCATAAAAATGACCATAAAGTCCTAAGTATATCTTCACGCAACTGATCTCAACACATACAACTAGATCATTGAGGCTTTGTGAGGACATAATCGTCACTTGGTGGTGATTATCAACTCAGTAAGGCAAAATGTGGTGCTTAATGCACTAAGTTTGAAGTCACTGGACACTTGGCCAGTATGGCTTCCAAGACATGGTAGGATGGACATTTCACATGTATCATGAGCAGTCAGTGGTACGTTAGAGTTTATGGTTACAACTGCTCACTTAGGTAGAGTGATCGAGTCCCACGGATAGGACACGGAGATAGTGTCAATCAAGGACTAGCACAACAGATATAAAGATTTAGGCTGGACCGCTCCACGCATGGTAGTCTTCGATGGATAAAGGACGTATGTTCCCACAGAACCATACTGAGAGAGTGAGATTCCTCGGAAGAGCTCAACGCTCTCGATTTTCCGTAGACCTGTGTGGTACACGTAAGATGTACTAAGATCTTCACGCAATATTACTAGAGCGAATAAGACAATGTAGACTTCAAGATGATGTCCTCACTGAAGTGGTGTTACAATGAGCACCAAGCCACAGGCTACTACAAATGATTTCCAGGTATTTATGAAAACAAGATACCATCGGCTGGATTTTGTGACCCACTTTCCATGGACAATCGCAAGACGATGATGCGGTATAAGTGATAGCACCACGGTGCCACATTTTCTAGTCAAGATGACCTTCACATTGCAGAGATTATGCTTTTGGCCAGATGTTTGAGAGATAGTCCACAATGGAGGCCCCAGATCCAGCGCTCTGGAGCAGAGACCGAGG
This sequence comes from Tetrastigma voinierianum, assembly GCA_016808115.1. NCBI lineage: Eukaryota > Viridiplantae > Streptophyta > Magnoliopsida > Vitales > Vitaceae > Tetrastigma > Tetrastigma voinierianum. The sequence continues at coordinate 540,341 of JAEQBH010000430.1, read as the reverse complement.
CTTCATAATTTTACTTGGAGGAGTTTCCAAAAGGCCATGAGCACACGACCGACCATGAGTATAATCCCACCCAGCACACTGATGGTCACCAAAGAGGACCATATAGGTATTAGAGGACATGTCACAGCAATGGGTCCTGATCATAAGTGCAGTCAGGAAGAGCAATTGTCCTTAGTGGAATTCACTACAACAACGCTTTATCACAGCTGAGAGCCAGATGGCACCTATATACAAATATGAAGTCACTGTGATCGAAAGCCTCTGAAAAGAGCGTTTCAAGTCTTCATTCAAGATATCTTGAGTGCTTTTATGCACTAATCAGTATCAATTAAGTCAACACTGTCGTATGTCCACTTAGTGTTTTGATTTGTTTCTAGATTGTTTTGGGAGGATCGTGTGTTTTTTTGAGAACTTCAACGCAAGCTTTAGCTTTCTTACAGGTGTTGAATGCAGAATCCCTTCGATGATTTCTGCACTTTGTTGAGGCGACAAATATCAAGATCTGTTAAGAATCAGGCTGCAAAGATGAATAAGAAGTGCAGAGATGCAAAAAGGAGCAAAACAGAAAAACAGGAGCAACCTGTGATTTTCATGACGCTAAAATTCTCATCGATTTGGCGAAATTTTTAAATCATAGCTAAATGTTCAATCCTAGCTTAAAATTGGGAATTCCTCTCGCTAGGTTGAGCCAAATTTCGCTGGTCTCAGGCGAAATTTCCATCATGTTCATTTAAATTAATTTTATCCACGCAATTTAGGCAGCCGGCCTCGCTTAGCCAGCTAAATTCGACCGCCAGCACTCATTTTCGCATTCAAGAATTTCGCGAGGGTTAGCCAACGCTAGAAGATAGCGAAATTGGCTGGCGCCAGCCGTACCTGATAATTCAAATCTCGTACGCGGTTTCGTATACTTGTTCCTAAACGCCCATCGCTGCCGTGTATTACCATTTTGACCCCTTATGTACTATATATTTTGTATTTTTATTTTCACACTTGTCAATTAGAGAACCTCACATCTTTTGTAACCTTAAGCAACTTTTTTCACACTACGCTTTTCCCAGCCATTTTAGTGGTTTCATTTTGCTCTCTTCTCTCTCCTCTTTCATTTTCTCACGCTAAACACCCCTTTGAGATGACAACCCATGGATGCTTCAAGAGCTTCATAACTTTGTGGGTGAAGATGAGGTTGCTAGTTTGGCTAGGGGCTGCCACAGCTGTCCTCTGTTTTTAAATGATTCAGCACACATTTATGGTTCCATACTTCCAAACCAGCTTAGCTGCATTTAATGTTGTTCCTTTGGTCAATACTCACAGGCGAGGCCCATACATGCTTAATACTAGATGCACTGATATATCCTTTAGATGTCATTTGACAGCCAGAATGAGGTTAAATGCTGGTGGTTTTAAATCGAATAATTTTGAATGCTTAGTATTTGGTTTGACTAAAGCACAGTAGTTCTAGGTTAGCCTTTATAGCTAAAAATAAAGATCCCATTTTGGTTTGTGATCATGGGGCTATTTGCTCAATATAGAAAAAAACTAAGAGCATTTTGTTAGCCCCACATGTTATCAAGCTTGAGACCTTAGCCTTCAAAGTTACCATATTTCATGACTTTGCTTTGCCATTGATAATAATGCTGGAATAAACAACCACCACTCTTTTAACCAAATCCACAAATCCAAATACCAGTGCCTTACCATTTTTCAAACACTGATAAATCATTCGTGATGAAAACGATCCCCGTGTTCAATCAGACCGCTATACTACGTATTTTGATCACGCAGCAGATAGAGGAACGAGCAAGAAACAAATATTGCGACCGCTGACCACCGGTATCGCAATCAAATGGCGCCGCGTCGGATGGTGCCAACCACGATGATGAGGGCGTTGATGTACTTGTAATCCACATTACGCGTCGTGACCTTCACTCTTTTTGAATTGCGCAAGAATCCGCAGTTTTCCACTGAAAGCCAGTCGCGAACGCCGTTTCTTCATACCGCCGTCTTAACAACATCCACCCTTCGCGCCGTTATGTTTTGCCGTCTTCTTTCAATCTTTTTGTGTACGAAAATGATGCAAAACGGATGGTGAGGCATCGCAAGACTGCAAAGAACCACACTATTCGAAAGCGTAAAGTTGTGAACCGCAAAAAATAAGTGAGAATATGATCCCTCTTACCTGAACAAGAAAGTCAGCAGGATAATCTATGAATCCAACAAAGATACAAAGCCTACAGGACTCATTACATCCTCCTAGAGTTATGCCCCTCCCCGCATCATACCTCCTTCCCGAAGGGCGGCTGTGGAGACCTCACCTAGTGCCCCCGCTTCCAATAGATCATGAAAAGGGAGGAAGGAAAACGAGTATTCAGCATACTGGATTTGAGGAAAGCACTACTTTAAAGAAGGTAGTAACCACATGGATTTGCTCTGCTGAAAGTTATATTTCCATCACACTCAAGAACAAAGCCAAAATTTGGCTCAATCTAATCGAGGCCGAGAACTAATTAGAAATCAATGATTCTGTCAATTTTTAAAGAAATTCTTCAGAAGTACCAAGACAATAGTTGCAGGACATCTACACTTACTTCTACACATTAAGAGAAGCTCACTGGTTGTTGGAGCGGTTCATGGAGATGACAAGGTTTGTCTCCACATCATGGGTTTCCTACACTGATGTTAGTGGAATCATTTTCTTTATATATGCCCCAGCCATGAAGCAACCTATTGGAGACCATGTGTGAGGTATCTTTGCAAAAACCCTGATGAGGCGCACTTTTGAACTATGTGTCAAACCAAAGGTGGATGAACCGAATCCATAGCTTTGAAGATCAAAGCCTTCACTCCACCCATGGCATTGCGTACTTTCCGAAGATAGGATGAAAGCAACCACCATTTTGACTGAATGGTGAGTCGGAAATATGTTTCACATTAAAAAACAAGTAAAGAATGAGCTACCGCATCTCATCCAAATTTTGTTTTGATTATCAGACAAATAGTCATCCTGAGGAGCACTGTCAAGAGCCCTAAATCAAAATAAACCACCCATAGATGCTCCATATGGCACACTTTATAACCCAATTGGTGAAATCATCCAAATCACATATGGAAGCCAAACCCCTATGCCATGTCCCTCCAGAGGCAGCTTAGTCCCACTAACATAACAAAGAGCTCACCCAATATCTCTCCCAGCCGAGCAAAGACCTGATTTAAGTAGTGTAGTACATTTGTAGAAGAACAAAAAAAACAATGTCCAGATTCAACTAAAATTGAAGCCATTGAGCCTCATCAAATGAAACTGACAATATGCACTCCAGATTTCTGCTGTTGTCCAACTCAAGAATGCAGATCTGTGGGAAGTGAAGGTTCCCTCCCGCCACCACAAAGAACAAAGAGAAGAAGTGGTGTTAAATAGCTCAAACTGCCACCAGATCCAAATGCAGAATCACAAAGCAAAGTGCAAGGGTGACTTTAAGAAGTGGTAAAGAACCCAGACCGGGAGTCCTGTAACTCTATCCAGTCTAGCTCTTACCAGAAACACCCGCCTACAAGAAGATCAAACAACAAATAGAGAAGCAGGTAAATAAATGCAGCATATATTCTCCATTCCCATGAAGCTCGAAAGAAAAATCTCACACCAAATGTAAATACTAGAGGGTTTTTATGTGTTAAAGTTAACATTCCTCCTGATAGACCGTAATGAAGTCCCACCAAAGCAAATTTTTTAAGGACTATAATTCAGAAAAGAGGGTTGGAAATGTAAATGCAGTACTTCTCCTGATCGAAAGTGAAGCAATGAGTAAGACCCAGTTGAATATAAAGAACTTGATGTCCCACAATCTCAAAGCTATTGGAGGCATTAGCGAGCAGCACTGCTAGATTGGGACAGTGTGAACCCGTTTGGCTGATTCCATGCCAACTGGGTCAGAACTTAAACCCACGCCCATCACACTGTTTACTTGGTATTTAATGTGTCTATTAAGATACCAGTGTACCACTGAGGATGGAGCACATAAGTGACAGATTCTACTACCCGCAAGGAATTTTTCAGATTGCCAACAGAGCAAAGTGGAACCAATCATGTGCCCATCATTGTAGACTTATTCTACTAATGCAAGCAATAAACTCCAATGGGGCTGCAATCTGGCATTTGGGAATATGACCTTAGAACTCAATATCTTTCATCCGAGTGTTACATATGTACTTATAAAGATGACTGTGAAGAAGTCCATAGATGATACCTCAAGAACAAAGCAACGAGCAAATAAGTAAGACATGTTAACTTTGCAGTTATCTGAGTTTTGAGAACAATGAACCGAATGCATGAGCTTAGTATAGGGTATTGAGGAGGAAAAATAGAAATCCAATTTATTAACTGTGATCAACTATGGAACCCCAAACAAGAGTTTCCAAACCCCTCCCAATATTAAAGCCATGCATTTCTGAAGAAATGGCACAACCAGCCAGGATTTCATCATTAAGGTTGAGGTCTGACGCTCATAAGAGAATAATCGTCGCACCTTCAAAAGGAACAAGCGTTACTGGGTGAAAATGATTTAAAGGCACAAAACCCCAGTTAATTCATGACTGATCAAGACGACTAGAAAGAGGAGTTCATACTGCAGCGGTACCACGGAGGTTTAACCCCCACTCGCAGGAAGCGAATGTGATTGAAGTCCCTAAATTGTCTAGTTTCGCAGATCATTTACCCCATATTCGATAGTACCTGGGTGAGCCCAACTCCAAAAAGTCTGGCAGTCGTAGAGTGACAACCGTGAAAATGAAAAGGGTGAAGAATTGTCTACCCGCCCTACTACCGGGCCAGAGTGCATAGATTATAGGAGGCCCAATGAGGTAATAAGAAAAGCATCACTTCCCGCTGCCATTCATCGATCGCCTTGAGAGGGTTTCGACCCATTCTATTGCTTTTGATGGGTATTCGTGGTATTTCCAGATAGAGATCACTTCGTGAGGACTGTGAAAAACCACTTCACTTGTCCACGGTACATATGCTTATAGGAGGATGTCTTTTGGCCCTGCAACGCCCCAAACTAATTTTCAGAGATGTATGCTTAGGGGCATGTTCAAAGTGGATATGGTGGAGCGTATAATGGAAGTATACACGATGACATCACCAGAGGCGGAGGCGATTTTGGGGAATGTCTCACTACACTGAGGCCATCCCCGCAGTTGCATAGAGAAGAACTTCTGTGCTTAATCGAGAAGTGCCATTTTATGTTAACCAAGGAATTGTATCGGGGCACATTATTTCCAAGCAGGGAATAAAGCTGTATTAAGGCAAAAATTGAACTTATCTCCAAACTGCCGTCCCCAACGAATGTAAAAACAGTTAGGCAATTCCTTGGTCATGCAGGCTTCTATAGAAGATTCATAAAAGACTTCTCGAAGATTGCTAAACCCCTCTACAAGCTCCTAGAAAAGGCAAGTAATTTTATTTTGGGGAGAAAGAATGCCGTGAGAGTATTGAAGAGTCAAGTCCCATTTGACTACTGCACCAATAGTACGAGCACCTAATGGCGCTTGCCTTTGAGGTGATGTGTGATGCAAGTGATCTTGCTATCGAGCACATTTCCTGCCAAAGAGAGATGGGAAACCTCATGTATTCATATGCCAAGAAACCTTGAACGGCACAAAGGAATTATATATACTACTACAGAGAAGGAATTGGCTGGGTGTTGGTCTATGCTTCTTTAGATAAATTTGAGTGGCTATTCGTCATTCGAGAGAATATTTTTACGACCACTCCGCTTTGAAATATCTCCGACCGCTAAAATGTAAAGCGCTCATCCGGCGGGTTCTTTTTTACTCGTGAGTTTGAACTTGCAAATTAAAGACAAAAAGCCAATAGAGTCAGAAAAGATCATCTTTCCACTACCAATACCCCATGACACTCATAGCCCACCATCAATGATGAATTCTCCCCGAAGAACCCTAATGCACTAAGCCCCCGGGTATGCTCCCGTATAGCCACTTCTCGCCACAGGAAACCCCATCAGCTGGAGAATGTGGATAAAGCATTTCTTTATGGAAGATCCATCTTGCCATACTGGGAAGAGCCCTTCACTAAATACCGTGCAAGATCAGATAATTAGAAGTGTGTGCCCGAGGAGGAACAGCAGTGAATTCTACAACACCGCTACCAAAGCCCCAGTGGTGGTCACTTGCTTCCTGTAAGATGCAAATGAAGGTGCCGGCAAACAGTTTCACTGGCCTTCCTCTGAGCCATGAAGCACACCAAATGTGCCGAAAGTAAGAGAGTGCCAAAGACTCGGGAAGTTGTCTCACTGGCCATGATGCCCCAACCCAATTTGTTGAGCTATTCGGCGTTTGGGGCATCGAGCTATGGGACCTTTCCTCATGATCTTATGGTCAATATATATACATTTTAAAGTGAGCGGACTATGTGTCCAAGTGGGTTGAAGTAACTCAGAAACCAATGACCACAAAGTACTTAAATTCTTGAAAGTAAACATCTTTCTAGGTTCTGGGTGCTAAAAGCCATTATTAGCGCTTGAGTTCCAAGATTTCAACAAACCTTTGAAAAACCCTACGGCAAATTATGGTGTGAAACACAGTGGCTACCCCTTGGCCATCCTCAAACAAGTGGTCATGGGAACTCGGTTAACAGAGAGATTAAGACCATTCCAGCAGCGGTAAATAGCAACATAAAAAGATCGGTCCATCAAACAATTTGATTCGCTATGGGCCTACTGCATCGCCTTCAAGACAACTTTTGAATGTCCCTTTATCGGTCATCTATGGTAAAGCGTGTCACCTTCCAAAGGTGATCACAGCAAGGCATGGTGGGCAATCAAAAAAGCTGAACATGGATTCAAGCAGGTCGGAGTCAAGAGATTCCCGGATTCAACAGAGTTGGAAGAAATACGAAATGATGTCACTTGAATCAAGATCGCAGCTGAAAGATCAAAATGGTATGAATTGGGATGATAACTGGAAGAATTTCAATGAGGGGACCAAGTTTTGAGATGACTCCAAACTCCATCTATTTCCGGTAAGCTCAAGGTCATGGACGGGGTCCATTCCATTGTTCAACTGGCATACCCCAATGGTTCAAAGTGGACCTACTTCCTGATCCAAAATGGATGATGGGGTGATCAAAGTCACCGGACAAGGCGGCTTCCTATGTTGTGCAAAGCAATCACAAGAGTTAAAATTCTCCCGCTAGGTCTCTCCCCGAGTCCCCACAAATTCAATATTAGTCTATGGTGGCGTCGCTGGTTCCAGCACCCACTGGTCGCTGTTTAGTTTCGATTAAATTTCCTTTTGTTAAAATTGTGGTAGCAATCGTAGTTTGACATTTTGATTTCTTTGTTGATGTCATATAACAATGTATAATAAATGAAATGCCTTTCTCCAGAAATATCATGTTTGAGGTGGTATAGCCTATCCATTAGTTTTGCATTCCATGCTGCTGCTAAAGTAATTTTCATATTATTTTGAATTCGGCTTTTGTATCAAGAGTATGATCCTGCAGAAGTGGCTTCATTTTTTTCTTTAACTTTTTAAATCACTTTATTCTTATTTTGTGTAATCTTTCTCTTTGCCTTTATTTGAAAAAATTGAAGCCTTGTTTACTCCAATGTTAGGATAATTCTATGCATGATTTTTAGTTTTTAGTCAATTGAAATTTCCAGCATATCTAACCTTGAATTTTCCCCCTTTACTAATCCAGGCACACATCGCACACCTGACAGCTAATAGGTTGAAAAGGCACACACCTCTTCGTGCAAAGCCTGCCTTAGACCTCAGTTGACGTCCCATGTAGGTTTTTATACTCCAAGACTCAACAAGTCTCTCCAAAAAAAAAAAAAAAAAAGAAATCAATCAAAAAAGAAAAAAGAAAAATAAAAACAGCCGACATCATTTCTTTGAAACCCCAAAATAACACGGTCCAACAGGGTATATGGCTTGAAGCCTTGTGTCCTGAGTGTCTTAAGCCTTAATTATTAAGTCATCGACTTAGTGTTCGCTAATGGTGAAAATGGGTAGAGGTAGTGTAGTAGGTGCTTAACTCTCAAGTCGCCTGAGTCCGCTAAGCCCGCAGAGTTTGCGTGGGCCAAGTGATCCTTCTTTGGCTGGATGATGCCCTAACCCACCGGCTGGGAGTCATCGCACTTCGCATAACGGACTCGGGTGAAGTCGAAGCCGGGCATTGCACCAGTAATTCAGTCAAATAAAGAAATAAGTGCGTAGCTAATTCTATTTTTGATTGTCTACCGCTTAAGGCTACGCAAGAGCTAGGCGTTGAAGTGGAGGGAACAGCTTTGTAATTATTGGCTCGAGTCGTTACTTTAGAATACCATTCTGGTGGGAAATTCAAAGTTGGATTTCCTTGATATTGGAATTGCCCTAAACTTGTTCTATATGGTTTTTGTTCTCTCATGCTCTGTCAACAGGAAAATTGTTCATTTTAGTTGCAAAGCCAATAAAGAGCATACACTTTTTGAACTATATACTTTTGAGAAAGTGCACCGCATACAATTCCTTTGTTTTAGCATTGCTGGTGGACTAGCAATATAAATGTTAAGATTAGTGCCAAAAGTGTTGTTTTTGAGCCCTATTCAAGATAGATTTGGAAGTGCTTGCGTGACTAATCATATCAATTAAGTCAATTGTCATGTGTATGTCCAATTTAGTGTTTGATTTGTTTCTAGGATTGTTTTGATAGATTTGGGTAAGTCTTTTTGAGAACTTCAATCAGCAAGCTTAGCTTCTTATTGGTGTTAAATGCGAGAATCCTCGATGATTTCACCGAGCCGAGGCGATGAAATATCAAGATTCAGTGAAGAATTGAAGGCAAAGTGATGAATAAGGTGCGTAGAGGATGCAAAATGGAGCAAAACAGTAAGGTATAAGCAATCCCAGATTTTCGCTATGATTAAAATTACCGGGATTGCGAAATTCGCAATCATAGCCGCAATCATAGCGAAAGTTCGCAATCCTAGCGAAATTGGGAATTTTCGCTAGGCTAGCGAAATTTCGCTAACTAGCGAAATTTACTGTGCCTAATAAATTTTCTCCAATCTCGTTATCCCCACAAAATTCTCGCTAGCTAGTGAAATTCTAGCTCAGCGAACCATCACGCCGCAGCTGTAGCGAAATTTCGCTAGCATAGCGAAATTTTCGCTATGCTAGCGAAATTTCCGGCATAGAGAAATCTCAGCCCCTGTGTTTTTGGTATACTTGTTCCCAAATGACCACGTTTTGTGTATTACCATTTTGACCCTTATGTAATTTCATATTTTAGGTATTTTTGTATTTTCACACTTTGGGTTGGACTATATAAACCCCCACATCTTTGTAACCCTAAGCAAATTTTTCATACACACGCTTTTCCCGCAATTTCATTTTAGGGTTTTATTTGTTTCCTTTCTCTCTCTCTCCTCTTTCTTTCATTTTCTACGCTAAACACCCCCTTTCGAGGATGACAAACCTAAGGGATGCTCGCTGCTTCCCATAACTTTGGAAGTTATGAGGGTTGCTAGCTTGGCTTCTTAGTGGGCTACTACATGTCCTTCGCTTTAAATGATTCAGTACTACATTTATGGTTCCTTATTACCTTCCAAACTAGGGTTTAATGCCATTTAATGTTGCCTTTGGTCACTTGCCATGCTTAGTGGTTCAAGCAAGTGCATGCTTAATACTAGATGCACTTATATCCTTTAGATGTCATTTACGAGCCGTGGAAATGAGTTTAAATGCTAGGGTTTCAAACTGAATGGGACTTTGAATGCTTAGTATTTGGTTTGACTCAAATAGGAGTAGTTATGTGTTAGGTTTTATAGCCAAACAAAGATCCTGGCTTTGGCTTCGACTATAGGTCATTCTCGCCTCTAATGCGAGGAAAAACCCGAGGACATTTTAATAGCCCCATGTTATCAAGCTATTAGTGACCCGAGCCTTCGGGGAAGTTACCATTTCACACTTTACTTTAAGCCATTACAACACAAATGAATCAAACAACCACCACCGCTTTTAACCAAATCCACAATCCAAACAAAAGCCTCACCATTTTTCAAACACTGATGTGAATTGTCTGTGGATGAAAACCCAACTCCGTGTTCGAATTTAGACCGCTTATGCATCGCAAAGAGCTTTGACTACGGCAGTAGGAGGAACATAGGAAACAAATATTGTTGATTCCGCTCACCCTACCGTGGCACGAATCAGCCATGCAGATCACCGATATGTTGGACCGAGGTGGGAGAGAGCTCCATCGCTGGTCCTGATATGATTAGAGACACCTCCAATAAGGTAAGCTTGATACGATAACGTCTTCTCACGACTTAGAGCCGGAAGAAGAGCTATGCCGAAAATAATACGTCGACCTTTAGAGTTCGAGAGGTGGTCAGGATCACATCTTCGGGGTGCGATGCCTAAGAAAAAGGATGGTCAGTTCTAAGCGAAGCTATCCCCGAGGTTCATTGGGCTCTTCGAGATACTCGAGAGGGTAGGCACTGTAGCATACCGGTTGGCTTTATCGCCCAACATGTCAGGTGTCCATGAGGTGTTTCACATCTCCATGCTCTAGAGGTACACTCCGTGATCCAGCCTCGCGTAGCCGAAACGGGATCGAGGTTGACACGGACGAGACCTTCGAGGGACCAGCAGTATTATGGATAGCCAGGATCAAGTTTTGCGACGCAAGACTGTGAGGCTAGTGAGGGTGCTATGGCAGCACTGTGGAGTGGAGGAGTCAACGTGGGAGCGCGAGGACACGATGAGGGCTACCTATCCCTTCTTATTTAAGGATGAAGGTACGTGGTTTAGTCATTTAATACTTAAATGACTAGTTTACATGCATGGAAAAGTGCACGTTGCATATGCATGTGATTCGTTGTGATGGTACATAATTTCGGGACGAAATTCCTTTTAAGGAGGAGAGAATGTAAAACTCGGGAAAATTCAAATTTTCTAAAAAGGGGTAAAATCGTAATTCTTAGTGTAGTGTAAATCCGTACCCTTTTCTAGATCTCGAATCGATCAAACTAATTCTCACCGCGTTGGAATCGCCTCACAAATCTAGTTACCATGTTGAATTTCGTCGAATTCCAGATACCAATTTCACGCTGAGGCACCGGTAGCTCTAAAAGTCAAAACTCGCTTTTGTGAAAGACATGTGATGTGACAAAAGTCACCTTACCCGTGTGACACATGTTGCATGATTAGAGAGAGGGTGGAGATGAATGGCTTAGATTAAGCCATGTGTCAAAAGTCACTTAAAAGGGACATGGATGGAATTATTGGAAAGTTAAATGAATATAAGACAAAAGGAATAGTTTTCTCCACTGAAAGAGTAAAAATGCGACAAATGGCACGGATTCCGCTAGAGAGAGAAAGAGTGCCTTCCCAGATTTCCCCTCATCCGACCGTCTGCCTCGACCTGTGAGTAAGAAGCAAAACCGATCTACGAGGCGAGGGCTACGCTGCGGCACCGATTCAGGAGTTCCGACAACTCCAAGAGGTAGGGTCTTCCTACTTATGTTATTCTTCGCTAAGAGCCATGTGGTTGTTGCATACCTGAGGCTTGATTTAATCTGTATTTTCTGGCCCAAACCTCAACCGAGCGAGAAAATCCCTATTGTGTGGCCGTGAACAATGCCGACCCGAGGGTTTCACTGTTCACGTGAATAGTTGTGTGATTTTTATGTGGTTTAGGTGATTCAAAATGAATCACTTGATTTGTACCAGCCCATGGAGTTAATTTTGGTGTTATTGTTGCACTGAATAACATGATTTATGTGAGTTAATTATGTTAGTATGTACATCTTTTATATGCCATTTAAATGTCGTGACAGATAACGCATTCCATATGCACTATAACCCTAGAACATTAGGAGGAGCGCATGACAATTTAAAAATGAAAGAAAAACAAAAACGCAAAATGTTTAGAAAGGAATTTCGATCGAAGATTTTCTTCCGAGAATTGTGTTGGGAGATTGTCTAACACCATGCCTGAGGCCCGCTAGAATCGCTTTAGGAAGTTATCCAATGTATTCGCCTCTGAGGGTTATCCAATAAATTTTACCTAAGTTTAAGAGGGTGTTTTCTTATGAAATAAAAGTTTTTATTTTGAAAACTATAATTTTTACTCGCATTTTGCTTAGCATGCGAGGGAGAAAGTGAGGACTCCGAGACATGGATTGGGGGCATGCAGGACATTCAAGTAGGATCATGTATTTACTTGAGTGTCATTGTTTCCCGACATATGCACTTAGGCTGAGCAACCCACGAGGAAATTATCACTGATCGGGCTTTGCCTCACCTTGTCGAGATCACTATTTCATGTACGTGGAGCGTACAGAGTGACGACGCCTCTCACTAGAGTCGCCATTTTTAGAAGAAAGCGAGGTTATGGTTTTTAGCATTCGCTTTATAGAACATGTATTAAAATTTAAATTTTCGATATATGTTCGTTAAAGAAAGATTTAATAACTCTCGAATCCATTTGTGATATTTGATGCAATTAGTGAGTATTGATGCATTCCGCCCACGTGGCCATTTTTACTCATTTTAATTGTACATGGACCTCGACGTGGTCGTTTGTTAATTGTCGGGACAAATAGGTAATTGGGGTGAGCTCCCGTACAAAAAGGAGACTCATTCCGATTTTCATGAGAGTGGTGCTCAAAGCTACCCGACATCCACGAACATTCCACCTGGCCGACTTGTCAGTCAACGAGACACCCTCGCCTCGGGGGCGCCACAAAGGAAGGAGAAAAAAACAAGAAAAGAGAGTAAGAAGAAAGCAGAGAGAGGCTCTTACATTCTCTTTATATTTCTCGACGGATCTTCGATTGCCTGAGCAAGAGTGGAAAGTGCTTCCCACGACGAGCTTCAAGTTGAGAGACCCGAACTTAGGATTTTCAAACTCCAAGAAGTGTGGGTTTTTTACTGGGTTTAACTTTTTGCCTAAGAGTCATCTCAAATAGTTTTAGGGTTTTAGGCCCCGAATGCCGGTATTCTGGGGCCCCAAAGAAATGGACCGAATGTCGACGTGGGACTGTTTTCGGGATGCCCAAGGATGGATGTTTAGGACTGCTTTTGGACAAATTCCAGTTGAAATTACGGGAGAGGCGACACCGGTGACTAAATTGGATCGCTAACAAATAAGAACCGAAGTTTTGGGATCAGTTTTAGGAGTAGTCTCAGGATCGATTCGACTCGAAATCAGTCTTGGCGCTCCATCGCTGGGGTATTATTGCTAAAATGAATAACATGAATTGTTGTGTGGACAATGATGTTGTTAATGCATGTTCAATTGATGTGTTAACATGATTGTTGGAATTGTATGAATTATATTGTAGAAAAATATAATTATCCATGAATCATGAATGTTGTATACATGAAATGGCATGATCAGATTCATCCGCACCTGCAGCATTACAAGCTCCGTGTGGGTGCATAAGGGTGGTTACTTCATCATTCTGTGAATGTGTGGTGAGCTCGAAATGGGGACAACCGCCCAAGATCGAGACTCACGGCCGTGATAAAACAAATAAATATTAAATCGTGTGTCATGAAAGGTTGGGGTGGTAGATCCCCTCAGGTGAAAGACCCAAATTCACGCGACAGGATGATGATCACCAAACTATGAGACCGTAAAATGTTGGGAAGGCGGCAATCCATCCCGCGATGAGAACCTTAAAATACGGGGTGAGCCTATTGCAAAACACACATGGGATTAAATGAAATTAAATTGAGTATTGGAGGTCGATCCAATGAGTTAAGTCATTGGATGGAACACCAATGACTGGTTTTCACACTTGGCTTTTCATGTGTGAGAGAGTCAATCAGGACTCGGGGTATGTCATGAGGAGTTTCATCTCATGCAAGATATGAAATCATTCCATGTATGAATTGCATTAGTATGGAATGTGAATGATTGTTATGTGCCATTGCATGCGCATTTTTAGCGGGAGTTCTCAGAGGGAAAATTCAACTACGGCATCGTTTCACCTTGTCGTGGAAATAATTTCAGTACTAAAGGTACACCTGGGATGAACCTTTATCCAAGACCCTAGTATGTAAGAAAGTGCCTTATATGGCCTGTTCTGTATTATGCAAATTCTCTGCAGAAAACCTGCACTCATATTGTACTATGAAACAAAGAAGCTGTAATTTCTAAACTGTTTTGTATGATAAATACATTTTGGCAAGTTTTCCAGGCTTCCGGTTGTCTTTGTAATAAAAAGACTAAATTATATTGAATTTATGTTGTTTTGGGAAGGAAAGGAAAAGGGAAAAATGGAGGTGCAGGAGGATAGAGTGGGCTACTGTCCATTTTGAGTCCTCTGTCGTGACAGAGGAAGTCTGTCGCGACAAGGTTCCCTTAACCCTGTGTCGCGAAAGGGCTTTCCATATCGCGAGACAGTGGCATTTCTCCCAGTCGCGCACCTGGGGACACGCGCATGACACAAGAGCGCGCACGACGTAGAGTCTTTTCCCCGTGTCGTGACATAACTTTTTGTGTCACGACAGGGTTTGGGGCTGGGACTGGAGGACTTGGGTTTCGACAGAGGTTTTCTCTGTCGTGACATAGTTCTTTTGGTCCTATGTTGCAACCGTGGACTGTGTCGTAACAGGGCATGATCAAGGCCAGGAGGCCTTGTGTCACGACAACGAAATTTTTGTCGCGACAGGGGGGGCAGACGGGCACGCACCAGATCACGCGACAGGCACGCACGAAAGGCATGCGAGCGCACGACATACTTCCTATAGTTTTCTGTCGTGATAGAGATTTTCCTGTCGCGACAGAGACTATTTCGGCCTCGTGTCGCAACAGGGCCTGAGGCTGAGGCGGCCAAGGGGCGCAAGACAAAGCACCTTGGACGGGTGACAAAGTGCGCGACCGTAAGCGACCGCACGCATGACATGCTCGACCGTGCCCACTACGTGCTCGATCTCGCTTTCACACAAATTGCGCACGCGACAAACTCGATAGTGCACCACGCCGTATTAATCGCTCATGGGCACTATTAAAAAAAAGACCCTCAGAATTAGTAAGTATCACTGGGGCCATAATTTTATATTAGTTTAAGGTAATGTCATATATAAAGATATTATTAAATAATACTATATTTTTATATAGTATAATTGTAAAACCAAAAATTTAATTTTTCTCGAAAAATGGCAAAAACAAGAAAATTGCCTAAATGGTTTAGAAGCCCTCGAAAATTTTCTAGATCTCGATGACAAAACGAACTTCACCGTAGATTCGTCGCAAAATCTAGTTACCTAAAATTTTCACAAATTCCGAGACAATGATTTTTCACGATTTTCGGTAATGGGCGCCTAGCGGACTTCTCAGGACAAAGATTTTAATGAGAATATCGTGAGCGAAATAACTCAAGTAGTTCATTTAAAATAAATTGAACTTGAACTGACAAAAATAAATTATGTTTCGGCAGAAACAGACTCGAATGGGTCATGGACACATGGCACGATGTGCACCATGTCTCCAAACTTAAGAATTAAGCTAAACAAAAGGTTAAAATCAGATCACGTAAATGAGCGCACTTCTCGCTAGAGAGAAAACGTTAGAGAGAGAGAGGGAGAGATAGCTCCAACTTCTCTCATGATCTGCTGATCTTATTGCCTGGACCGCCTAGGGTCAAGAACGAAAATTCATCTGGCTCGACGAGGGCTATGAAGGGTACCAAAACATGGATTTCGCGAGGGATTCAAGCGCAGGAGTTTGGGAAATCAAAGGTTTCGAAGCCTGGGGAAGTGTCCACTGGACTTCTTAGAGTTTATTCTACGCTCCAAGAGGTAGAGATTCTTCCTACTTTGGTTTATTTTCCATTCTAAGGGCTGTTTGGTTTAGTTTTAATGCCCTAAGGGGCTGTTTGGCCGTTTTTGCCGTAAGGGGCTGTTTGGCAAATTAATGAGTTATGGGAATAGTGCCCTGTTTTGACCCTATATGATGTCCATTTTTTTGGGCTGATTTTTTGTTAGAAAAAATGAGAATTTGGACTAGTATCCTTCAAGGAAATTATAGCCCTATTAGAGAACTTGATTTTATGCTTTTGAATCACCCAAATTGGACATCTATATCCCAAGTTATGGTCTGTTTTCCGGAAGTGCCACAGGCTGCCCTGTTTTGGCCGAACCTACTGTCCAGATTTTTGAGACTGATTTTCGGTTGGGAAAAAGTGAGAATTTAGACTAGTATCCTTCAATAAAATTGTAGCTCTATCTGAGAACTTGATGTTAGGCTTTTGAATCACCCAAATCGGACCTCTATAACTCAAGTTATAGTCCATTTTCCGGGACTGCAATAGCTTAGGTTGTTTAATGATTTTCCAGGCTCGCATTTTCGCCACAATCGTATATGATTGTATATCATTGCTTGAATTGAGTGATATATTTGCTGAAATTGTGTGGAAGTCAAATTGTGTGTTCTAATGGTTTGATTGGTGGATGTGTTTCTCAGATGAACAAGGCACAGATGGCTTGGTCAGAGGTCATTTGTGACATGGTGTCACAATTAGTTTCAGAGTATAATGTAGTCATTGCTTGATTGGTGATGACTTGTGGTGATGTCAATATATGTGTATAATATGTTGACATGTATTGTGGTTTATTTGAAAATTGTATGTTAATTGCCATGATCGTTTCAAATGATGCACGGGCATATGCATTAGCTTAAAAATTTATATCATATATATGACTTGGTATAGGCATGGAATGGCATAATAACATTTCATATGCACGGGGATATCGCATTAAATGGGTGCGTGTACATGGTCATAATCATTCGTCATTCTTGGTAAGTGGGTGGTGAGCGTAAGATTTTGACTCACGCCCAACAGAGTCTCACTTCGTGAATTTCATACCTTGAATAAAGCCGCTATCAAGACTATCCAATGCTTTTGAAGAAAGCGGTTTATTAGAGACTATCCAATGCTTTTGATTAAAGAGGTTTATCGGAGACTATCCAATGCTTTTGAATAAAGCTGTTTATCTAAATCGCCCAACGCTAATAAAATTGTTTATCTGAGATCATTCCAATGGACTAATAAAGCTTGCCATCTGGGAGGATGTCCAATGAGTTTTAAAAACAAAAAGTTTTTTAGATAAAGGGTCACAGAAACACCACGATAAGTTTTACGCGTGGCATAAGCACGTGTGAGGGAGCTAGCGACTCAGACGCCTCTAAACTGGAGGGTCTCTTTGACAACCCACAACTGCGAATTTCGTGGATTAAAGACCTTGGATACCACAAACATCGTTGTGTCCTACTTCATTGAATCCATATTTCACAGTAAAATCGGTAGAGTCTCCTTTTTTTCGAGGAGCTCTACCTAAATATACAACTCGTGAGTAATGCAAGATAATCGTGAACTCCATCCGTGGTCTCAATAGAAGTAGTATTGACCATATAGGGTCCATCTGTCCATATCACCAATATACATCCCTTTACAGGGACCCATTCATTCATATTTAAATTGAAAAAATGAAAATGAAACATTTAATTACAGTCCATAAGAGTCCGATGAATTTATAGGGAGTGACATCTCCCTATAAACTCCCTGTACCTAAAAAGGGGGTCCCACAAAGGGGTGAGCAATGCCCAGCAGAGAAATATTCCTACAAGGGCTACTCCCCACCTAAGTGCACATGCAATGGCACACCACACATTCAAGTAAAAACATGGACATTCCTACTCAAATGTCTACATGTCATGGATGAGAATGTGACTCACTCTATCCCATATCTCGAGTTCTCACCGACTCCCTCACACATGCATATGCCAAATGTGAAAACTTGTCATTGGTGTTTCACCTAATGACCCTTTATCCAAAACAAAAGGCTTTTTGTTTTTATAAATCAAACTTTACAAACTTCCGATAACCGCCATTCAAAGCCCTTGGACAGTTTCCAACCGTGGATAGTCTCCGACAATGGACGCCTCCGACTCTGTGGCAGCCTCCGACCTTGAAAATCTCCGTCCTGACAATCTCCGATCCTGCATAATCTCCGACCCTGGCGCTTCCGAGCAACACTTTATTTTAAAGCCATGGACAATATCCGATAACCGCTTTATTTCAAAAGCCAGCGACGCCTTCGAGCAACCTCAAAACCATGCGACCCATTTCGACGTGAAATTCATGTTACCGAGCCCACCATCAACACCAAACAAGGTGTCTATCTACCCTGTGCCCACGACATTATCGAGAGCCCAAACACAAAGGTCGATTTACCATGATCGAACACCAAACACAGTGTCGACCCAAACCATGCATTCACACCCGACTCGACGTGATGTCTCATGCATATGAAATGATTATATGTCATTTCATGCTATGTCATGCTACATGCATAATAAGAGCTACATAACATTTATAAATTTCGGATAATTATATTTCCTACATATAATTTCCATTTATCACAACTTCCATGTTAATACATCACGCAAACACATATTAACATGAATTTTACACACAACTGTATATTATTTATTTTTGTAATAATAACACACAAAATGGCCTAAATCTTGGACCCATAGAAAACGGGCACCTCGTCCCTTCACTCGTCACACCATCGTGGATACTCAAAAACACACCACAAAACCCAAAGATACGCTCCTCGGATCTAAAACTAAACTTCAACCTACCCCGAGATCACTAACCATTTCCCCAAAATTTTCGGCCCGCCCAAAATCTTGTACGGATTGTCCGAAATAGTCCCGGTGATTTTAGCCCGACTGCTTTGAAACAAATCTTAAAAAATTCATAAAAATTCCTACACTTAGTCCCAAAATTTTGGAACTGAAATTTACGATCTCTCACGGCCTCTAAGAAAACCCCAAGCCATTAAATGGCCTTTAGGCTAGAAATAACCCCCAAGTAGGAAAATTCTCTACCTCATGGAGTTTGACGAAACTCCCAAATTTTGGTACCCAAGTGTAGCTCTCGATGCGTGGACCGACTTTGCCTTTTGCTCCGACGAAAACCTATGGTCCGATTTCCGTAGATCTGTAAGTTGCCGAAAAATCTTTTCCCTCCTCTCTCTTCGCTCTCACTTTCTCCGCTTTTTTTCTCCTCCCAAAATGGCCTTCCCCTTTTGACTTTTCATTTCCTTTTCTTTTTCTTTTATTTTTATTTTTATTTATTTATTTATTATTATTTTTTCTTTTCCTTATTTTTTTTTTTCTGGTTTTATCTTTCCCATTATTTCCTCCACTTGACACTTGGATCAATGTGAGTCATTCACACAAGTGCACGACATGTCACGCCATGTGTCACCCGACACCCGATGCCTCAAAAAAACGTGAAATTTCGACTATCTCATAATCCGACGAGTTAACTAGATTTCGCAAGATGAATTCAACGGTGAAGTATGTTTCGCCATCCGAGATCTAGAAAATTTTCGATTTTCAACCGAAATTACCGTTTTACCATTTTTCAAAAAAATTGAATTTTTCCCGGGTTTTACAAGACTCGTGTTAAAGGCATGGTGAGTGACACTATATTCATGACAAGTAGGTATCTCTTACTAAAACTCGCATTTTACTGAATGCTCATCAGGTAACATGGTATTGCATGTGCACTTAGCACTTAGATGGGGAGTAGTCCTTGTAGAAGTTTACCCTACTGGGCATTGCTCACTCCCGCTGTGGGACCCCTTTCTATTACGTAGAGTATGCAAAAGTGACTCAAGGCCACTGAGGCCCCGCTATGAAGAAAGTCGGTCAGGGGCTTGTAATTACTATTATTTTTTTGTAAAGAAGCTTGGAACAAACTAGTTCTAGATTGTATTTTGTGTAAAAAGAATTATACAAGTACTTTGGAACAACCTTGTTCTAATTTGTAATAATTGTAAAAGTGTTGTAATTAAACTCTTGAGGACTATGGTAATTAGTCCTGTATATTCTGTAGTATGGATAAGTGGACCCGATTAGGCCACTTTCACTTATAATTAGATCCAGTGAGGTCATTGTATTATATTGGGCTATGTTACCAGGTTTTTTTGTATAGATTGTATTTTGGGTACAACTCCCTATACAAAGGAGACTCTGTCCAATTTTTGTTAAATCATGGGTCCCATAAAAAGGGACACAGTGGTGTGGTGTTGGGTTACCCGACATCCACGAGTTTTCCGCGAGTTGACGGGTTGTCAACGAACCCCCGAGTTTTGGAGTGTCACAATAATAAATTTAATAGTAATGTCTTCTTTAAAATAACTATATATTAGTTTTATTTCATAATTTCACATTAGATTATAAATTTAACAATATAATTTTATATTAGTTTAAGGTAATGTTATATATAGTATATTATTAAATAATATTATAGTTTTATAAAGTATAATAAATTTAATAGTAATTTCTTCTTTAAAATAACTATATATAGTTTTATTTTATAATTTCATATTAGATGATAAATTTAACGATATAATTTTATATTAGTTTAAGGTAATGTCATATATAGTATATTATTAAATAATACTATTATTTTATAAAGTATAATAAATTTAATAGTAATGTCTTCTTTAAAATAACTATATATTAGTTTCATATTACTAATTCATATTAGATTATAAATTTAGCAATATATAAGTTTATATTAGTTTAAAAAGGTAATGTCATATATAATACATTATTAAATAATACTATAGTTTCATAAAGTATAATAAATTTAATAGTAATGTCTTCTTTAAAATAACTATATATTAGTTTCATATTATAATTTCATATTAGATTATAAATTTAACAATATAAGTTTATATTAGTTTAAGGTAATGTCATATATAGTACATTATTAAATAATACTATAGTTTCATAAAGTATAATAAATTTAATAGTAATGTCTTCTTTAAAATTACTATATATTGTTTATTTTTATAATTTCATATTAGATGATAAATTTAACAATATAATTTTATATTAGTTTAAGGTAATGTCATATATAGTATGACATTAAATAATACTATAGTTTTATAAAGTATAATAAATTTAATAGTAGCGTCTTCTTTAAAATAACATATGTGTAGTTTTATTGTAAGCCGAAATTGAATTTACGAAAAATGTGAAAATCGTAATTTCGGCTCACAGTGTAATTTCGATTAAAAATCCGGGATTTATTCTCTAGATCTCGGATGACAAGCCAGTTTCACCGTTGGAATCGTATCAAGTAGTTATCGTCAGTTGCAGTCGGTCAGAAGAGAGTCGGAGTTGACATGTTTTTTGAGGCATCGCGTTTCGAATTAAGTAAAGCAGTATTGATGTGACAAAAATCATATAACATGTACTCATATGCCATAAGTGGCATGAGTGAAATGATGAAAATGAGCAGTAGAGATAGTGTAGAGTGTAGTGTGGGAAAAGAATAAGAAATGGTCATTTGGATAATGATTAAATGAGAATAAGATAGTGTTTGAATAGTGTTTGTCTTCCTCAAAAAATGAGAGAGGCAACGTCTGCGGAGGAGCCCAGTTCTGGGAGGTTCAGTTTTAGGATTCTAGGGGGGGCCTTCTCTCAGGAATGGAGTGGAGATACGTACTCGGAGTCTTCGGGACGAGAAGGAAGATTTCTTTGCGCGGAGGCACTGCAGCGTGGAGTCACAGGATTTGAGGGTGTGGGCACTCCGAGGCAGGGATTTATCCTACTTGAAGTTACACTTTGTTTAAGTGTTTTGTAATGTTGGTTGGTTTGAGGCGCTAGGCAGTAGTTTGGTCGATCTGAAACTTGGAATGGGAATTGATGAAATTTTGGAGAATTTTTGGAGCCCATTTGGACAGTCCGTGAGTGTGTAAGGGAGCTGTTTGGGGTGTTTGTTTCATAATTTATTGAAATATTTTGATGAATGGCAGGTTGTGTGGAATTAATAGGTTAATGCATAAGCTTGATGTGTTAACATGATGTCACAATTATATGAAATATAATTGTGTGTATAAGCTTTAGAGATGAGATTGTGATTTGCTCAATAATTATATGAAATATAATTGTGTGTAACTGACAATGGAGATGAGATTGTGAATTGCTCAAAATGAGAAATTTAATTTGGGTGATATTTGATGAATATTGAATAGCTCAGTGAGCTAGTTTGGGTGATAGATGATTCTTATTATTATGTATGGTGTGAATGTTGTGTATATATGCGTAATTGATATATTGTATAAAATGATTGAAATGACATAATGCATTTCATGCATTGCGATCTATCCTAAATTAGGTGTAGTGCATGACATAGAATTTTACGAAGCGAACATGGTTGTGAAGGAATTTCCGCAGGATGATTTTCCGGAGGTGGGTTGGGAGATGGAGCGACGGATCATTCCCGGATGAGGACCATCATTTTAGGAAAGCTCGCAGCAATTTGCCTCGGAGGGTAGTCCACGTATTTTCAAGCCGGTTCGGTAGTTTATTTCAAGAGCAGCGAAGTTTTTTGAAAATGATATTTTACTCATACGTGGCTTAGAGTGTGAGGAGTCGGTGAAAGGACTCGAGACATGGGAATGGGCATGTAGACATTCTAGTAGGATCACGTATTTACTTAGGTGTCGTTTAAATTGGAGCATTGCATATGCACTTGGTGGAAGTAACTTGTTTAGGGTGATTCCATCTTTGGCGATAGCTCACCGCATTTTTCGAATTACGAGGGCGCTTGAGAAGAGGCTCTTTCTTAGAGCCAGGTTACGAAGAAAAGCGGGTTGTGGCTTTGATGGTTTTGGAGAATATGTATTAGAATTGTAAATTTTAGTATGTATGTGTGATGAAGAAATGTTATAACTCTTGGACTATTGAATATAGTTTGGATATTTATTTGAGTATTGGTTTATGGGCCCCGAGAGACCATTTTTACTCAATTGTCTCGTGATACGAGGCGTATGGGTCACCGCGGGTTGACGGGTGGATTAACGGACACAGGGTTTAGGCGTCGCGGCAATTGTATCGATATGGGTATATGACTACAGGGCTTGAGGGACATGGGCTTAGGCCATTGCTGTGCCGGTGAAATTGATCTTGTGACCTGACTTGGTATCGAGGAGCTTAGGTAAGCGATTACCTTGGGGCTCTCGGTGGGTGTAGTTATAAGTGCCAGTCCACGATGCAGACCTTGTTTGGAGTATGGTAAGGTATCGATTTTATGTGATGCTGAAGCGTCTAGGCTGGGATATACGATTGTAGTGTAGTGCACAGTTTGGGGATTACTGGTGCTTGATATTTTATACCGGCTTCACGACTTGGTATACGAGCTGGAAAAGCGATTACCTTGGGAGCTCGGTGGGTGTAGTTATAAGTGTAGTCTGATGCGACTCTGACATGAGTATGAAGTAGGTAAATGAATACCTAGGGAGTTTGGGTTTTGGTATCCATAAGTTTAGTCACGATACGGCGTCACGGCTTGAGTATCGGAGCCTAGGACTATAAATACCTAGAGCAGTGTGATAAGTTAGGTATACGATTACCTGGGCTTGGGGAACTTGGGTCGAGCTAGAGTTATTAGAAGTGTGAACATCACCACTTGGTGTGGCTCGATGTAAGGTTAGGTAGCGATTACCTAGGAAATGCGGGATGGGTTTAGACCACTCTGTGCATGTGGTGTGTTCGATGTTGTGTTCGGATATGTGTTCCATGTTTGTGATTGTGTAATTGTGTGTTACATTGCATGGAGAAAACTTATACCGCAGTATATGATGTATATGAAATGTGATTGCGTGGATTTATTGCGCGGGAAAATTATATATGACATGTGTATATAGGAAGAAGTGGAATGCTAAGGTTAGGAACTATAACCTTAGGGGTTTGGAAAGCGAAAATGAACACTTTGAAAGTGTTGAATTTTATTGAAATAAATAAAAGTGGTTGGCGAGTAGCAACACTTGAGTGAGCAAGGTCGGTTCATGGTTTGTTAAATGCACTAGTATTGGCATGTGCATTACTAGTTTATTAAAATGAGATTAAATAAAGTTTGTTGCCATTTGACATGTAGATGTGATCGAAGTAGAAGGCGTGAGGTCGTCCACGGTGCCCAGCGAGCACCACGTTGTTTGAATGACGAGGGCCTTTCTTGAAGTGACATTGGGGTTGCGATTCTTGCCGTTCGCGAAATTTAGTGCGGTTAGTAGTCGGGAAGGTTGGTAACCTCAGGTTTAGCGCGTCATCATACGACATTCACGGGGGAGGGGATATCCAGGGTGGTGCTTGGAGACCATTGGTTATGCGAATCGAGAAGGTGTTAGAGCCATGAGTTACTCTGATCGACGGGATCGGGTTAGGCTGCGTTAAATTCAGAGAGGGTGAGGCACAATTATGGTGGAGATGGGCGAGGACCTCCCCAGAGACTTAGGAGGTTATGACGCTGGCGGGTTTCGAAATTTGTTCACTTAGGTAAGTACTTTCCCGAGCTGCGAGGCATGCGAAGGCTCGAGTTCCTAAGGAGTTAGACGGGGCTGGCATTTGTGATGGACTACGTGGCTAGAGTCCTGAAGTTAGCTCGATTCTTTGATGATTCATTGGCCACGGACATGGCCAAGATTAGGAGATTAGAGAATGGGCTGAAGTTGTCCATTCGGGCCAGGATAGTAAGACTTCGCCTCACAGGATGCGGACTTCATGGTTGGGGTGAGTACGACCTGTGACGAGATAGAGGATGCTCACGAGCACACCTGGGATCACGCGGGTCTTTAGTATCGAGAGGAAGGACGGGTTAGTCTTCTTCCAGGTTCAAGAAAGAGGCAGAAGAGAGCTTCTAGTTCTCAGGGTTTAGTCGGCAGCCGTCAGTGAGAGGACGAGATGAGGTTCTGCCGGTCGTGGGGCGAGATGGTATGCTACCATTGTGTGGCCCCGGACACATGAGGAGGATTGCCCCGGAGATGAGGATCCAGGGTTTTGGGACGGCCTGATCAGGTTAGTACTTGAGCTGAGGAGAGGATCTGTCGTTCCTCCGCGGCCTGTCTGAGCGGAGGGCAGTCTCAGTTTGAGGCTACGGACACCTCCCATTTCACATGACTGGGCTGAGAGGCCATATATGGTAGAGCGGAAGGGGCGAGGCCCACGGGCGGGGACATCGAGGCTAGGGCGTGTTTCGCCATCACCGCATGGTGAGGTCAGCCCGGTCAGTAGTCATCACGAATGCGTTTTGCTATCTACTTTATGGGCTAGAGTGTTATTTGATTACAGTGCGTCGCATTCATTCATTCTTGCATCGGTGGTGTTAGAGTTGGGCTTAGGAGGTTGAGACCTTAGAGAGGGGCCTTGTATGTGAGTTCTCAGGGATTAGGCGAGAATAGGGGATGATATGTCGGGGTTCACGAGTTGGAGATCTCACCGAAGGACTCTACTCACAGTGGACGGATCGTGGACATGTCGGAGATTCGATGTCTAGGGATGGATTTGGCGACGACTTACGGGGTCATTATCGGTGTGAGCATAGGAGGATTGCTGTGTAGGACGGTGCACAAGCTGGCTAAGTGTTCGAGAGACCAGCATGACATTTTGCCACAGGCCGATTATCTGAGTCTAGGTGTCGAGAGACGATTGTGGGTTAAATTGCTTGACATACCTGGGACCGAGGAGACCGGACTAGATCACCATAAAATGGTATGCGGTATGTGGATGTTTCCATAGGCTACGGAGCTGCCCTCTCGCGGAGGTTGTAGACTTAGGTAGTGAGGTTACACCACTGATGCGACACTTGTCTCTGTGACTCCGCCTTAGGATGCTTGGTTGAGTTCTGCGGGAGACTCGGAGTCGAGTTCACAGGCCTGGGTGAGGGTTCATTAAGAGCACTTCCTGGCTCAGGGCGCTCAGTTCATTCACGAAGAAAGAAGGAATGAGACCATGGCCCAGCCGTGGTCTGAAGCAGTTAAGCAGGTTCTGATCGAGAATCGATACCGTCTGGGGATTGATGATTTGTTGTCCAGGTTGAGGGAGGAGCGAGTCACACTCAAAGATAGACCATGCTTAGTTACCATCGGTTGAGAGTTAGGGAGACATATATCCACAAGGCAGATTTAGGGCCAGTTATGGGTGCACTTTGAGTTCACGATTGATGCAGCCGGGATTGCGACAAATCAGTGACATTCATGGATCCGTGCGAAAATTATTCAGACCCTATCCCCGAATCGGTTTGTACGTGAGTGCCGTGGATGACATTTTGATCTGCTCCGGTCGGAGTGAGCATGAGTATCATTTGAGGATTATGTACGATTGTTGAGAGACCATCAAGCATGCGTGAGTTCGAGTAAGTCACGAGTTTTGAAAAACTATTGGCGTTGAGATTTGGAATGAGTGGTGTCGACATCGGGGTGTCGGTCGACTAGAGAGGTCGGCGCAGTAATGAGTTGGGAGGAATAGGAAGTCAGTCTTGAGATCATTAGTTTCTTAGGATTGGATGGGGGTCTTGCAGTTGTTGAGGATTTCTCGAGGCGGGATAGCATTTTATGTGAGGAGTTGACCGGAAGGAGGTCGAGTATGAGTTAGGATAATTGTTGTGAGGAGGCATTCCGGGGTGAAGGGCCAGCACTTGACTCTATCATGATGATCCGAGACAGAGACGGAGGTACGGTGTATTGTGATGCTTGAGTGGGGCTGGAATGTCCTTTGATGTAGTCAGGAGGGTGGCCAACCTGGTTTTCCGTCAGTTGAAGAATCATGGCTGAAGCTACCCCTTTACGACATGGGTTGGCGGTAGTAGTCTTTATGAAGATTTAGCGCCCATTACTTATATGGCAGAAGTTCGAGTGTACTCGGACCATAAAGTCTTGAGTATATTTTTGGCGCGATGAGACTGGCATGGCGGCCATGAGATGGATGGGTTCTGAGGATTATGAAGCCGGCCCACATCCTGGTAGGCCAAATGTAGTGGCGATGCATTGGTCGAGTCCCAGGAGGCGTTGGCTGAGTATAGCTTCTCGCGGGGTGGCGAATGCTCGAGCCCGTGGGACGGTTGGATGCGATCTGACAGCGGAGACTTCGGACAGCGTTAGGGAGTTTAATTATTGCACCATAGTCTGCAATTAAGTCGTGATTGAGTCCCGGTGGCGAGATCAAGATAGTCATCTGTCGAGGGCCGGGATACGATCGAGTCTGTGTGAGGGGTGGACCATCCTTGATGGTAGTCTTTGAGTATAGAGGGAGCGGTGGTGGTTCGAGTCGGTTTGAGAGAGAGGAGATTCTCGGGAGTTTCAACGCTCTCGATTTATCGTGCGCAGTGGCCTGAAGATGCAGGATCTTAGTGCCGGTGCTTCTTGGAGTGGGATGAAGAGACACGTAGGGGACTTTGTTCGACGTGATGTCTCACGTGTCGTGAGTTAAATTTGAACACCGAAGCCAGTAATTTGCCCGACCATTGGAGGTCATTGAGTGGAAGTGGGAGCCGTCACGGTGATGGACTGTGACCCACTTGCCACGAGGCCTTGTGAAGCATGGCGGAATGGGTGATAGTGGGCCGGCGAAGTCGGCACATTTTCTATGCATGCGGATGACCTTCACAACAGGAGGGTGCTTGGGATTGTACGCATTCGAGGAAGTGGTCCAGGCTACATGGAGTCTGAGTATCCATAGTGTAGGATACAAGGGACCGAGAGTTTACAGTACACTTTTGGAAGGATTTCCAAGGCTATGGGCACACGGGCGTGATGAGTGCGACCTTCCTTTCAGGACGGATGGTCGTCCCGGGGACTATATAGATGTTAGGGACATCTTTGTGGCGTGCGTCCTGGATCATAAGGATGACTAGGAAGAGCATTTGCCCTTAATTAGGTCCTAAACAGGTTCTCGGGCAAAATTATAAAGATGGCACCATATGGGGCATTGTATGGAGGTCACTTAGTCATGTTGGAGTAGGGTGGGAGAGGCTCCATCCTTGATCCCGATCGATTGAGGCACCTCAGGAGGGTGAGCTTGATCTGACAGTCTTCTCCATAGCTCAGCGGAGTAAAATGAGGTATGCGGATGTACGACGTCGACCCTTGGAGTTCGAGGTTGGGATTAAGTTTTCTTGGAGGTGATGCACAGGAGGAGTGAATCGGGTTCGTGTGGCTATCATGAGTTTGATGGGCCTTTCGAGATCCTCGAGAGGATGAGCCTTCTGGATTAACATTACACTTCAAGCGTGTCGAGGTGTCACGAGGTATTTTGTAAGACCCAGAAATTTCAATTTACGGAAAGAATGAAATCGTAATTCGATTACAAAATTATAATTTAGGTTAAAAATCAAATTTATTCTCTAGATCTCAGACAATGATAATAATTCATAGTTGGAATTGTCTCATAAAATCTAATGTACGTAAATTTCGTAGGGTGGAATCGGTCGAATTAAACCACGTTTTGAGGCATCGCGGTTCGGGTCTTTGTATAGTTTTCTACATTCTTGACCCAGTCATATATAACAAGTACTCATTTTCCATAAGTGGTATGAGTAAATGATGAAAATGGATGTAGAGTTAGTGCTTAAGATATCAGGAAAACTAGGAAAAGAGGACATAAGCGTCATTTTAGAAAAGTTTAAGTCGATAAATGACAAAATTGTCAATAGTCTTCTGTACTGCTTCATTAAACAAGAAGGAAAAATGTGAACCAGATTTTAGGTCGGAAAGCCATTTTTTGAGAGATTTACTTTAGAGGAGAAACTTCTCTTTAAAATATCCTGCCTTGTGATCAGGCCAAATCGGCGTCTTAGGAATGAGAAGGAGAACTGCTCTGTAGGAGAGAGACCGCGTGGGTGCAGTTTAGGAGTTTCTCAAACTCCAAGAGGTAGGGAGTTTCTCCCTACTTGATTTTATTCTCATTTTACCAAGTGTTTTGAGATGTTTAGAGTCGAATGAAATTTGTTAGAGTAGTTTGATCGGTCAGACAAATTAGTACAAATTTTTAATCAAATGGGCGGTAGTAAACTGCTCCACGACTGTTTGGTGTGAGTATGTAATTGGGTGTTGATGCGTGTGTGATTGGGCAGGAAGTAGTAGTGAGCAGGTTCCCAAGTGAGCCAGATGATTTGATTTTCGGGAATAGTACTTAGAGGTTTACACTATTCATTGATCAAAATAATTTTTGTGGTGTAATATGTTTAATTAGAGTGATTTAAATTAAATTGCTGGTGACGATCATTAGCCCAGTGAGCTAATTTTGATGTATAAATTGATTAATTGCATGACACGATTGTGATTGGATATTATGTGAATATTGCATGTTTACATATTTGCATGTGATTAGGCTTGTATTGGTTGGCGTACATGCATTATATGCCTTAGAACATCCTAGGACTATAGGAGTTAGTGCATGAGGCAGTGCAAGAGAAGATGGTTCGGAGGGTTGTCTAACTGTAGAAATGATCGGACGGTAGTCCATACTTAAAATATCAATCGTCGAGCCTTGATTGATATACCATCGGAGGATGAATCCCAGAATAATATCAATGTCGTCGGGTTGCTTGATTGAGTGTATCTCGGGTAGTCCACTAAATATAACATCGGAGTGGTCCACAATTTAACATCGGAGGGTAGTCACAGTGAGACATAATGTTCATGAGAGGCCCAGGGCGGAGTGTGAGAGTCAGAAGTGAGACTCGGGATGCAGGTTAGTCATGTAGACATTAAGTAGGATCATGCATTTTGTGAATGTGTGTTTAATTGGAACATTGCACTACACTTGGGTGGTGAGTAGCCCCTTAGGGGCGATTCCTGGAGCATTGGCCGCCTGTCGAGGATATTATTTTGAGTGCGGGGGCGTCTGCGGGGGGCGGCTAGATCCTGGGAGTTGAGTTAGAAGAGGGTTGTGGCTTTGGTTAAGTGATATGCATGTATTAAGTCTCTAATTTTTAATATATGTATTGTATAAAATTGAAATATTGTAACTCTTTATAATGTTGGTATATAGTTGGATTCGCTAGTTGGTATGTGCTTGAGTGTCGTTTATGGGCTAGTGAAGAACACATTGCTCATGTGATTGGATATATTGGATATATTGCCTTTGTTTGGGGTGAGATATATCACGAGTATTGTATTTGGGTAGAGCTCCGGTACCGAGGAGACTCTGCGTTTTCTGAAATTGGTGTCGGTGGCAGGCTTAAGCTGTATTCCGCGGAGTTGACGGGTGGTCAGGGTTTGGGTTTGGGCGTCACGACAGTATCGGGCTTGGGTATACGAATGCCTAGGGAACTCGGGTTTGGGTATCCATCAACACTATGTCGTTTGACAGTGTAGATATGGGTATGGAGCATGGATTGAGGTTGGATGGGCCTTGAGTTAGGTGAGGAGGAGCATCACCACTGAGTGTGGATTCCCGATGTCGGTTAGGTATGGATTACCTAAGAGGCACGGAGCAAAGCGGATACTGCATGAATTTGGTATATGCTTGGTGTGGTTTTGTGTTTGATTGTGCATGACATGTTTGCTTATGTGTTGAGATTGTATGTGTGTAGTGATTAGCACATGGAGGTGTTAGAAAATATGTTAGAAAATATTTTGGTAGCAGTGTATGTGGAAGGATAAAATAAAAGAAATAAATTTTAGAAATTTATTTGGTTTATTGGATAATAATGAATTCAAATGCTAATAAATTTGTAAGGAGTTGAACAACTAGGGTTAGTGTTTAATATAAGAGGCTTTTAGGAGATTAAGACCATTTCGGAATTAAGTGAAAATAATAATAATAATAATAATAATTTGGAGTTTCACAGTGTGCTTGGAAAAATTAAGAAAATAAATTTTATAAAATTTATTTGGTTGTGAGATTGAAAAATAATTTCTAAGACTATATAGTGTCAGACAGAAATAGAAAATAAAAATCACAATAAATTATTAGGTGATTAAATGGAAAAATGAATTACTGTAGTGGTTTTTAGTGATTGTATATTCTCTGGAAAAATAATATTAATAAAATAGTCACGAAACCGTTTTTTTTGGGCTACTGCCCAAATTATATTGTGAGAAGGATTTGTATTGAAATAATAGAATTGTGCGACTGGCGACTTGAATGGAATTTGGAAATTGTCTGAGTGTATTGCGACCTGGTTACTAGTGAAGTTGTATTGCAATCACGAGTTTACTAAAGCTGTATTACATGAAGGGTACAGTGAAATTTAGGGAAGTGTATTCTGTCTGATTGTGTGTGCAGTATGAGCGTAGTGAAAAGCAAGGCTGTCCCTTGATACAATGGGTGTGGCTGACCAGATGAGGAGATAAGCGGGCATGGCCTGTCGACCACTGCGACCGGCTGCAGGCTGTGTGGTATGACGGCCATGGCATGGGGCCGTGGCGAGCGGCGCCCCGTGCGAGCGATATGAAACTCAGCGGGACAACGACGTGCTGTGAGCGTGTGTATGGGCGAAAAACGAGGCCTTGAGGCTGCAGGCGCGGGCTTGGCTAGTGGCTGCAGGCGGCTGGGCGCGGCCCGAGCCTTAACTGTTTGTGGCAGCGTACTCGGTGCACTCGGCACATTTGGCCGGGTTTGACTCGGTATTTTCACAGTCAGTTTTGGTTATTGTTCGTGAACGGTTCATGAACCTTTGTTCATATAAATTTTCGAAAAAATTAAATTAAATTTAAATCAAATCAAATCAAATCAAATCAAATTTGATAAAATTTTCGAAAAATAAAATTTTCAAAAATAAATTTTTGAAAATAATTTTACTATTGAAAACAATATTTTAAATGCAAAATTGATTTGCATACATTACATAAATCTGAGGACAATGTGTATCTCTGCTTGATTTATGTGTATGATTAGTGTCTAGAACATGTTTATACCTTAGAATGTATTGAGATTCTTGCCATTAGGCTATATGGGTAACAGTCGAGGCCGAGGACGTGGGTCCCACGAGGTCTTGGTCGGTTACCATCGGTGTTTGATTAGGGACTTTTGATAAGCTGTGGAGTACATTACGTGAATCTTGTCGCCTGGTAGTATAAGGTAGATAAAA
This sequence comes from Tetrastigma voinierianum, assembly GCA_016808115.1. Classification (NCBI taxonomy): domain Eukaryota; kingdom Viridiplantae; phylum Streptophyta; class Magnoliopsida; order Vitales; family Vitaceae; genus Tetrastigma; species Tetrastigma voinierianum. Next base: position 508,428 of record JAEQBH010000430.1, on the reverse strand, counting down.
GATCCTATTAACCTCAGGAGGTTTGGGCATCATCCTCAGACATTCCACGGGGGAGGAAGTCAGGTGGTGATAGACCATTAGTTAGGTACGGACCGAGAAAGTGTTGGCTATGGAAATTACCTCTTCGCGGCTTTGGATTTAGACTATTTGGTTCGGCTAGAGAGTAAGGCCGAATATAGTGGAAATGAGCAGGACCTCTAGAGACCTAGAGGCGATGACATGGCGGGGTGAGGCGTTCATGGTCACGTACTTTCCGGGGGCTGGGCTCAGGGGTTCAAAGTGACGAGGCGATGACTATGATGGATCATGTAGTGGGGTTCACGAGGCTAGCCGCAGGTTGTTGATGATTACATTGGCCATAGACTTGAGTGGGGTTAGGAGATTCGAGAATCGTGAGAGTTGTCCATTCGGGGCGGGATTGGACCGCCTCTGAATGGATTCCATAGTTGGAATGACCCTCCCACCGTAGAGAGAGTTGGGCTTAGAGGTTCAAGGACAACCAGAAGAAGAGCCTTTGTATGTAGGTTCTCCACACAGGGATTAGGGGAGAAGATAGGGATATGAGGTTGCGGAGGTTGGGAGATCTCGGGGGACTCTCCTGTAGTGGACTGAGGATCATGGACATGTCGGCCGATGTCATCACGGGGATGGATTGGTGATGGCTACGAGTCGTTATCGATTGTGAAGTAGGAGAGTTCACGCTACGCCAGGGCCGGTGCTCGTGTGGTATTTAGAGGACGAACGCGATGGCCATTTTGCACAGGGCGATTATCTGAGTCAGTGTCGGGGGACGGTTGGCGGGTTGGGCAGCGAGCCACCACAGAAGGACGAGTGAGACCGGACTTGATCTACCTCGAGTAGTTTGCAGATATACGGATGTTTTTCGAGATGAAATTCCTGGAATTTACTCACGTAGGGATGTAGACTTTGGTATCGATTACACCACAGTATTTCACACGTCTGACTCCATAGGATGGCAGGTTGAGTTGCGGGAACTCAAGTCCATTTCCCCGAGCTCTTGGACAAGAGTTCGTTGGTAGAGCACTTCACCGCTGGGCTCTCGTTGTTTGCGAAGAAGGGCGAGACCGCCACGATTTTTGTTGACTACGAGACCAGTTTGAGCAGTTCACGATTAGAATGATTGCATTAGAGGATTGATGATTTATTTGATCGGTTGAGAGGGCGAGTCTCGAATAGACCGCCTTGGTTACCATCAGGTGAAGAGTTGACATCGGATATACTAAGGCAGTGTTTGGGCGTTATGGGCACTTTGAGGTTCTGATGATGCCGCGGATTAATGAATAGACCGGCGGCATTCATGGATCTCATCGTAGGATGTTCCCGATACTGTTTAGATCGGTTGTCGGTATTCGCGGGCCAACATCTTGTCCTACTCCCGATCAGCTGGGGTATAAGTATCATGATCTCTTTATAGTTGTTGAGAGACCATCGGTTTATGCGCGAGTTCGATTAAGTGCGAGTTACGGCTTGCGAGGTAAGATTTTGGGACACGTGGTGTCGTAGAGTGCGATCGACCAGGAGGTCGAGGCGATGAATGGGTGGGAGAGAGGTCGAAGTCGGTCTTGAGATACTTAGTTTCTTGGGATTAATTTGGGTATTCTGGAGATTCATTGAGGATTTCCTCGAATATGACTTCATGACTGGGTTGACCGGAAGAGGTCGGGTTTGATTGGGGACAGCCGATCTGAGGACGTTCGGGAGTTGAAAGGAGACACTTGGCTCCCATCTTGATAGTTAGGGACGGGACGAAGTGTGATGTATTGTGATGCCTGGGGCGGATTAGGATGTGTTTTGATCTGATCCGGAGGGTAGTAGCTTATGGTTCTCGTCGGTTGAAGAATCACGACGAAATTACCCATACTGCGACATGGAGTTGGCGGCGTAGTCTTCATGTGAAGATTTGGGCGCCCGCTACTTATCTGGCCCGAGTTAGTGTACTCGGACCAATAAAAAAGTCGCCGTATATTTTCTGTGACGGGACCTGATATGAGCGACACGGATGGATGGAGTTCTAGGATTATGACTTCACTTTACATTACCATAAGAAGAACGAGATGTGGTGGGCGTGCATCGGTCGAAGTCACGAGGGCGTTGGCTAGTATAAGCTTCGGGAATTAAGCGGATCTCGGGAGCATGGGATGGTTGGGCTAAATTTTATTGTGACGAACTCGAAGGTACATGGGGAGTTTGAGCGGCTACAACGGAGTCTACGTTGACGAGTGATTGAGTCCAGGTGGTGAGGCCTTGAGATAGTGTCCATCGGTACTAGAGAATCTACGGTCAGTCTGGATGACGAGAAATTTGGGCCAGTTCACGTGGATGGTAGTCTTGATATAGGGGCGGGTAGTGGTTCCCCGATTAATAGATTTGAGGGAGAAGATTCTCGAGGAGTTTCCTTGCTCTCGATTTATCGTGCATCCAGTGCACGAAGATGTACGAGGATCTTCCGTGTCGGTATTCATGGGCCGGAATGAAGAAGAGACACATGAGGAACTGTTCGTGATGCTACCGCGTGTCTTCGATGGAGTTAAGTGACCTTGAACGATGGAACTCGCCGACCGTTGGGGTGGTGAGTGGAGCGGGACCGCGTCACGATGGACTTTGTTACCAGCCACATGGACCTGTGAAGCATGGCGCGGTATGGGTGATAGTGGACCGGCTCGAAGTAGGTACATTTCTAAGCGCGTGCGGATGACCTTCGCCTTGGAAGTGCCATGGTTATACATTCGAGAATGAGTAGAGTACATGAGTGCCGGTATCCGCAGTGTCGGATGGGACCTTCGAGGTTCACGGTAGCACTTTTGGAAGAGTTTCAAAGGAGTATGGGCCTGTGGTGACTATGAGTCGAGTTCACCTCGAGACGGATGGACGGTCACGAGAGAATATCTGGTATTAGAGACATCTTCTGAGCATGTGTGCTGGATCATGGGGAGTGTGGGAGCATTTGCCATAGTGGGTTCGCTACAACAACGATTACCAGGCCAATTATGCAAATGGCCGTATGAGACATTATATGGGAGGCCGTATAGATCAACGTTATATTTAATGGGCCAAAGTGGGAAGGCTCAATCAGCTGGTCTGATTGTCGAGGAGACAGTAGGAGGTGAGCTTGATCGACCGGCGTCTTCTCGTGACTCGAGTCGACGGAAGGCTATCTTTGATGTCGACGTCGACCTTAGAGTTGAGTTGGTGATCACGTTTTCTTGGAAGGTGATGCTGGGAAGTGGTCGGATTGTGACCTTGGGAAGTTGTCGTAGGGGTTTGTGGGCCTTCGGATGCTCGGGGATGAGCAACGTGGCGTCTGGGTTGGGCGTTCTGCTTTGTGTCGGTGAGGTGTTTCACGTCTCGTGCTCGGAAATATACTCCAGTCATTTCGTGTGGTGGATTGGGGACGAGATTGAGGTTGACACGGATGGGACCTTCGAGGAGGACTAGTGTGCATTGTTGATGGTCGTGATCGGGTTTCGACCTGAGGCAGGTGAGTTGATGGGGAGTACTATGGAGCACTATGGGTGGAGAGTCGACGTGGGAGCGAGGACATGATCAAAGGCCACTATCCATGCTTGTTTGGGGATGAAGTCGTGGTTTAGTTGTTTCAAGTTTAAATAATTTGTTACATATGGTAGAGTGCGTTGCATATGCATGTGATTAAATTATGCTTGTCGCAGATTGGGGACGAGTGCCTAGGGAAGGGAGAATGTAAGACCCAGAAATTTTTAATTTACGGAAAAAGGAGTAAAATCGTAATTTCGATTCTAGAAATTGTAATTCGGTTAAAATCAAATTCATTCTACAGATCTCGGATGGCGAAAGCGATTTCAGTTAAGGTAATACCAAGTAATCTAGCTTCACTTGGCGTAAAATTTCGTGAGTGAGACGATTCAGTCGACGCGTTTTAGAGGCATGTGATTGGGTCTTAGTGATCTCTTGATTCGATTTGCGACAGTCATATATAACAAGTACTCATGTCTTATTAAGTGGTAGCAAGTGAGAAATGATGAAATGGGCCAGTAGAGTTAGTGTCGAATGTATTTGGGAAAAGAGGGACATAAACATCATTTTTAGAAAAGTTTAAGTGTTCTGCAAATGACAAAGGTGTCGATAGTCTTATCGCTTCATTAAACAAAGAGAAGCATTGAGAACCTGATTTTAGGTCGAAGCCATTTTTTGAGAGATTTGCTTTAGAGAGAAACTTCTCTCTAAAATATCATAGCGATAAACCTTCGACAGTCTTCGGGACGAGAAGGAGAAGCGCCTACGTAGAGAGGGCTTGGCGTGGGTGCCAGTTAGGAGTTTCTCAGAGCTGAGGGTAGGGGTTTCTCCTAGAGTTTTATTCTCATTTAAAGTGTTTCACGAATGTTTGGTCGAATGAGTGGATCTGGGTGAGTTTGATCGGTCAGACAGGATAGGAATTGATCTGAATTTTAAAATCAAATGGACGGTAGTGGGTACTCCACGTGTTGGTGTAGATTATGTAATTGGGTGTTGATCTGCGTGTATTGATTGGATTGAGAAATGTGTGAGGCAGGGTTCACTAAGTGAGCTGGAGTGATTTGTGATTTTTTCGGGAATGATGTGTAGGGGTTTCATACTATTCAAACGATTCCTCAAAAATAATTTTGTGAATTAATATGTTTGTTAGTGATTGATTAAATTGCTGGGTGTTTGATCGTGCTTGAGTGAGCTAATTTTTGATGTATAAATTGATTAATTACATGTACGATTGTGATTGGATGTATCATGAATATGTGCATGTTTACATATTTGCATGTGATTAGGCTATGTGGAATTGGCGTACATGCATTCCATATACCTTTGGAACATCCTGGGACTATAGGAGTTAGTGCGTGAGGCAGTCTAGAAGAATGGTCGGAGGGTTATGCAAAAACTAGAAATGATCGGAGAGGTAGTCCATACTTAAAATATCAATCGTGAGGAATGGCCCAGTGTGATATACATCGGAGGGTGATCGAAATAATATCAGTCGTTGGAGTTGCACCGATTGATATATCTCGGAGGGTAGTCCACTAAATATAACAGCGGAGATGGTCCACAATTTATAACATCGGGTAGTCTGATAGAACATAATATTCTCTTGAGGCTTAGGCGAGTGTGAAAGGAAGTCGATGAGGACTCGGGATGCAGGTTAGTCATGTAGACATTCCAGTGGGATCATCCATTTGCTTGAATGTGTGTTTAATTTTGAACATTGCCTTTGCGCCAGGTGGTGAGTAGCCGGCAGAGTTCCTCTTGAGCATTGGCTCATCGCCTGTCGAGGGATATTGTTTTGCAGTGCAGTGGGGGGCTTGCGGGGACGGCTCGTCAGGGATTGAGGATTGAAGAAAATGGGTTGTGGCTTTGGTTGAGTGATATATACATGTATTGAAATCTACAATTTTAATATAATAACTTATTGTATAAGTGAAAATATTGTAACTCTTATAACTATTTATAGTTGGATTCATAGTTAGTATATTATGAGTATCGTTTGTGGGCACAAGTGGTCGTATTACTCATGTATTGATTGGTATATTGGATATATTGCACTGTTGACTTTGGGACGGGTATGTGCGAGTATTGTATTTAGGTAGAGCTCTAAAATTACGAATGAGACTGGGTTACCTGAAAGTGGTGTCGGGTAGCTTGAAACGAGCATTGTGGGTTGTGGTGAGTCAACGGACCCCCTCGGTTTGGGGCGTCACATATTTCACACACGTCTCCATGCTCAGGAGAGTAGCCTCCCGAATCCATTTCGTGTGGTGGATTAGGAATGATTGAGGTTGACAGATGGAGACCTTTGAGGAGGGGCCAGGTATGTATTTTGGATAGTCGTGATCGGGTTTGCGGCGCAAAGATCATGTGAAGTTAGTGAGGAGTGCTATGGCGGCCTTGCATAGAGTGGAGGAGGTCAGATGGGAGACGAGGACACGATCACGGGCCTTTTTATCCGCTGTTGTTTAGGGATGAAGTCAAGTAGTTTGGTTGTTTAGTTTAAATGTTTGTTTTAAATGCATGTTAATAAAGTGCACGTTGCATATGCATGTGGTGATTATGATTATCAAGAATTTGGAATGAAATTCCTTTTAAGGAGAGAGATATGGGTAGAGGGAATTCGATTTCAAAATGGCAAAATCGTAATTTTAAACTCTGAGGTATAATTTCGGTCAAAATCCGAATTTAATCTCTAGATCTCGATGTGGATTTCAGTTAAGGAATCGTATCCGCAATCTGAACATACGTCGAATTTCGTCGAGATTAGGAGCAGTCGGAGTTGACCTTACGTTTTTCGAGGCATCGTTTTAAGATTCTTAGTAAGCGTATTTGATGTGACAAAATCACATATGACATGTACTTATGTCTTTATAAAGTGGCCTGAGTAGAGAAATGATGAAAATGGGCCAGTAGGGAATGATAGAATTATCAAGAGAAAGAAGAATGATGGTCATTTGGATAATGATTAAATGGGAATAAGACAAAACACTCGATGGTGTTTGTCTTCAAAAATGAAAAGGGAACAAGCGTCTGCGGGGAGAGACGGACATAGGGAGTTCGTATTTTTAAATTCTAGAGAGAGAGGAGCCCTTCTGCAGAATCGTAGAGAGATCAGACAGGTCGAAGTGCTCGGAGCGGAAAGGAAGGCTGCTCCACGCGGAGAAACCTACGCATTAGTGCAGGTTGAGGAGTTTCGACAAACTCAGGAGTGGGGGTTTTATCCTACTTTTGAAGTTACACTTATTTAAGTGTTTTGTAATGTTTCATGTATTTGGCGTGATTAAATCCGTCGGGCGCTTGATCGGTCCCAAAACTCGACGAATCGCTGAAAATTTTGGAGAATTTTTGGAGCCTATCTGACAAATTCCGTGACTGTGTGTGTGGGCTGTTTCCGAGGTGTTTGTTTCATAATTTATTGAAATATTTTAAAATGAATGGCTTCGAGTCAAGGTTGAATTAATAAAGTTAATGCATAAGCTTGATGTGTTAACATTTATGTCTCAATTATATGGAAGGAGGATCAGTGATAGCTCTTTGCAGATGAGATTATGATTTACTAAATTATATGAAACATAATCAGGTGTAGGCCATTGGAGATAAGATTGTAATTGGCCTAAATGAGCTAATTGGGGTGGATGTTTGATGAATATTGAATAGCCTAAGTGAGCTACTAGCGATGGTTGGATTCATGTTAAATTACATGTGGTGAATGTAATTTGTGTATATATGTATAATTGATATATTGTATAAAATGATTGAAATGACATAATGCATTTCATATGCATCGGGTAACCTAGAAAATTAGTGAGTGCATGACAATTTTCCGAAAACGAATATGGTCAAGGGAAGGAATTTCACAGGATGATTTTCCTGAGAATCGGGTCAGAGATGGCCAACAGATCATTTCGGATTTATGACTACGATCAAGCTTCGAAAGCTCACCAACCAATTCGCCTGAGGGTAGTCCTATATTTTTACCTCGACACTTAAAGAGTTTATTTTCAAGAACAACAAGTTTTGTTTTGAAATGATATTTTACTCATACATGGCTTAGGCAAGTGTAAGGAGCTCTGGTGAGGACTCGTAGACATCTGAATGGGTATGTAGACATTCAAGCAGGATCACGATTTACTTGAGTGTGTTTAAATTAGAGTATTGCATATGCACTTAGTGGGAGAGTAACCCATTTGTGTCGATTCCACCACTCACGATAACCAATCACCTCATTTATAAACATTTTTCAGTACTGTGGCGCCGAGAAGACGCTTCTTAGAGACTGATGAAGAAAAAGCCGTTGTGGCTTTGATTGTTTTGGATAATATGTACAGAATTGTAAATTTTAATATGTATGTGTATAAAGAGAAATGTATAACCTTTATCATCGGTCATGTCACGACATTTACTTGATTATTAGTTTATGGGCCTAAGAGCCATTTTACCAGTGCATATCTCAGTGAGCACGAGATTTATGTATTTTCTCGCAGTGCTAATCCGTAGTCAACCCACACTTTAAGGCATACATTTATATTATAATTTCATATTAGATTATGAATTTAACAATATAATTTTATATTAGTCTAAGGTAATGTCATATATAGTATATTATTAAATAATACTATAGTTTTATAAAGTATAATAAATTTATTAGTAATAGTTCCTTTTAAAATAACTATATATTAGTTTTATTTTATAATTTCATATTAGATGATAAATTTAACAATATAAATTTATATTAGTGTAATGTCATATATAGTATATTATTAAATAATAATATAGTTTTTATAAAGTATAAAAATTTTAAATAGTAATGTCTTTTAAAATTACTATATATTAGTTTCATTTTATAATACTTGCTATTAGATTATAAATTTAACAATATAATTTATATTAGTTTATGTAATGTCATATATAGTATATTATTAAATAATACTATAGTTTTATAAAGTATAATAAATTTATTAGTAATGTCTTTAAAATAACTATATATTAGTTTTATTTTATAATTTATATTAGATGATAAATTTAATAAATATAATTTATATTAGTTTGTTGCAATGTCTATATATAGTATATTATTAAATAATACTATAGTTATAAAGTATAATAAATTTAATAGTAATGTTCTTTAAAATAACTATATATTAGTTTTATTTTAAGTACTCATATTAGATGATAAACTAACAATATAAATTTATATTAGGTGTAATGTCATATATAGTATATTATTAAATAATAATATAGTTTTTATAAGATATAAAAAAATTTAATAGTAATGTTTCTTTGAAATTATTATATATTAGTTTAGTCTTTATAATTTCTGCTATATTGATTATAAATTTAACAATATAATTTTTATATTAGTGTAATGTCATATATAGTATATTATTAAATGATACTATAGTTTCATAAAGTATAAAAAATTAATAGTAATGTTTTCTTTTAAAATTATTATATATTAGTTTAATTTTTATAATTTGCTATAAGATTATAAATTTAACAATATAATTTTATATTAGTTTAAGATAATAATATATATAGTATATTATTAAATAATACTATAGCTTAATAAATATAATAAATTTAATAGTAACGTTCTTTAAAATAACTATATATTAGTTTTATATTATAATTTCATATTAGATTATGAATTTAACAATATAATTTTATATTAGTTTAAGGTAATAAGTTATATATATAGTATATTATTAAATAATAATACTATTTTATAAAGTATACAAATTTAATAGTAATGTCTTCTTTAAAATAAATAATATATTAGTTTTATTTTATAATTTCATATTAGATGATAAATTTGTCAATATAAATTTATATTAGTGTAATGTCATATATAGTAGTTATTATTAAATAATACTATAGTTTTATAAAGTTTAAAAAATTTATTAGTAATGTCTTTTTTAAAATTATTATATTAAAGCTTCATTTTATAATTTCATATTAGATTATAAATTTAATAATATAATTTTATATTAGTTTGGTTGGTAATGTCATATATAGTATATTATTAAATACTAAAATTTTATAAAGCATAATAAATTTATAATAATGTTCTCTTTAAAATAACTATATATTAGTTTTATTTTATAATTTCATATTAGATTATAAATTTAACAATATAATTTTATATTTAGTTTCAGGTAAATGTCATATATAGGATATTATTAAATAATACTATAATTTTATAAAGTATAAAAATTTAATATAATGCCTTTAAAATAATTATATTAGTTTTATTTATAATTCTTATTAGATGATAAATTTAACAATATAATTTTATATTAGTTTAAGTATTGTCATATATAGTATATTATTAAAGAATACTATAGTTTTATATAATATAATAAATTTAATAGTAATGTCTTTCTTTTAAAATATTGAGAGGTATTAGTTTTATATTATAATTTGCTATTAGATTATAAATTTAATAAAATAGAAACATATTAGTTTTATAGTATTATAAATTTAATAATATAGTTTTATATTAGATTATATATTTAATTATAGTAATGTCTTCTTTTAAAATAACTATAGTAGTTTAATTTGATAGTTTATATACATTTCATATACAAACCAATTAGTTAATTTAGTAATAATATATCAATTAATTACTCTTCATGTTAGTTAATATTTGAAATGAAGTTATATATTAGTTAATATTATGTATGCATATTATAAATTTATAGTTTTATACAAAGCCTTCATATTTTAGATTAGTTTAATTTAGTGAATAATATATTAATAAAATTAATTAACCATTCATTAGTTAATATTTTAGTTATATTGGTTAATATTGTATATGCATATTATAAAATATGTAGTTTATATGAAAATAAATTCATTTTGAATTATACAATATAGTTTATATAGTCTAAATTCTAATAGGATGGATAGTGGAAGTAATATTTGAGTCGAGATCCAGAGATGGAAATACTGCACACATGTGAGGGAATAGGAATAGTACAAGATGCAATTACTATAGTCTGGGTGATAAAGAGCGGGTGGGATCACCGCGAAATTTCACTCATCAGCATCTCGAATCCCCACTCTAATACAAAAAAGTGCCCAAATGTGCCTCCGAAAGTGAAACAATAAATGAGGCAACTTTTAGACTAGAAAAATAAAGAAAAAGCGAAGAAAGCAACAGATATACAAGAAATTTCAAATAACTACGCAGGCATTGGGGACAAGATAAGACATCCTATCACAGACACAGGAGGAAGAGAAAGAAGACAGGATGTATATGGCGTATCCAAGTGGGACAATGCACTCCTCGATGAGAGAGCCACCGAGCAAGATGTCGTGCATCAAAAGCTACTGAATGGAATCAACAACAAGAAGAAGGATTTACGAGAGGTAAAAGAAAAATGGGTAAATCTTTAACTTAAATTAGTTTTTATAAAATAAACGAATTCACTTCGATTTCTAATTGAGATATTGCAACAGGTGAGCCTTCGCAACCGCAACCAATTAATTCAACAAGGCGCATGTAAAGATCTCAAAGTGTGAGACAATTGATCCATCGGCTCACCTCGCTTCATCATTATACAAATCTTCAAAGAATAAGACAAAAGAACATTAAAAATCTTTTCCAAGGTGTTGACATCAGCAAGAAACAGGTCAACTAATCAATAAATCTCTTCATATATGAGAGTGTCAGGCCTCACAAAAAACAGACTCTCACCACTTCAAGAACATGATTATCAGCACAACAAGCCAAGAGGTGACAAAAAGTTTTCTAAATTCTAATAAAATTATTATCTGCTTATATTATAATTGAAAAACTTATAATTAATTCCTATTCAATTTACTGTATGCATGGGAAGGTTTTCACCATCTTTATATGAAATCAAAAACAAATATCAATATGGAGTATAAAGACATGGAAGATTGGTGTGAACATGCAAATGATAAATGGAAGATTTATGTGCACAATTATGTGTGATGACGGACCAATCCTACAAAATTGCCAACACACTCTCATGGTATATTCAAAGGAAGCACAATATTCTAAGTCCGCTGATGCATCCAACAAGATAAAGACAATAATACATTTATGGTCTGCTGAAGGACGCGGATCGTTGAAGTTGGTGATGCAAATATTGTGCAAATTGTTACAAATAATGGATCAAAGATTCGTGGAAGGCGAAGTCATAATGAATAAGTACAATTTGATATTGACTTCATAAGAAGACAATTCGCATTGACTTGATGTTTGTGCCAGACATTGGTAAAGAGCTACTATTTTGGAATTGATTAATGCACGAAAAATCACCAACTTCATCTAAGCAATCATATCAGTTGTCATAAATGAGAAAGGTCTATGGTATATTATCAGGCATTCAGGGGCAAGATTTGTGACAACTTACATCACCCTAGAGTCTTCAAAAGAGGGTTGGATTTTGAATATCTTTTATTAGTAATGAAACGGGTTTCATGTTTAGTCGATCACCATCGGAGGCCATGAGGTCAAGTACTCATGTTTGATCATACATATTCGAGAAGGTCTCTAAGCTAAGGTCAATCTATGAGGCACTATATACAAATTCTTCGCATTGTTGATTCTTGAATATCCCAACAATCATTGTGTATGAGTTGATCTCGTAATGAAGAAAATTTACATCAACTCACGCCAAAGATCGGGTCAAAAAATCATCGCATATCACTGATAGAACCCCTCAAAAGATCCTCTTCTGGCAAAAGCAGGTGAATCTGGGCTTGTATCATAATCAGCATTTAATGTATATTATCTCCTTTATCACATACTAATTTAAAATCACTTGTAATATATATTATTTGAATCTAAGATTTCAATATAAGACTGAGTTAAGAGTATGACCTTTGTGCCATTTCAAGTCGTTTACTAAGTATTTGAAAGATTATCTTCTACTAATACAGTCTTGGTAATTTTGCTTATACATCAATAAAGTTACAATTCTAATTAATTTGATTCAATTTATTTGGTTACACTTATACTAATATTGACTTGATACAGAATTTTCAATTCAACTGAGTAATGTTTCGAGATACGAAAAGAGGATTCTATGGATATAGCAAAGTAATAGCCTTAAGAGATTTAACCCGCTTCGGTCTGCTATTTCTCATTAAAACTTTAAAAGTAAAGTTTTACATCATATATATTAGATTTTGAAAAGTTAGTTATTTTTATTGCAAAATGAATGGTGGTTTATATATGGAAACCATAATTCCACATTAAGGAATTTGTCACATGTTCTTTCCTAAACTCAGATCTTCATTGCAGATAGAAAATTGGAGTACATTTTTTTCTAACACATACAAAAAGAATTGGTTTGTTACCCTAGGCTCCAAATAGTCTAGTTTTTTGTTATTACAGCATGAAACTAAAGATACGTGATATGCGCGCAGACCACAGTTATTAAAAGAATTATCTTGATTTACTCGGATTTTAGCCGAAGCCAGAATAACAGATAATTATTCAACGGTCAGACCTTCCATTTGACGATGAAGATAAATCTCGATCCATGAATTGTCGTGCATATGTTCGGCAGGTTAGGTGTTGATGTTTGACTGTTTTATCTAAAGAAGTTCATAGTGAAAGTTTTAGCTCAAGACACGAGACTCAATTTAGCCCGCTGTTACTAATCTCATCGATCTGCACGCATGATGTTATAGTAAGAGACTCCATTTACACAATATCACCACAAAGTTATGATGGCACAAGAGGAGACGAATGATGGTGCAGTGGGATATCTGAAATGATGGTGGGGGACACGCGCATCAACAAATAACCAATATCCATCGGGAGTCCATTCACCAGTTGAAGATGATTTCACCACATGCTACACAAAGATGAAGACCAATGCCTCGCCCAGAGAGTCATGGCGAGACCCTAGAAAATCTCCAATTTTCTCCTAAAAAATGGCATAATCGTAATTTCTGCAAAAAAATCCAAAATTCTTCCTAGATCTCTGATGACAAAACCGACTTCACCGCTGGAATCGCCTCAAGGAATCTAGCTAACAAGTCACTCTCGTCGAATTCGAGATAGCCTAATTTGCACGCTTCGAGATAACGAGTGTATTCACACTGGGCATTTCGAAAGTGGCTCATGCTGTGCCACGGTGGTCAAAAGGAATCAAGAACTTGAGCTCAGATGTGGGTCCCATGGAAATGTAGTAACACATGATTGGGAGGAAATCCAAGGTGATGGATAAGGTGGTATGGGTGAATCCAAGGAACCACTTGGGACCGACAAGGTAAGTGAAAGCGGCATCTCACTCGACTTCATCTTCTCCCAACCACTGGGAGCAGAGGGGGAGGAAAAGTGGAAAACCGCATTTGAAAAGGGAGATTTAGAGAGAGAGACTCCACCTTCTCTCTAAATTTCCTAACGATCGACCCATGGCTGCTTTAAGAGGAAGAGTTCATCCTCACTAGAAGTGGTTTCAGATGAGACCTAGTCGGGTGTTTTGACAAACGCCAAGATAGACAATCTTCTCCTACTTTGCTACTTTCTATCCTTAAGGGGCTGTGTGGTGGTTGTTTCTGCCTAAGGGGAATGTTTCAGTTGTATTTTGAACTATGAGAAGCTCCTACATTGGGCAAAGATTACACATCCCAATTTTAGAAGTAATTTTCGTAAGAACAAAGGCAAACTGGTAGTGAGTCCTTCATAAATTGTAGCCACATCTGAAATTGATGTTAGGCTTTGAATTTCAACCTGACCTCTATAGCCTGGGTTATGGCCATTGAACTGAATAATTTAGTATACCGTCTGTACTGGTTCTCCTGGTCGGTTCACCCCCCGGGCCGGGGTCCCACTTATCGTTCACCCGGCTGTTCCCCATGTCGTCCCGGTAGATCCAGATCCCACCCCTACAGCCCATGGTGGTCTTTCGTCCAACTCCGACGTCAAATGTCTTTCTGACTCATAAAGTCTACTCAGTCAACTTTTCAAATGATGCCTTCGAGGGCGTTATTTTGAGTCTACTTAAATGACCGGGTCCGGCAAGTAAGGTAGGCTACTCCGTGAGACAAGCTTTAGTCATGTGTGACCTCTAACTTTTGAGAATGTCAATTCTTTCTAAACTCCACCGGGTGTCTTTGGGGATCGCTGGAAAAGTTCCCCATCGAGTCAAGAATCAATCCATATGCCCGAGGTGGATAGTGGGTGTCTGATCAGGTGTCGACCAGCTCGCCCAGTGCTTCGCCGCCACCCGCTCGTCACTTGACCAGGATTCACGATGACCTCCAACTCTAAGGTCATAACTTCTTCGGGCCCGAACTGCTTCTGGGTTCTCGACTCTATGGAAACCCATTGAGCCGACATTTCATCCATAAATCCCGTGGGGAAATATCAGTGATCACAATGTTCTGAATTCGTGCTTTACCGAGCATTCAATTTGCTTGGCTTGTGTCGATGTGTATAATCGAAATAACATGACCACGTAATGGCATGCCAGGATAATGTATTGGGTATGGTAGGTTGTCTATGGGAGGCCGAGGCTATATGGTTTAGTTCCAAAGACTCGACCGAAGGATGTGAGGATTAATCGGGCTTACATCAAGACTCGTGGTGGGTCAGGGTTTGAACTGAAACCAAAAGTTTCTAGGGTCTTATGGGTTGCTCGATGTCGTGATGGTTGATTGGAACCAAACCGGTTCATGATTGTGAAGGGGCCGTGAGGTACTTGGGCTGGACTCGCCCAAATGGTGACCTTATCAGGTGTGTGGCTTATTTCAATAAACATGAAAATCAGGTGTCATTGCGATGCGTCAAGGGCTCCAAGATGGACTGTTGGTTTGTGTATTAGCCCATGTGAGCTAATTTATGTTATTTCTATGTGTTAATGAATAACATGTTGATTGTGTATAAACTCCGTTAATATATGCATGCATAATATATTAACATGAATTACGCGAAACGACATATCAGATTTCATACGCACCGGGAACCTAAGAGTAATAGGTGTGAGTGCACACATGGTTTTTTTGTAAAAAACAACTAAACATGGCTGCGTAAAGGAAATTTCACAGATGAATTTCCGGAACGGGTCAGGGAGACTACTTTCCAATGATCATTTCGATGAGGACTAAGGACTGCTTGCTGTCTCTCCAACACATTCACCTCAAGAGGGTAGTCTCCATATTCAGACCGACATTCGATGTCAGATTTCGGCGCACCGCGCTTTGTTTCAAAACGACTATTTTTCCTACACATGGCTTAAAGTGCGAGGAGCTCAGCCGAGGCTCTATTAATGGGAATAGGTGGGTCACTTCTCTCATCCTACAATATACAGACATTCGAGTAGAACTTGCATGTTTTACTTAAATGCGTGGTGCGACTCATCACATGTGCACTTAGGTGGGCAAGAATCAAAGACAGAGATTATCACTACTCGGGCTTTGCTCACCCAACAAGTGAATTTCTTTCAGTATTAATGAGAAGATTTCCGCATTCCTTCGAGACACAGTTTATATTTAAGAAGGCCTGGGTACAGACTTTAAGAATTATTTTTGTAAAATATATTAGAGCAATCTAATTTTAATATAATTTGGCATATAAAGTGTAAAAGAGTTGTACATCAAACTTTTGTAAAATATTATTACAATGTAAGACCCGAGAAATTCAACCCTTCTCAAAAGGGTAAATCAACTTCAAATAAAATCCGAATTTATTCTCTGGATTCTGATGATGAAACTGATTTCACCGGGTTGGAATCATCTCACGAAATCTAGCTGACACAAATTTTAGTCAATTTCGAAAGCCTGATTTGCACGCCGAGGCATCGACATTTCGAAAGTGTCAGAAATGATATTCGATGAAAAAGTCATATATAACACGTAATCATGTTAAGGCGGTACGAGTAGAGAAATGGATGTAAATGGATCACGGTGATAAAGGTCGAACATCAAAATCGAAAATATGACATAAATGTCATTTTTAATTGTTTGGTTAAAAGACAAAAG
The DNA here is from genome assembly GCA_016808115.1 of Tetrastigma voinierianum. Lineage (NCBI taxonomy): Eukaryota > Viridiplantae > Streptophyta > Magnoliopsida > Vitales > Vitaceae > Tetrastigma > Tetrastigma voinierianum. Next base: position 491,949 of record JAEQBH010000430.1, on the reverse strand, counting down.
TGAACAAAGGATGTCCTCCATTTGAAAAGGTGAAAACGGAATTGGGAAGGCGAAGGAGATGAGAGTTGAGATGGAGTTTGCAGAGAGAACATCCGACTTTCAAAATAACGGAAGCATCCGACCGCTAGATTTCTTCGATAAAAAAAGAAAAAAGTTGTTCTACGCGTGAGAGGCTACGCGCGGGCTTCGGCTTAGTGGATTTCGCTTCAACCCGAGAGGTAGGATTCTCCTACTGGGTTTTACGCTTTAAGAGCTATGTTGATGTTTCGGGTTGGTCGAGGCCTTGAACGGCCATTTGATCTGGCCCCAAAACTGGGACCGGCGGTGAGAAATTATAAGACTCCATTTTGGACAAATTCAAGGAACGGGTATGGCATCAAGCTGATGCAAATGTGTGATGAATCAGGCACAATTCATGTGTCGATGTGTGTGAGGCCTAAATGGCCGTGAAATTCGGTTCACTAAGTGAACCTATGATTGGTGATTCGGCCGGGAGAATAGTGTTCACAAAATAATTTTTTGTGAAATAATGTGTTTGTCGAGTAATTCAATCGAGTTACTGTGATTTGATCATTAGCCTCGTGAGCTAATTTCGATGAAATTGATGTGAAATTATACAACATGATCGCGGTGATTTAAATTTTATGAATCTATGCATGATTATATATTTGTATGTGTTTATAGAATTGAAATGGAATTGCATCATGTGCATTCCATATGCACTAGGCATCCTAGGACAATAGGAGGAGTGCATGAGGTAATTCTCGAGAGAATGGTTCTGAGGGTTGTCTTAAAATAATAAAGAATGGCGGTAGTCTCAAATAAACCATCAATCGTCGTGAGCCGCCCAATCGACATACATCTGAGTAGTCCATATAATATCAATCATCGGAGTCTACCTTCAATTGATATATATATCGAGGTTGTCCATAACAAAACTAAGGTTCTAAACGTGGCTTTGAAAGGTGTGTGAGGGAGCTCAGGGGAGGACTCCTGGATATGAGATTATCGCTGGGGACATTCAAGTAGACTGCGCATTTGCTTGAATGTGTGTTTATTTCTGTATATCAAAGATATGCAAATTTTAGGTGGGAGAGTAGCCCACTTAGTGGTGATTCCACTCATCGAGCATTAGCTCACCCTGTCGAGGGAACATATTTTCAAGTACAAGGAGCGCAGACGGTGAGAATGTCATCTAGGAGGCCGAGCTTAGAAGAAAGCCTTGAGTGGCTTTCGAGGGTTTTTCTCTGATGTATACATATATGAAAATTTTTGATTTTATTATGTCAGATAAGAGTAAATATTTAAACTCTAAAAAACATGATATATGTCATGTAAGGATGATGGATATTTAGTATGGCCAAAGAGGCCGCTTTATCCATATTTGCATCGTGATCGATATCGGGACAGCTCAGATCCGGGCAGCCCCGCATTAAAGGAGATCATCGATTTTCGTGGAGAGAGCCGTTCGTCACCCGACATTCACGAGTGTTTCGCGGTCGACGGTAGTCAACTGACCCCCGGATTGGGGCGTCATAGCTTGATGAATTTTCAAAATAAAATTTTGTTGATAAAATGTTTTAAATGAAGGGAATGATTGCCGCATTAATTGGGAATGCAAGAACAATGGTATACACCGATTTATGTATCGAATAGTGTCTCTGGCCGGTTTATGCCTGTAGATCCAGATTGAGATTTAACTGCCATTTAATCAGAGTAGATGGCTAGTCGAGGACGGTGGATGCAGGGCGTCCACGGGGTACCAATGTGCACCACTAGTGTTTGATCAACAGGCTTTTACTAAGGCTGTAGGTATTACGCCTACCGCTATCTCACAGTCATACAGTAGACAGAAGATCCTAGTAACTCCTGGGAGGTTTGTGGCGCACCATCCGACATTCACAGGAGGATCCGCGGTGCGGCACCATTGGTTCATGCAGATCGAGAAGGCAAGGGGAGGCTGCTGAGATTACTCTGGACACGACCCGATTAGACTAGCTACTGCTCCAACCAGAGGGTGAGGCCTGTAACATAGTGGAAATGGGCAAGGACCCTAAAGACCTAGAGGCGGCGATAATGGGCAAGAGTTTAAAGAGTCACTCATGGGAAAAGTACTTCCCGGAGATTGCGAAGGCTCAGGAGTTCCTAGAGCCAAGGTGGGGCGAAGGATCGTGAGGGATTGAGGTGACTAGGGAAAGTCACACCCCGATTCCCGGTCCGACCTGAACAAGGCGAATCAGAAACTCTGCTTGGGGGTGCGAAACCATATACTGGGACTCTTTACTTTTTTTTTTTTTTTTTTTCAGAGCTTAACTTATACCTGGGTATACAAATAAATTTTGTAATAACCAAAGTCATTCACATATACAGTTGAACTACCAACGGAGTGGTATCCATTAAAAGCTCTACATATGCTAAGTCCCAATTACTTATACAATTACTTATACATGTACATATCTAATACAAACATCGTGAGATTATGGAAAATAGCGGCTGGTGAGCACCATCTCCGAGACGTCCAACCGCTTCTGCGGTGGAATGTCCTATCCTCTTTATCTCCTCTTAGTACCTACACGATTGAACACCCGTATGTTTTTGACAGCTAGTGGGAACAGGCAGACAAGAACGACCAATAACAAAAATCGCCGCTACTATCTTTTTACATTTACTTTTACTTATGCATATAACGGCCTATTCTAGGTGACTTTAACCCATCTCATTATACATGTGCGTAGGTTTTATTCTTTCGATTCCTTATCATTATCTTGTTCATATTACTTCCCGTGCCGTCTTTTACAGTTGTAACTCAAGGCCTACTAAAATGTGTATGATAGATCAAATCATATTCAAAATAACTTATACGTATACAATCGCAATCTCGTAAATGCATCGTCATATTAAATTCATACAGAGTCAAATCAAACTAATACTTCATTACATATTAGACTCTTATCATTATCACTACCAAAGCCATTAATCAACTCCTTTAGCAATTACATTTCATGATCCGGGATGCCCAAGTAAATCCTTTTGTTTTCGCTTTATTAAATTTTTCATTTTTAAAAGTGTGTCGCGACCAATCCCCTACTTGACCTTGCCATGGATCCAGCCGAGCCTGGTTTACTCCGGATGTTTTCAATCAAACATTTATTTCATTCATTAAATTTTATTTTTAAAAGTGTCGCACCCGAATCCCCGCCGACTGTCATGATCCAAGCCGGAGCCCTAAGCATTCGACATTTTCTAATTATCTTTCCAAAACATGTTGTTTATGCTATTCTATTTTAGACCTTAATTGCTAAAGCACTTCTTTCTAGGCAATCCTACGACCATTTACAAATTCAAAAGACCCATAATATCTACACTTAATAACATGCATTTACAAAATAATGCCATTTTATCCACATAAACTCATGCTATTAATTTTCGCATGCTTTCATTTTATTACATCATTTATATTATCACAACATGCATTTTCAATGGCCAATCCAATTCATAATTCAATTTATGAGATTTAAGCATACATAAAAATCCCATTTACACTCGCCATTGTTGGTTATTTCACTTTATTTATTTAATTCCTCATTTCGGCCAGTTCCGTTTAATGAATCGCCCTTATTATCTGTTATTAATGTACCTACATTTTATAATTCGGTCTCCCATCGCAGCGGATGTCGTTTGGTGCATCCGGCCGTGGTATCCTTGACCGGTTTCTCCCGTCATGGCGGATGCCGTTTGGTGCATCCGACCGCGTGGTATAACCAACCGGTTCTCCATCGCGGCGGATCTTGCGTTTGGTGCATCCGACCGCGTGGTATCAATTATTCGGTTCTCCCCATCATGGCGGATGCCGTTCCGTTGCATTAGACGCGTGGTATCACTTATTCGGTTCTCCACGTCGCGGCGGATGCCGTTTGGTGCATCCGACCGCGTGGTATCAATTATTCGGTTCTTCCATAATGACGGATGCCGTTTGGTGCATCGACACGTGAGTATCAGTGACCGGTTCTCCCATCGCGCGGATGCCGTTTGGTGCATCCGACCGCGTGGTATCAATTAAATGTCATACCATCGCCCAGCGGATCCGGTTAGTGAATCGCCCGAAATTGGACATTTTCTTCAATGCCTTACGCCATCATGACGGATGCCGATTGGTGCATCCCGCTAAGTGGGACATTGGAAAATTTCGGGGTGCCTTCGTGACGGATGCCGATTGGTGCATCCCGTCAGGCGATTCATTCATATCTCAACCAATTCACATTTATTCGGTTTTTCAACTATCACATTTCAGTTCCAATTTCACTTTCTTGTTATCTTTTCAAAGATATACTCAATCTATGTACTTATTTCATATACTCATTCACGTACTCATTCATATACTAATTTACGTATACTCATTCACGTATACTCATTCACGTGTACTCATTCATATGCTCATTCACATTATACTCATTCACGACTATAGTTTCACATACTAATTTCGTATGCTCATTCACGTATATAATTTCATATACTCATTCACATATTCAATCATGTGCTCATTTCATATACTCATTCAAGTATACTCATTCATGTATGCTCATTCATAAATTCATTTACGTATACTCATTCACATACTAAGTTACGTATACTCATTCACGTATACTCATTCATATACTCATTCACATATTCAATCATGTTCTCATTTCATATACTCATTCAAGTATACTCACTCATGTATACTCTCATGTATACTTATTCATATATATACTTATTCACATATTCAATCATGTGCTCATTTCATATACTCATTCAAGTATACTCATTCATGTATACTCATTCATAAATACGCATTCTTATATTCTTGTCCCTCAATGAATCTATTTTACTTAGAATTGGAATTATTCAGATTGGATCATCGAATAAAGTTGTGGCATTTTTAATGCCGACTAGTCAATTTGCAGATTACACTAGGGACCGGTTGTATTACTAATTTTCCGGGGTTTCAACTTCATATTTGACAGCACTAGGTCTTTGTACCCATTTAAAGCTAAGGTGCTAAGGGTTCTATTCCAATTGGAATCACCCGGTCGAAGCATTTGGTCGTTCGAAGCTCAACTGGGACTACTCTATGTTCAAACTGAAATCAGAATTTGGCTTGCACATGGCCCCACTTTGAGTGAATTTTTGGGCCACTTAGAGCCAGAATTTGACAGCCTATTTCTTCGGTTTAGCCAGCAGGGGCTCTGGCTTTGAGTGGCCACTTGAATCACTCGGAATTGGATAAGAAATGAAGCGAGTTATGGAAAAAATACGAGCGGTCGAGCTGGGAGCAGACGACGAGGTGTGCCGGTACACTAAAGTGTGGTACACTGGCAAATGACCGAGAAACAAAAGTGTGCGGTGCACTTTCAAAGTGTACGGTACAAACCACCAATGCCTTAAAATGTGTGTTTTCTCACATTTTCCATACCTGACTCTCAAGTCGTTCTATACTTCAACACATCTAATCCATTTCCAATTCACCTTGGAATCTCTTTTCTATTCAATTCCTCTTCCAATACTTATCTTTACTTCAAAAATCTACCATGGATTTACTCTCAAAATAACTCTAGCTATGGGTTGCCAATGACCCATACCTGGCAATCTGGTTGTTAGGGTTTGTTCTAACCCTGACTCACACCTTGCAATTAATCCATGAATCCAACTTCAAAGGGAGGATCCATGTTTTCTTTACATTTGAGAGGGTTTTACCCACCTTACTCCCATTATTTTGGGTTAGAGATGGAATCCCTATCAAACCCTAGGAAGAAATCAGTACCAACGAAACTCATGTTGGGATGAACTTTTTTTATCAAACCACAGGTTTGGGGGCAAACCATTAACCAAACAAAACCAAGGATCCATACAAAAATCCAAGCTCCATACTCAAGGTTAGTAGTTCCATACCTTTTTGCTTGATCTCCTCCTCTTCTCTTCTTCCTCTCTTCTCTTCCTCTTTCTTATTCTTCTCCCCTTCTCCCTCTGTATTCCCGCTTTTTTTTTGGTTCTCCCAAAATGAGACCAAATTGGTCTTAAATCCCTTTAAGTTAAGGCCATGTTTGGCCAAGTCAAAACCCATTTTTGCTTTTAAGTTTCTCTAATTGCATCTTGGTCCCCCCATTTCTCTCTTATTTCTATTCCATCTTTTTCTCTAATTGCCTTGAATCCCATAACTTCTTCTATTTACATTTCATTTTTCTCAAATTCCATATTGGCATATAAATTTATGGTTTATGCCTTTCATATCCTCAAGTGGTAAATGACTAATTTACCCTTGGTTTATGATTTCCGGGTCTATCGTTTTATTTCGAATTCCTGTTGGCTTTTAATATACCCTAAATAAGTCAGCGCTGGGGTATATTTAGGAGATATTATAACTCTCCCTCATATAAGAATTTAAGTCTCGAAATTCATACTACTACACACTTTGTCTGTTCTATGTCAAGTCCTTTCTTTTCGTATCTTTTACATACGACTTTTCTTATACTTCCTTTTCATTCTATTCTCTATGTCACGTCTATATCACTTCGTTGTCATCTATACATAACACAAGGACATCCACATCAGGGGCCAACACTTTTCTATACATACGCATCTCTATCCTTTCTCTCATATACTCTATCTAGAATCGCCTAAACATAGGCTTTTCCAGAAACGCCTAAACCTAGGCTCTGATACCAACTTGTCACACCCCGATTCCTGGTCCGACCCGTTGACTGAATCGAATAGGTTTAGGTGCGAAAACCATATCTTGGGACTCTTCTTTTTTTTTTTTTTTTTGAGCTTAACTTATACGTGGGTATGGAAATAAATTTTGTAATAACCAAAGTCATTCACATATACAGCTGGGAACTACCAGGGTGGTATCCATTAAAATCTCTACACATATGCTAGGTCAATTACTTATACAATTACTTATACATGTACATATCTAATACAAACATCGAGATTGTGAAACATTCTTGGTGAGCACACATCTACGAGATGGCGAACGTGGTGTGGAATGTCCTATCTCTTTATCTCCTCTTCGATTACCTACGGATTGAACACCGTGCTAAACTACGTAGTGGGAACATATAAACTGATAACGACGATAACAAAAATCGCGTCACTATCTTTTTACATTTACTTTTACTTATGCATATAACGAAGCCTATTCTTAGGTGACTTCTCTAACTCATCTCATATTATACATGTAGGTTTTATTCTTTTCAGATTCCTTATCATTATCTTGTTCATATTACTTCCCTGTGTCATGTCTTTTCACGAGGTTAGCAACTCATATCTACTACATCTATATGAGTAGATCAAATCATATTCAAAATAACTTATCTGCATTATCTGATAATACGATTCGAAACGGTCAGTCATATTAAATTCATACGAGTCAAATCAAACTAATACCAATACATATTTAGACTCTTATCATTATCACGGCCATAGCCATTAATCAACTCCCTTTGGCAATTACATTTCATGATCTGGGATGCCCGTTAAATCCTTTTAGTTTTCGTTTTATTAAATTTTCATTTTCAAAAGTGTCGCGACCCGAATCCCCTACTTGACCCGGTTGGCGGATCCAAGCTGGAGCCCGGTTTACTCCGACGTTTTCAATCAAAACATTTATTTCGTCTTATTAAATTTTATTTTTAAAAATTAATCGTTGAATCCCCCAAACTTGACTTCGGTTGGCGGATCAATTTTGAGCTGGGTTTACTCGGGCATTTTCAATTATCTTTCTCAAAACATGTTGTTTATGTTACATTATTTCAGACCTTTTTTAATTAGTAGCACTTCTTTTGGGCAATCCACTGACCATTTACAATTCAAAAAGACCCATAACTCACACTTAATAACATGCATTTTACAAAAAAAATGCCATTTTATCCACTAAACTCATGCTATTAATTTTAGCATGCTTTCATTTTACACATCATTTATAATAATATCACAACATGTATTTTCAATGCAATAATCAATTCACAATTCAATTTATGAGATTTAAGCATACACATAAAAATCCACTCGTCATTGTTGGTTATTTCACTTTGACTATTTAATTCACATTTCGATTCGCTTAATGAATCCCGCCTATTATCATTCCCAGAATGTACTCTACACATTTTATAATTCGTCTCCCATCATGACGGATGCCTTTTGCATCCCGACACGTACTACTATTCGTTCTCCCATCAGCGATCTGGCTGCCAGTGCATCCCGACATCGTGGTATCACTATTCGCTTTCCCATCACGACGATATTGGTGCATTCCACATCGGTATCATTTATTCGGTTCTCCCATCATGACGGATGCCGCTGGTGCATCTCAATACGGGTATCAATGACGGCTTTTTCCATCACGCCATTGCCGCAAGATCCCGACATCGCAGATCACTTTTTCTGCTTCTCCCATCACGACGGATGCCGCTTCGTGCATCCCACACGCGGTATCAATTAAATGTCATACGCCAACATGACGGATCCAGCTTGGTGAATCCCGCTGCGGACATTTCTTCATCGCTCTATCGCCATCATGACGATGCCATCGGGTGCATCCCGCCAAGTGGGACATTGAAAATTCTCGGTGTTTCGGATTCGATGCAGATTAAGGCATCCCGTCAGCGATTCATTCATATATCAATCCACCACATTTATTCAGTTTTCAACTATCACATTTCGCCTAATTTCACTTTCTTATTATCTTTTCAGCGATATACTCAATTCCTATGTACTTATTTCATATACCATTTACGCATTTATTCATAGCATTTAATTTATTTATACTCATTCACGTATACTCATTCACGTGTACTCATTCATATGCTCATTTACGTATACTCATTCACGTATACTCGTTCACATACTAATTTACGTATACTCATTCACGTATACTCATTCATATACTCATTCACATATTCAATCATGTGCTCATTTCATATACTCATTCAAGTATACTCATTCATGTATGCTCATTCATAAATTCATTTCATTTATACCATTCACATACTAAGTTACGTATACTCATTCATGTATACTCATTCATATACTCATTCACATATTCAATCATGTTCTCATTTCATATACTCATTCAAGTATACTCACTCATGTATACTCATTCATGTATACTTATTCATATATATACTTATTCACATATTCAATCATGTGCTCATTTCATATACTCATTCAAGTATACTCATTCATGTATACTCATTCATAAATACTCATTCTTATATTCTTGTCCCTCAATGAATCTATTTTACTTAGAAATTGGAATTATTCCAATTGGATCATCCAAAATAAAGTTGTGGCATTTTTAATGCCAACTAGTCAATTTACCGATTACATTTAGGGACAGTTTGTATTACTAATTTTTCCGGCTCTAACTTCTCATATTTGGACTAGTTATTTGTACCCGCATTTAAGTTAAGGTGCTATGGTCTATTCCAATTGAATCACCCACCCGGGAGCACCGAAACTCAAGTTACGTCCGAAACAAACTTAATTACCTATGTTCAAAATCTGAATCAGAATTCTGCCGCATACTACCACTTGATGAATTTTGGGCCACTTATTCAGAATTTGACAATACCTATTTCCTTAGGTTTGATTCTCCTGATTGCCCATTTTAATTGGCCACTTGAATCACTCAACCGGATAAGAAATGAGAGCGTTATGACCAAAATACGAAAAACTGGTCGAAATTTGGGAACAAAGCAAAGAGTGTACCGGCACACCCCTAAAGTGTACCGCACACTTCGCCAAAATGACTAGAAATTGTACCGGTACACTTTCTAGCGGTACTGGTACAAGTCAAATTCGAAATGCCTTAAATGTGTGTTTTCACATTTTTCCATACTTTGATAATTAAATCAATTCTATACTTCCAATACACATCTAATCCATTTCAATTCACCTTGGAATCTTCTTTTCTATTCACTCTCTTCCAATACTTATCTTACTTCAAAAAATCTACCATGGATTACTTCCTCAATAACTCTAATATGGGTTATGACCTATACACAAACCAAATACAAGGATTTGTTAGGTTTGTTCTAACCCAACTTTACCTTGGGTAATTAAATCATGAATCCAACTTCAAAGGGAGGATTCCAGTTTTCTTTTACATTTGGGTTTTACCCACCTTACTCCTATTAATTTTGGGTTAGGATGAAATCCTATCAAACCCTAGAAAGAAATCAATTACCAACCAGAAATCATGTCACGAACTTATCAAACCCCAGTTCGGGGCAAACCATTAACCAAACAAAACCAAGGATCCATACCAAAAATCCAAGCTCCATACTCAAGGTTAGTAGTTCCATACCTTTTTGCTTGATCTCCTCCTCTTCTCTTCTTCCTCTCTTCCTCTTCCTCTTCTTATTCTTCTCCCCTTCTCCTCTCTTCATTCCCGTTTTTTTTTTGTTCTCCAAAATGAGACCAAATTGGTCTTAAATCTTTGTTATGGCTATGCCTCGCCAAGTCAAACTCATTTTTTGCTTTTAAGTTTCTCTCTAATTGCATCTTGGTCCCCCATTTCTCTTATTTCTATTCCATCTTCTAATTGCCTTGAATCCCATAACTTTTATTTACATTTCATTTTTCTCAAATTCCATATTGGCATATAAATTTATGGTTTATGCCTTTCATATCCTCAAGTGGTAAATGACTAATTTATTCTTGGCATTATGATTAATTTCCGGGTCTATCGTTTTATTTCCCGAAAATTCCTATTTAGCTTTTAATATACCCTAAATAAGTCCGAAAACTGCTAGGGTATATTTCGGGGTGTTACACTAGGTTCATAAAGCTAGCCCGATTTGTTGATGATTACGTGGCCACAAACTTGGCCAAGGTTAGGAGATTTGAGAATGGGTTGAAGTTGTCCATTCGGGCAAGGATTGTAGGACTTCGCCTACAGGATATGGACTCCATGGTTGGGACAACCCTTACCATAGATTGAGAGTTGGGCTTAGAGGTTGAGACCTTAAAGGAGCCTTTGTACGTGAGTTCTCCTCTAGGGATTAAGGCAAGAATAGGGATGATATGTCGTGGTTACGAGTTGGAGATCTCGGGGACTCTATTCACAGTGGACCTGAGGATCATGGACATGTCAGAGTTCAATGTCATCCTAGTGGAGGATCATCGACACCACAGGTCAAGACATCAGGAGCGTATAGAGGGTTACTCGCCCCGCACACAGACTCCGCACTCGTGTGGCATTTTGTGTGGGGGACAATCATGAGATTTTCGCCCCGCATAAGACATGAGTCCAAGTGTCGTGGGACAACTTAGCGGGTTGGCTAACAGCCTTACTCCTAGAGGACAAGGAGAGACTGTGACTTAGATCTACCTCGAGCAAGCAGCGAGTATGTGAATGTTTTTCCAGATGAGCCACCGATCTGCTTCTCCATGTGAGGGTCAGAGACTTCATATCGAGTTGGCACCTAGTACTTCACCCATCTCTATGACCAAGACAGATGGCACCCCGGTTGATGCGTGAACCTTCGAGTCCAACCACAGACAACACAAGGGTTCATAAGACCGAGCACTTTCACCATGGGGCGCCCGCTTCCGCTTGCAAAGAAGAAAGACAAGACCCTTCGACCGTGTATCGACTACGCACAGCTTAAATGTGGTTACGATCAAGAATCGCAATTCATTATCGAGGATTGACGATTTGTTTGATCACTGAGGAGCGCGAATTATCTAAGACAGACCAACGACTCGCTACCATCGCCTAAGGGTTAAGGATACGTGATATCCCTGGCACAAACGCTTTTTTCAGACGCATTATAGGCACTGGAGTTTACGGTGATGCTCCTTCGATCGACGACGCGCCACGCATTCATGGATCTCATGCATAGGATATTCCAACCCTATTTAGACTGGGCTTTGTCGTAGTCTTCGTGGATGACATTTTGATCTACTCCTAGCTTAGGAGTGGGAGCATAAGTATCACTTCTGGAGGATCATTTTACGCTTGCCGAGAGACCATCAAGCCAGGACACCAAGTTCGCAAGTGCGAAGCTCGCTTAATTGTGAGATTTTTGGGACACGTGGTGTCAACATCAGGAGTGGCAGTCGACCCAGAGAAGGTCGAGGCAGTGATGAGTTGGGAGAGGCCAAAGTCAGTCTTCGAGATACGTAGTTTCGATTGGCCGGGTACGTAAGATCTACGAGGATTTCTCCAAGATAAGAGCACCTATGACTAGGGTCAATCTTGGCGATAGTCAAGTTGAAGCGGATGATCGATGCGAGGAGGCATTCCAGGAGTTAAAGAGGAGACTTACTTCAGCTCCCATCTTGATAGTCCCACAGGGACAAGGCCACAATGTATTATGATGCCCTCGAGGGCCTGGATCGATGTGTTTTGATGCAAATTTCTGAGGGTAGTAACTTATGGTTCTCAAGTAGTCAAGAATCACGAAAGGGCACTCTACTCCACTCATGACATGGAGTTGGCGGTCGTAGTCTTCGCCTTGAAGATTTGGCTCACTACTTATACGGCGAGGAGCTCCGAGGTGTACTGCACCATAAAAGCTCAAAGTATATTTTCATAACGGACCTCAATATGAGGCAACGTATATGGATGGGAGTTCCTTGGGAGGATTATGACTTCACTTTGCATTACCATCCCTAAGGCAAATGTGGTGGCTGATGCACTCAATGAAAAGTCACGAGGAGCGCTGGCTAGCATAGCTTCTCGAGAGTGGCGATGCTCTCGAGACCGTGGGACACTTGGGCGCGCAAAGCGAGCGCATCAGTGGTACCTCGGGGAGCTTAAGGGTTACACCGCCTCTCGCGGAATGCGAGTGATCGAGTCCTGGTAGGACGCTAGATAGTGTCCATCAGTGACCGAAAGTACACAGTACTATGACGAGGGCTGGACCGTTCACGCAGATAGTAGTCTTCGGTATAGAGGACAGGTAGTGGTTCCCCATTTGACCGACTTGAGAGAGGAGATTCTCAGAGAGTTTCACTGCTCTCGATTTTCCGTGCATCCAGGTGGCAAGAAGATGTACCAAGATCTTCGTCGCCAGTACTACTGGAGTGGGATGAAGAGACACGTAGAGGACTTTGTTCGACGATGTCTCACGGTCGCCAGTTAAGGCCGAAAGCACCGTGGCGCCAGGCTACTATCCATTGGGAGGTGGCCGAGCGGGAAGGAGCATGTTACGATGGACTTTGTGACCACTTGCCACGACGCAAATAAAAGCATGATGGGTATGGGTGATAAGTGGGACCGTCTCACGGCCAAGACATTTTCTAAATTGCAGGGATGACCTTCATCTATAGACTTCTACCTACACATTCGAGAGATAGTTCGGCTACATGGAGTACCGTGATCCATAAGTGGCTTGATAGTGGACCCGAGAGTTTGACGTACTTTTGGGAAAGAGTTTCCAAAAGGCTATGGGCACACAGCTGACGATGAGTACAGCTTTCCACCCTCAGACAGATGGTCAGTCTGAGAGGACTATACAGGTGTTAGAGGACATGTCATGCATGCGTCCCGGATCACAAGGGTAGCTGGAAGAGCACGCCTATGGAATTCACCTACAACAACAATGGGGCTATCGACGAGTATGCCGCATGGCACCATATGAGGCATTATATAGGAGGCCATGTAGGTCACCGTTTATGTTGACCGAGGTGGAGAGGAGCTCCATCACCGTCCCGACCTCTCGATTAGAGACACCTTTCGAGAAGGTGAGCTTGATACGACAACGCCTTCACAATAAAGCCGATGTAAGAGCTTAAGCAGATGTAATTAACACACCCCTAGGAGTTCGAGGTCAGGGGATCACGCTTTGAAGGTGATGCGCAGAGGAGCGGCCAGGCTCGCAAACGCGGTTTATCGCCGGCGCGACGCCGAGATACCAGAGGTAGTCATCAGAGCGCACGGCTGCTTTACCGCCCCGAAGATGTCAGTGTCCACGAGGTGTTTCATGTTCCATGCTCCTAAGCATACGCCGATCCAATATGTAGTGGATCGGGGACGATCGAGGCTGACACCGATGGGACTTCTTGAGGAGGACCAAGATAGTATTTTGATACCGATCAGGTTTTACGACGCAAGACCACGAGGTACAGCGGAGGCGCAGCGCGGCACTATGGAGTGAGGAGTCAACGTGGGAGCGCGAGGACACAATGCGGGCCACCTATCTCTCCTTGTTTAGGGATAAAGGTACGTGATTTAGTCGTCTAATATTTAAATGACTAGTTTACATGCATAGTAGAGTGCACATTGCATATGCAAGTATTGTGTTGTGATTGTCCATAATTTCGGGACGAAATTCCTTTTAAGGAGGGGAGAATGTAAGACCAGAGAAAATTCAACTTTCTCAAAAAGAGTAAAATCGTAATTTCGGTCAAAAATCCGAAATTTATTCTCTGAATCTCAGATGACGAAAAGGATTTCACCGTTGGAATAGTCTCGCGAAATCTAGCTAGCATGTCGAATTTCGTCGAATTTCGAGATAGTCGAGATTTGCACATTTTTCGAGGCATCGCATTTCAGGTGCCGTAAAACGATATTCGATGTGAAAAAAGTCACATATAACACGTACTCATATTCCATAAGTGGCATGAGTAGATAAATGATGTAAATGGATGGCCGAGTTAGTGCCGAATGTCAAAACTGGGAAAAGAAAGACATAAATGTCATTTTTGGAATTGTTTAAGTTAGAAAAAGACAAAAGTGAACAAGGATGCCCCTCCCATTTGAAAAGGGCAAAAACGTGAATCTGAAGGAAGGAGAGATGCAGAGTTAGAGATGGAGTTTTAGAGAGAGAACATCTGACTTCTCTCTAAAATACCGGGCGATCCGACCGTCAGAATTCTTCGGGATAAGAAGGAAAACTGTTCTACGCGTGGGTTCCGGTTTTAGGGAGTTTCGTCAAACTCCGAGAGGTAAGGGATTCTCCCTACTTGGGTTTTACGCTTTGTTTAAGAGCTATGTTGATGTTTTGGTTGGTTGAGGCCTTGAACGGCCATTTGATCGGTCCCAAAACTTGGGACCGAAGTGTGAGAAATTATGGCACCCATTTCCCGGACAAGTCAGGAACGGGTATGGATTGTTGGGGTGCAATGTGTGATGAATTGTGCAATAATTCATGTGTTGATATGTGTGAAGCCGGAAATGGCCGTGAAATTCGGGTTCACTAAGTGAACCTATGATTGGTGATTTGCAGGGAATAGTAACCGAGGGTTTCACTATTCCCGAGAATAGTGTTCACAAAATAATTTTTATGAAATAATGTGTTTGGTCGAGTAATTCAAATCGAGTTACTCGTGTTTGATCATTAGCCCACGTGAGCTAATTTTGATGAAATTGATGTGAAATTACATAACATGATTGTGTTATTTAAAGTTATGTGAATCTATGCAGGATTATATATTTGCATGTGTTATAGAATTGAAATGGAATTAGCATCATGCATTCCATATGCACTGGGGCATCCTAGGACGATAGGAGTGAGTGCATGAGGTAATTCTTGAGAGAATGGTTTGGAGGGTTATCTAAAAATAATAAATATCGGAGGGTAGTCCAAATAAAATATCAATCGTTGGAGTCGGCCCAATTGATATACATCGGAGGGTAGTCCACACATAATATCAATCGTCGGAGTCAACCCAATCTCTGATATAAGAGCCGGAGGGTTGTCCACAAATAAAAACTAAGGTTCTCATACGTGGCTTAGGCAGGTGTGAGGGAGTCGGGGAGGACTCGGGATATGAGATGATCAGTTAGACATTCAAGTAGATCATGCATTTGCTTGAATGTGTGTTTATTTTGGAGCATTACCTATGCACTTAGTGGAGTAGCCCACTTAGTGGTGATTCCACTATCGAGCATTAGCTCACTCCTTGGCCGGAGATATATTTTCTTCGTAATAAGGAGCGCACGAGGAGACGGCTCGTCCTAGAGGCTGAGCTTTAGAAGAAAGTCGGAGTGTGGCTTTGAGGGTTTTTCTGATGTATACATATATTAAAATTTTTGATTTTATTATGTGTTGTATAAGAGTAAATATTTAACTCTTGAAAACATGATATATGTTAATGTATGATGATGGATATTAGGTATGTGGGCTCAAGAGGCCGTTTTTATCCATTTGTATCAGGATTAATATTGGGACAGGTTTGTATCCGGGCAGAGCCTCGCACAAAGGAGACTTCGGCCTCGATTTTCGTGGAGAAATGCCGTGTCACCCGACATTCACGAGGCAGCTTCAAGGGGTCGACGGTAGTCAACGAACCCGCGGGATTTGGGGCGTCACATACAAATTGGTTATTTGTAAGAAAATTATACAGCTTGGTATTAATGAGTGTGATATCGGAGCAACCGATATTTACGAGTGTTTCCGCGGGTTGACGGGTAGTCAACGGACCCCGGATAGGGCGCCACGCAGTCAGGTCCGTATCGGTTTCACTGGAAAGCCTAAGGTACAGAGGTTGACAACGAAGGATGGCACACCACAATGAGGATTCATTGTCGGCTAGTTTTGAGTCTATGAGCAATGGCACTCAATACAATGATTCATCCAATCACAAAAACATTTTTCCTCCTGAAACAATGAGTTATGGAGCCAGCTTCTTCTTCAAATCTCGCCTATTTGATGAAGAATATGGAACATAACATTCTCATGTTGAACAAATTCCATTCCACATTCCATATCAAATACAACAAGGATTTGGGTGAACCCCAAATTTCCTATCCATGAAGAGGTTGTGGGTACAAGTCAAGACATTTATGCATGGCATGTTCGATCCTATAATCAATATTATCGGAACACCATGTCCCGGTATGAGTATTGTCTTCACCAAGATGGGATCCTTTCATCAAATGTTGCAATAAAGCCACATCGATCTTCATTTTGGTTTTAAAAGCTCATTGCAATGTGTATATTTGATTATTAGTGTCATTTTTACATTTTTATAAAGTATTTCCATGAATTTCAAAGTATTTTTGTTAATTTATGATATATCGATACGCATGTAAAAATATCCATCGATATATCTCCTATATATCTGATATATCCGTAAAATCCAAGTACCGATATATCCGTCAACACCGATATTTCCATCCTTGATTCTAACAATTTCATCCAAATTACAATTGATTACACCTATCCAAATTAAAACCAATTCCTTACACCTGCATTACAACTAATTCATCCAAATTAACCCACTAGCATTCAAATTAAAACCAATTTATTACACTTGCATTACAACTGTTAGGTGTGAATTGTATCTTGTTTTGAGCCTTTATTTCTTACAATTATTGAGCTCACAATGTTAAATTCACACCTATATGGTTCAAATCTAGGCTAAATCCCTTTCTTACTTTGGTTTTGTAGACAAGGAAGAAAAGCTGAGTGATAGGTGTTTTTCATACATGCTTTTATACCATTTATCACCTATCAATCATATGCTTTTATGGTGTTTTTAACAGCTCTAATGCTTAATTTTATCATCTTAAGGCTCTAGGTACATTTGGAAGCAAATAGAGCATAAAGAGGGCCAAAAGGATGAATTTCTGGGTTGTATCATGACCTCCCATGTCTTCAAACATGATATGGATGGATTCTACACCTCTCTATCTTTCCAACGAGTCTAAGGTCACCCAATTCGAAGTTCGAACGAAAAAGATACGTCCTCATGCAGCACCCCTCAAAGTTTGTGCATTTTCAGTCTATCTAATGACCTCCAATGACCTAATCTTGATATTTATAGATTCTACTCTCTCTTATCTTTCCGTAGAGACAAAAATCATTTCCTTTGGAGGTCGGATGAGAGAGTTATGATTATTTGAAGTCAGAAGGTCAAATTTGAATTGTTGATACATTCTGGTTCGCTGCGGCGAAGGACGGCGAGCTAGAGTAGCAATATTCGCATTTTTAGTCCATCATTGGCCCATTTTCCAAGGCATATAAATACTTTTTCTTTAGACTTGTTTAGGGTTTGAAATTTTAGAGAAGAGGCTTTCCTCTAAGGTTTTCTCTCTTGAAGTTCTGTTCCATCCTTTAGGTTAGATTCTTTAGATTTCTTAGTTTTAGGTTTGTATTTGTGAATTTTCTGGTTTGTAATCGAATATTGCTGGAAGAACAACCTTATAGAGTGTGGATTTCAGCTTGGAGCTTGGAATTGAAGCCATTTTCAATTTAACCACTGTTTTGTATTTCTATCTCTTCTCCTTCTTTCAATCGAATATTGCATGATTTTGTGGGTTTTAATGGCTGAAATGTTAGGCTAATCATTCTCTAGGGTTGGTTATCAGATTTGATGATTGGGTTTGTCTAATATTTAGTTGGTTGGTTGTTTTATAATTGATTTGTTGTGTTTGCTGTTAGATCCTTGGAAGATTAAGTTCTTGGTTAATTAATATGTGCTGAGGATTGGATATTTGATCCTTTTTACAAGGGTATTCCTGGTGACGTGGGAACTAAGCCCTTAAATCTAGCTCTAATTCTCTTAAGGTGTAGATTAATTAATCGAGAGTCTAATTAACCTAGTTAAAGAGACCTAGAGATTTAGAAAAGTCTAGTACTAGGTGGATTTCACTAGGAGGGGACATCAAACCCATTAAGTGCGGATTACATGTACGTAACAGAGACTAATCCAAGCTTAGTCCGGGTAGCTCTATTGCAAGGACATAATTGTGACCAATAGAGCTCCCGAGGAAAAATGCCTTAGAAAAGTATCATATTAGCGACCTAGAAGGACGTAATTGTGAATAGGAAGTATGAGAAAATAAAAGGGGGAACACGAAAGTGGTATCCTTGTACCAAGTCCTCGGACCAACCCAAGTCGTAATTCATTCAACCTGGGCCTTACCTAGACGAATCCTTAGGCATCAATGACAATAACCAACCCTAGTTCCTCTCTAAGTCATTTTCTCTTAGTTTTAGTCAATTCAATCCAGTTTTCACAAATCAAACCGTTGTTTTGTTAGTTTTGTTTTTATTAGTTTTATAATTTCACCTTAACTCGATATTCAAATAGTAAACTAAGTGAGTAGTCGGGGTACTCAATCCACCATAAAACCTACAGTCCTCGTGGGAACGATCTCAATTCATATTTGAAAACCTTGTATTACTTCAGGCGACTCGTGCACTCGCTAACAAATAAGCCAAGGCCGTTGCTCAGACTTAACAAAAGTCTTTGGTAGCTACGCCAATTACTTAACAAGTTTTGGCATCGTTGCCGGAGACTTAACAACGAGTCTTTGGTGATGTTGTCAATAACTTAACAAGTTTTTGTGGTTAGTGATTGACTACAACATTATGAATAAAACTAATGTTGTAGTCAATGATTGCAGCATTAGCATTTTTCTAAAAAATAATGATTTGAAATTACAACCCACTATCCAAATTACAACTAATTACACCTATCCAAATTACAACCAATTACACCTATCCAAAATACAATCGATTTGTTACACTTGCATTCTAACCATTTCATCTAAATTAACCCATTTGCATCCAAATTACAATCGATTACACCTATCCAAATTACAACCAATTCATTACACCTGCATTACAACTGAGTCATCCAAATTAACCCACTTGCATCCAAATTAAAACCAGTTTATTACACCTACATTACAATTGTTAGGTGTGAATTGTATCTTGTTTTGAGCCTTTATTTATTACAATTATTGAGCTCATAATGTTAAATTCACATCTATATGGTTCAAATACAGGCTAAATCCCTTTCTTACTTTGGTTTTTCATATAAGGAAGAAATCTTTGTTAAGAGGCAAGACTGTGGAAGAAATGGAGTGTTGTTGATGTTGAAGACCCCATGTCGCGACATGGAATGTAACACCCCAAAATATACCCTAACAGTTTTATAACATGTTTAGGGTATAAAAGAAGTTAAAATTGTATCGCTTCAAAAAATGACATTTTTATGAAAAATGGCAAAACGGTAATTTTGTCGCTTTGTAAAAGTATCGAATGGCTCGTGGAAGCTTCAGAAATTTCTAGATCTCGGATGACAAACGGACTGCACCGCTAAATTCGCCTCGCGGCCGAAGTACCCGTCGATTCTTCAAGTGTTCCGGTGACGGAATATTTGCGAATTTCTAGGCGATGTGTAGAGGAGACTCGAAAACGGATTTTGGAAAAATTTCAAAAATGGTAACATTTAAAGAATATTCAATTAGAATAAATGAAATTGAAAAACCTGAATCTAAATGATTTGTTTCGAGCTAAATGGACCTAGCGACAGGGGGGCATGTGGGCTCCCATCTAAGATTATATATATATATATAGCTGCGGAGGAGCAGATGTTGGAGGGCGTAGCTGCTTTTTTTTTTAATTTTCTTTTTCTCTCTTTCTTCGATATATGGAAATCTGACCGGGTCGACCAAGTAAGAAGAAAAGTGCTCACTCGACGAGGGCTACACGCGGAGTACCAAAACAAGGGATTTTGGCCGAGATTTTAATTAAATATTCGAAAATCCTAACTTTGGTATTTTCTCGCATTCACGCGCTTCAAGGTCGAATTGGTCGGAGCAAGAGACAAAGTTGATCCACGCATTGTGAGCTACGCATGGGTATCAAAATCTTGGAGTTTAGTCAAACTCCACGAGGTATGGAATTTTCCCTACTTGGAATAAAAAGCCATATAACGCATATGTTTGCTTTCAAAATTTTTGGACAGCCACTATGGATTTCAGCCTCTGTGTAAATTTTGGGACTGAATATTGGAATTTTGGGATCGATTCTGACAAATCTAACTGTATTGAAGGATATAAATTAGATAGAGAATAAGAATATATATGAATATATGAGATGATGTGAATAGATGAATGATATGAATATAGGAATATATGAAATGAATATATGATAGAATACATGAGATTAGGAAGTATACGATTAGACAACACATGCTAGAAATGCATAAATGATAGGAAAATAGTTACATGTATGGTAAAGAATTATGAATACAGTAAATTGAAGTTAAAAGATATATGAAAAATGCAAAGATACGATAGTCTGATAGAGTACATGAAGATATAAGTTAACAAGATATAAGATGTTACAAGTAGATGACAAAGATATGATCCGATAGGTTATATGCAAATGTTATATGCTAATATATGAGATGAATATACGATAGAACATGATATGAATACAAGAGTGAATAGATGAAATATGAATAGCTAAAACATGAACGAAATGCGATATGTATCGCATATATATGAAATGATATACATGTATCAGAAAGAAAGAAATATGAGAATAGTGATATGAAGCTACAAATATGAGAACGACTCCGTATTAGTAATCATAGTAATATCGCATATGATTACCGGATAACAATACTTATTCGGGAATATGAGATATGTACTGAACATAAAATACACATGGATTGTCCGCTTTAGAACCCGGTAGTGGACAGATAGTACGCCTATGTGGGACACAGCTGCCGCAACATACGCTTACGACATCGAAGCCCCGCTTGGGTCGATGACATAGATCCCTTTGATCATTATACGGCCCCGTTTTTGGGTCTGCATATGACATGGAATAGGTCATCGTCTCGCATGCTGATGATACCTTCGAGTATATGGTTGTGATAGAGATCAATCGTCAGACAAAGGATAAGAGACCTTCGGGTACATATAGTTATTTCCCGTATCCACTTCTAAGGTATTTGCAGACGTGAAACCTAAAAGAAAATGACAAGTATATGCAAATGAAATGTATAGAATATATGACATGATATGAGAAGCATAACACTGCTATGCGATGATAGTATACAGTTACAAGAACAAGAAGTAAAGTACAAGATGACAGTATATGAAATATGATAGTATATGGAAAGTACAAAGTACAATACATGAAAAGTATATGAACAAGTACAGTATATGAAAGAGAGAAGTATATGACGAGTATACAAGTACAAGAAATAAAGTGTCAATGACACAAAAATGTATATGACAGATAATATGAAAGTACAGTATATGAAAAGCACAGTATATGAAAATCATAGGAAAGTACCATATATGAAAAGTATAAGAATGTAGATAAAAGTACAGGACAGTATAAGATAGGTTATATGAAAGTATACGAGATATGAAAGTATATGATACATGCACAATATATGAACATGAAAGTATAGGAAACTTGCAAAGAATATGATATAAGAAATAATATGAAATAGATTAAGTATACGATAGTTTCTGCGACGATCAACACAGCATATCGCCCATATATAAAATACTTCCATTGCTGCAAAGCTTAGCATGTTTTTAATCCGTAGGCATTGTATGTAAGACAAGGATAGAGGACAAGACATTCCATGATCAATAAAGACAAACATCTCAGATAGGTGTCACCACACTGTCTGCACCGATTTTATCGATGCAGAGCAGGTATAGTTTAATAGTGAAATTGTAATAGTAAAAATAATGGGACTCAAGTATATGTGTATAGAATATAATGAATGCCACTATGGTGGTATGTATAATGTATATGTAAAAGAATTTTTGTTATTACATAAATTGTGCATATGAATGCAGGTGTCAGCTCTGAGAAAGAAAAGGTTAAAGAGTCATAGTCACCGTGTGACACCCTTGCTTGACACCCCATCGGGTGCCGGGTTGGGGCGTCACATGGAATCCCCTCAAGCTTGAAGCCCAACTACTGCCATGTCGCGACATCAAGTCCTATAATGTCTCGACATTGAGCCATTTGAAAACAAGGTCGGAGCTGAAGCCACTGCCATGTCGCGACATCATCTCATATGCGAGCCAAGACTCGAAGCGCAATTACCGTCATTTCGCGACATCAAGGCTGTTGGATGTTGTGACATCAAAGGAATTTTGTAAAACATTGGAGCTCAGCTATTGAAATGTCACAACATCAAACTTGTCGATGTCATGACATCATGAAGACAAACCACCTGTGCAGTAGCTATTTTTGGCCCATTTCTCGGCCTATTTTTCGAGGCTATATAAACAATGATTTTTACCAATGATGAGAGGCCGACATTTTAAGGTTAGGGCACGAACTTCGAGGGGCTTCTTCCTTTCCTTTGGATTTTGATTTCTTTAAGATTATACACCCTAATCTTAGGGTTTTTAAGAGTTTGTTATTGATTTCCTTTGGATATGAAGTTTACATGAAGAATGAGCTCATTTGAGGGTGTTTGCAACCTGGAACCCAACTAGTGAGCATCTCATCTCTAATTGTTTTATATCTCTAACTTTGTTCCTTTCTCAACTCTTTCTCTATTTTTGATCTATAAATTATGATTTTGAATGATTTGAGGGTAGTAAGGAGGAGCTAAACTATCCTATAAGGTTGGCTACTGATATTAATATTTGGTTTATATAATTTTTAGAATAAGTTTGTGAATGTGTGTTTGTGTTGATGCTAATTGATGCAAATCTTGAATTGTTATGATTTTATCCAATTGAAATTTGTTGGGATTTGTGCTTGGGACCTAGAGTAGGAAAGATTGACCTAGGGCTTCCATAGTTACAACTAGAAATTGACCCAAGGCCTTGATCAACTCTTCATAATGTATTTTAATCTGTAAAATTAACTTAGCCTAATCAAATAAATTTAGTAAATTAGCAATGGCTAATACTAAATGGATTTCATTAGGGTAAAGCATCAAACAAATCTAGCATAGTTCGGGTTTTCCTATTGTAGAGACCTAGTGGTGACCAATAGGATACCTAAATGGAAAAGGCTTTAGAAAAGTATCACATTTAATCACCTAGAGGAACCTAGTGGTGAATGGGGGTTAGTGTGAGAAATTTAGGTGAGTCATAAGAATGAGAGCCTCATATTAATTTCCCTTGAGCAAGCACAAGTATACATTCGCATAATTTGAACTTATCGACTATAAACCAGTAAAAATTAATTGAAGTAACCAACCCTAGTTTCTGACCTCGAGTTTCTGATCAAATTCCCTTGTTTTAGTATAGCTTTAGTTTAGTTTAGTCATATATTCATCAAAATTTTATAGCTTGGATAGTGAAAGGATCAAGTAGTTAGTGTAATTAATCCCATCTAAACTTACCTTCTCCGTGGGAACGATATCCGAACTTTCTAGTCCATTTTACTACTTGTACGGCTAGTGCTCTTGCGGTGTCTTGGTTGCATAATTTTTATATATCAAACAAGCTTTGCACAAACAGACCAATAACAACTAATTCATCCAAATTAACCCAATTGCATCTAAATTACAACCAATTCATTACACAACAAACTTTTATTTCGTATATAAACCAAGTCGTATAAATCTATACACAACGTAATACAAATATAAATATATACAAATATAAATAGATATCAATGAGTCCCACATGATGTAGGCTTTGTCTTTCTATTAAGACGCCTAGAATACACAACTAGATGATTTGTAAGGGTAAGGGCAAGTGCAATCTGAAATAGAGCTGATGGAGGAACAACTCGGCTTCTATGGGGAGCGCAAGGTCGCTTAGGTGGGCATGCACCTAACTTTGAAACAAGGCCAGCCATGGTCTCATCAATTGGAGGCAATGCAGTTGATGGTGAGGTCCTAGATGGTAAACATGTGGCCTCTAAGGGTGGTGATAATGGTGGGATGACATATGCAGTGGAAGTCTTAAGTGGCGTGGAATACTCGAGTGGTATGAAAATCTTTGGTGGTATGGAAGTCTTGGGTGGTGTGGAAGTATCAGGTGCAAATAAGGGTAGACGATGTATATGGTGGCAATATCATCTCATCAATAGAATGACCAACAGTTCACTAGGTCGACCACCACCTCTCTCACTAGCTAGATCACGACCTCTCCTACCACCTCTCTCTCTCCCTCGACCTCGGATTTGTTGCATCCTAACTGCAATGGATGACAAAAGAGGTATGATGGATGATCCATATGACGTAGATGCCTCCTCATTGTGTGCATCAATGTGGTGGTCCTCTCCAATAAGGCGTAAAACTGATTTAGCAATATGATAAATGTCGTACACCAAGCTTGAGGTAGCCCCACGAGATCAACTAGCAATGTCAACCATCCCAAAGATCTAAAAAAATAAACCAAACAATTGTAAATATTTTATTTATTCATTAAAATTTGAAAGATAATTGAGGATTTAATGACTCTTACTTACCAACGAGTTGGATAATGCGGCTGTATTATGATAGCATTTGATTCCTGTGGAGAGGTGGTGTGATTAAAATCGTAACATGCCTATACCACTCCATAAACGGATTCGAAGTCCATGTTAATACCAATGCATAGAAGGTGATGACAACCTTCCTCTCGCACGCTGCGAGTCCATAATGCAATGTACTATACATGATACGTCTCCCAATCGTACTTGGGTCGTCTTCTTCTGTCAAGAATATAGCTCTTGTTCTATTGAGCAAGATAGAGGTATCCACCGATGAAGCCCGGACTAACATAAGATTCGCTCCTGACGGATGCCCTTCTAACGTCTCAAAGCATATGAGTGGTGACATCGTCCACCAAATCTCCTAATTAGCTAAACATATATCTAGTAGATGGGCAACCAAGTCTCTAATGTATGGCTCCCATAAAACTTACAAATATCCATGCTACGTCGATGTGAATATGACTAAAATTAACGTTAATGTGAATATGACTAAAAATAATATAGATTAATATACAATTACCCGATCATGAGTCTGTGCATCTAACTTGTCACGCCCCCGACCCCCGCCTAGGGCGGACGAAGGGGCGCGAGACTATACTGGGACTCTTTACTTGCTTTTTCAAACAATGGTGGGCCCAAGTCTTATAACTGAATCAAAGTATCACATACAAAATAAAAATACCACTGTAGTGGTGTTTACAGTGTCAATACATACAGTCCTGAGCCTCATTTACATATACATATACAAAAATTGTACATTTATATTTGCATAATAAGAGCTGAACCTGGCTACTCTGATGAACCCTACTAGCGCTACTGCTTCAAGTAGTATAAAGATCGCAGACGTCCTCCTTTGTACCTACATGGATTAAAACCCGTGCTAAGCTTTACGGTTAGTGGGAAACATATAACTTATACGTATACATATGCATTTATACTCTTTTACAGTAAGCATATAACAGTAACAGATATCAGGATTTATCATGAATTCATATAACAAACTTATGCATATACTTGTACTTATAGCAGAGTTATACTTGTTCAGATCTCACATAGGAGTTACAGAGCTTATACTTGTACATAGGTACTCGTAAGTACTACAGATCTTATACTTGTACAGAGGTACCCGTAGGTACTACAGAGCTTATGCTTTAACTTTATTCGTTATTTAGACTCTTATCATATAACTATTAGAATACCTAGACCAGTAATAAGAAATGAGTAGGACACAACACAATAAGTACCCAAGGGTACGGCAGATAATGATCGAGGTGTCAGAGACAAAGTGGTGTCAAGTTATTCAATCAGAGACATGCTTACTCCCACATACCGTAAGTGTCAGAGCACTAGCGTGAGTGCCGGCACTGATTAGGACGCGGCCTCGCCACGTAAATGCGGCGTCGTGAGCACTAGTAAGAGTGCCGGGCATCGACGTGTTTACCCATGTACGGCGTCGAGCACCAGCAGAGTGTCGGGCATTGATCGAGATGTGCCCGCCCAATGCACGTAAGTGTCGCGAAGACTAGCTAGGAGGTCGGCTAATCGACGTAGACGTGCCTCGCCCACGCAATGGGCTAGCGCGTCATTCAATATCTGGTCTTAGGCAATCCTACAATTATATGTGTTTCGGAACTTATGATCTTATCTTATGGGCAAGACATTTAGTTTGCCAACAATGAATTCGTTTCGCCTTGGCGGCGAGGTATGGTATAATTTTTCCTTTACATTAAAAACATGAATGGACCCTTTCATACACTTATAGGGTCCTCATTAGTCCAATAGATAAGTCTTAGGAATAACGGAATAGCAAAACGAAACAAAACATCGAAATTTACAGTTATGAATAAAGATTGAGCGCCACGGCCAGAGCAATCGCTACGCTTACGTATAGACCTCATGTTATAAGAATGCATTAACCCTAAGCTTATCACATCCTTTCTAAATCGCCCACTTAAGGCGTGGACATGCGACGTGGTGGACTTGCTCGCTGCAAGGGGTTCCCTACGCCGTGGCATAGGACCCCGAAAATGCCCATATTGTTCTGTTTTCGTCCCTTTTACCAGAATCCAACCAAAAACCACAAGAATACTTGTATACCTTCAAGAAAAACATCTCCAAAGTGTATTCTAATCCAACCAAAACCAAACATAGGGATTAATTAGGGTTTTTCCAAACCCAAACTCAATTACTTTGAAGTTAGGTTAACCTCCTAACACCTAAACATGTATCCCCACATCATAAACCAAGAATCCATACTCAAAGGAGGATTCCATACTCATCTTATACAAACTAGGCTTTTACCAACTCAACTTTCAACAAATCTAGGGTTAGGATAAATTCCTAACTAAAACCTAGAAAATGGAACCAACTAACATCCATAAAAACCCATACCCATCATACAAAATCATAGAAATCCATATATCTCCATACAAATCCCTAGTTTCCATACCTTTCCTCTCTCTTTTCTTCTTCTTCTTCTTCTGTTCCTTTCTCTCCTTCACATTTTGCCCTCCAAAAATGCCCAAATGAGAGACAAAAATTAGTCTTATTTGGTCTCATTTCATAAGGCCTTGTTTGGCCACAAAAATTACTTGACTTAAGTTTTCCTTTATTGCACTTCGTCCTCAAATTCCTTCTATTCACTACAAGTTCCCATTATTCCACTTTGGCATATAATTTTATTATCTTATGACTTTTGTGTCCCATTTTGACAAATTACAAATTTACCCTTGCTTATTTCCGGATTTCTCAGATTTCACTATTTGCATTTAAATTACGAACATTTCAAATTATACCCACAAAATACTCTAAACATGCTGAAAACAACTAGGGTATATTTCGGGGTGTTACATAACTGGTCTCGATATAAGGCGAGCACTCCAGATGGGTTATGCACCCATGATATAGGTACTCTCCACCTAAACCCTAATGAATTAGCTAACTCAGGCTCAGGCTCAGGCTCAAGTTCAACTGGTAATCCTTGTTGTAGATCCTCAACTGCGTTTCCATTAACTGCATCAACGTCATCGTGTAAGTGCTAAGTGACTGTATGTTCCAGTGGTTTGCCGAAATCAAGTCACCCCACATGGTGTCTCTCCCAAGACAAGAGTTGGATAAAAAACAATTCAATATTAGCATATTAATGATTGACTTTTATGTGTCTGTTTAAAAAAAGAAAATTATCAATACCTGTAACAATGTCATATAACCAACAATCTCAGTAGCACAATAGCAGCTCTCTCGACATAACTCCTGACATAAGTGTGCTAGAACTACACCAACCCAACTATACATAGATGTCTATGTCAAATCTCATAGTAGTGGAAGAAAACAGACGTGGACATCCAGACTCTTCTTATCTACATTGAATACCCAATGGTTAGACCATCATAAGGAGGCCACTCATATTCATTGAAGATGGGATTCAACAAGGTTGTCCATGTATCATAGTATAATTAAATAATGTAGTAGCCTTGAATTAAAGATCGAAAATCTATGGAGCAAAACTGACATGCTGCTATAATATGGCTACATGTAACTCCATATATAAGTGTCTTACCACATGTGCATTTAGAATCATGTAAGTTGAGGCGTTGTGTTCAACCACTCCTTGACTCCACATCAAATCATCCTTGGTTGTGATTGTAAAGAACAATCTCAAATGGTCCAGCCTTAACCACATGTGCCTTAGCCTTAGCATCAACATATGGAGTGAATTGCCCATTTGATGCCAATTTATTAGCACCTTGTTCCCTTCATGGAAGAAAGTAACAATTGAGCCAAAAAAATGTCAATTGAACCAATACAATTACGGGTTAGCTACGAGTTTCTTTAAGAACACTGTTGAAATCCTCAAACATTTTTGTAGTCATTATCTCATATCTTCGACCTAAATCATGTGAAAGTGCCCATTTCTCAAGAGGGATTGCCTCCAACCATCGTTGTGCTTTCAAATTAATTCTCCTAATTGTATCCATATGCTTATTGAATTTTCCAACTTTGGTTGCTAAAGCTACTCTACACACAAAATTCTTCAATATTTTATCATTGAATCGATTCATAAAGTTGCTAGCAAGATGACGCATGCAAATCCTATGATAGGCATATGGTTCAGTACAACAAAGATGAACATTAGTCATTGCTGCCATAATGCTTCGATGTCTGTCAGATATAACATAAAGTCTCATCCCCTGAGTTCCTCTATTCACAATACATGCCAAGAATCATCCTTAGCTATCAATATTCTCTCCTTCTATATTAGAAAATGACAATGGAAACAATTGATTATTTCCATCACACCCATATCAATTATTAACGTGCCTTTATACTTCCTATACACATGTGTACCACCAATACTCATCATGTGAAACCCCGGAAAATCCAAATTTTCTGAGGAAGAGTAAGACGATAAATTTTGATTAAAAATCCAGAAATTTTCTAGATCTTGGATGACAAAATGGACTTCACCGATGAAATCGTCTTGCGAAATCTAGCTACCACGTCGAATTTCATTGAATTCTGAGATAGTAAGAATTTCACGTTCTTCGAGGAACCGAGGGTAGCGAGGGACACTTGCCATGTGTTGAGTGGCTCACAGTGCACCACGTGTCAAGTGTAGGATGAGTCAAACAGAGGACTCAAATGGGGCCATAGGAGACTGTGGCACCATGTGGTTAGAGGGAAATCCAACTAGAAGGATAAGTGAATAAGGGAAATCCAAGTGAGCCAATGATAGGCTGACATGTGGCAAGAAAAGTACTCTCCCATTTGGCCCATCTTGGACCAAACGGTGGGAGAAAGAAGGAAAAAGAAAAATAAGAGAAAAGAAAAAGGAAGAAGAAAGTAGAGAGAGAGGCTCTACCTTATCTCTAGATTTCTGGGTGATCGGATCATCGTCTTCAAGCGAAGCAAGAGGGAAAACAAACCCTCTCAAAGAGAGCTTCGCATAAAGACTGGAGTTGGGGAGTTTCGACAAACTCCGAGAGGTAGGGGTTCTCTCCTACTTGGTTTAGTCTTTGGCTAAGAGCCATACAAATGGTTGGAGTGTTTAGGGCCTGAATGGCTGTATTCTTCAATCCCAAAGATTGGGATTAAGTGAATGCATTTAGACTATTTTCGTAACGCCTTGACTGCGGTTGTTTCGGGGCGCTTCAAGACGAGCCGCTTGATTGCTGATCGGGCACAAGTGCTAACCTTGGTGTTATTGCTTAAGATGAATGACATACTGATTGTGTAAATTATGTTAGTATATGCATGCATGATATATTAACATGAATTAGTATGAAATGGCATGTTGCATTTCATATGAACGGGGACACCATAGAACAATAGGTGTAAGTGCATGACACGACCCTGAGGGTCACCAAAAATTATTATTTATCGAAGTATGTCCATACTAATGTATTGAAGGGTCATTCACACACTAATTATCTGGAAAGACAGTCCACTAATTATACTCCGAGGGTTGTCCACAAAGAAAATTATCCGAAAGGTACGTCCACTATTATATCCGAGGGTCAGCCCACAAACAAACAAACAGATGAGCCTGTTTTGAAAATGATATAGCATATGGAAAATTGCATGTGTGAGAGAGTCAGACACTCGAGGTACCTGGACGCGCACGTAGACATTCAAGTAGGAATATACATGAATTACTTGAATGTTTGTTTGGTTGCCATTGCATGAGCACTTAGGTGAGGAGTAACCCATGTAGGAAAATTCAACTATTGGGCATTGCTCACCCCGTCATGGGAATAACTATTTCAGGTACTGAAGGTGCAGTCGAGGATGGAATGCTTCCAAGACCTTAGAGGCGAAGAAACGGCCAAATTTGGCCTAATTTTTGTATTTTGTAAAAACTGGCAGTAAGAACGCTTTTGTAATCGTAATTAAAGACAAATTGTAATTAAACTCCTTTTTGTATAATAAATACATTTTGGTGAGTTTTCCAGGTTCTAGTAGCCTTTGTATTAATAAGGCAATTTTTTGTTGGTTTTACAGTATGTAGAACATAAGGAAATTGTGTAGGGATGAACGGATAGGCTAACGCCCATTTCTGCTCTCAAGCCAGGACAGGAGCCCCACGCGACAACAAGACGCTCGGGTCATGTAAGCCATACAAGACTATAGGTCGTGGTTACGCCAGTGGTCGCGAGCTTATGAAAAGCACGATACATAATACCAAGACGCGCAACAACGCTACGCAATAAGTTTTGGTGCACGCGGAGTAGGAGAGCTTTGTCGTGAATGTAGGATTTTCTCGCCGCGACAAGAGCGCGGAGGGATTGCATGTCGCGGACAGCGTTCCCTTGCGTCGCGACATGAGTTCGGGGCCTCACCGCACCCGGTCGTGACAAGAATTTTGGTTTTGCGACAGGGCCCTGGGGCAGCTGGGAAGGTTTTGGGTCACGACCTAAATTTCTGGGTAGCGACAAAGGCACTTCAGTGGGGGAAACTGGTCCGTCAGACAGAATTCCTCCGTCAGCGATGCAACGGTCTGGGCCATCGCAATCCTGCTTTTTTTTTTTTATGTCGCTGGAGCAGAAAAGTTGCATGGTAGAACGTAAGCCGGCCGCATCAGATTTTCTCTCGCCGCTATTGTGGTTAGTTGTCTCGTGTCGCGAATTCCGGCCGGTCGCGATTGCAGGGCAGCGCAATGGCGCCAGAAGGAAGGCGACAGAAAGACGCATGCGCCGCGCTTACAAAGCTGGGCCAGCGCATACCGCCAGACGACAAGCAGCATGTTATGCAGTAATCAGCCGTTAGGTGTACGATAAAGGTACAAAGGTTGTGCACCGCTTTAGAGTCACCACAGCACTGCTCATGGACACCACGGGTTATTGTTAAAAAAAAAGAAAAAGAGTACAAATCGACCCCTGAATTTCGGGGCGCCTACAAAGATGTTATCCGAGCTAAGGCATACGAAATGTCAGGGAACTTAATGTGGGTACAAGCATCACAACTTGGTGTAAGAGCTTAGTTACACGAATACCTAGGGCTCAATGGGTAAACGGGTTTAGATCATGCATTCATGTGCATTTGATGGATTGATATGTGTGTTGCATGCATGTTTGTGCTTAACATGTGTGATTGAAATACGTGAAATGTGTATACATGAAAAAAAAAAAAAAAAGGTGGTTGGCAATTAGCACCACTGAGACAAAGGTGATGAACGGGTTAGTTCATGATTGTTAAGTCTAGTAGTAGTTGGCATGTGCACTACTAATTATACTGAGATAGAAATTGATAAAAATATTTTTCCATTTGACATGTGTAGATGGCAAGTCGAGGGTGAGGACGTAGAGGTCGTCCACGAGGTGCTAACCAAGCACCACCTGTATTTAACCAGCAAGCCTTTACCGAGGTCAGGTTGTAGCCGCTACCATTGCATGTGCTAGCAACCGTAGTCGTGGAGGTCCGAGTAACCTCCAGAGGTTCAAATAACATCATCCTTCAACATTCACAAGGGGAGGAGATCCGATGGTGGCAGACCATTGGTTCAGACAGATTGAGAAGGTATTGGAGGCCATGGATATTACCTCTGATGCGGCCAAGATTAGAATAGTTGCATTCCAGCTAGAGGATGAGTCCCAAGTATGGTGGGACTAGGTTAAGACCTCTAGGGACTTAGAGGCAATGACTTGGGCAGAGTTCCATGAGCTCTTCATGGGCAAGTATTTTCCAGCCACTGCTAGACATGCAAAGGCCCAGGAGTTCCTAGAGCTGAGGCAGGGAACGATGACAGTGATGGAGTACGTGGCTAGGTTCATAGAGTTAGCCCGTTTTGCTGACGACTATGTGGCCACAGATATGGCCAAGGTCAGGAGATTTGAGAATGGACTAAAGTTGTCCATTCAGGGCAAGATTGTAGGACTCCGCCTACAGGACATGGACTCCATGGTCGGGACCACTTTGACCATAGAAAGAGAGATAGAGGATGCACGGGTATCCGAGCTGAGGGTACTAGTGAGAAGAGGGACAATCAACCTTCTTCTAGTTCGAGAAAGAGGCAGAAGACTTCTGTTGCTTGAGTGTTTCAGGGACGAGATCATGGCTAGCAGGCCAAGGTCAGACCAAGGCTTCCAGCCAGGCAAGACAGACATGTTTCCACTGCCAACAACCCGGACATATGAGGCGGGATTGACCTCAGAGGCAAGGATCCCAGGGTTTAGGGACAGTGTTGTCCTGGCCATCTCGGATACACGACACGCTTTATTCCTCCACACCCTAATGCAGTCGTGAGGAACCGCACTACCCTGTGGTAACAAGACAGCACCTCCCCGTTAATGCATAGCTAGAGGGGCCAAAATATGGGCCGAGGCAAAGGATAAGGTCTACGGTGTCAGGACATCAGGATCTGTAGGTGTCTACGCCATCACACCACGGCTTGGGCTTCAAATCCGGGATAAGCTACCATACAGTGGTACGTTTATCTCACCCATGGGCAAGAGTCTATCTCGATTATGGTGCATCGTGATTCATTCATCACCGCATCGGGCCAGAGAGAGCTTCAAGCCAGCTCCGAGGCCCGGAAGAGCTCCTCAGATGTGAGTTCTCCCCAGGACTGGGGCGAGCATAAACTGATATATGTCTGTGGCTACGAGCCAGAGATTTCCTCGGATTCCGCTTCACAAAGGGACTTAAGGGTCATGGACATGTCAGAGTTTGACATCATCCTGGGATGGATTGCCGACGCATACGTAGTCGCCATCGATTACGAAAGGGTAGAGGGTTATCGCCTGCCACAATGTGATGGTACTGGCTATGTTTCAAGGATAAGCACAATGCTTTACCCTGGGATCGTAATGATTCCGTATGGTATGGATACCAGGTTGGCTAGCAAGCCTTTACCCTCGAGGACGATAAGGAGATCGCATCTTCGATTCGCCGCAAGCAGCGAGTACGTGGATGTTTTCCGAACGAAGCACGGATTACTCTCCTCGTAGAGGGATGTAGACTTATGTATTGAATTACACCCTGGCACGTAGCCCATCTCTATGACTCTGCATAGGATGGCACCGCTTGAGTCAGAGGAACTCAGTGGTCCGTGACATGTGAGTTACCGGACAAGAGATTCATTGGGACCGAAAGAATTTCACCATGGGCGCCCTGCTTTTATTTGTAGAAGAAGAGACAAGACCCTTCGATCGCGGCATTGACTATCGACGCTTGAACAGGTTACGATCAAGACCTGTGATTCCTGGTCGAGATTGATGACTTGTTTAACCAACTTAGAGGAGCGTGAGTCTACTCCAAGATAGGCCTTCGCACTGGTTATCATCAGTTGAGGGTTAGGGAGGCAGATATCCCTAAGACAAATAGTTTCAGACGTGTTATGGGCACTTTGAGCTTACGTGATGCTCCTCTGATTGACAACGTGCCGCTAAAGATTTATGATCTCATGCATAGGGTATTCCAACCCTATCTAGATCAGTTTGTCGTAGTTTTCGTGGATGACATTTTGATCTACTCCCAGTCTGAGAGGGAGCATGAGGACATTTGAGGAGTGTTCTATAGCTGTTGAGAGACCATCACCGTGACGCCAAGTTCGTAGGCGCGAAGCTTTGGCTTACCGAGGTGAGATTCAAAGAGCAGTGTCGACGCTTCGGGAGTGTCGGCAGACGCTGTAAGGTCGAGGCCGTGATGAGTTGGGAGAGGCTTCGAAATCGCCTTGAGATACGCTAGCTTTGGATTGGTCAGTACTACAGGAGGTTCATAGAGGACTTCTCTCAATTAGCAACACGTATGACAAAAACCGACCAAAGTTATCGCTTGAGCGAATGACTCAGGTGAGAAAGCACCCATCTCGAGCAACGAGAGGCGTAGGTACAATGCGATATCGTGATGCCTCGCGCGTGATCAGATACGCTCTAATGCAATCCGAGAGGGTAGTAGCCAGGTTCCTTACGCCTGAAGAATCATGAAAGTAGAATTACCCCACACGATAATGGAGTCGGGCACGGTAGCCTCTCACCTCAAGATTCGCACCACCATTTATATGGCGAACAGTTTGAGATGTACTCAGACCACAAAATTCTGAAGTATAACTAGCCGTGGACCTCACATGAGGCAACGCATGGATGGATTTCCTAGAGGATTATGACTTCACCTCGTGACACACCTGTAAGGCAAATGCGGTGGCCGACATGCATTAAGTCGGAAGTCACGGGAGACAGTATAGCTTCCCGTGGAGTGGCAAGATGCTCGAGACTCGGTGGCATTCGGGGCTACGCATGCAATGAGCAGGCTCAAGGTACGTAGGGGAGTTTGGTATCTATGTCGTCCCTATTGAGCAGAGTAATGGAGTCCGAGGGGCAGGACGCAGAGATAGTGTCTATCAGGGACTAAGATGGGCCAGGTGCGGTCGATGAGCCGATGGATCATCCAATACGTATGGTAGTCTTTGCATGCGGACGGTAGTGGTTCCCGCTTGATAGATCTAAGAGAGGAGATCCTCGTGGAGCTTCACCGCCCGATTCATGGCATCCGTGTGGCACAAGATGTACCATGATCTTCGCCGCCAGCATTATCGAGCGGGATGAAGAGACACGAGGATTTCGTTTTCGACGATGCCTCACGTGTCGCAAGTCATACCGAAAGCACCGTGAGGCAAGAAAGGACTACTTTAGCCATTCGAGGGGGTGGCCGAGCGAAGTGGGAGCATGTCACGATGGACTTTGTAACCCACTTTACCACATGGACACCATGGAGAAATGATGCGATGGGTGTTAAAGGACCGCCTCACGAAGCTCAGACATTTTCTAACCTTGTGGATGACCTTCATCTTGGAGGAATTCTGCCTGTTGTATATCCGAGAGATTGTCCGGCTACATGGAGTACCAATAACCATAGTGTTGGATAGAGACCCGAGGTTTACGACACCCTTTTGGAAGAGCTTCCAAAAGGCAATGGGTACGCGGTTGATGATGAGCACCGCCTTCCACCCACAGATAGATGGTCAATTGGTGAGGACCATATAGATTTTAGAGGACATGCTGCTAGCATGCGTCCTAGATCATAAGGGCAGCTGGGAAGAGCACTTGTCCTTAGTGGAATTCGCTTACAACAATAGTTATCAGGCGAGTATATAAATGGCACCATATGAGGCGTTGTATGGGAGGCCATGTCGATACCTATTTGTTGGACTGAGGTGGGAGAGAGCTCCATTACTGGTCCGGATCTTATTAGAGACACCTCCGAGAACGTGAGTTTGATACAACAACGTCTTCTCACGACTTAGAGCAGCAGCATTACGTGATGTTTCGACGTCGACCAATAGAGTTCAAGGTCGTGATCACGCCTTCTAAGGTGATGCTTTAAGAGAGGAGGGTCAGGCTTAGCAAGCTTATGAAAGATGTTGTCGAGAGTTTGACTCGCCCTTCGAGATACCTGAGAGGGTGGGCACTATAGCGTATCGGTTGGCATTATCGCTCAATATGTCGGGCTCCATGAGGTGTTCCACGCCCATGATCCTAAGTGTTACTCCAGATCCACTCATGTAGTGGATTGAGCGGAGATTACTAGCTGACACAGAGTGGACCTTCGAGGAGTACCAATGTGCATCATGGATAGTCGGGATCGTGCCTGCCACGCAAGACCGTGAGGCTAGTGAAGGTACGGTGCAACACCGTGGGAGTGGGAGGAGGCAACGGGAGAGCGAGGACGCGGAGCGCGGGCCGCCTATCCCTTCTTGCTTAGGATGAAGGTACGTGGTTTAGGTCGTTAATGCCTTCAAAGGACTAGTTACATGCATGACATAGTACACATTGCATATGAATGTGAGTTGTTTTGATTGTGTGGAATTTTGGGATGAAATTCTTTTAAGGGGGGAGGAATGTGAAACCTCGGAAAATCCAAATTTTCTGAGGAAGAGTGAGATGGTAAATTTCGGTTAAAAATCCATAAATTTTCTAGATCTCGGATGACAAAACAGACTTCACCGTTGAAATCGTCTCGCAAAATCTAGCTACCACGTCGAATTTCGTTGAATTTTGAGACAGTCAAAATTTCACGTTCTTTGAGGCACCGAGGGTAGCATGGAACACTTACCATGTGTTGAGTGGCTCACAGTGCGCCACGTGTCAAGTGTAGGATGAGTCAACCAAAGGACCTGGGGCAATAGGAGGCTGTGGCACCATGTGGTTGGAGGGAAATCCAACTAGAAGGATAAGTAGATAAGGGAAATCCAAGTGAGTCAATGATAGGCTGACATGTGGCAAGAGAAGTACTCTCCCATTTGGCCCATCTTGGACCAAACGGTGGGAGAAAGAAGGAAAAAGAAAAATAAGAGAAAAGAAAAAGGAAAAGAAAGTAGAGAGAGAGGCTCTACCTTCTCTATAGATTTCTAGGTGATCGGATCATCGTCTTCAAGCGAAGCAAGAGGAAAAGCAAACCCTCTCAAAGAGAGTCGTAGATAGAGACTCTGAGTTGGGAGTTTCTGACAAACTCCGAGAAGAGGGTTTTCTCCTACTGGGTTTAGTCTGCCAAGAGCCACAAATGGTCGGGAGTGCTTGGGCCTCGAATGGCCGCAGATTTTTCAGTCCCAAAGATTGGGATTAAGTGAATGGGTTTTAGGATCAAGTTTCAACGCCCCGATCAGGTTGTTGGGGCGCTTCAAGATGAGTTGCCGATTGTTGATTGGAACAAGTGTGTTATCCTTGGTGTTATTGCTTAAGATGAATAACATACTGACTATGCGAATTATGTTAGTATATGCATGCATGATATATTAACATGAATTGGTATGAAATGGCATGTTGCATTTCATATGAACGGGGACACCATAGAACAGTAGGTGTAAGTGCATGACATGATCTCGGAGGGTTGATCAAAAATTATTTATCGGAGTATGTTCATAATAATGTATTCCGGTTTGTCCACACAATTAATTATCAGAGTATGTCCACTAATTATATCGGAGGGTTGTCCACAAAGAAAATTATCGGAGTATGTCCACTATTATATTGGAGGGTTGTCCACAAACAAACAAACAAATATCTTTGTTTTGAAAATGATATAGTATACATGGAAAATTGCATGTGTGAGAGAGTCGGTGAGGACTCGAGGCATGGGATGGGGCATGTAGACATTCAAGTAGGAATATACACAGCGAATACTAATGTTTGTTCGCTGCCATTGCATGAGCACTTAGGTGGGGAGTAACCCATGTAGGAAAATTCAACTATTGGGCATTGCTCACCCCGTCGTGGGAATAACTATTTTAGGTACTGAAGGTGCACCCGGGGATGGAATGCATCCGAGGCCTTAGAGGCGAAGAAATGGCCAACTTTGGCCTTATTTCTGTATTTTGTAAAATCTAGGTAGAAGACCCAGTTTTTGTAATTGGTAATTAAAGACAAATTGTAATTAAACTCCTTTTTGTATAATAAATATATTTTGGTGAGTTTTCCGTGCTCTAGTAGCCTCAGAGTATTAAGGCAATTTTTGTTGGTTTACAAAGATGTAGAAATGTATGAAATGTATGTGGGATGAATGGGATGAGCTACGCCATTTTCAGGTTTCGCTGATGTGGAAGCCTCGGAAGCCGCACAGCGTGCACGTTAGGCCGCGCGCCTTTATCGAGAAGGCGTGCTACACGCTAGGTCGCTACAGGTATGACATGGCAAAGCCAGAGCAGCAAGAAGCCGCTGCCGTTTTGGTGCGCGACATGAGAGCTCTATAGCGACGGAGGATTTTCGTCAGCGATAGAGTGGGAGGATACGTCGCGACAGGTCCCCGTACGCGACATGGGTTTGGGCTGACTAGGCACTTCGTCGATAGGAATTTTGGTTCGCGAGCTGTGGCCTTCGGGGGCAGCCGATGGTTTTCGGTCGCGGTCAATTTCTGGTCATGACAAGGCACTTCAAAGGGGGAATCAAGTCTATCGCTACGTAAATGGCTGTTAGGCCGCGACTTGGTTTTTGTTGGTGTCGCGATAGAAAGCCGCATGGTGTAACGTGTTTGGCCATGATATGATTTTTTTCTATAACGACAGCAGGTTAGCCGCCTCGCGTCGCGACTGCGCATTTTCGGGGCCACGACAAAGGCAGGTATCAGCCGCGCTGTACTCGCGTGAAATAGAGCTACCATGCAAGCTGCCGACAGCGCGCACGCGCGCGCGATGTTGCTGGCGCGCGACGACAACGAAAGCGCAAGCTAAGAATCGGAAATGCCAGGCGCGCATAGTGCACATGACAGAACCTACGATAGTGCATAGTGTTGTGCACTATTTATCACTATTTAGAACACTGTTCATGGGTTACTGTTCAAAAAAAAAAAAAGAGTAAAAAAATGACCCTCGAGAATTTGGGGCGTCACACATCATGGGCCAACAATGGTTGAATCCTTTAATAAATGCATGAAACGCCCAGAAACGCGTTGAAATATCTCAGTGTTTTGCATATTACTATCAAATGTTTTCCAAGTTACAACACATCCAAGATTTGCCTGCTCTAAGGCCATGAAGAAACATGGTAGAGAGGCATATGACTTATGAAAGTCCCTAAATAAGTTTGTAAGTGTTTTATGTTTTCCAACCAATGCCTTCTTGTATGATATTTCATATCAAAAATTTCTATATCAAGTTTTCGAAGTTACTCGAAAAGTAAATTGTGCTTTAACTGCCTTTATATTAGCAAGAACTTATTGAGCCGAATTGATGGCCCTGATTCAAGCAAGGATTGACATAAATATGTGGACCTTTATACTTATTGATAACAAAGAAAATTGTATATTTCACAACCATAGCATTAACCTTCCATGGACATTGACATTCCACGACCTTCTTACATCTTAACACTAGCAATTTTTTTGAAGATGCAACAATGACATACTATTAGTGTGCTTTAATAAAGTACAACTTAACAACATCTTGCAAAGCAGCTTTGGAAGTAAAAACCTGGACAACTATAAATTCTTCACTTGAGTTTCTGGTATTATAGTTCACTAATGTGGTCTAGTCACTTGAAACATCATTACCAAAGTTTTCCACTTTTTCAAACTGAGGTGATGGTGCTAAGTGATACTTAACAAGGGATGACTCTTTTGGGTCCTCAGGATCTGGGTTATTTGAGACATCACAACCTGTCACATCTACAGAGACATGTCTTACTTGCTCATTCTTCATAAGTTGGTGGAGAATTAAGAAAGACAAAACATGTCCATCTGCTTGAACATCTCCATCTCCATCACTTTCATTGTCACCATCTTCATCACCTTTTTGATCTTCACAATCTTTAGCATCTCCATATACTTCACATCTGAGTTACAACAACTGGAGCACTACTAGGCCCACACCCATAGTCCAATTCCTCAATATTATCATTTCCTCTAAGTAATAAATCTATGTAACTACCAACTGATTGATTCACTTGTGGCTTAACTCGCACTAGCTTAATATACAATTCGATTTCCTCCACTCAAGCTGTGTTAACCAATTTCATCATTCGGTACACACTATCGTCATCTCATATTGAACGGGTTGGAACCTATTTCCGCTTTTCAAGGGATATTTACAAGTGAGGACTAATTTAAACTTTTCTTTATCAATACCTATCCTTAAGTATATCATAGCTAATAACTTATCATAAGTGTAATCAATCGATACTTCCAAAGGCACAATAACATCTTTGTTCCCAACATATTTCACATATGATTTAGTCATCGTAGGTTTTCCATTATAAAAACATATCATGGGAATAGTGGAGTCACACATTATTTACCTACACAAAATGGCATTCATAAGATAATACTATTACCAAATGCCATTCATAAGAAGGCACACTAAAGTACATAAGTTTGGACAGAAACCGACAATGCAACTAATCCTACTCGTATAGTTGTCTTACAAAGCAAACACGTCAATACCAATGCTCCAACATATTTGCTACCCATTAAGCACAAATAAATTCCTAATATCCAACAACTAAGCCCAACCTTTCTTCTCATCCAAGCTCCAAATAGGCCCTTGTGTCTACACTAGGTATAATCAAATGTGTGCCAAAAACTTGTTAGTCAAATTTCTGGCCCGGGTACCAAAGACTTGTTGAGTTCTTGGTAGCGACACCAAAAACTTTTTACTATATTCGCAAGTGCACGGGTTGTACAAGTAATACAGTGGACCAAAAAGTCCAAATATCGATCCCACAGGGAATGTGTGATTTTAGTGAGGATTAAGTACCCCAACTATTAAATTCGTTCACTATTTTAGTGACTTAATGGTTTGGAGTGAAATTGTAAAAAAAAATAATAAAAACTAAACTAAACAATAACAAAGAGTGATTTTTTAAAATTGGGGTAATTGAATAAAACCGAGAGAAAACGACTTAGAGAGGAACTAGGGGGTTATTGTCATTGATGTCTAATGATTCATCTAGAGAAGGCCTGGGTTAAATGAATTATGACTTGAATTGGTCTGAGGATATAGTACAAGGATCCCACTTTCGCATTGCCCCTTGTATTTTCGCACATTATCCACCTATTCACAATTACATCCATCTAGGTCGATAGGGCGATACTTTTCAAAGGAATTTTTCCTCGGGAGCTCTACTGGTCACAGTTATGTCTTGTAATCCTCACTTAATACATTTGGTGTCCCCTCCTAGTGAAATCCGCTTAGTACTAGACCTTTCTAATTCCCTATGCCTCTTTAACTAGGTTAATTCGAATCCTAATTAATTGATTCACGCCTTATGAGAATTAGAATCGATTTTAGGGCTTAATCCAAGCATCACCAAGGATACCCTAGTAAAAGGATTAAAGATTCGATTCTCAACATGTATTAATTAACCAAAACCTTAGTATTCCAAGTATTAACACCAAATAAAACAAATCAAGTGTAACACATCCAACCAAACTAAAGATTAAATGAATCAAACACCAGATCTGATAACCAACCCTATGAAATGTTTAGCCTAACATTTCAGCTATCAAAACCCACAAATTCATGTTGTTGACAAATAAAAAACCGCAAAAATTGAAGAAGGAGAAGAGATAGAAATACAAAATAGAATTCAAGCTGCAAATGACTTCAATCTTCAAATCCAAGCCGAAGTCCACACTCCACAAGGTCGTGCTTCCCAACTATAATCAATTACAAACCAAGGAATTCATAAAACAAACCTAAATCTAAGAATTCTAAAGAAATCTAAACCTAAAAATGGAACAAATCTTGAGGAGGGAAAACCTTAGTAGAGAGCCTCCCTCTCAAAGTTTGTATCCTAGAAATGAGTTAAAGAAGTCCTTAAATACACCTTGAAAAATGGGTCCAAACGAGCCCAAAATGGAAAATTTTCTAGGCCAAAACGTCACATGGTCGCGATCATAAACTATTTGTGGTTGCAACCACACCGAAAGTTGAATACAAAATTGCTACAAGAAGTATGCTGTGGTCGCAACCACACCGAGAGTTGCTGATGACAATCATTGTATGGGAAAACTGTGGTTGCAACCGTGGTCGCGACGGTACTGAGATATGTTGGGAACAATCCAATATGGTCGCGACCACACCGAGAGTTGGCTGCATAGTCATTTCCTGATTTTTCTTTATGGTCGCGACCATAAGTGTTGTGGTCAAGACCACAGCTTCTTCCTTGCACAAATTCTTCATTTCTTGCCCAAATTGCTTGCTTTTCACCTCATTTTCTTCGTTTCTAAAAAATACACAATTATAGGGTGTTAGACATGACAATAAGTAAGAAGGGTGCTTAGTTAGCATCAAAAACATGAATTATGCTACGTTTTGCACTAATAAACGCTAACCTAAAGCACACCTAACAACACACTTTTGGTTCCATTTTTTTCTTGCTCTAAGAAACACAAACATAGAAAACAAAAAATCATTGAATTTCATAATAAAAACAATTTTCAGATAACACATGTTAGCTACTATTTATGTTATGAAAATCAATCTACATGTGTACGGGCCTACAAGTAATATAGTGGACTCAAAGTCCGGATATTGAACCAATGGGAGTTGGGTGCTGATTACTAAAATTGGGACAAATTCTCTTATACCCAAGCTAATTGAAAGAGGGATTCTAAATTGCCAACAACAAAATGACTTCAAGGAAAAAAGAAAGTAGAATTCTCTAACGAAAAAATCTACTAGATTAAAGGCCCTAGGATTTTGATGTAAATGGATAATCCCCAAGTATTACAATGAAATTCCACTCACATAGTTAATTGGAACACATGCTCAAGGCAAGTCTCACAAAATCAATCATTAACCTCTCTCAAAAGCTAACGATCTACCAATTAAAACTAGGTCTATTGCTTCTCAACTCAACCCCAGGCCTTAGGGAAACTCAATTATGCCTAGCAATTCCTGTCAATATCTCTATTGTCCAGCAAATTAAGTTGATTCACCTAGGTCTAACCTCTAACGCACTTCTCAGATCTAATAATATGTCACAAAGCATATTGAAGGTAATCAAAAATCAAAATGAATTAGCACAAACATGAATCAATAAGCAAGTAACAATCGATTAACTAAGGAGATAAAAATCAACACATTAATATAAAGTTCATATCCAAATTAGGCTACTGAATTAGAACATCATTAGATTTGATACAAATAGAAAAAATTGAAAACATGGAGAAAGGATAAGAAAAACAAATCTAATTTATTATAGTCTTCAATCCATGCTTTCCTTCTCCTTCCAATCTTCAAAGTTTCAAAAATAATCCCAAGAACACCTCTCAGCTCCCAAAGACGAAGGTATAATTGAACAAAAACCAAACCCGAAGTCGATTCTAAACAAAGAGGAGAGAAACCCTAGGAGAGTGTGCTCTCCCTCAAAGTTCGAACCCTAATTACTAAAAATGAATGTTTAAATATTGTCTTGAGAAATGGGCCGAATTTGGGACAAAAATGGAAATATTCTTCAAAAGGGCCGCTGACCTTTGTCGAAACAAAGGTGTTCTTTGTCACAAAAAAATAGGCATTTGAGCTCCATCGATCATTTGAGCTCAAGCCTTTACATCTTCAAAACATCTTCTTTGTCGTGACAAAGAAGTCCCTTGTCGCGACATACCCAAGGTAGTCGCCGATAGGCGATGGCGCGGATATGTATAAATGTGCGAGCAATTGTAAAGGAGCGCCATTTGCGCAAGCATACACTCGTCATAATACAAAGGTACAAGATGTACAGACATCAACTACGTGGAAATGGAATGCTAAGTACCAAAATTAGAATACTTCTCTAATATCCAAACGGTTAATTGTGATATCAAAATGGAAATTAAACTAAACTAATGGAATCTCAATTTAACAAATGAAGTTCGCAACTAAGGGATACCAAGAGATGATAAAATCCTAGGTTTTTTGGTGCACACGAACAATCCTACTATATCTAGGGCCAAATTCTATCCTATTGTCTCATGAAAATTTTATCCAAGGCGACTCTTGCCTAATTTAATTATTAGCCTTTCTCGAGGTCAAATAACCTACCAACTAACACAAGGTTTCTTACTTCTCAACGTAACCCCAAGAATTAGAGATGCTTTAAGACCCAAGAATCTCACATGCCTCCTA
This sequence comes from Tetrastigma voinierianum, assembly GCA_016808115.1. Lineage (NCBI taxonomy): Eukaryota > Viridiplantae > Streptophyta > Magnoliopsida > Vitales > Vitaceae > Tetrastigma > Tetrastigma voinierianum. The sequence continues at coordinate 447,270 of JAEQBH010000430.1, read as the reverse complement.
ATTACTACTAATATATCTATTATCCAGCTAATTAGGTTGATTCATCTATGTTCATTCTTTACTCACTTCTCAGATCTCGTAAGGAACCACTCACCATATTGAAATTGATCAGAAATCAATATGTAAACAGCAACCAAGCATGAATCAATAGATAGATAATCACAAATAGACAATAGAAATAAGAAAAGAGAAAGAAGAAACGCTAATGGTCAAAATGATGGTGAGTCTTCAATCTTCTTACCCAAATCCCTAGTTCTTCTCCCAATCTTGGTGAACAATTATCGAGCCTCCTCTGTGATCCCAAAGTATGGCTTCAATCGTTTTAGAATAAGAGAGGAGAAACCTTAAGGAGGGTATTCCCCCTCCAAGTCGAAACTCGTCCAGTCGACTCCCGAACAATCAAACCCCCCTTCTTACGTTGTTCTCTGCTCTCCTTTAATAAGCCTCCTCAAATTAGGTCAAAAATAGGTTATTTTCGATGTTAGGCCCCGACTTTCGTCACGATGAACCTGTGAATCTCTTGATCATATTTTGTCGCTTCATCGTTACAAAGGTGTCTTCGTCGCGACGAACCCGTGGCGAGCATCTTTTCAATCTTCAAGTTTGTCGCGATGAGCAGTCTCTTCGTTACGCTGAGGGTGATGTTTGTCATGACGAACCAGTAGAGTGCTTCATGCTGTATGGGGAATTCGCTGATTTTTCTTCCTTTTTTGCTCATTTTCGCACAATTCCACCAAATGGTTGACCTAATCATAACGATAAACATTTATAGCATTAGGACACTTATTTAACTTAAAAAATACTAAAAATCTAAATAAAACATAGGGATAAAATGAGTATTTAAGATACTCACCACAGCCCTAAACTTAAATCCTTGCTTGTCCTCGAGCAAGAGAATGAATCAAAACAAAACAAAAAAAATAATGAAAATGACACGAACTAATAATAATGAGACGAGTATGATAACATTAAGCCAAGAAGAAGGCTTAACATGAACACATTTAATCAATGATTACTTTTTCTACCAAAATTTAGGATCCTTAAGCTTTTGAACTCTCTAAGGAACATTGCAAAGCAAGGCATAGTGAACAAAGCAAATCAATCTCACAAGTCCTCAATGACTTGTCCTGAGGAATCTAAGTGTACGTGATTTCATGATCTCTAGTGTGTAGCGAGGTCCTAGCACCCCCAAACTTAAGCTTAACTCACCTATTTGGAAGAAGCTAACTAAGAACGGATAAGACGCACCCTTTTTATTCATAGCAAAATACCTAAAAATGAAAGAAAACTAGTGCCAAGAAGTTTTAGATGAGTGTCCTTGTAGAAAGGATCCATTGGTGACTCCCCACCAGTTGGTTAAGGGCATTAAGCATTAAATTCCCTTCAAACTTCACCTCGAACACTCAACCAAACTCAAAGACCCTAGGTTGTAGGAAGGATCCATCTTCTATCCCATGTAGCGGGCAGTGAAGTCAATGACTCCCGGCCAGTTGACTCAAGGCATTAGGCTTTGAAAGGCTCCTCAGACTATGCCCGGAATTCCAATTGGATGATCCCACTTATTCTTATTCACAAACCTCTTTTTGACAATCTTTCTTTCTTTTTCACTTTTTCTTTTGTTTTTGTATTTTTCTCTTTTTAGTTGGGGCTCAATGGCAATCCTCTTTTGATTAGGTGTCCCATTACTTAGGTGGTTAGAATCCCCCAAAGTTAGTTGAATTCAATGGAAGGGGTCCGTGTGACGCCCTAAATCCCGAGGGTTCTTTTTTTTTTTTTTTTTGTCACTATCTAAGTCTGTGACGACAAACAAATCTTTGTCGCCATGCACTTCTATCATGCTCACGCCTCACATGCACAAGATTCCACCACGCTGATGTTCTAAGGTCATGTGCACGCCAGGGTGTGTCGCCACACCTAACGCTCACACACGCCAGCTATGGCTTCAGGACAAGCTCAAGCACGGCGTCGCGTAGAGATTTGATCGTCGCGACAATGCATGAACTCCATCGCGATGGGATCTTCTTACCATGACTGGAACTCGCCAACCTAAAATTTTTGTGTGTCGCCACCTAGTTTCATGTACCACACTTTCAGCATTACAAGGAAAATTCTGTCTCGACATAAAGTTCTTTGTCAGCTTCGCTCTCGTCGCATTACGTAAGAATTTTGGTCGTGACATAGGATTTTCTTTCATGCTCAGTTTTGTCCTCGATATACTTCTCCTACCGGCCACTCCCGTCACGAAGATAAAATATTCGTCACATTTAAATTTTCCATGCTCGCAATATGTTTAACACAAAATCTCTTAACCTTGGCAACACTCTGTCGCGACATAAAATATTCTATCACGACATAAAATCTCTCCACCACTGCTAACTCTATCGTGACATAGAAACATTATGTCATGATAAATCTCCGTGAAATCCTGTCGCGACACTATAAATTTCTGTTTCGACATGAAATCTCTTGGCCTAAACCAAGCTTCATCGCAACCCTAACCTCTTATCGTGACCGTCTCGGTCATGACAAGGGAACCTCTATCGCGACATTGTCACAACAGAGAGAAAACAAGGTCGTGACCCAGGAACACCCTGCCAAGACCAAATCTTGTCGCGACACCAAACCCACTGTCGCGACACATAACTAAAAAGCTCAGTCGCGACCCAAACCTGCAGTGGCCTATTCTAGGCATTTTCTGCATTTCCAACCCTTTTTCAAAACACCATAAGTTCCAATTCCAGTAGCATTTTCATTTCAAAACTACTAGAAACCTGGGAAAACTTTGACAAACTATATAAATCATACAAAAATGAGTTTTATTACAACTCTTTCTCATTACATATATAGAAACTGGGTTTTCTGCCAAGAATTTTACAAAACACAATAAAGCCATCATCTGGCCTTTTTTCACCACTAAGGTCTCATATGTGTTTCATCTCCTGGTGTACCTCTAGTACCTAAAAATATTTTTCCACGACAGGGTGAGCAATGCCTAGTAGAGAAATTCTCCTGCAAGGGCTACTCCCCACCTAAGCGCACATGCAATGCCATGTTCACACATTCACACACATTCAAGTAAAACATGCACATTTCTACATGGATGTCTACATGCCATGCCCATGTCTCGAGTCCTCACCGACCCCCTCACAGATGCATTTTCCATGTATGAAAAAAAAACTGTTTTCAAAACAAAAGATTTTTGTTTTTGGAAACTCATTGGACAATCTCCGATATCAAAATCCATTGACAACTAAAATAAACTGCTGGGACAACCATAAGATTTGTTGGACAACCTTCCGATATAATTTATTAGACATCTTCCGATATAATTTATTGGACAACCCTCCGATACAATTTATTTATTGGACAACCCTCCGATATGATCCATTCAAAACCCATGTCATGCACTCACACCCTTTTCAAGCGATGTCCCTGTGCACATGCAATGCCGATTCCACTGCATGATATTTCATGTGACATGCACAATAAGAGTTACATGCAACAACATAAATCCATGATAATTATATCTACCGATATAATTCATATCCATCATGTAACTCATTCATGTTAATGATTCAAACACATATTAACATCATTCATGTTGAACATAATTTCATTTGGTTTATTCAAATGGCAATGACACACACATAATGATCCTAGATCTTAGATCCAGAAAATAGGGTTTTACTCTTTCCCTCATAGTCATGAACCGTTATGGTTTGAACCATCAATTTATTTCATTTTCCGGCTATACGCTGCCCCAACCTCCAGATTCTCCTACCAGCTCCCAAAACAAAGAAATCTAGGAAATGGGCATAAACCAATAAATCGTCTTGACCACCCACGCTTCGTTTTCGAACCCACTGAGCTGCTTCTACGCTTAGAGCTGTACCAAATAGCCATTGAATAGCCCTTAAGAATGAAATAAACTGATTAGGAGAAAACCCCTACCTCTTGGAGTTTGAAAAAACGCTTTGATTTTGGTACCCAAGCGTAGCTCTCATTGCATGGACCAACTTTAATTCTCAGACCATCGAGCTTCGACCTTCAGAATGTCGAGAAATCCTCTATTTTTTCCTCTCCCTCTCACGCACGAATTGCTTTCTTTCTTTCTTCCTTCTTTCTTTTCTTTCTTTTCTCTTTCTCCTTTTGGCTCTCTTTATCTCACCTTATCCACCGACTTGATCCAAGTGGGAAATTTCCTCCCACCTTTCTCCTTTCCTTTTTTTTCTCTCCATTTGACTCATGGCTCTAAATGAGCCATTCAACCAAGTGTCATGTGTCACTTGCTACACCACATGGCTATCATGCCAAGTGTCCATCTCCTAAGATTCCATGTGGCATCCACATGATCATGCCATGTGGCACCACTCCAAGTGTCACCCAACACCCAATGCCTCGAAAAACGTGAAATTTCGACTATCTTGGAATTCGATAAAATTAGACAGGGTAACTAGATTTGACAAGACGATTCTGAATTGAAGTCCGCTTTATCATCCGAGCCCTAGAAAATTCCAAAGCTAACCCGTACTGTTATTACATAAATATCGCCTTACCCTTTTTCAAAATCAATTTTCCCGGTTTTACATTCTTCCTTGGGTAAATTCTCACCCCAAATTCTACACACATACACATCAACACATGTATATGCAATTGTCATTCTATTTCCAATTCATTTAAACAACGTACCTTCATCCTTAAATAGGAAAGAATAGGTGGCACGCATCGTGTCATCGCGTTCTCATGTTGCCTCCTCCACTCCTCGGTGTTGCCACAACACCTTCACCAGCCTCACAATCTTGCATCGCAAAAAATGATCCCGACTATCCCTGATGCACACCCATCCCTCCTCAAAGGTCCCATCTGTATCCACAACAATCCCTCCCCAATCCACTACATGAGTCAGATCCGAGTATACTTCCGAGCATGGAGACAACACTTATGACACTGATAACAGCGTAGCGCTTAACTGATACGCACCGTGCCCACCTTCCGAGTATCTCAAAGGGCCTAATATACCTTGGCGATAGCTTCCTCGCTGCCTAACCTGATCACCTCCCAGTATCACCTTCAAGAAGACGTGATCACCCACCTCAAATTCTGGGGAGGCTCGCACGCCGCCTGTCGGCGTAGCTGTTTTCATTTCTGCGCCAGCCGTAAGAAGACGCTTTCGTATCAAACCCACTTTCTCAGAGGTGTCTCTAATCAAATCCGGACCAATGATGGACTTCTCTCCCACCTCTGTTCAACAAATCGGAGATCGACATGGCCTCCCATACAAAGCCTCATAAGGTGGCATCTTTATACTCGCCTGATAACTGTTATTATAGGCGAATTCCACTAAGGGTAAGTGCTCCTCCCAGCTACCCTCTCTAAAACTCCGTATATCCTCTCCGTCTCATCTGCTTCATGGATGAAACGCCATGCTCATTATCAATCAAGGCCCCCATGGCCTTCCTCGAAACTCTTCCAAAAGTTGTGTCGTAAACTCGATCTCATTCGATACTATGGACATTGGCACTATGTAACCGATAATTTCTCAATACAACCGATGTAATTCCTCCAAGCAGAAGGTCATCCGCACCGCTAGAAAATGTGCCGACTTAGTGAGCCGGTCCACTATCACCCACACCGCATCATGCCTCCACGGTGTCTGTGGCAAGTGGGTCACAAAGTCCATTGTGACGTGCTCCCACTTCCACTTAACTACTTCCAAAGGCCGAGAGTCTCTACCGGCTTCCGTGCTCAATTTTGCACCGCCGACACGTGAGACATTGTCAACAAAACTTGCAACGGTCGCTCATCCCGGCTTAGTAATACCGGGCGACGAAGATCATGGTACATCTTCGTGCCACCTGAATGCACAACAAATCGAGAGCAATGGAACTCCCTGAGGATCTCCTCTCTAAGATCTGTCAACTGGGGAAACACAACCCGTCCCCTATACCGAAGACTACCATCTGTGTGGATGGCCCAAACTTTACCACCGTAACTCGTCTGCACTCCCGGCCCCCGACGGACACTACTTCGCCCCGCCCTCGACCTCAATCACTTACTCGCAGGATGCATGCAGCCACCACACTCCCCAAAATACCCCGAGTCCGATCATCAGACAGAGTTTAAACCGCCCCACAATCTCTGAGACCGACATTCCCAGGAAGCTATACTAGCCAGTACTCATCGTGACTTCCGACTGAGTGCATCACCACCATATTTTCCTTACCTGGATGGTAATGCAAAGTGAACTCATAATCTTCCAGAAACTCCATCCACCTACGTTGCCTCATGTTAAGGTCCCGCCATGTGAAAATATACTTTAGACTCTTGTGGTCTGAAAATACTTCAAATTGCTCACCATATAAGTAGTGGTGCCAAATCTTCAAGGCAAAGACTAGCCACCAACTCCATGTCATACGTGGGGTAATTCCGCTCATGATTCTTCAACTGCCGAGAACCATACATTACCCTCCCGACTATTATCAAACGCATCCCCCATCCTTCGAGGCATCACAACACACAGGTACCTCCGCCCCCGCTCGGGACTATTGTATCAGATTTGAAGTGTTCTTTCACCTCGGAATGTCCTCACACATGTCATTCCACCTCGGGAACTCGACCCTCCTTCCGGGTCAATCTTGTCATAGGTGCCGCTAGCCGAGAGAAATCCTCAATAAACCTCTTGTAGTACCCCGCAAATCCCAAAAAACTACGTATCTCAAATACTACTTCGGTCTCTCCCAACTCATAACAGCCTCAACCTTCTCAGGGTCCACTAACATACCTGAAGTCGACATGACGTGTCCCAAGAATTTCACCTCAGTAAGCCAAAATTCACATTTGCTAAACTTGACATACAACTGATGGTCTCTTAAAACCTGTAGAATGACCCTCAAATGATCCTCATTTTCCTCCCCTCGCATTTGAGGAGTAAATCAAGATGTCGTCAACAAAGACCACAACAAACTGATCCAAATAGGGTTGGAACACCCTATGCATGAGATCCATGAATGCTGCTAGTGCATTCGTCAATCCGAAAGGCATAACTATGAACTCGAAATTCCCATACCATGTCCTAAACATTGTCTTAGGGATATCAGCCTCCCTAACTCTCAACTGATGATAACCAATGCGAAGGTCTATCTTGGAGTAGACTCACGCCCCTTTCAACTGATCAAACAAATCATCAATCCTTGGTAATGGATACCGATTCTTGATTGTATCCTTGTTCAATTTTCGATAATCAATGCACAGTCGAAGAGTCCTATCCTTCTTCTTAGCAAACAAAACCAGAGCACCCTATGGCGAAGTGCACGGTCTAATAAAACCCTTGTCTAACAATTCCTGCAGTTGGACCTTGAGTTCCTGCAACTTAATTAGTGCCATCCTATGAGGAGTCATATAAATGGGCGACGTACCAAGGTGTAACTCAATGACAAAGTCTACATCCCTGTGAGGAGGTAATCCCAGTAGTTCATCCGAAAAGACATCCTCATACTCACAAACCACCAGTGAATCAACCCTGTCTCCTCTGCCTCTGGCAGCAGTTTGCTAGCCATCCATTAACCGGTCCATGCTATACATGGAGTCGTGCATGGTCTGGGGTAAAGCATCATACTTATCCCCCTGAAAGGTCACACGAATACCGTCCCGTGTGTAGGCAGTAATCCTCCTACGATCACAATCAATGACGACTCGATGTGCCATCAACCAATCCATGCTAAGAATGACATTAAAATTCGATATGTCCATCACCCGAAGGTCCACCATGAGCAAAATCCCTGAGATCTCTAACTCACAATCTCGACATATCTTATCAACCCTCACCCTAATCCCTAGGGGAGAACTCACATGCAATGGCTTTCCCAAGGATTCAACCTTTAAGCCCAAAACATTCACACAAGATGCAGCAATAAATGAATGTGATGCACCATAATCAAACAATATTCTCGCCCATAGGCAAGATAGAAGAAACATATCCTGTATAACCGACCGACGCAGCTCACCCGTATGTATCGGCATGCACACGCCCAGTCCCCGAAGTCTCGACCACGTAGCCTCGGCCCGACCTCGACCCATACCGGTCCTCCGCCCGTCTGAGAAATAGTAGGTGCTTTCATGCAAAGACTCGACTAACACGATTCCCGTCCGCACTAGGTGAGAAGTCTTCGCTTTCCCGAATCCAAGAAGCTCGAATCTCCTTCCCTTTCTCTGCTTCACTAAAGACCCGTATTCCCTGATGCCCGCGGTATCTTCTATCTCTCTTTCAATGGCCAAGACTGTCCTGACCATCGAGTCCCCTCCTCTCATGTATGGCGGAGGATGATGTCCTGAAACCCCTAGAGGTTACTCGTCCCTCCCTGGCCCTCCGTTGCACTAGTCCGTGCAAAGGTAGCAACCACAGCACTCGCCTGCGCAATGATGGCAGTCGCAGCACTAATAGCCTCCAAGAAGGCTTGTTAATCAAAGGCTAGTGGTGGTTAGTTGTTGACCCGTCCACCTCCTCTACTTGCCATCTAAACATGTCAAATAGCAATTTGAGATTTATTTTCTTGTCTAACTAGTAGTGCATGTGCCAACTACTAGTAGACCTCAACATCATAAACTACACCGTTCATCCTTGTCCAAAGACCTAAGGTTTTGTTTTCTAACCCTAGTGTTCATCTTTTCCTATATACATTCTACCATGTATATAATTCACGCAATCACAAACATGGAACACACATCAGAGCACAACATGAAACACGCAATGCATGCAGTGGTCTAAACCCGTCCTAAAAACTCTTATATAATCACCTACCTAGACCCCGATACCGAGCACTAGATAATCATAAACCTAAGCCTTAACACCAAGCTGTGATGCTTGTACTAAACATTAAGTTCCGTGCAAGTCGACAATCTAGCTATGATACCAAGTCGGGTGGACACCCCAAATCCTAGGCCTTTTATTTTGTCATCAGCCCGTCCCGTCGTGGGACAGAGAAATCTTTGTCTCGACAAAATACCTTTGTCATGCCCACTGCCGTGCGCGCATTCCGCCTACAGCATGCCTTGTCATGCGCGCATCTGTGGCGCAGCCGCGCCCGGGGCCGCTTCCGTCGCACGCTGGGCCAGGCATTACCGCAACAAGCCGCCACTCGCTACGCCTTTCGCTCTATCGCGATGATGAACTCCATCGCGACATAGGATCTTCTTACCATGACTGAACTCTGTCGCAACCTAAAATTTTCGTGTCGCGACCTAGTTTCCACAGCCTACACCTCTCTCTATCGCGACAAGGAAAAGTCCTGTCGTGACATCAAGTTCTTTGCTGCCTCTGCCCTCTATCGCAAAACAGAAGAACTCTATCGCGACATGGGATTTTCTTTCATGCCCGTTCTTTGTCAGGATATAATTTCTCCTTACCTTGGCTAATTCTATCGTAACATAAAGTATTCTGTCACAACATAAATCTTCCCTGCCTGACCAACCATGTCGCAACATAATTTTCCTGTCGCAACACAAAATCTCTTAACCTTGGAAACACTTTGCCGCGACATAAAATCTCTCCACCACTGCTAACTCTATCGCGACACAACTACGTGAAATCCTGTTGCGACACTACAAATTTCGTTTACTCAAGATGAAATCTCTTGGCCTAAAACCAAGTCTGCCGTTATAAATTTCGACTCTTCTTTGTCAGACTGCCTCTGGCCACAACAAGGGAACCTCTATCTCGACATTGTCACGATAGAGAGCAAACACTGTCACGACCCAGGAACACCCTGCCAAGACCAAATCCTATCATGACACAAAACCCACTATCATGACATAGAACAAGAAAGCTCTGTAGCGACCAAGGAAACCCCTGTCGCGACCCAAACTGCAGTAGCCTATTCTAGGCATTTTCTGCATTCCCAACCCTTTTTCAAAATACCATAAGTTCTAATTCCATTAGCATTTTCATTTCAAAACTACCAGAAACCTAGGAAAACTTTGCCAAACTGTATAAATCATATAAAAATGAGTTTTATTACAACTCTTTCTCATTACATATATAGAAACTGGGTTTTCTGCCCAGAATTTTACAAAACACAGTAAAGCCATAATCTGGCCTTTTTCACCACTAAGGTCTCATATGTTTCATCTCTCCCGGGTTTACCTCCAAGACTAAAATATTTTCCCACGACTGTGGTGAGTAACCTCAAGAGAGGAATTCCTCCCACAAGGGTTACTCCCACCTATGCACACATGCAATGCCATGTTCACATTCAAGTAAAACATGCACATTTCACATGAATGTCTACATGCCATCCCATGTCTCGAGTCCTCATCGACCCTCACGCATGCATTTTCCATGTATGAAAAACTCTTTCAAAAAACAAAAGATTTTTGTTTTGAAACTCATCGACACCCGCTATCAAAAATCCATTAGACAACCTCTAAAAATAAATCTGTTGGACAAGCCTCCGATAAGATTTGTTGGACAACCCTCAAATATAATTTATTGGAAATCTTTGATATACTACTGACAACCTCTCGATATATTTATTTATTGACAACCTCCGATATGACCTTATCCAAAACTCCATGTCATGCATCACACACTGCTTTCAAGCGATAAGTCCGATGCACATGCATCACTGAAGCACGATGATATCATGTGACATGCACAATAAGAGCTACATGCAATAATTACAAATCATAGATAATTATATCTACTGCATATAATTCACATCCGTCATGTAACCCATTCATGTTAATACATCTCAAAAAAGCATGTATTAACATCATTCACAACACAATTTCATTTGTCATTTAAATGAAGCAATGACACACACATAATGATCCTAGATCTTGGATCCAGAAAATGGGGTACTACTCCATCCCTCACAGTCATGAACCGTTCTCGTTCGAACCATCAATTTATTTCATTTTTCCGATTGTACACAACCCCAACCTCCTGATTCTTGCCCAATTCCCAAAACATCTGCTCTGCTAACAGTACAGACTAATAAATCGGTCTTAAATCACCCATAGTTCGTTTCAATGCCTTAGAGCCAGCTCTACGCTTAGAGCTGTACCAAATAGCCATTGAATGGCCCTTAAGCAAGAAATAACTCGAGTAGGATTTCCCTACCTCTTGGAGTTTGACAAAACGCTCTGATTTTGGTACCCTGCTTTAGCTCTCACGGACTAACTTTAATTTCTGACCGTTGATCTCTCGACAATCGAAATCCTCTCTTTTTCCTCTCTCACGCACTGCCTGCTTTCTTTTCTTTTCTTCCTTGCTTCTCTTTCTTTCTTTCTTTCTTCCTTTTGTTTCATTTCTCTCGCCTTATCCACCGACTTGATCCAAGTGGGAAATTTCCTCCCACCTTCCTCCTTTCATTTTTCTCTCCATTTGACACATGGCTCTAAATGAGTCATTCAACCAAGTGCCATGTGTCACTTGCTACACCACATGGCTATCATGTCATGTGTCCATCTCCTAAGGTGCCATGTGGCGTTCGCATGATCATGCCATGTGGCACCACTCCATGTGTCACCTGACACCCGATGCCTCAAAAAGCGGGGATCCATTGGTGACTCCCCACCAGTTGGTTAAGGGCACCAAACATTAAATTCTCTTCAAACTTCACCCCGAACACTCAAAGGCACTAGGTTGTAGGAAGGATACATCTTCCATCCCATGGAAGTGGAAGTCATGACTCCCCGCCACCGTCTAAGCACAGTTTTGAAAGGCCCCTTTAGATCGTGCCTGTGGATTCATTGAATCCCATTCATTCTTATTCACATACCTATTTTTGACATTTTTCTTTATATTTTCTTTTTATGTTTCCTTTTCACTTTTTCTATTATTTTTGCATTTTTCTCTTTTTGGTTGGGGCTCAATGGCAATCCTCTGGGACAGGGTGTCCCATCACTTAGGTGGCCAGGAATCTCTAAGGTTAGTCAATTCAAGGCAAAAGGGTCTGAGACCAAGGTATACAAGGGAGACCAAGAGTGTGTGTGATAGATTCCTTGAGAAATAGCTTCTTGAAGCACAAGGGGGTGACTAAGCTAAGCCACCTATACCAAGCAAGCACACAATTCCATATCATTTAAAAACCTAAGGGTCCAATCCACTTTACACTTGCCATTTTTCAAATGTTTGTGTTCAAAATGACCTTCTACTAGCCAACAAGGCATCAAACTCACTCGTATGAGACACGAAACAAACAAAAGAAAAAAAGAAAAACACATGCAAACAACCTAAACAAATAAATCAATAACTAAAATAGGTAAGGAGATACAAAAGTTTGATTTTTGGAAAAAAATAATAATAATTGAATTCCTTAATTCAGCCCCCGCCCTGCCCCCCAAACTTGAATTAAACATTATCCTTAATTTGAAACAAAAGCAAGAATGGATAATGAGTACTCCCCTGAGGTTGATCAAGTCTTCGAAAGTTGCTCCAATGAATATGGCTTGCTTTGGAGGCAAAGGAGTTAAGAGGTGTTAGACCTTAAGCCCAAATGAGGGGGATGCTCCAATATGGTTTCCTCTTTGGTTCTTTAAGTGTTCCAGAATAATTGAACTTCAAGATTTCAACCTTATAGCTTCCCAAACCAACTTTGAATCTCTAAAAACCTAAAATCCAAAACTAAAAAAAGGAAAAACAAAATCAAGCACGAGAATTTATTCAAAAACAAACTTATACTAAATAATAAATGAAAAAGGGAAAGTAAACTTATTAAACTTGAGTTGCCTCTAGAAGTCAAGCCTCCGTTTTTCTAGAGTCCACTGACTTACCAACTACTTGATATGTTGGTAATTCCTACCCATCCTCTCTTAAGAGTGGTTGAATAATCGCGGCTCAATCAGCAACTTGAGCACATAGTCTTCAAGATCATTATTTTTTTAGATTTTTTTTTTTTTTTGTTCAATGGTGGTTTCCATTTCTTAAACAATCGACCAGGTACCTCTACCTGGGGTGTATAGGGTTCATTCCTCAATCTTCAATTCCTCATGCATCTCACCCCATGGAGTCATCTCTGGAATAGTTTTTACAACTTCATATTTTATCTTTTCATGTGATTTTGGAGAAGTTGGCTCTTCTTCCTCCTTTGCAACTATTTCTTTCGAAGTTTGTGTATCACTCTTCACTCTTTGAAGCTTCTCAAGTTCCCATTACCTCGAGGTGATTTCTTCATCAGAATTTCAAATTTTCTTCTTCTTTCTTATTCACCTTAAGGGTAGATGGCAAACTCTTGTTGTCTTTTGGAAATGCATTTCAACCATGTTCATTCTCATCGTGTATTTGGCCACTAGTTCTCAGATACTCATACTTTTCTCTTGTTTAGGTTGTTCTTTCTCAAATGTAAGTTGAGTACAAGACATGGCCATTGGAGCCATCTATTCTTTCAAGCTCTTGAATGGCGTAGGTTGAATTTGAACATTAACCCTTGTTACTTCCATGAGTTGAACTTGAGATGTTGCACATTCAACGTGAACTCTTTCTAATTCAGCCACGGTTGCCTCTAACTTTGTCATTCTACCATTTGGAGGTTGACTTATCTCATTTTGATCAAGAAACCTAGGCAACCCAACTTGAGAGTAGTCCATTTCAGCCCTTGATGCTTCAATATGGTTTCTTCTTTGGTTCTTTAAGCATCCCAAAATAATTGAACTTCAAGATTTCAACCTTTAGCTTCCCAAACTAACTTTGAATCTCCAAAAACCTGAAATCCAAAACTAAAAAAATGAAAACAAAATCAAGCATGAGAATTTATTCAAAAACAAACTTAAACTAAATAATAAATGAAAAAAAGGAAAGTAAACTTATTAAACTTGAGTTGCCTCCCAAGAAGCTGCTCCGTTTTTCTAGAGTACAACTTGACTCTACCAACTATGAATATGTTGGTAATTCCTACCTCCATCCTTCTCTAAGAGGCAGTAATTGTGCTCAATCAGCAACTTGAGCACATAGTCTTTGAAGATCATTATTTTTTTTAAATTTTCTATTTTTTTTTTTTTTTCACAATGGTGGCTTCCATTTCCTAAAACAACTTAATAGTGCACTCCTCTACCTTAGGTATAGGGGTTAATTCCTCAATCTTCAATTCCTCATGCATCTCACCCCATAGAGTCATCTCCGAAATAGTTTTTACAACTTCATATTTTATCTTTTCATGTGATTTCGAAGAAGTTGACTCTTCTTCCTCCTTTGCAACTAATTCTTTCGAAGTTTGTGCATCACTCTCCATTATTTAAAGCTTCTCAAGTTCTTCATTACCTCTTCAGTTGATTTCTTCATTGTAGCTCAAATTTTCTTCTTCTTTATTCACCTCAAGGGGTGATGGCAAACTCTCTTGTTGTCTTTTGAAATGCATTTCAACCATGTTCCCATTCTCATTGGTGTATTTGGCCACTAGTTCTTGTATACTCATACTCTTCTCTTGCTTAGGTTGTGCTTTCTCAAATGTAAGTTGAGTACAAGACGTGGCCATTGGAGCCATTTCTTTCAAGCTCTTGAATGGCGTAGGCTGAATTTGAACTATAGCCTTTGTTACTTCCATGAGTTGAACTTAAGATGTTGCACATTCAGCACAAACTCTTGAACATTGGTGTATCTTGAAAATTCAACTTGAGCCATGGCCAATTCAACTTGAATTCTTTCTAATTCAGCCATTTTTTCTTCTAGGCTTGATCTTTGGACTTGTGGAGTATGAAGAGTGGTGTAGCTTGTGTTCCATGAGGTGACCTAATCATAAAGATGAACATTCAGAGCACTAGGACACTTATTTAACATAAAAACTACTAAAAACTAAGTAAAACATAGGGTAAAAAATAAGTTTTTTATATTATATACTCATCAAGAAGCTTCATTGTTGGCAATTCTAACCTTGAGAAGTGGTTCGCTACCAAGTTTTCTGATCCCTTCTTATCTTTTATCTCGACATTAAATTCTTGCAATAGAAGAACCCATCTTATAAGGCAAGGCTTGGCATCCTTCTTTGTCATTATATATTTTATAGTCGAATGATCTGTGAAGACTATGACTTTGTTACCAGTCAAGTAAGGCTGAAACTTGTCAAAAGCAAAGACTATCGGTAGAAAATCTTTCTCAATGGTAGCATAAATCAGTTGTGCTTCATTTATTGTTTTGCTAGCATAGTAGATGGCATGTAACACTTTGTTCTTTAGCTAGCCTAAAATAGCCCACACCACATAATCACTTGCATCACACATTAGCTCAAATGGGAGCTCCCAATGAGGAGCTATGACAATAGACGTGGAGGTGAGCTTATCCTTGAGTGTGGTAAAGGCAGTCATGCATTTCTCATCAAAGAAAAATAGGACTCCATGCATTAATAGGCTAGAAAGAGGTTTAGATATTGTAGAGAAATCTTTGATGAACCACTTGTAAAAACCCTCATGGTCCAAGAAACTCCTGATTCCTTTCACTGAAGTGGGAGGTGGCAATTTCTCAATCGTCTCAATCTTCGCTTTGTCCACCTCAATCCCCTTTCCAGATACTCTATGTCCCAAAACAATGCCTTCCTTCACAATGAAGTGCCATTTCTCCCAATAAAGGACAAGGTTGGTCTCCTTGCATCTCTTCATGATCAACTCTATATTACTAAGGCAATCATCAAATGAGGTTCCTACCACTGAAAAATCATCCATGAAATCTCAATTGACCTCTCCACCATGTCAAAGAATATTGTCATCATGCATTATTGAAAGGTGTCAGGAGCATTGCACAACTCAAATGGCATCCTCCTAAATGCAAAAGTACCATAGGGGCAAGTAAATGTTGTCTTCTCTTGGTCTTAAGGAGCAATAGAAATCTGGTTGTGGTCAAAATATCTATCTAGGAAACAATAGAACTCATGGCTCGCCAACCTATACATATGATCAATGGATGGCAAAGGAAAGTGATCTTTCCTAGTGGCTTTATTGAGCTTCATGTAGTCAATACAAATCCTCCAGCCACTTACTTTTCTTGTTAGGATTAATTCATTGTTCTCATTTTTAATCACCGTCATCCCACCTTTTTTTGGAACTACTTGGACCAGACTCACCCAAGGACTGTTGGAAATGGGATAAATCACTCTTGTATCAAGCCATTGTAAGACTTCTTTTCGCACCACTTCCTTCATAGTTAGGTTAAGTCGTCTTTGGTCTTCAATTGTGGGTTTACTGTCATCCTCTAAGAGTTTTCGATGCATGCATATTGACGGTCTAATCCCTTTTATATCAGCAAAACACCATCCAATTACCTATTTGTGCTCTCTAAGCACTCTCAACAACTTCTTCTCTTCTACTTGAGAGAGATAGGAAAAGATAATTACTAGTAAAGTGGAAGAGGCGCTAAGGTAGGCATATCTAAGGTGAGATGGAAGCAATTTCTTTTCAAGAACTGGGGACTTCTCAATTGAAGGGATGGGATGGGTAGGACTAGATCCTAATCTCTCAAAATAATTTCTCTTGTTCGTCCCGAACGAGTCCATCCACATCACATAGTCCCTTTGTTTCGTCATCAACAATATCGGGAGAAACTCCATATACAAGGCTAGTCTCCAAAGGATCAATGTGACTCTTTTGGATAGACACTATAGCCTCAACAATGTTCACTCTAAAGCAACTATTTCTCTCCATCAGATGCTTCATGGCATTAAACACATTGAAAGTCACCTCTTTATCTTGAACCCTTAATTTGAGTTCTCCTTTTTATACGCTAATAAGGGCTTGACTGGTAGCTAAGAAGGGCCTTCCAAGTATGATGGGCACTTCCTTGTCCATGTCAATGAGTATGAAATCCACCGAAAAAATGAATTTGTCTACTTTCACTAGCACATCCTCAATAATACCCCGAGGGTGAGTAAGTGTGATGCCCCAAAATCCGAGGGTCCGTTGATCACACATCAACCGGCGGAAAGCCTGCGGATACCGGGTAATTCGATACCACACTATTGTGTCCTATTTACCGGGATCCATAATTTAACAAAATCGGACAGAGTCTCCTCTGTACGGGGAGCTCTATCCAAAACCCAACCTATACAATATACAATAATATGCCCCATCCGAGGCCTAATATAACACAATGATCACACTAGGTCCATTTATCCACATTCATATAAAAACATGTAGCACTTGCTAATGAGTTCAATTACAACTCTTTACATAAAGTTGCACCACAAATATTACAAAAATAATCATAAAGCCACAAGCAGGCTATCTTCACTCTCGCAGCCCCGGATGAGCACCACCCACTAGAGCATGTCCTGCACTTGAAATGTTATCCCGTATAGGGGGAGCCACACCCAGTAGAGTAATTCCTACAGAGACTATTTCCATCCTAAGTACATGCAATGTTCACCTTTGACAGTTTTCACATTCACATCAACAATTCCAAACAAGATTATGCAATCCTAGGTCAGAATTCTACATGTCATGCCATGAAATGAGATGAGACTCACTCATGCACCATACTCGAGCCTTTACCGATTCCCACCACACAATCCAATGCCAATGTGTAATAAAATCCGTCATTGATGGATTACATCCAATGATCCTTTTCGAAACAAAATAATTTGTTTATAAACCAAAAGCTTTTTGGATGTTAAACCTCGAATGATCATTTCATATACAAAACCATGTGTCATGGCAGCGAATTTTCAGGGTCTCAACCCAAGCTCCGCACGCCTTCCTACACTTTTTGGACTTTCACCATTGGAGTGTATGAACCAGTACCAGGTCTTTCACCCGAGGGAGTGTCTAGCCCTTCTTGCTATTACTAGACACAAGTTTTTCCATTTCATGCAACAGTGCCACTTTGTTGAACTTCGGCTAACGATACCGAGCCAACTCATCAATCACCAAATGCAGTGTCTGATTTCAACCATGCACTCACACCCATGAAATGCGATGTTGATTCGTGCCACAGTAGGGTGAGCGGAATCAACAAAATTTATATCCTATATTCTCTCTACTCGCCAGAGTCAAGCTACCGCAGATATGTCTAGGGTCGAACACGGATGGGTTTTCATCCTAGGAATGATTTGCATAAGTGTGAAAAGGTAAGGCTTTCTATTTGGATTGATTTGTTTCAAAAATGGGGGCAGAGTAGTTTGAAATCGACAATCGCGGAAGACTAAAGTGAAGTGTGAAAAGGGTAACTTTGAAGATTTAGGTCACTAACTTGATAACATGGGGCAAACAAGTGTCCCTGTTTATCCTCGTATTACGACTGGGCAACCTATAGTCCTAGCCATAACCGGATCTTTGTTTAACTAGCAAACCTCACCCTAAAAACAACTCCTATTTGAGTCAACACAGGTAACATGCATCTACAGCCCCTTTTTAGTTTGAAACCCTAACATTCAACATCATTTCAGTGGCTCGTAAAGACCATCTAAAGAACCACAGTACATCTAGCAATAAGTATGCACTGTATCTTAAAGCATGGTAAGTATTGGCCAAATTAATGACATTAAATGATATTCAACCCTAGTTTGAGAAGATGGAGCCATAAATACAAAGACTCAGAAAGTATTCAACACATGAGGATCGACCGTAACTCCGCCCACAACCGTTAGCTACCTTCCTTTTCAAAGAAAAGAGGCTTAGGCATACATCTCTTGAGTCATCCTCAAGAGGGTTGTCTGCAGCTCAGGAAAATGAGAGAAAGAGGAGAGAGAAGAGAGAAAAGCAAAACCCTAACTGAGATACGAGATATTTACATAAAAAAAGAAAATGTGCCAAAAGATTGCTTCCCAAGTTTCTTTCTCTCCTCCCTTTACAAAATGAGAGGGGGCTTATATAGGCCACCCAATGTATGAAAATACAATAAAGCCTAACATTTTGGCTAAAATTAGGGACAAGGGATTAATACACCAAAATGGAGTCGGTTTGCATTAATTACAAAAGTATGACAAGGCAGTGAATTTCACTAGGCACAAAATTTCGCTTACAGTAGCGAAAATTCAGTATAGGTAGCCAAATCACAAGAGATAGCGAAATCAGAAAATTTCACTAGGTATCGTAATTACATAGAGAAATTTCATTAGCTTAGCTTAAAATTTTTAGGTGATAGCGAAATCGATTTTTTCGCTTAGAACAAAGGGTTAAATAAATTTTTAAAGCCTAGTTAATTATATTTCTCGCTAGATTGCGAAATTTTCGCTATGATTGCGAAATTTTCGCAATCCCAGCGAAATTTTCGCAATCTTAGCTAAATTCCCTGGAATTGCTGATCTTCACTGCATGGCCTACTACTCCTATACTGCATCAACTTTTATCACATTGCCTTCATTCTTTCTTTGATTTTTGGTATGTTTGATGGCTGATGAATGAGTTTAATCTTCATGATTCATCACATATATCGGTATTGAACCCCAGCACGTTAAAAAACCTGCAAACAACCAAAAATACCTCTAAACGGCATAAGTGATACTAAGAAGACTTGAACACTTCAATTGGCATAATTGGCATGATCAGCGCACAAAAAGCACTCAAAACCTATCTAAAATAGGGTCCAAAATAGCACTTTTTGGGCACTAATCAGATGTCCCCGTCATATGCAATGTGATGCACCATTGCATGTCAATGTCATGCCACATATGTGATGAATGGCTTATTGACAATTTAATTCATACATTTTACCATGTATCATGGACAATTATATTACATGCATATAATCTCCAAAACAAACATTCGGTTCAATGTAGATATATAAGCACACATATATCAACATTCATCAAACAACAATTAACCAAATCATGTAATAACAACTTTAACTCTCAAGGCCAAATGTAACATGTAAAATGCTCACAAAAACAGCCCACACAACAGCCTCAAAACAGCCCTTAACTCTGATCATAAACCGACCAAACAAGCCCTTAAATTGGGCATAAAAAAAACCAACCCCAAACAGCCCTTAAGGGTAGAATTAAATCCAAACAACCCTTAAATCAGCCCAAAACATCTCCTAAGGGTAGAATTAATGCCACACAGCCCTTAAATCAGCCCTAAACATCCCCTAAGGGTAGAATTAATGCCAAACATCCCTTAAATCAGCCCCTTAGGGTAGCATTAATGCCAAATAGCCTTAAATCGGCCCCAAACAACCCTAAGGGTAGAATTAAAGCCAAACAGTCCTTAAATCAACCCCAAACAGCCCTTAAGGGTGGAATTAATGCCAAACAACCCTTAAATCAGTCCCAAATAACCCTTAAGGGTAGAATTAATGCCAAACAACCCTTCATCAATCCCAAACAGTGCCTAAGGGTAGAATTAATGTCAAGCAACCCTTAAATCAACCCTAAACAACCCATAAGGGTAGAATTAATGCGAAACATCCCTTAAATCAGTCCGAAATTGCCCCTAAGGGTAGAATTATTGCTAAATATCCCTTAAATCAGCCCCCAAACAGCCCCTAAGGGTAGAATTAATGCCAAACAACCCTAAGGGTAGAATTAATGCCAAACAACCCTTAAATCAGTCCCAAACAAATTTTTAATCCACAAAAAGTAGGAATAAACCAAAGTAGGAAGAATCCCTACCTCTTAGAGCGTAGTAAAATCGAAGGAGGTCTCAAGAACACCTCCTAAGCCCAAAAACTTTGATATTTCCAAATCTCCTCCTTTGGATCTTCGGTGAAATCCCTCGTTTTTAGTACCCACGCGTAGCCTTTGTCGAGACGATGGACTTTGGTTTTTGGCTCAACGAATTCTGATCGATTGAACTCAGTGGATCGTCGAAAGAAGTCCTTGACTACTCCTTTTCTCTCCCTATTCTCTCTACGGCCAAACAGTAGTAAATTGGCTCATTTTCTCCCAAAAATCTCTTTTGTCTAACCTTATCCACAACTTAAAGGCTTGGCCCACGTCATGCCACGTGTCCCCAACCTACTCGGGTTCGTTTCTACCCCGAAACAATTTATTTCGTTCTGGCTTAAGTTCAATTTATTTTAAAATGAACTTTATTTAAATTATTCTCCACTTTCAAGATTTTTCTTAAAAATCCCATTTTTAGGGTCCACCAGACACTTGTCGCCCGGAAAATAATGAAAAATCCGACTATCTCAGAATTCAACGAAATTCGTCTGGTTAACTAGATTTCCCGAGAAAAATTCAACAGTGAGGTCCGTTTCATCATCTAAGATCTAAAAAATTTTAGGTTTGCAACCTGTACTTTTGAGGCAATTTACCGTTTTGCTTTTTCAGAAAAAATCAAATTTACCCGGGTTTTACATTCTTCCCCCCTTAAAAGAATTTCGTCCCCGAAATTCACACACACAAACACATACAATCACATGCATATGCAAAAGTCATTTTAATTTCAAATGACTAAAAAAAACATACCTTCATCCTCAAATAAGAAAGGATAATAGTGTCCTCGCGTTCCCATGTTGCCTCCTCCACTCCTCACTGCTGCCACAACACCTTTACTAGCATAATAGTCTTGCCTCACAAAACCTGATCCCAACTATCCATGATACGTATCGGTCCCTTCTCGAAGGTTCCATCTGCATCAACAACAAGCTCACCCTAATCCACCACATGGGTCGAATCTTGAGTGTACTTTCGGAGCATGGAGACATGGAATACCGCATGAACACTTGATAAGCTTGGGGGTAATGCCAACCGGTAAGCAACTGTACCTACCCTCTTGAGTACCTTAAAGGACCTAATATACCTAGGCGATAGCTTTCTCGCTTGCCGAACCGGACCACTCCCCACTTAGGCATCACCTTCAAGAAGACATGATCTCCCACCTCAAACTCTAGAGGTCGTCGTCGTCTGTTGGCATAGCTCTTCTGTCGGATCTAAGCCATGAGAAGACGCTTCCGTATCAAAAACACCTTCTCAGAGGTGTCTCTAACCAAATCTAGACCTGTAGTAGGTCTCTTTCTTACCTCCGTCCAACAAACCGGAGATCGACAAGGCCTCCCATATAGTGCCTCATAGGGTGCCATTTGTATGCTCGCCTGGTAACTATTGTTGTAGGCGAACTCCACTAAGGGTAAATGCTCTTCCCAGCTTCCCTAAAGATCTAGGACACATGCCCGTAGCATGTCCTCTTCTAAATTTGATGGTCTCCTTCGACCGATCAACTGGTCTCGGGATGAAAGCAAGGGCCCATCATCAATCGCTGGCCCCCATGACTCGCTAGAAACTCTTCTAAAAATGAGTCGTAAACCTGGGATCCCGATCCGATACTATAGATACTAGTACCCCATGTAACCGAACAATCTCCCGTATGTATAACTTGCAGACCTCCTCCAGAGTGAAGGTCATCCGCACAGTAAAAAAGTGTGTCAACTTAGTAAGCCGATCCACTATCACCCACATCGCGTCATGCCCTCGCGATATACGTGGCAAGTGAGTCACAAAATCCATCGTGAAATGCTCCCACTTCCACTCAGCTACCACCAAAGGCTGGAGTAATCCTGCTGGTCTCTGGTGTTCAGCTTTTACCTGCTGACACGTGAGACATCGACAAAAAAATCTCCAATGTGTTTCTTCATCCCACTCCAGTAATACTATCGACAAAGATCATGGCACATCTTTGTGCCACCTAGGTGCATAGAAAAACGGGAGCAATGGAACTCCTTAAGGATCTCCTTTCTCAAATCTGTCAACTGGGGAACCACAACCCATCCTCTATACCGAAGACTAACATCCGTGTGAATGGCCCAGCCTTTGTCACCTGTATCCGACCGTATTCTATCCCATGGACAATATCTCGTGTCTCTGTCTCGAACTTGATCACTTTGCTCAATAGGAAGGCGAGCCACTAAACCCCCAAAGTACTCGAGTCACCACTAAGTACAAACGAACCTGCCCTAATGCACTTAAGCATCTCGCTTACCTAGGGAAGCCACACTAGCTAACACTCTCGCGTGGATTTCGACGAGCATCACACCACATTTACCTTACTTGGATGATAATGCAAAGTGAAGTCATGGTCTTCCAGATACTCCATCCCCCTGCTTTGCCTCATGTTAAGGTCCCGTTGTGTAAAAATGTACTTTAGACTCTTGTGGTTCGAAAACACCTCGAACTACTCATCGTATAGATAGGATCGCCAAACCTTCAAGGAAAAGACAATGGCTGCCAACTCCATGTCTTGTGTGGGGTAACTCTGTTCATGGTTCTTTAACTGGCGAGAACCATAATCCACTACTACCCTCCCGAACTGCATCAAAACACATCCAAGTCCGTTCTCAGAGGCATCACAATACACTATGTACCTCTGTCCCCTTTTTGGAACTATCAGAATAGGAGCTGAAGTAAGCCTCCTCTTTAATTCCTAGAATGCCTTCTCACACGGGCCATTCCACTCAAATTTGACCTCCTTTCGGGTTAATCTTGTCCTAGGTGCATCTAATCGGGAGAAGTCCTTAATGAACCTCCTGTAATACCCTATCAATCCTAAGAAACTACATATCTCGAAGACTGACTTCGGTCTCTCCCAACTCATAACTGCCTCAACCTTCTCCGGTCCATTGCATACACCAAGTTTACACCACGCCCAAGAATCTCACCTCACTAAGCCAAAATTCACACTTAGTGAAATTAGCATACGATTGATGGTCTCTTAAGATCTGGAGAACAATCCTCAAGTGACCCTCATGCTCCTCCTTAGACTTTGAATAGATCAAGATGTCGTCAACGAAGACCACAACGAACTGATCTAGATAGGGTTGGAACACCCTATGCATGAGATCTATAAATGTCGTTACAGCATTCGTCAATCCGAATGGCATCACTGTGAACTCAAAATGCCCATAATGCTTCCTAAATGTCGTCTTAGGGATATCTGCCTCCCTAACCCTCAACTGATGGTAACCGGTGGGGAGATCTATCTTGAGCAAACCTCGCCGCCTCCTCTTAGTTGATCAACAACCATTAATCCGCAAAGGTTACCTATTCTCGATAAGAAATTCTATTCAACTATCGTAGTCCGGTGCCTAGCCGAAGGGTCTTGTCCTTTCTTGAACAAAGACCGAGCGCCCTATGGTAAAGTGTTCTGCTTATAAAACCTTGTCTAATAACTCTGTAATTAAACTTTGAGTTCTTGCACTCAACAGTGCCATTCTTAATGCTATCATAGAAATAGGCGAATGCATCAGTGGTGCAACTCTGGATATGGTGTCTACATCCCTCTAGGGAGGTAATCCTGGTAGTTCATCTAGAAAAATGTCCTCATACTCACAAAACGTCCGAGGTAGACCCAACTCCTGTCTCGCCTTGTCCTCTAAGGTAAGGCTTGCTAGCTAACCCATCAACTGCCCGTGCCATCTAGAGTCGTACATGGCTTGGGGTAAAGCATCGTACTTATCCCCTTAAAACATAAAACAAGTATCATCCGGTGTGTAGGAAGTAACCCTCTTACGATAGCAATCAAGGATGACTCGATGTGCCTTCACCTAGTCTACCAAAGGATAACATCAAACTTCAACATGTCCATGACCCTACGGTCCACGGTGAGTAGAATCCCCGAGATCTCTAACTCACAACTGATTAGTGCCCAAAAAGTGCTATTTTGAACCCTATATTAGATAGGTTTTGAGTGCTTTTTGCGCACTAATCATGTCATTTATGCCAATTGAAGTGTTCAAGTCTTCTTAGTAGCACTTATGCCATTTAGAGAGTATTTTTGGCTGTTTCATGTGCTTCACGCACTTTAGAAGTTCAATATCGGGATGTATGATGAATCATGAAGTTTGAACTCAAGTGTCAGCCATCAACCAGCCCAAGAATCAATGAAAACTCAAAAGTGAAGAAAAAAATTGATGCATAGAGGACAGAAGCAATGCAAAGTTGAAGATCACAAATCCCAGAATTTCGCTTAAGATTGCGGTACTACCGATTGCGAAAATTTTTCGCATCCTTAGCGAAAATTTTCAAGAACCTTAGCTTAAATTACCACCGCTAGACACTGTGGTTTTCGCTAGGCACCTGCTCCTAGCGAATTTTATTGCATCACTAAAATTCTCGCTTGTTAGCTAAATTTCGCTAGCTAGCGAAACATTATATTTTTAGCGAATTTCTTCAAGCTGCTATGCCCGTGATTTCGCTACCTAGCTTAAATTCTTCAAATTTAAATAAATTCATCATTTCATTCATGCTTTTGTATTTAATGCCAACCCACCCAAAATCTGGGTGCAATAATTTTACTGTCCCTCAACTTCAGCCAAATCTATATTTTTGGCATTCTCATGTATTGAGGTGGCCTATATATAAACCCCTCTTTTTGTAATAAAATATAGAGAATTTTTGGGAGAAGTAAACACTGGGGAGAGTAAGGAAATTTTGTAAGTTTTAAATTTTTGTAAATAAAGTCTCTGTTTTAGGTTTTGCTTTTCTCTTTCTCTCTCCTCTTTCCCTTACTTTGGTTGCCAAACACCCTCTTGAGGATGACAACTCAAGAGATGCTTACTGTTTCCTTTCAGAAGAAGTAAGGAAGCTAGCTTGGTGTAAAGTGGGGTATACGATGTTGTCCTCTTGTACCGAAAGTCACAGGTATCGTATTATGGCCCTCATCTTCAAATTAGGGTTGAATAGCTTTGAATGTTATTGATTTGGCCAATACTTCCATGTTTTAGGATACAAGGTATACTTATTGCTAGATGCACTGCGGTTCATTAGATGGTCTTTACGAGCCTCGAGATGATATTTAATGCTGTGTGGTTTCAACCTAAAAAGGGCTATAGCCGTGATGTTACCTCGTGTTGACTCAAATAGGAGTTGTTGTTAGGTTAGGTTTGCTAGTTGAACATAGATCCAAAGTTGCCTTGGACTATAGGTTGTATGTCATAACGCGAGGATAAAACCCGAGGACACTTGTTTGCCCTAACTACCAAGTTAGTGACCTAAATCTTCAAAGTTAACTTTTTCACACTTTACTTTCAGTTTTTTTTACAATTTCTCATTTTTCAACCTACTTCCACTGTTTTTGAAGCAAATCCAAAGAGTCCAAATAGAAAGCCTTACCTTCGTGCACTTATGCAAATCATTTTTAGGATGAAAACCCATCCTCGTGTCTCGACTTAGACCACTATACTCAAGCAGTATTTGACTACTAAGTAAAGAGGAACTAGGTGTATATAAATTTTGTTGATTTTAGCTCAGCCTACTGTGGCACGAATCAACAACCATGACATATCTTATAAACGCTCACCCTAACTCCTAAGGGAGAACTCACATGCAGTGGCTTTTCCAAGGTTTTAACCTCTAAGCCCAAATCTTTCACACATGATGTAGCAACAAAGGAATGAGATACACCATAATCAAATAATACTCTTGCCTATAAGCGAGATAGTAGAAATATACCCTGAATGACCGACTGATCTACAAGCTCAGCCTGAGGTGTAATGGAGTAGACACACCCCTAAGTCCCTAAAGTCCCTGCTTGTGAGCCCTAGCCTCGACCTCGACCTCGACCCATGCCCTAGCCCATTCGGCCTGATTGTGAAGTAGTAAGGGTCTGTGTAGTGCCCTAGGACTGATACTGGCTCCCCTGGCCCATGGCCCAGTAGGGAGGAACAAACTGAGTATGTGAATGTCCCGCTTATGACTGGGACTAGGGTGTCCCATAACTCTAGGATCCCTTACCTCTAAGGGCAATCCCATCTCATGTGTCCAGGCTTTTGGCAATAGAAACATGTCCTCTGCCCTGGCTAGCTAGTGATTAGTGCTCAAAAAGTGCTATTTTGACTCCTGTTTATTACAGGTTTTGAGCACTTTTTGTGTACTAATCAGCGTAATTAACCCGATTTGCACATTAAGGTCCCTACTATTCTACTGATCGCATTTTGTGGCTAATTTTATAGTTTTTGCAATCTATTTATGCCAAATTTGTTGAGTCGATCCAAGCAAGAAGAATTCGAGTCGAACTCAACATAACAAATCAAAAACCAGAAGGAAAGAAGACCAAAAATGTAAGAAAAGGACCACAATAAAATTTAATTTTAGACTCGCAAAATTTCGCAGGTCGTAAATTTTTTGTATCACCTATTATGAATTTGTTTCCTCGCACGCACTGTTCGCCTCATACCACTATTCACCTCTCCAGCCATTGTTCCTTTACCGCCTATATTTGACTTATTGACGTTGTTTTTTGGTTCTTCCCATTTTATCCCTTGTAAGCTTTTGATTTTGGTTTTTGTAATTTTGCTGATAGGTAGTATATAAGCCCTCGTCAAACAAATCGCATTAACTTCAAGCCAATAATAATAAAATTGGTGGGAAGCTTTCAGCTTTCCCACTCTTTCTCATTTTCCTCCACTTTCCCTCAATTTCTCTCCCTTTCTAGGCTACCAAACACTCCTCTGAGGATGACAACTTAGAGGATGGTTGGGTAGACTTCTTTCATCCTTGAAGAGGAGGGCTGCTGGCTAGGGTTTGGAGGTAACTAATGGTTCTCTGATTTTAACGCACGCATTTATGGGTATTTATGTTCTATTTCTCTCAATCTAGGTTTAAATCTCTTAAATGTACCTTGATTAACCTGTATTTGGCAAGCTTTTAGGGTTCAAAGGGATGCTAATACAATCCACTCGAGATTCATTAGTTGCCTTAATAGCTACTGTAGGTAAATTTAGTGGATGTGCTTTTATCACGGGGAGCATTTATGTTCAAGAATGTCGTTTTCGAAAGGGAAAATCATAGGGTTTAGTTTTTAAAGCTAAATGAAGATCTGGTTCGGGAAATGACTATAGGTCATGCTCCTCAACACGAAGAAATGAATCTTAGGACCTCTCAGCCATTCTTAGACTCAAACCAAAAGAGCTCCAATGCTTCAAGGAGTTCTTTTTCTTATTTTTCTTCATTTTATTTTCATCCTGCAAACCACCAATTCTCATTGTTTTTACCAAAACCCTAAAATCCAAACCAAATTCACCATTTTGGCCTTCACTGTAAATCATTTGTACGAAGAAAACTCATCCCTAAGTTCGACCCTAGACCACTATACCGCAAAGAGTTTGCTACGACAAAGAGAGGGAACCCGATATAAATTTTGTTGATTCTGGAACACCTATTGTGGCACGAATCAAATGGCGTCGTTACAGGGGATGGTGCCTAAGTGCAAATGATGACCTGATGAACACTTGTGATCCTCATTATAAGATCTGGTGAATTTCCTTTTATTTTTCTGTTTACCGGTTTCCTGGCAGTTTGTCAATTTTGCTTCTCTGTTTATTTTTTTTTTAGTTAACATTACCCCTTTTGGGTATAATTGTTTTTCTTTTTTTCCTTGTTTTGTGTTTTCTCTGTTCGTGTCAGAGTACATGCTCCAAGGATTAAAATCCAAAAGTGTGCCGATTAAAGTCGTAGTTCTTTTAGGAGCCTAATACTAAATTGGAAATTAGTTTGAGGCCAATGGAATATCTAGAGGAAGAACAACAAAGTCAGCATCCCTTGGAGAGAAATCCAAACACATATAGGTCCATGAGGGACTATATAAACCCTCCATGGGTGAGTGCACCCTCCTACATGGTTCTCCCAAGAAATGCATACAACCCTAGTTTGGGGGAACCACACAAATTCCTCATGGGAACCAAGACCTCCACAGTATGCACCTCCTGCTTCTCCATATTATGCTTCAACTCCTCAGCCTCAACCACCACAGTCAACCTCTCCAAAGCCATCCTGAACCTCACCAAGCTAGTGGGTGACTTTGTTGAAGAGCAGAAGACATTCAATGCCCAATTAAGTCAAAGAATTCATACTATGGAGAACTCCCTGGACCAAAAATTAGATGGGCTTCAAAGTGAAGTGGGTCGTAATTTGACAATGATGCAAGGTGAAATGGATCAAAGAATTTGACAACCTTCGCTCAATTTCAAGGCTTGCTAATCGAACATGTTCATCAAAATAAGAAAATCTGTAAGCAAGAGCAGGTTCGATTGACACCAGAGCGGAGGAAAGCAATGTAAACAACAAGATGAACCAATCTCCCAGCATTGCTGTCAGACCGAGGAGGGCAAAGGAGAGGAACAAAGTGGAAGGAATCTCAAAAGCCTATCCTTCAACCAATCCCCATCAATTTGGATCCTAGTGCCATCGCTTCAACCCAAAACAAATGCACGCCAACAAAGATCCTCTCGAACCAAAGCAGATATCCCGTTTTCTCAATTGCAGCACAATCCACACCCAAAACTCCTAGGCCAATTCATCACTGCTTGTGCAAAACCTAAAGAAATTAGTGGCCTCTGTTCAAACCTTTGCCACTACATCAAAGACATTAGCAGCTGCTTACACTGCATGGCATAGCGGATGGTTTGGGTGTTGGTTCAGATTTGGAGCACCTGGACCTTAGCATTTCTACAAGCTCCATCAGTTCCAGTAGCCTCCAAAGGCTAGAAAAACTGGTTTGGGAGGAGGCTCGCCCCCCACTTTTTGTTTTAATTTTCCTGCTTTTATTTTATTTTATTTTATTTTATTTTGATTTAGTTAATTTTTATTTAGATTTTCTAATTTTAAGTTAATCTTTTGTAGGTTTTGATCGTTTCTTTACAACATAAGGCAAATCTTAAAATTAGGCAATCAGAAGGCAAATTAGTACATCATCAAACATCATTTTGTTGTTTGTTTTGCTCATAATATGCAGACGTTTCCATTTTGTTTATGATATATATATCAAATAATATATTTTTTAAAAAAATTTTTGAAAATATTTTTTATTTATATTATATAAAAATTTGCACGACAGAATTTCGCAGGATGCGAATTTTCGCAACCCCTCCACTTTTCACAGCTCAATTTTGTTTTGATCATAACTTTTTCATCCAAACTCCGTTTTGGGTATTTTTGGTACCGTTGGAAAGCTTAGAGAGTGTAGAATCCAAATATAGCTAGAAAGAATACTTTTGAAAATAATTATGAAGGTGTAATTTTAAAAATGCTTCAACTGGTCACTTTTTTCCTCTCTTTTCTTCTCCTAACTTGTTTATTGGAAGCCCAAATTGAGTGAATAAAGTCTCGATGAAAAGCTTGTGAAGTCTCCTATCCAAAAACGAGTACATCTCATCAAGGAGGTAGCACTTCCTTTCCTAACTTTCCAATCTGAACCCCATTACGGACAATGTGACATTTGGTTGGGGGAGAGTTACGTAAGGAAGCACATTTATTTATGTTTTTGTTTTTATTTTGAGCAAGCCCATTTTGTGATGTTCAGTGGCTTGCTGGTTGTTCTTTTGTGAAGCTGTTATACTTTACAACTTTCTTTTTCAAAAATCGCACCCATTTTTGTGTGTTTTGCCTAACTCAAGCGGTTTGAAAAATTGAAACACTGTCCAATTTTATTTATGTTAGATTGGTTCCATGCCTAATTGAGTGGATGATTAGTGAATCCTTGCTTCTTTTGACCTTTTCTTCCACCTCTAGCTAAATCCACACATCGCGGCACACAAAGTTTCTGAACAATAGGTCAAAACTTGTTAACCTCCTAAACATTGTAAAACCTATCCTAGTTTCGTTGACCACCTTTAATAGGTTAAGGACCCCCATGAATAGAAGGCCAATGTGTCTTTCAAAATAAAAGAAGAGAAAAATAAAAAGCAAAAAGAAAAAGAAAAGAAAAAGAAAAAGAAGAAAAATTACAACGCTTTGCCTTGAAACCCGAGCACGATCCAAGGGGTATATGGCGAAAGCCTTTAAAGCCTGGTGCCCTAAGCCAACTAGTTGGGAGCCACCGACTTAGTGCTCACTACACAGGTGGATGGGTGGAATTTAGCGAGTTGTAGGTGCTGGAGTCTCAAAATCATTCGAAGTCCGAGGTGAAACCTGAAGAGTTTGTGGTTGAAAGATCCTTATGACTTGATGCCCTAAGCCTTAAGTGGTTGGAAGTCATTGGTAGATCTCCGTTACATGGACTTTGGTGAGGTCGATTCCTCAAGATTGCACCCCCTACAACACAAAAAAGAGTTGTGGAATAAGAGAGGGTCCCCGATCTATTTAGGTTGGTTAGTGTCCTAGGTGGAGGCAAGATTTGGCTGGTGTGAGAGTGCATTTTCGCGCTATTGTTGAGAACCTGATCAAACAAACACTTAGGTTTCTCGTGGAAGTTTTCGTTGATTCACCAAGAGGGGAGGCTCTTTGATACTCAACTCTGTATGCCATTCAGTCTCTCGAGATAGTTATTAGGCAAGGGTTTCAGTGATTCTCATTGAGGGTTCGGCATTACTCATTTACAACCTTTTTGAAATACCATTTTTGTGACATAATTTTGATTTTGTTTTTTATTGCTCTCTCTTTCTTTCATTGCTGAGGGACTAGCAATGTGTAGGTTGGGGGTGTGATTAATGCTCAAAAAGTGCTATTTTGAATCCTGTTTATTGCAGGTTTTGAGCACTTTTTGTGTACTAATCATCGTAATTAACCCGATTTGCACATTAAGGTCTCGCTTATTCTATCGATCGCATTTTAGCTAATTTTGTACTTTTGGGTAAGCTATTTATGCCAAAATTGTTGAGTCGATCCAAGACGAAGAATTCGAGTCAAACTCAACATTACAAATCAGAAACTAGAAGGAAAGAAGACCAGAAAACATAAGAAAAAGGACCACAATAAAAATTTTGCAGGGTTGCAAAATTTTCGCAGGTTGCGAAATTTGCTTCCTGTGCGCACTATTCACCTCATGCCACTATTCACCTCTCTAGCCACTGCCTTCCGCGCCCGCTTGATTTGTTGGATCGTTGTTTCTTTTTGGTTTTCTTTCCATTTTATCCTTGTAAAAGCTTTTGATTTGGTTTTTTCTAATTTGCTTGGTTGCGCATATAAGCCCCTGCTGCAATCGTAATCGATAACTACCGCACAAATTAGCGGGAAGCTTTCAGCTTTCCCGCTCTTTCTCATTTTCCTCCACTTTCCCTCACTTTCTCTCCCTTTCTCGGCTACCAAACACTCTTCTGAGGATGACAACTCAGAGGATGGTTAGGTAGACCTCTTTCATCCTTGAAGAGAAGGGTTGTTGGCTAGGGTTTGGAGGTAATTAACGGTTCTTTGATTTTAACGCACGCATTTATGGGTATTTATGTTCTATTTCTCTCAATCTATGTTTAAATCTCTTAAATGTACCTTGATTAACCTATATTTGGCAAGATTTTAGGGTTCAATGGATGCTTATTGCTAGATCCACTAAGATCCATTAGTTACCTCTTATTAGTTTTCGTAGGGTAGATTTAGGGGATGTGCTTTTACTGCCGGGGAGCATTTATGCTAAGTAAATGCTGTTTTTCAAAAGGGAAAATCATAGGGTTTAGTTTTTAAAGCTAAATGAAGATCCAGTTCGGGAAATGACTATAGGTCATCCTCCCCAACGAGAGGAAATGAACCCGAGGACCTCTCAGTCTCCTTAGGACCTCAAACCAATAACCCAATGCTTCAAGGAGTTCTTTTTCTTATTTTTCTTAATTTTATTTTCAGCATGCAAACCACCAATTCTCATTGTTTTAACCAAAACCCCAAAATTCAAACCAAATTCACCATTTTGGCCTTCACTGTAAATCATTTGTACGAAGAAAACCCATCTATGAGTTCGACCTTAGACCTATAAGTACCGCAAAGAGTTTTGCTATGGTCAGAGGGAATCCTAGGATATAAATTTTGTTGATTCCGTAATTTACTCTCATCGTGGCACGAATCGGCTAGGAGCTCAGAGTCTCTCCCACCCCGGGATGATCGACCCTGGGGCCTCAGCCTTGATAACCTCCCGCTCCCTGAAACCCTTGCAGAGTAGAAGTCCTCTGCTTCCTCCCTAAGCTAGAAGAAGAAGGTTTGCTCTCCTTCCTCTTATCTTTAACACTCACATCCCGGATGCTCCATGTGTCGTCCACCTCCCTCTCAATGACCATAGTTGTCTTGACCATCAAGTCCACAAGCAGGAGATTGTGGGCTAAAAATTTGTTGACTAATTTTCCGACACAGCTACCAAAGACTAACTAAAGTCCCCGGTAATGGCACCAAAAACTTGTTGATCAATTAATGCATATATGAAAATACGGCCAAGGGAGTGAATGTGGTAAATACTCAAAAACTGATTTGAAACAAAAGTAAGTGTACTCAAAAACTGAAATGAAAAATATTACCAACACTCAACCCCTTTCCGCAAGTGCACGGGTCATACAAGTAATAAAGTGGACTCTCGAGTCTGGATATCATACCCACGAGGATGTGGAATAAAACCAATTTAACTGAAACAAAAACTTATTTAAAACTAATCCTAAAATTTACCAAAACAAACAACTACTTAATTCTAAAGTGTATGAAGAGAGGCACTAAGGATGGTGATAATCATTTAACAATCAATTTTCATTTCCTAGAAAGAACAAAATTTGTGAGTTCAATGCTGGATTTGCCCAAGAACAATGTAGTATAGCTTGGATTTCTCCATACACCATACATTTCACTAATTAGAGATCCATGTTCCTTGCAGACATGGAGTCTAACCGCCACTGTAGAATATAATCATCTTTCTAAAAATTAAGTATTTTTCCTTTCCAGTACTTCACACCCTTTTCTTAGGACTGAAGACTGCTTGCCCCCATAGACAAGATTATGCAAGTCTTCTCCAATCTAATTGGTATCTCGTCCTTCAAATCTAATAAAATATTCTATCTCCTTGATTAGATTTTTGCTAACACAGGATCAAGATCCTTTCATCGTACTATGAGAAACTCTGATTAACTAAATTGATACATCATCTAATTAATCCTCATACCACGAGTACATTAGTGATCTATCAAAGTAATTTTTCAGAGTTCATTAGTTCCAAAATATTAGTCTAACATGCCCCTAAGTAACTGCTCCATACTCTCAGGAATGTCCATCTCTGTGTCACTCAGAGGGCCCACCTGGAAATCGGAGCAAATAAAGCCCTTTTTGTGGGTACAAGCTACTAAGATTAAGAACAGTTCATTATATGAACAGTACCAATTATATAAAACCAGTCTTTAAACACACAAAATAACTAAGAATTTTCAAATCTGAATGTTTAACAATTAATCCCCACCCCTAGAGGGTGTTTAATGTTCCATTACTGGATTTCAATCATCACCAATCAAACAACAAGTAAGAAAATGAAGAAAGAAATCAAGAGACAATGAGTGAGAGAAAAATCCAAATTTTAGTTTCAATCTTTGTCTGAACAGTGAACAAACGCAATCTCGATGTACAAGACCGAAATCTTCAATACAACAAAATCCGTCTAAAACTACTCTGAGATCTACTAAAAATCAAAACCCTAAGCTAAACTAAAAAAAAAAGGGGTTAGAGAAGGTTTTAGAGAGAGAAACCCTAATGAGAGGTTTTCTCTCACCTTCCCGTTACCCTAAAAACCTAAAAAAACGAGTATTTATAGTCTTAGGGTGAAATGGGCTTGAAAAACATGCCAAAATATTAATTTTTGGCTTTTTCTAGTTTTTTCCAGCACTTGAGTCGCGACATCAGCATTCTGGAGGCCCAGCACAATGTCGCGACATAGTAGAACTTTATCGCGGCAAAGTTTGTCTAAAACTTTGATGCAACAAAAAAATCTCTGTTGCAACAAAAATCACCGTTAATAAAAATCTTTGTTATACAAAAAAATCTTGCTACAACAAAAATCTCATAATAGTAGAAAACTGTCAATGGCTAAAAGATTTCTTTGTTATAAGAGAAATTTCTTTGTTGCAATAGAAAATTCTTTATTGTAACAAAAAAAACTTTGTCGTGATAGAGATTTCTTTGTCGCGACAGAGATTTCTTTGTCACAACAGAAATTTCTTTGTTACAACAAAAAAATCTCTATTACAACAGAAAAACTTTGTCGCGAGAGAAATTTCTTTGTTGCAACAGAAATTTCTTTGTTGCAACAGAAAAATCTTTGTTGCAACAGAAAAACTTTGTCGCGATAGAGATTTCTTTATCGCGACAAAGATTTCTGTGTTGCAACAAAAATTTATTTGTTGTAATAGAAAAATCTCTGTTGCGACAAAGTTTTTCTTTGGCTTTGTCGTGACATAAAAAACTTTGTCGCGACAAAGTTTGTCTTCTAGCTTTGTCACAAAATAACCTGGGCTTGTCACGACAGTTTCGGCTTTGTTAATGCTTTGTCGTGATATTAACTGAAATATCACATAGTTTTCGTTTACCACTGCTTTTCTTCATCAACTTGTTAGGGCCATAACTTCTTCATTTTAACTCGGAATTGGGTGTGAGGTGTCATTGGAAAGCTCTTGAATATAGAATGCATCCATGAGTGGAGTTGAGCCATTTGATATAAAAATCTCATCTTCCCAATCGACGCCACGTGTGAGACATCTCTGCTAACTCTTTGGACCATGTTGCATCTTTTCTTACTAAATTACTTGCTTTCCATAAAAAAATCCTGCAAAACCAAGTTTAGAAGAAATGCTATGAGTTTTACATGAATATGGATATAAAAATACTCAAAATAGCATGTGAAATGAACTTAAAACATAGATGAGTTTTACACTTATCAAATGAGTCCCACAATTTTACCCCGAATGGACAATTTTAGACCATCCTCAAACTTTCTCACCTTGGCCATGTCTGTGGCCACATAATCATCAGCAAAACGGGCTAATTCAGTTAACTTAGCCATGTATTTGAGCACTGACATCGTCCCTTGTTTCAGTTCTAGGAACTCCAGAGCTTTTGCATGCCGAGTAGACGCCGGGAAATATTTGCCCATGAAGAGCTCACAGAACTCTTCCCACTTCATTGCCTCCAAGTTCCTTGAGGCTTTGACCCAATCCCACCATACTTGGAATTTGCCCTCTAGTTGGAATGCAGCTAGCCTTATCCTAATGGCATCAGAGGTGATCTCCATAGCCTCCAAGATCTTATCGACTTGTCGGAACCAATGATTCACTAACATCGAGTCCTTTCCTCCCTTGAAGGTTGGAGGATGGTGTGCCTTGAACCTCTGAAGGTTACTTTGCCCTCCTTGGCTCCTAGTTGCACTAGCTTGTGCAATGGTGGCAGCAACAACACTCACCTATGCAATGGTAGCAGTCGTAGCACCAATAGCCTCTATGAAGGCTTGCTGGTCAAAGGCCGGTGGTAGTGGGTTGTTGCTCCGCCCACCACCTCGACGTTCTCTTCCTTGACTAGCCATCTACATATGTCAAATAGAAACAAAGTTTTACATAGTATAAAAAGAAAATGGGGATCAAGTTTAAACTTTAAGATTTTTCCCCTTGTCTAACTAGTAGCGCATGTGCCAACCACTAATAGACCTCAATATCCCGAACTATCCCATTCATTCCTTTTCTGAACCCCAAGGTTATGTTTTCTAACCCTAGTGTTCCTCTTTTTCCATATACATTTTACCATGTATATAATTCACACAACACATAGCACACAATCATGTAGCATATTAGGACAACGTGAAATGCACAATAAATGTAATGGTCTAAACCCATGCCCATCAAGCCCTAGGTAATCGCATACCTATGCTCTGATACCAAGCTATGACGCTCCAAAATCCAAGGGTTTGTTAACCACACATCAACCCACGGAAAGCCTGTGGATATCGGGTAATTCGATACCACACCATTGTGTCCCATTTACCAGGATCCATAATTTAACTAAATCAAACAGAGTCTCCTTTGTACGGGGAGCTCTATCCAAAACCCAACCTGTACA
This sequence comes from Tetrastigma voinierianum, assembly GCA_016808115.1. Taxonomy (NCBI): domain Eukaryota; kingdom Viridiplantae; phylum Streptophyta; class Magnoliopsida; order Vitales; family Vitaceae; genus Tetrastigma; species Tetrastigma voinierianum. The sequence goes on along the minus strand of JAEQBH010000430.1, from coordinate 410,644 downwards.
ATATACAATAACATGCCCCATCCGAGGCCCAATATAACACAATGACCGCACGGTCCATTTATCCACATTCATATAAAAACATGTAAGACCATATGAGTTCAATTACAACTCTTTTACATAAAGGTACATGCCAAAATATTACAAAAATAATCATAAAGCCATAAGTCGGCTTTCTTCACTCTCGCGGCCTCGGATGAGAGCTGCCCACCGACGCATGTCCCGTGCCTGAATGTTATCCCATATAGGGTGAGCCACGCCCAGTAGAGTAATTCCTACATAGGCTATTCCCCACCTAAGTGCACATGCAATGTTCATCTTTGACACTTTTCACATTCACATCAACATGAAATGAGATGAGACTCACTCATGCACCATACCCGAGTCTTTATCGACTCCCACCACACAACGCAATGTCAATGTGTGATAAAATCTGTCATTGATGGATTACATCCAATGATCCTTTTCGAAACAAAATCATTTGTTTATAAACTAAAAGATTTTTAGATGTTAAACCTCAAATGATCATTACATATACAAAACCAAGTATCTTTTTCTGGCAGCGAATTTTCAGGGTCTCACCATAGGCTCTGCATGTCTTCTTACACTTTTTGGACTTTCACCGTTGGAGTGTATGAACTAGCATTGCCTTCCACCCGAGGAGTGTCTAGCCTCTTCTACTATTACCAAAGACAATTTTTCCATTTCCCGCAACAAGCAGGACTCGCGACTTTGTCCAACGGTATCGAGCCCACTCATCAATCACCAAATGCGGTGTTTGATTTCAACCATGCACTCACACCCATAAAATGCGATGTCCCCATGCATATGCAATGTGATGCACCGTTGCATGTCAATGTCATGTCACATATGTGATATTATGGACAATTTAGTTCATACATTTACCATATGTCACTGAATAATTCTATTACATGCCTATAATTTCCAAAACAAATATTCGAGTTCAATGTCAATATATAGCATGAATATATCAACATTCATCGACAACAATTAACCAAATAAGCCTTCCCCCAGCTTTAACATAAGGCCAAATGTGACATATAAAATGCTCCACAAAACATCCCTGGCTGCCTACTTAGGCCCTTAACTCTGCCATAAGTGACCAAACAATATGGCTGGGCATAAAAGCCTAGCCCCAAACACATAAGGGTAGAATTGACGAACAACCCTTAAATCAGACGAAACATTACTAAGGTATAAGTTGTAACACCAAATATGCCCTAACGGTTTTTCGACATGTTTAGAGTATTTGTACTTGGTTAAATGTTTACGTATTGAAATCTATTATGAAATTAAGCACGGAAATTTTATAAGATTAAGGACAAAATTGTAATTTGTCAAAAAAGGGAAGCAAGTCATAATTATTGATGAGAATAGAGGCCAAAGAAGCCACAATTTAGAACTTGAATACAATTAGTCAAAAATGAAAGACTAAAAACAATCAAGACAATTCACTTAAAATGGGTTTTATTTGAGCCAAACATGGCCTTATAGTGAGTTTTAGATAAATTGGTCTCATGTTTTGGGAGAAGAGGCATTAGAGAGAAGGGAAAGGAGAAGAAGAGAAAGAAAGATGGAGGGCCAAAGTCATTGATATGAGGTATGGAACTTTTGGTTTTTGGGTATGGAAACGACCTTTATTATGAATTCTATGAGATTTGGCATATCTTTTGGGTTTGTATGATGAGTTATTTTCTCAAACCTAAGTTTTGCTAGGTTTCATCTTAACTTAAAAATTACAAATGAGTGGATAAAACCTTAAATAGTACAAGAAGATCATGAGGAAATCCTCTTTGAGGATGATTCTATTAAAGTGAGTCCTTTGAGTTAGGGTTTAAGAATAAATCTAACAAACATAATGTTTAGTTGTATAGTTATGCCATATTAGAATGTCGTTTTGAGATTCATGAAAATTTGGAAGAAAAGATCTCATTGAAAGATGAATTAGTACGAAAGGAGATTATAAGATGGATTGAAATGGTTTTGTGTGTGTTTGAAGTGTAAATTGATTTGGTATCAAATATGAAAAAAATAAGGAGAAAACACACATTACAGGCATTTTTGGGTCATGTGTACGGTACACCTTGAATGTGTGCCAGTACCTTCGAACTGAATGTGTACCATTACCCCAGGGTATAGGTACACCTGTTCTGTCTTCAGTTCGATCAGTTTTATTATTTTGGCACTTTCTCATTTCTTATCCGGTTGAGTGATTCAAGTTGCCAATTAAAATAGACTTCAGAAGACAAACCTAAGAAATGGTTTCGTCAAATTCGAACTAAATTGGTCCAAAAATTCACTCAAAAGTGGGGCCCATTGTGCAACCCGATTCCTGCATCCGTTTGAACATAGAGTAGATAAGGTTGTTTGGACGTGTCTTTGAGGATTCACATTAGCTCGATTGGTGATTCCAGTTGGAATAGAACCTGCTTTTATATTTAAAGGTACAATATCCAGTGTCAAATATAGAGACAAGGCACTGGAAAATAAATATTTCAAACTGTCTCGGTAAAATCAGTCATGAGCTAGTTGTGAAAATGCCGCCTTGAAGTTTGGGCGATCCGATTGGACAATTCAATTCCCTGGGTAAGTAGATTATAGAAAATAATAATATGAATAGGTGAATTTACATGCTCATCATACCTTACGATTACATGGAATCACGATGTCAGTGAAGCCCAGCGTAATGTAGCTAAAATGCCACATTATAAAATATTAGTTTTGAACTCATATAATTGCCAAAAAACTACCTAAGACCGATTATTAAGCCGACGCTGCCTCATCACGGATGTGCCCGGTACTCCACAGTGTCTCCGGCACTCCTGATTGTACCAGTACTCCCCGATTAAGTGCTCGCACTCTGATTAGTGCCGGTACTCGATTGAGTGCTCGCACTCCCCAGTTAATGCCAGCCTCGATTAGTGCTCGACGCTCTGTCACTGTCAGTGCTGGCGCTCCCCCGTCTGACTAATGCTCTGACGCCCGATGCTGTACATGGTATCTTGGGTGCCATTATTGTTGTGTCACTGCTCATTAGTGATTAACTAGTGAAATTGACGATTATATGGTAGACTACGAATAGAGAATAAGAATAAAGATCTGAATGTACCTGCATGCATTCGTAGTACCTCTGGGTATAAATCTCTGAATAAGTTAAGCTAGTACCTACAGATGCTCTATATTTGATTGATTTTGTCAGTCTCGATTTAGTTCCGTGACACCTATGGGTACTCCTGTATCTGAATAAGTCCTGCCTCTGATTAAGAATCTGTGAAATCATGGCCGGGTACTCACGCATCTGAACAAGTTACATGATACCTTAGATTGCTCAGCATGATAAGTTACATGGTACCTATGGGTACTCCGGATCGATAAGTTCCTTAGTACCCGCGGGTACTCACGTATTTGATTAAGTTACGATGTAGTACATTACCCTCTTGACCTCAATATCTGAATAAGTCTGTAGTACTTAAAGATTTACTCTTGTATCGATTAAGTTCGTAGTACTCGCAGACCTCACCATGTTGATTAAAAGGATTCGCATTTCTCCCGGGTTATATGCTCTGAATAAGTCACTGTAGTACCTAAGGGGTACTCTTGTATCGATCAAGTTTCAGTAGTACCTACGGGTACTCACATGTTTGATTAAGTTCGTGGGCACGCCCTCACGGAGCCTCCTGTATCACGAATAAGTTACATCACAATATCTGAATAAGTTCCGTCCACATTATCTGATTAAGTTACTAGTAGTACCTAATGGTACTCTGTATTAGATTAAGTTCTATCTTGCCTCCACAGTTAAGTTCTATAGTACCTCACAATTTTCGTATTTCATCCAGGATTACGAGTATTACTAGGAGTCCTCCTGTATCTAATTAAACTCAGCCAGAAATTGCCTCACAGTACTCCCGTGTTAATTAAACAAGTATCGTCGATTAGTACCTGGGTACTCGTGTCGATAAAACAAGTATAAGAGTCTGCAGTGATACCTCTGGTACTCAGTATCGGTAAAACAGAGTATAAAATAGAGTGGTACTAAAAATTTTCTACCATTTATCAAATAAAATAAGTATATAATATGCACATTCCGACACATTACCTTTCACGGACTAATGTCATTACACACGATATGTATGCATCGATACGATCGACCACATGTGTGATACGATTATGATTAGTTCGACTTATTGTACCTCCCGAATTTTTAACACTTGCATGAGGATAAGATCGCCAAGACAAGTATACGTTACGTAATACATGTATGAATCTGAAATACATGTATAGGATTACATAATACGTGTAAAGAATAAGTTTCAAAATACGGTATAAGTTAGTAAAACGGGATATACTTCCGTGAAATTGCAAGTATAAAGATCCCAGTGGTATCAAGATTTTATGGTACTTTGCAAGTCACTTATTATGAACCAGTTCTTATTCACGATTACCGTTCCGTAATCTACGATGCCTACGGGTTTCAGAACCGGTCATAAACTCATTAGTATAAATTATAAGTTACGTAACTCTACGAAGTCCGGCGAAAATGATGCGTATAGTATATGTTGTAACTCTTCTGGAATTCATTGAAAATAAGTCTTTTATAAGTATAAGTCTGTATAAGAATAAGCTACATAACTCTATAGAGTCGATTAAACATAAACCTGTTATGAGCTTAAGTACTTGTATAAGTCCATGAAATATGAACCACATAGAAATTTACGATATCTTATTATGGTTATACACTTGTTATAATTTGTCAGTAACCTCCATGTATCTGTATAAGTTATAAGATATGTTTCCCACTAAAGCGTAAAAAACATGCGGAGTTTTAATGGTGTGAGTCTGTTACGGGAAAGGCGTGAAATAAATATCCAGCATCACAATTTGGGCAATACACTTGTAAAAGTTCTTGTGTGGGTTCTGTGCTTTCATGATTTGTAAATGTAAAAGTATAGTTTTGTGTTTGTAAATGGGACTCAGTTATATGTGTCTAGATTTTGATGGACACCACTACGGTGGTAGTTCTTTTGATTTGTATATAATATTTTGATTCGGTTATAAGATGTGGGCCATACCCACAAGTACAAGTTCTGTTTAAAAAAAAAAAAAAAAAATCAGGTAAAGAGTCCGGTCTGATCTACTTCGAACTCGATTGGATCACAAATCAGGTTGGTAGGATTTGAGGTGTGACAAAGTTGGTATCGAGCCTAGGTTTGTTGTTTTTCTGGAAAGTCTTTGATTAGGCTATACATATTGTGTGTTGGCCTAAATCAGAGTGTCCACATCCTGTGTATTGGCTAGAATGAATAATTGATCTGACTTTGAGTGGGACGGGAGGAATTAGTTACGTGGAGCTTTGTTGGCTCTGGTGAGTCAGCTCGACACGTAAAGGAACACAAAAGAAAGGATCGACATAAAGACGCTGAAGTGGCGGGTATGAATTTTGAGGACGAGATTCTTATAGGGGAGAATTGTAGCACCCAAAGTATACCCCTATGAGTTTCGACATGTTTAAGGTATTTTATAAGCCTAATTTGAATGTTTTAAGTAATTGAAATCTGAAACATGAAGTCAAAAACCGGAGAGATTTATAAAATTAAGGACAAAATTGTAATTTGTTCAAAGAGCTTAAAGTCTATAATTGATGAGAATAGAGCCCAATACAATTTGGGAGCAGGTCTAGTGATCAAATGAAAGACTAAAAAGCAAATAAGAGGCCAAATTTAACCCAAAAATGGGTTTTTTTTTATTTAAAATAAACATAGCGTAGTGGGATTTTTAAGACCAAATTGGTCTCATCTTTGGAGAAGGAAGCAGTAGAGAGAAGGGGGAGAAAGAAGGAGAGAAGAAGAGGAAAATGGAGGAACGAGATCAAGACGGCGGTATGGAACTTTGGATTTTGAGTATGGAAACCAACCTTGATTACTTGGTTTCTATGAAATTTAGCATATATCTTTGGGGTTTTGTACTGATGATTATTTTGCTCCAAACCTAGGGTTTTGCTAGGTTTCATCTGTAAAATTATAAGTAAGGTGGATAAAACCTTAAATAGTAAGAAGATCATGAAATCCTCTCTTTGAGGATGGATTCATGTTAAATTGAGAGTCTTTGAGTTAGGGTTTAGAATAAATCCTAACAAAACATCATGTTTGGTTTGTGTATGGGTCATAACCGATATTAGAATGGTTTTTGAAGTGATTCATGAAAGAATTTGGAAGAAAGATCTCCATTGAAAGATGAATTAGTCTGAGGAGATTATAAGATGGATTTGAAATGGTTTTGATATTGTGTTTGAAGTGTAGGGAGATTGATTTGGTATCAAAATATGGAAAAAATGGAAAGCACACATTCAAGGCATTTTCGGGTCATGTGTGCAGTACACCTTGAATGTGCAGTGCACCATCAGCCAGATGTGTCTTAGGTACACTTTAGGTGTCCCAGATTTTCCTATTCCACTCTTAGTTCCGATCAGTTTTTTCGTATTTTGTATAACTTTCTCATTTCTTATCCGATTTGAGTGATTTGGTGGTCAGGTCAAATAGACTTCAAGGAGAACCAAACCTAAAGAAATAGGTTTCATAAAATTATGGCTCTAAGTGGTCCAAAAAGTCACTCAAAGTGGGGTAGTATGCAAGCGATTCCTGCATCCGTTTGAACATAAAGTAGTCGAGTTAGCGGACGTATCTTGAGTTCCGGTGCTCCGAATTGGGTGATTCCAGTTGGAATAGAACCCTTAGCACCTTAGCTTTAAAGGAGTACAAATATCCAGTGTCAAATATAGAGACAAGGCACTGGAAAATAAATATTTCAAACTGTTCCTCGGTAAAATCGGTAAACCGACTAGTTGGCATGAAAATGCCATAACTTGAGTTTGGATGATCCGATTGGATTGATTCAATTCCTGGGTAAAATATATTCATAGAAGAAGAATAATAATACATGAATAAGGTGGCGATTACATACTCATCGCTGTACCTTACCCGTTACATGGAATCACGATCTGTCATGGAAACGCGTAATGTGTTTAAAATGCCTATTATAAAATAGTAAGTTACTAAACATATAATTGTAAAAACTACCTAAGACCAGTTATTGCTGCGCGCCTCCTTTGATTAGTACCCGGTACTCTGTTGCGTTTCGGCACTCCTGATTAATGCCGGTACTCTGATTGGTGCTCGACACTCACGATTAGTACTTGATTTACTCGCGGTTAGATGCTTGGCACTCGATTAATGCCGGTACTCTGATTAGTGCTACGGCACTCTGTCTACATCCAAGTGCTCACGGCACTCTGACGATTAGTGCTCTGACTCACCCATGCCAGCGCCAAATTTTTTTCCGGCACTCCATGCTATTATCTTCCGGCGACTTCACATACCGCCGCAAATACTCTTGGTCTTGTTATCGCCATCTCCTGTTCATATTATTAAGGAATTAAAGCAGTTACCGTAAGACTGAGCGAGGCAAAACCGAGCCGTGCTTTTCCATATGCCATTCCGTGACCTCAGGGCGCTCTATCTCTTGAATAAGTTACCTTAGTACTACGGGCCTCACATACGATTAAGCTCACGTAGTACCTACGGGTACTCACATGTCCCGAAAATGTTACGCCAGTACCTCACGGGTACTCACGCCATTGGTCGGTTAATCACGTCTGCGGTTGGATTCCGTGGAAATGCCTATGGGTACTCTGTATACGAATAAGTCACGCCTGCGATTAAAGTCTGGTACCTTGGTACTCCGCATCGAACGAGTTAGCCAGTAACCGGGTACTCTGTCACGAACAAGTTACGTAGTACCTGCAGGCACTCCCGATCGATAAGTTCCCTTGAGCCCTTACGGGTACTCATGTTGATTAAGTTACGTAGTACCTACGGGTACTCACGTATCTGAATAAGTCTGTAGTACTAAAGTGCTCTTGTATCCCGATTAAGTTAAAATTAGTATTTTCACGGGTACTCCTATATTTGATTAAGTTACGTAATTACCTCGTTCACTCCTGTATCCCCGAATAGAATCTGCATTTTCAAAGATTTTCTTGTGTAAATGAGTTCATGGTACCTCTGAGGTACTCTTATCATTTGGTAAAGTTGCATTTCAAGTTTTTCATGAACAGTTATCATATGTCAAGATAGTTTAAAAATCATGTGAGTTAAATTGTGGTACTAAACTAATTTTTCTGTATTGGATTAAATTCATGCACCTCGATTAAGTGTAGTACCTCTGGGTACTCGTATTTCATCAGGATGGTACAGGGGTACTCTTTGTATACGATTAAACTCTGTAGTACTGCAGACACTCCCATTAGTAAAACAAGTATAGAAGTCCCGGTAGTACCTACGGGTACTCTCGTATCGGTAAAACAAGTATAAGTCTCTGTGATACCTACGGGTACTCCCGTATCGGTAAAACAAGTATAAGTCTAGTAGTACCTAAAGACACTCTGGTATAATGACAGGATACCATATGGAAGCCAGGCTGGCGCACTGCGGACTAATGTCCATTACGATGTCTACATCGTGCGTCGACCACGTATGTGTCTGATTATGATTAGACGACTTATTGTACCTACGGTACCTTGGCACAGGATAAGATCACATGCAAGACAGTATACGTTACGTAATACATGTATGAGATCCCGAAATATATATAAGTTACGTAATACCGTATAAGAATAAGTTCCGAAATACCAGTATAAGTTCCGTCAAACCGGATATCTTAGTAGTATAAGTATAGAATCTGAAGTACAATTATAGTTTTTGTAGTACTTTAAGTACTTTCATTATAAGGAATAAGTTATGATACGATGCAGATTAAAGTAATCTCTGCGATGCTAGAATTTCCTGTAGAACCGATGTAAACTCCAGTAGTATAAGTATAGGATTCTACCTTAACTCCTCTGAAGTCGGCGAAAATAAGTCATTATGTATATGTTCTATAACTACTAAGGGAGTCCCGACTGAAAATAAGTCTGTTATAAGTATAAAGTCTTATTATAAGAATAAGCTACGTAACTCCCAGAGTCGATTAAACATAAGCTTTGTGCCAGGCTTAGATATATAAGTCATGATATAGATACATGAAATTCCCGATGTCTGATGGTTATACACCTTATTATAATTGTGTATATGCATGTGTATCTGTATAAGTTATAAGATATGTTTCCCAACCCCAGCGTAAAAACATGCGGGTTCAATCGTGTAGGTGCGGGGAAGGCGTGTGACATCCGCGCCACAATTTGGGCGACACACTTGTAAGGGTTCACTACATGTAGGTTCCGTTACTTTCGATTTGTAAATGTAAAAGTATAGTTTTGTGTTTGTAAATGGGACTCGATTATATGTGTCACAGATTTTGAAGTGGACACCACTACGGTGGTAGTTCTTTTGATTGTCTATAATATTTTGATTCGATTTTATAAGATGTGGGCCATACCCACAGTCTGAGGGTCTGTTTATAAAAAAAAAAAAATCGGGGTAAAGAGTCCGATCCACGAGTCTACTTTTCGAACTCGATTCGAATCAGCCCGTCGGGTTAGGCGGGTTTGGGTTGTGACAAGGAGTGTCACCCAGACAACACTTAAATAGGCCTAAGCGAAGTCCCAGGGTAGAGTGCTGTCAGAAACATCCTTTAGAAATCGACCCCGAATAGCTCTAAGAGTAGAATCAATGCCAAACATTCCTTAAATCAGCCCTAAACAACCCCTAAGGGTAGAATTAATGTCAAACATCCTTTAAATCAGCCCCAAATAGCTCCTAAGGGTAGAATCAATGCCAAACATTCCTTAAATCAGCCCTAAACAACCCCTAAGGGTAGAATTAATGTCAAACAACCCTTAAATCAGCCCCAACGGCCCTTAAGAATTAGAATTATTCTCAAACAACCCTTGATCATTCCCAATAGCCCCTAAGGTAATTAATTCCAACGATCAGCCAAATCAATACTAAACAGCCTAAGGGTGAGTTAATGCCAAACAACGCCAAATCAATCATACCACGACATAAGGGTAAGTGTAAACAACCCCTTAAATGTCCGGTCCCCAAACGGCCCCCCTAAGGGTAGAGTGTGCAACGGCCCTTAAGTATTTGAAGCATTTTAAAGGTAGAATTAATGTCAAGCAAACCTTAAATCGGTCCCCTGACGACCCTTAAGGGTAGAATTAATGCCAAAGAACCCTTAATCGGCCCCAACGATTTTTAATCCTGAGTAGATTAATCAAAGTAGGAAGAATCCTATCTCTTGGGCGTGGTAGAACGAAGGGGTCTCGAGAACACCTCTGGCTCGAAACTTTGATTTCCCCAAATCTCCTTCTTTGGATCTTCTATGAAATCTCTCTTTTTTTTTTTGTACCCACACGTAGTCCTAGTCGAGATGATGAACTTTGGTTCTTGGCTCGACGAATTTCAACCAACGAAACTCTCTAGATCATCGAAAGAAGTATTTGGCTTCTCCCTCTTCTCTTTACAGCCAAACAGCAAAAAATGGGCTCCTTTTCTCCCAAAAATCTCTTTTGTATAACCTTATCCACAACTTAAAGGCTTAGCCCACGTCGTGTCACGTGTCCCCTACTTATTTGGGTCCATTTACGCTCGAAACAATTTATTTAAGTCTCGGCTTAAGTTCGATTTATTTTAAAATTAGCTTTATGATTATTTTCCTTTTAAATTTTTCTTAAAAATCATTTTGGGATCAATAGACACTCATCGCCTAAATCATGAAAATCAACTATCTAAAATCTGACGAAATTTGTCTAGGTAACTGGGTTGTAGTAAAATCCAATAATGAGGTTTGTTTCATCATCTGATATCTAGAAAATTTTCAGGTTTGGAACCTATACTTTTACGGCAATTTACTGTTTTGCCCTTTTTCGAAAAAATTCAAATTTACCATGGTTTTACAGTAAGAGATTTATTTGCCAATAGAAGAGTAATAGTTGTAGGATTAGCCTCTCCGAAACCAAGTTTCCTGAAAATAGATGAAGGCATTAGATTAATACTAGCACCAAGATCATAGAAAGCTTTTTCAAAGATTGAATTGCCAATTGAACAAGGTATAGTAAACCTCCTTGGATCCTTGAGCTTTAGAGGCAATTTCCTTTGAAGGATATGCTACCTCCTCGGATAAACATGATCATGTGCTTAGCTTGCTTTTGTTTGTGGGGATGTCTTTCATGAATTGACATAAAAGGGCATTTGCTCGGTATGAAGTCGTAACGATCTTAATGTGTTGCTTTTTGAAAATCTCCATGAACATAAATTGATTTGTCTGACTTGTTCTTCTTCCAATCTTTGAGGATGAGGAGACCAGTTAGATCATAAACCAGCATTCAACTCAATTTTTCTTGGCTTTTTACTTGTTGAATTTTTCAACAGCTTCTTAGCTTTTCAACATTTATAGCACTGTTTTCAACTTCTACTGGATTTCCTGTAGAATTCTTAGCATTTTCTTATGATTTCTCTTCATCATTGGCTTGGACTAATTTTTCCACTGTTTTTCCATTTCTAAGGGTACTGGCTTTGCAATGTTCCTTCCCATATCTTCTTGGATTCACCTCTAAGGTGCTAGGCAAGTTGCCTTGTTGCCTCTTATTGAAGATGGTAGCCATTTGACCCATTCGAGCTTCTAAGTTTCTAAGTTGAGTGTCTTGATTGGTAAGAGAGGTTCTTGTCTCATTAGCAAATTGAGCTTGAGACTTGCTCAATTCCATTTGGAACTTGGCTAACTCACTCATGGTGTCTTTCAAACTTGCTTTCTTTTCTTGGAGGGGTTGAGGCTTTGCTTGCTCCCTAGAATGTATTATATTTGGATTATTTCTCAAATAAAGGTTAGGTAATTCCTCCACCCCGGATTAAAGTTGTTCGAATATGGGTTTAATTAGAGGTTGAGAACCTTTCGGATATGAACACCTTCGAAGCGGATAAGCCAAGTTCCATTGTTAATCTTGGATCAGGATCCGTAAATCCGCGAAGAGGTGCTGGATCATTCTGCCGTGTTGAATCGATTAAATTCTTGTGAGGCGACGATCTGTTAGGTTATCATCTAGCTCATGTTCAGTGGTTTCTTAAGATTGGAAACCGCTGGTTGACAATTGTTAATGGCGATATTACCCAACAATTGATAATCTTAATTAGCACTCTTGCTCATCAAGGCGCCTCCAAATGGAGCGTCCAAGAGAGTTCTAGTAGTCCCAATCAAACCATTGTAGAAATGATGCACTTTCATCCATTTTCTAATCCATGGTGGGGGAACTTTCTGAGGATTTTTTTTATTAGCCCCATGCCTCATAGAAGGTCTCTCCTTCAAATTGAGCAAAACTATGTATTTCAATTCTCATCTTTGCCACTTTCGTCATAGGGAAGAACTTCAAAAGGAACTTGTGCACCAAATCATCCCAAGTAGTGATGGAGTCGGGAGGCTTTGAATTTAGCATATGTTTTTCCTTGTCCTTGAATGAAATTGGGAAAAGTCTTAGGTGAAGTGCATCATCACTCACTCTATTATACTTCACCATATCACATACATCCAAGAAATTAGAAATATGTGTGTTGGGGTCTTCATTTGGCAATCCTATGAATTGAATGTCTTGAATCAATTGAATGTCTTGAATCTCGAAGTTGTTTGCTTGTATAGCAGGTTGCCTAATCACCGATGGGATGCCAGTAAGAGAAAGAGCATAATCTCTCAAAGCTCTCTCAAATTCCTCCATGGGAGAGGCTGACTAGGGCACGCTTTCCCCACTTGTAGATTGGATGTCTATCTCTTCTCATTCTCTAAAACCTTCAACATTCTCCATTGATTGATGCTCAAATTCAGTTCATTATTTCTTGCCCTTTCTAATTCATCTCAATGTTCTTTCTAATTCCATGTCCAAGGGTACAAGATCTTTGTCACTAAAATTTCGCATAAATCAAATGGTACCTAAAATTTAGCAGGAAGAGACGAAGAAAATGTCAAAATCTAACAAAAGCTCAAACAAACAAAGAAAAAAAAAATGCTTGAAGTGCAAGAAAAACACTTAGTATCAATATTAATACAAATTGTCGACTCCCCAGTAACGATGTCAAAAACTTGTTGGCTACTATTTATGTTATGCAAATCAATATGCTAGTGTATGAGCCTACAAGTAATATAATGGACTCAATAAGTCCGGATATTGTAGCACGGGGAGTTGGGTGCTAATACTAAAATTGGGAAAAATTCTCTTATATCCAAGCTAAGTGAAAGAGGGATTCTAAGATTGCCAAAAACAAAATGACTTCAAGGAAAAACAAGATTAGAAATCTTTATTGGAGAAATCTACTAGACTAAAGGCCCTAGGATTTTGATGTAAATGGATAATCCCCGAATATTAGGATGAAATTCCTCTTACATAGTCAATTGGAACACATGCTCAAGGAAAGTCTCACAAAATTAATCAATAGCCTCTCTTGAAAGTTAACGATCTATAAAACCCGGGAAAAATGCAATTTTTCTGAAAAATGGCAAAACGGTAATTTGTCGTTGTAGTACAGGTTGAAAACCTGAAATTTTCTATATCTCGGATGATGAAACGAACTTCATCGTTGGAATCGTCTAGCGAAATCTAGCTACCCAGTCGAATTTCGTCGAATTTCGAGATAGTCGAAATTTTCACGTTTTTCGAGGTGACGGGTGTCCTGTGGACCCCAAAAATGAGATTTTTGAAGAAAAACTTGGAAGTTGGGTAATAATTAATTTGAACTTGAACCGGGACAAAATAAATTGTTTCAGGACAAAAACAAATCGGAACAAAAGGAGACACGTGGCGCAACATGAGCCACGTGTTGGAAGTATAAAAAGGGACAAAGATATTTTGCACAAAATATCTCCCATTTTGGTGTTGGAGAAAACATTAGAGAGAGAGAGGGAGGGAGAGAAGCAAGGTGTTCTTTGGCGATTCACGGGGTTTCGTCAGTCGGAAGTCGTCGAGCCTAGAGTTAAAGTTCTTCGCCTCGACGAGGGCTACGCGTAGGCACCAAAAAGGAGTGATTTCATCGAAGATCCACAGGAGGGGATTTGAGGAAATCAAGGGCTTCGAGTTTAGGAAATGTTTGAAGGGTTCCTACGGTTTCTACTACGCTCCAAGAGATAGGGATTCTTCCTACTTTGGTTTTATTCCTGTTTTTGGGCTGATTTTGGGATTGGTTGTGGGATGGTTTTATGCCATGTTTATGGCGTGTTTTTTGGCCTCAATTGGGAGGATATTGTGGCTGGTGGACAAGGGCTGTTTCGAGTCAAAATGGATTGTACTGGAGCTACCAAGGAGCTCTCTGGCACGCAAGTTGTGTAGCCCTACACCCCTTTAAGCCTCCAACTTTGGACAGTCATATCTTTCTCGTCCGAACTCTGATTCGCACATTCTTGGACTCTATGGAAATCCCTTTGAGTCTATAATCTGACCATATTCCTATGGATAGCATTTGGTTCTCACATATTTACTGAAAATTAATTGTTGCACCAAGTGTTCTATTGTATGGACATGTGATGTGAAAATGACCCTCCATTCTGCCCTAAGTTTGGGACTGATTTTCAGTCGGGAAAAATGGGGAAATTGGACTAGTGACCCCCATGTAAATTGTAGCTGCATCAGTTAACTTGATGTTAGGCTTTTTAATCACCCCAATTGGACCTCTAGAACCCAAGTTATGGTCCATTTTCTGGGACTGCCACAGGCTGCCCTGTTTTGGCTAAACCTACTATTCATATTTTTGGGACTGATTTTCAGTTAGGAAAAAATGAGAATTTGGACAAGTATCCTTCAAGTAAATTGTATCTTTATCTGAGAACTTGATGTTAGGTTTTTGAATCACCCAAATCGGATCTCTATAACTCAAGTTATGGTCCATTTTTCGGGACTGCTACAGCTTAGGTTGTTTAACAGTTTGTGTCCAGTTTTTTGGACTGTTAGGGGACTAGTTTCTGCACTGAGTTAAGAACTATTTTGTGGTCTATTATGGATTGCTTCGGGGGCCATTATGTGACTTGTTTGAGTGTGTCATTATTTGATTAAGAGTGACATGTTTGGATGTCAATATGTGTGTTCAAATATGTTGGCATATGATGAATTGGTGTGTGCAATGGCCATGATATGGCTTGATTGTGAGTGTGCCACTACTTGACAATGTAGTGACCTGTTTAGATGTCAATATGAGTACTCCAACGTATTGACATGTGATGAATTGTTATGTGCAATGGCCATTACATGGCTTGCTTGTGTGGGTGTCATTGCTTGATCATAGAATGACATGTTGAATGTGAATGTTGGTATATGTTTTCATGATAGGTTGACATGAATGAAATGATTTATAGAAGTCATATGTAGGTGATGTGATTGTCCATGACATCGGTAAATGGTGTGGATTGTGTTGTCCATGTAGCATTCATTATGCATGTGACATGATATAATAGTATCTTGCATTGCATATGCACGGGGACATCGCATTAAATGGGTGTGAGTGCATGGTTGGTAAATCGACACTGTGTTTGGTGTTCGATGGTATGTCGTGAGTACATGGTAGATTAACACTGTGTTTGGTGTTCAATGGTGAGCTCGGTAATGGGACAACGTCCAAAATGAGTCTCATGGTTGCATAGCATGAAAAATACGTGTGTTAGGCATAGCAAGAAGGGATAGATACCCCCTATGGTGAAAAACCCGGTAGTTGCGGTTAAACATGATCACCGGCGGTGAAAGCCCGTAAAAATGTTGGGAAGGCGTGCGGCGTCCTGCAGTGAAAACCCGAAAATTCGTGGCCCACAAATACATAAACACACGGGTTTTACTAAATAAATGAACATTGGAGATTTATCCAATAGGTTATGATTTATAAAACAAAAAAAAAAATGTTTTGGAAAAAGGGTCATTGGATTAAACATCAATGACGGGTTTTTTCACACTTGGCATATGCATGTGTGAGGGAGTCGGTTAAGACTCGAGACATGGGGCATGATGAGTCTCATCTCATTCATGACATGTAGTATTCCATGGTAGGATTGCATATTTTATGTGGAATGTGATATGATGTGATTATGGCATTGCATGTGCACTTAGGTGGAGAGTAGCCCTTGTAGGAATTATTCTCTATTGGGCATTGCTCACCCCGTCGTGAGACCCCCTTTCAGGTACAGGGAGTGTGTGGGGAGACGGAGCTTACTCGAGGTTGTGATTTTAATTGATTCCTTGGAAATCATTTAAGGTTGTCGCAAATGATTATTGTATGATTTGAGATGTTTACAAGTCTATGTTATACCTTTGGATTTTAGAGTTCTTATGTTGAGCATTATAGTGCAACTAAACTTGTTTAGGAATTAAGATCTTATAAGGAATTATTTGAAACTGGATTGAACTTTTAGAAACGATTAATAAGATAATAGATCTTGGAATTTGGGATTATACTTAATGTTTTAAATAATGGAGACATAAAGAGACAACTTTTAAAGGAGGTTTATTACATCAAGCTTACGATCTACCCTAAAAGGATGCAAAAGTATAAATATTTAAGACAGAATTTTGATGGTCATATATGAAGTAAGGTATTACATTATTTGTGACTTTGGGTTTAGTGTGATTGTATATGGAGGGTTGTATCAAAGACCTAATAGTACTTTTAACTACTTTATATTTCTAAATGAGTGTGAAACTTATTACCATGGATTTATGATAGGGTTACTAAGAACCTTAGTTGATGACAATGTTTCATTATGATGGTTTGTTTATGGATAAAGTCTAATAATTTTTCTATTAGACTAGCTTCTCGATATTAAGGAGATTTTAATAATGTATGAAATATTAGATTCTATGGTATGTAATAAGAATTCTTATTTTACTTTTAGATTTTGATAGTGCTAAGTTAGTTTTGATAGTAGCTTTCATGTACTTAGACTAATGACTAATTGAGGAAAATGTCCTTAAGTTGGAAATATTTGATGAGATATATTGTTTTAGACTTGGAAAGTAATCAGAATGAGTTCTTACTTTTGGTTAAATTTTCTTGTAGAATAGTTGTAAGCTAGCAATGAGATTATATCTTCAGAAAGGTTTATGGTAGAAGTTTATGATCCCCTATGTGTTATGATCATATTGGAGAAAAATAAATAAATAATTAACACATGAACTTGTATAATTGACTACTGAAAGGATAGTCCTGATTGAAGAGAATTTGGAAGAAAATTAAGGTACACACAAGTGTTATGTTGATAATCCCAAGCAATATTCGGTATTTGAATTTGGTGATTATGTTATCTTAAAGTTTGCTTATTGAGTTAAATTGAGATATTTGGAAATTTGAAAATCTGTTGAAAGAAAACTACATCCTTGATTTGTGGGCTGTTTGAAATATTAGAAAGTAGGTACCTTAGCATATAAAGTAGCCTTGCCCACTATACATCTAAGATTCATAATTTGTTTTATATTTCGACCTTGAAATATGTTTAGTGCTTCTCATGTTGTGAAGTTAGACCTATTTAGATTTATGAGGACTTGACCTATGAAGAGTGTCCATTCAAATAGGATGTGATGAATAAGGTTCTACGACATCTGTTGTCAAGTTGTTAAAAGTCTATAGATCATAGTATCTAAGAGGCCACTTGGGAGTTAGAAGAAGAGATGAGAGAAAAGCATCCTCAATTATTTCAAGACTCTAGTAAGTCAAGTTTAGAGGACTAAACTTTTATAAAGGAGGGGAGAATGTAACACCCAGGAATTTGTATAGGTATAAGTTAGGAATATGTGTGAGAGAGAGATTTGTATAGGTATAAGTTACGGAAAATAATAATGTGAAATTTTTATAGGCTATACGTTATGAAAATAATAATAATGATAATTAGATTAGACGTTATGGAAATAATGATAATTCAATTAGGCGTTATGAAAATAATAATGGTAATTCAATTAGTAATTAATTAATTACTTTAATGAAAAAACGTTATGAAAATAATGGTAATAATTAATTAATTACTTTAATGAAAGGACATTATAGAAAACAATAATGGTAATTCAATTAGTAATTAATTAATTAATTTAATGAAAAGAGGGAGTAAAAGGTAATTTTCTAATAGATACCCTAGTATAAATTGGAATAAAGAAAAAATTCTTTCTATTCTTCTTTGAGTTTCTCTCTAATTTGAGTAGAATTCCGAGGACCGTACGACTTTAGATATAGGGTTTGAAGAACAAATTTCTCTGGTAAGATCTTCCTCATTTTATTTTTCTGAGATTTCTTTGATGTAGATTCTTTAATCTTCTTCGAGTTTAGATCAACCACAGAAGAAGTGATTTAGATTTCACCCTGGATTTGTAAAAAAAAGAAATAAAATAAAATAAAGTTGCTATTTGTCATATTGAATTACTTTGAGTATGAGAATGAAAATGTATTTAAGATATTTTGAAAGAAATAATGATAAACAAAATAGGATAAATTTGAAAATCTTTGAATTTTGTATAAATATATGTATTTGATAAGTATTTAAATATATATGTATATTTTGGCAAGTAAATATTTTTATTAAGGATTAGAGATTTTATTAGATAAGGAATATGATTAGAATAATTATTTACTTAATTATAGGAAATAAATACATATATTTGATAAGATCATAAAAATAAATAAATTGTTAAAATAAGATCAGAAAGGAATATGAGTTTATAAATTGTAAAACTATCTGAATTCAAATAGTTATCATTTGAACGGTTGTCGATATGTTTGAGTGAACAAAAAATAATATAATTGTTAAAATATAATTATAAGTTTTAAGAATAAATAAGTAATGATGATAGTCTCTTCCTTATTATTTTAGGTGAAATTCTTCGGATTAGCTCTTTAAGCTTTTGAAAAGATTACTCCTTTGAGGTAAGGGATTCTATCTGACACTGAGAAAATTGTATTTTACATATGTACGTGTAAGGGATATTAATGCAGATTAAAAAAAAATTGTTTGTTTTTACTCATTTGAGGATGAAAATTGTTTTAACTTAATTATATATAATCTTGGTTTATGAAAAGTTTTACTTGTTTTATTTATTTGATTATCCATGGATCAAAAAAGTAGTTTTGTATGATTGTACTTTTGAGATTTGTTTTTTGTTCTGAAGAAAATGTGGAGATATGATGTTTTGTAATTGAAATTTTGAATGAAATGTTGACTGCAGTTGGATTATTACTGTCACGGGAATAATAGTTGATACTATTTGGCCATTGTCAACGGGATATAATAGTTGACACTATTTGGCCCTTATCCGCGGATATAATAATTTGACACTATTAGAAGCCCTTGTCAGCAGGGATATAATAGTTAGCCTTTACATTTTCTTGGTGGGAATGTAATTGATTTGAACCCAGGCCTCTAGGAGTTTGGTTAGAGGTTACTAGTACTGGTAGTGTTTGGTTCCACGTCCACCTTAAAAGGAACAATTCGGCCTAACCACCCATTTGAAAGTCCCATAAGCTGAGCACCATTGATATTGATGACGGAGAAAATATATTTAAAATGTATTTGATTTTGGTTTTGATATGAAAGTGTTTGGTCGAAATTTGATATGAAATTGTTTGGTCACATTTGATGGCCCGATTTGAAATGGATGTGAGAATGTTTGAGTATATTTTGTTAATGTTCAAACTTATTTTGAATCAAAGTTTTGATGAAAAACATCTACTATTTGTTTATATGATTGAAAACTTTTTGATCCATGAAAGCGTATTAGTATTTCTTATTGAGCTTTAACTCTTTTGCATTCGTTGACATATTTTCAGGTACTTTTAGTTTCACGTGATGAGTGATGGCTGAGTTTGGGGTTCGTCATCATTAGGATTGATTAGAACTTTATGTTGGATCATGTTGAACTCATAAGTTCATGTTTATGTGAAATGTTAGGTTTTGAAGGTTAATTGAGAAAGTCACTTGGATGAACATTCCTTTTTATATTAGTACAAAGTTGGATTTGAGAGATCTCAAATATTGTTATATTCTGAACAACTTTATATGACATGCATAATTGAGATTTGAATATTTAGAAGTAATTTTTATCGGCATGAAATTTTGAATTTGGAGAATTTATGAATTTAGAAGGTTGCGCATTTACTCTGAATATGTGATTGGTAATTGGACAAAAATTCAGTTACAAAAAAGGTTAGTGTTGTTTCACACTTCAAACCTTCAGGCTGAAGGCTTGAGGGTGTGAATTGACAATCATGCCCTTAAGGTGGGTTTCGGGGCATGACATCTAACCTCTTTCGCACTTCTCAAATCTTATAAAAGGTCACAAAACATATTGAAGATGATCAAGAATCAATATGAATTTGCAAAAACATGAATCAATGAGCAATTAACAACAAATTGACCAAGGAGATAAAAATCAACACATTAATATAAGGTTCATATCTAAATTACAATCAAAGTCCTAGGCTATTGAATTAGAACATCATTAGGAACTAATACAAAATAGAAGAAATTAAAAACATGGAGAAAGGAGAAGAAGAAACTCTAATTTGATGATGGTCTTCAATCCTTGCTTTCCTTCTCCTTCCAATCTTCAAATCTTCAAGAATAATTCCAAGAACACCTCTCAGCTCCCAAAGACAAAGGTACAATTAAACAAAAACCAAACCCTAAGTTGATTATAAACAAAGAGGAGAGAAGCCCTTGGAGAATGTGCTCTCCCTTAAAGTTCGAAACCTAATTACCTAAAAATGAATGTTTAAATATTGTATTGAGAAATAGGCCAAATTTGGGTCAAAAAAAGGAAATATTCTTCAAAGGGTCGCCGACCTTTGTGAAGATAAATGGGCATTTGAGCTCCAACAATCATGTTGTTTTGTCACGATAAATAGATCCTTTGTTGCGACAAATACCAAAAATTTTCATTTGATGTTGACTCAAGTTCAGACTTTTGAAAAAAGTAATGGAAACCCAAGTGAATTATTTCATATTCGCATCACTTTATAATCTACTTTTTTTTTTCTTTTCACAAGAGTGGTCGGATTTAGCTTTTAAAAAAAAAAACTAGGGGCGAGTCACTTATAAACTTGTTCATTTTTTGGCACGCAAATGGAGGCTTTTATAAATGTCACCCATCCTATGCTCTTTATTCAGTGAAGGTGGTTTTAACTTAAAAAATTATAATGCAATAATCAATGACTATAATATTACAAATTTGTATAACTATGGTATTACTAATGTATATACCAATGTGATTTCAACATATTAATTTGGATATTATTTTAAATTATATTAATGATTTTTTTTAAATAACCTATTTTATGTCCCAAACTCAGCTCATGGCTGAATTTTGGCAAAAGAGGAAAATGTGGGACAGTTCTAAAGATCTGAAAGTAATTTGATGGAATTCAGTCATCTTTTCCTTTTTATTATATATCGACTTTACTTTTTCTTCCTTCCTGACTCTCTCCCTCTTGATGATGGGACCTTAATAGAAATATATTTCTAGAGTGAAAACCTAATAAATATTTATTAAATTTTCCTTTTATTTTTTTGTCTTTTTCATTGTCTTTCACTTTATTAGTTTACAGTATAATCTAGTTGTATGCTCTTTTATTCCAGTTTTTTTCTTAATTATAATTTCAATAAGCTATATGCAAAGTAAAATGATTTGCATGTCATATGAAGTATAAAATTTAAGAATCACTACTAGAAAAATGAGCTATAGTGGCATAACTATAGCAGGGGTCATTAAAACTTGAAACTAAAAATACATATTGCCACAGTTATTGAATGCATGCGGCAAAAAAAGTTCTCAGTAACCCGTCCTATAGTTGCATAAAACATACAACCGCTACCATAGATAGCCCAATATACTGCGATAATGAGCTTTGACCTCACAATCATAAAGCTTATGCCTCCATAAATCTTTGCCCCTTTCATGCTCACCATCTCTCTCGATGAATTTGGACCCTTCGACAAAACCTCTCTGGCTCATTTGAGGCGGTCAAGTCAATGTGTCAAGCAACAAAGGCACTGATTGTGACTTGATTTGGCGCCACTCACTCTCTTTGCTCACGATGGAATGTTGATCGATGGACGTTGACCTTTCGATGAATAGTGAGCGAAGGAAATTTCTTGTTTCGATTTCAACATTATAAGTTTTTGATTTGATATGAGTTTTTTTATGTCATGGCGATGTTCCTTTGTTGTTGTGCTTGTGATTTTGTTCCCCTTGATTCATCTTCGCCTCTGAAGAGATTGGGCGATGGTAACATTTTTGCCACACAAAATCGTGCATCGATATTTTCCTTAATCTCATTCCCTCTACCTTTGCGTTAAAATGCGTTTTCACTTTCTCTTGCCTTTCTTTATTTCATTGGAAAACTTTTTGGGAGAAAAATTGTTTTTGTTTTTAAGTTAAACAAATGGAAAACGTTTTTGAGGGAAAAATTGTTTCTTTATTTTGTAATTTTGTCTTCAATTATCGAGGCAAACTAAACCAGTAATTTCATGTGATGGAATTGGTTCTTGATTTAGAACGCGTGGGGTGATTTTTACTAAAGGTGACACGAAGGAAGTGAGGCGAAGAAGTTGCCAAATCTGAGAGTGCGTTTAGAGTTGCTTCTATATTCGACCGGGGCTTTTTGTTTTGTTTTTCTAATTATTTCCATTTCTCTGGATTGTGAGAATAGATAGTTTGTGATAAATTCGGTCCATGTTTGTTGAAAGAGTTTCTTTACCATAATTCAAGTAATTCCATAGGCAGGAAAATGACCTCAATTCAAAATAAACTAGTTGCGGAACCTCTCAGGTTACATGTTTGATTTTTTATTTCTTAAGAAAACAGAGGATTTATTAATGGAATCACTGGGTGGAAGATATTTGCAGGATTGATTGGGCTTCTGATAATAATTAGTAATACTACCTGAGTTTATTTCAGGTCTGACAAGCTTTAAGTTATTTAAAGCTTATAAAAAAAGTCATACTTTTTATGGAGGGAATTTCAGGGTGCATCCCTATTTGGTGTTTGTTGTACTTTCTGCCAAATCTTTCTCTGCCTTTCAGTTTAATGGACTGTGATTGATTCTGGTTCTTAATCCCTTTCTTTTTCAATTTCAATTTTGATAAAGTGCACACTACCATTTTATTGGTGAAGACAATTTGTTTCTGAGTCATTATACTGCTCTATATCTCTACTTCTATATAAATACTCAGTGCATCACAGTGAGCCATTTTCTTTGGACGTCTTCTCCAATGTTAATAACAGGTTGGAGCTCTGCTGGGCGGCTTCATCTTCCAATGAATATTTTGTGATTATGTTATTTTTGTAATTGACCTTCACAGCCCATCCCATGAACCGCAGTAAGTGTCTTATATATGGATTGTGAATGTAATCTTCCGTGATGTGAAATAAAAATTATAGTTGGTGTTCGTCATTTGGAAGCCTTAAAGTTGATTAGAAGGGAATGATGGTAGGAGAAGAGCCTTGGGTTCCAGAAATTATTCCTTGTTTAAATGAGTCTTTGTGTATGATAATCTTATATCACTACAAGAAAATGATAAAATAGTCACAAACCTTTATTGAGGGTAAAATCAGGTGAGTTGAAGATAAAATAGTCACTACATGGATTGATGCAGTTAGCTCGTGTTAACTATCTCTATTTAATAGGAGAGTTGAAGCTGTTAAAATCAGGTGAGTCACTTTATACTCTGCATGGTTGGGGACTACGATTACAACAGAGACCTAAAATTTTTTCTTATGGTGCCTTGGCAGAGGTGTAGACACGAATTAGCAAATTATATCCTTTAACCTATTAGTTTTCTTGTGCTTAAATGTGTTAAACTATATTTATTCATGGTTTTCTCTAGATCATCATTTAAAGTAGGAATGATAGTTTAGAAGAGAACTTTGTCTTTCTTTGCATTTTTAAAATTTATTATTTCTTTCATATTATTGTAGAAATTCATTGTGATTTATATTTATTATTATCTTCATTCTCTTTGAATATATTGTAGGCATGTCTGGTATAGGAGTACCAACAAAAATTGTCACAAGTTGTGAAATTGTCAAGAACCAACTGATTTTTTATACTCCATTGTTTAAACCAACTGATATCATTTCTCTGTTTATAATTGATATCTTAGATTGATATTTTCGTTCATTCCCTAAAACCAACTGATTGCCATGACACTTGATGAAGCCCTCCCTCTAATCTTACTCATTACTCATGATGAAATGCTCAAGACACAGAAAAAAAAGGAAAAGGTGAAAGAAAGATAGACATTAGACAATATTAAAAAAGGAAGCTGAATATTGCTTCATCTCTTCTATAATTATCATTTCAGCTTCCAATTATATTTTTTCCATGTAATTGGGATATTGTATATGGCTGCTTATGATTGGAGACTCTCTTTCCAGAATACAGAGGTGATGGGTTAAATTATTCTAGTTGTGCATGGAATCAGCAAATTAGTGATTTTTGTAGGCCCCAGCCCGATAATTTCTCTTTGTATTTTGAATTCTCTGAGATAGGCCTAATTCTGAGTAGATTCGAGTCCCAAAGATGGATGAACATGGAATGATAGTTACTACCCTGAGGTGCCTTCTCTTTTCATGTTATTTCTTTTACTGTTGTCTTTGTTTTTAGTTGTTCTCCATCTCTTACTAAAATAATAATAATAATAATAATAATTACTGTTGTTATTTCATATGCATTTACAGACACTACACCGAATGTATGTTGTCAATGCTGGTCTTGGTTCAAGAAGAAGATGCTTTGGCTGCTTTGCCCCGAAAGTTCCTTGATCCAAAGACGATATCAAAAATACAGGTAAATTGGTTAATTCATGCCTGAATATCATGCCTTTGTCCTTTTGACATTTCATCCTTGGAATGTTCAGGCTCTGGAATGAAAATCTGAAGGTACTTGTGTTTTCTGTATTGTTCTTCAGTTCCTATATTTTGTTTTCAGAAGTTAGGATTTTGAGCTGAGATTCTGAAGGTAAATTCTAATGATCCACATGGATTTTTCTTTCTTTCTTTAGTGTTGCACCTGAGCAAGAGAAGGCTCAGAGTGAGTAGTTGAGACCATAATCTGTGAAAAATCATTCTGAGTGCCTGGCTACAGCTCTGATACTTGATGCCTTGTATGCCAAGGAACAATTTCTAATAATTGGGTGCAACACTTGCATTTGTTTTTATATTCTTTTCTCCAAATCTATATCAAAGCATGCAATGGGTTTTTTATAGTCATTGGTATCAGTGGCAGTTTCGAGATTATACGAAGCATGGAGGGTATTAACTAAAGCATTTATATTCTTATTCTTGCCTTTATTTTCGGTGTTTTCAACACTTGCACTTGCACTTGAACCATGATTTAGTAAAGTAGGTATTTAATTTTTGTGATAATGCATCTCAATTATTACAGGGATGCGAAGGAAAAATTAGCAAAACAAGGTGGTGAGCCTGCACAGAGAAGATGTTTTCTGCACAGAGAACAAACAAATTTGGCACTTAGAAACACTTCTGCACTTGTGCTTCATGAATGGCGTTATTAAAAAGTTAAATTCTATAGTTTTTTATTCTTTGATCTATCTGTGGTTCGTTTATGATGTACATGAAAAATATGTTCCACTGACATTTGATTCTTTTACGTGGTTAATATTTAGATTGTGCTAGTTGGGAAGGTGTTTAAGATGCCCATGTTTTGAACAGATAATTACTTAATGGCACATTGTTGTTTTCATGCTTCGTTTGGAATCTAAAAGAATGTTCTGCAGATATTGATTTTGCTATTTGTATTAAACTGTGGTGTATTAAAAAGAAAATTTATGGTGCTGATTTGTGGTAGCTTCTTTTTTGAAATCAGAAAGTGAATGCAGGGGCCAGAGTAAGATTCTTGGACCTGCCCCAGTAGGACTTTGCAGACAGTCGCTTTCTTTTGGTAGAAAACTAGGTATTGATGTATATGCACTTTCAGAAAATTGTTAATACTTTCATTTTATAATAATTCAATATGCTATGGGATATTGTTCATCTGGGAAAACCCTTTTCATTCTCTCCCCCCCTTCATTTTCTCTCTCCAGTTTCTTTTAGTTCCATTTAAAGATAATACTTTATCTCTTAACATGAAGTGCTGATTTATCAATGCTGAGCCCAAGTTTATTTCCTGCATTGAACAAGAGGAGTGCAAGAAAGACCTTGCCACTGATTTATCTCTTAACATGAACTAAGTTTATTTCCTGCACTATATAACTGATGCAGGGACATTTTTGACACTGGGGAGGAAGAGGGGTGATTTGAAGAACTTATGGACAAGAGGAGTGCCAGAAAGACCTTGCCCCCATGTCGAGATGAACCTCCCAAGAATTTAATGAAATAATGCCACTGTTTTCATCCTATATCACGGAAGGAAGGTTATATATCGGGTGTCTGTGGGGCTTAGTAGAGGCATCTCTACACGTGTAATTTCAGGGCATAAAGTAAAGACCAATGTTGCATTTGACAGTGTTAGGGCATTCCATTCCATGATCCTGTTTTATTTCATACCTTTTGGGTCTCTGATAAGATCAAACCTGAAGAATGTTCACGGCTACTAGTTTAATTTGCGATGTGCATTACTTCCTCTACATTACTTTCTCTTGCATTAATTTACGCATTAGTTTAATTTGCGAAATTAGTGAGATGTACAGTTGTTAAAACTTTGAGTTGTCTATGAATATAGTTTTTGTCTATGATTTGTCAACAGATTTTCTCATGCATTTCCCTTTTAGAATTTCCCAATGTTTTCCTTTTTCTGTAGGCCGAATGGATCTAAATGTTTTAAAAATATTCTGCTCATTTAATCCCTATGAGTGCCAGTCGAGAACACAAAATTGCAGCTACAGCACCTCCTATAGCGCGGCGGAACAAAACCCGACTATAACACCTTAGAACATCCCTATGGCGCGGTCGAGGAGCAAAACCCGACTATAGAACCACCTATGGTGTGACGAGAACAAAACCCGACTATAACGCCTTAGAACTCCCTACGCAGCGCGGTGAGAACAAAACCCGGCTATAGAACCATCTATGGTCGCGGCGGAAACCGAAACCCACAGGCTATAACTATGAAGCTGCATTCGTTTCGCGCGCAAAACATTTGTCCACGGTACTATGGCCCACGCCTTGCAGCGGTCCACTTTGTTTGCGGCTATATGCTATATTTACGCATTCTTCACCTTTAGTGAGGTCGATAGCGGGTGGCCATAAAGACTCCATCTTTGTGATGAATATTGACTGCTTGAATTAAATTTCATATAGTCAATCTGCGGCCACACACATGTGCCAATTGATTTATAATTATTTACAATAACACTAACCTTAAAAGGAATTTAATTATAAATTTAAATAACAAGGACTACATTTTTAATAAGCACAATTAAGTAAAAACACCAAAAATTTTCATTTGATGTTGACTCAAGTTCAGACTTTTGAAAAAAGTAATGGAAACCCAAGTGAATTATTTCAAATTCGCATCACTTTAGAATCCACCTTTTTTTTCTTTTCACAAGAGTGGTCGGATTTAGTTTTAAAAAAAAAAAAAAAAAAACTAGAGACGAGTCACTTATAAGCTTTTTCATTTTTTGCCACGCAAACGGAGGCTGTTATAAATGTCACCCTTCCTATGCTTTTTATTCGATGAACGTGGTATTAATTTAAAAAAATTATAATATAGTAATCAATGATTTGGTATTACTGATGTGCATAACTACGGTATTGTTGATATGTATTTTAATGTGACTTAAAAGCATTAATTCGAACATTATTTTGGATTCAAAGTATATTAATATTTTTTTTAAATAACCTATTTATGTCCCAAACTCAGCTCATGGCTGAATTTTGGCAAAG
The DNA here is from genome assembly GCA_016808115.1 of Tetrastigma voinierianum. NCBI lineage: Eukaryota > Viridiplantae > Streptophyta > Magnoliopsida > Vitales > Vitaceae > Tetrastigma > Tetrastigma voinierianum. The sequence continues at coordinate 382,785 of JAEQBH010000430.1, read as the reverse complement.
AGGAAAATGTGGGACAGTTCTAAAGATCTGAAAGTAATTTGATGGAATCCAGTTACCTTTTCCTTTTTATTATATATCGACTTTACTTTTTCTTTCCTCCTGTCTCTCTCACTATTGATGATGGGACCTTAATAGAAATATGATTCTAGAGTGAAAACCTAATAAAAATTTATTAAATTTTCCTTTTACTTTTTAGTCTTTTTTTTTTGTCTTTTTAATTTTCTTTCACTTTATTAGTTTACAGTATAATCTAGTTGTATGCTCTTCTATTCCAGTTTTTTTGTTAATTATAATTTCAATTAGCTATATGCAAAATAAAATGATTTGCATGTCATATGAAGTATAAAAGTTTAAGAATATTGATCTCTTGAATTAAGTTTCCTATAGTCAATCTGCGGCCACACACATGTGCCAATTGATTTATAATTATTTACGATGACACTAACCTTAAAAGGAATTTAATTATAAATTTAAATAACAAGGACTACATTTTTAATAAGCACAATAAAGTAAAAATACCAAAAATTTTCATTTGATGTTGACTCAAGTTCAGACTTTTGAAAAAAGTAATGGAAACCCAAGTGAATTATTTCATATTCGCATCACTTTATAATCTACTTTTTTTTATTCTTTTCACAAGAGTTGTCGGATTTAGCTTTAAAAAAAAAAAACCCCTAGGGGCGAGTCACTTATAAACTTTTTCATTTTTTGCCCCGCAAATGGAGGCTTTTATAAATGTCACACTTCCTATGCTCTTTATTTTTTTTTACATCCTCCCATCGTATAGTTTTAAAAACAATAAAACCAAATGCTCTTGAAGCCTCCCACAAGTGGTAAAGGGGTGGGAAGATGTTACGCAAAATCGAGTCCGAATCCTTATAAGAACATGATACTACAACTGTTATAATTAAACCCAGATAAACAAACTAAAATTTTAATTAAGTTGAATCATTGAACTTATATGGGCTAATTATAGGCCCAAATATATAAGTGGATTCAATGGCTCACTAAACCATATTATAAATATAACATTATATTTAGGTTTAGGGTAATAAGCTAATTTCATAAGAAAGATAATTTTTCTGTATCCCATATCTAAAAAGTAAAAAGGTGTTGGATTATTCTTTGAGTTCACACTATGTGGTCATGACCTACAAATCGATTATTGCCTGAAAGATTCACGGATAGGTTCCATTTCAATTAGTATGTATTTTATTTTTTTGTTTCCATTGCATATGAAATCATAGATTTCTAGATGGATGTATCGGGATTTCAAGATCTGGTATCAAAGCGGGTTTCCTAGATTTCAGATCTGAAATCTTCAGATTTTATACGTTAATAAAAAGAAAAATTAGTTTTTTTTATTTGATCTGCATTCCGATCTACTTTCAAAATTGTTTAAAGAAAAAAAATCATCATCTGTTGTTTTAAAGTCAGCACCTTTGTTTATTTTTTTGTGCAAGCATCAATGCAATTATGAAATATATGTTTGGCTATTACATCTAAGTGTTTCCTACGGTTTTTTTTATATATTTAACTACTTGTTTGGTACACAGATAATGCATGCTCAATGCTTGATTTCTAGCAAATTTTTTTTTAAACAAGCAAATATATTTTTGTAGTTATAGAATTCAGTGTCATAGTTGGACATGATTTGAAGGGACATTGACCAAGCATATTATATTTAATAAGAATGGCAGTAGATTAGAAATTTTAGTCCTTTATTCAATGTAGGATGGGTTTTGTTTTGGAAAATGAGAATAAGGATCTTTAACATATTTTTGTTTTCCTATGAAAACCTGTTATTATGAAATTTTGAATATCCTAGATAAATAATTTGACTTATTTTGGATTATTCATTTTTTTTCTTCAGTTTTTGCAATTACAAAAATCCAATATAAATTAATTTTGAATTTTCGAACTTATGACTTAAATTAATTTTTAACAAGAAATATCCTTAATGAATAGTTGTTAAATAGATATATAATTTAATTTATTATTATGAATTAAATTATATTTTTAACAAAATTTATAAATGTTAAATAGATAAATAATTTAATTTATTATTGGGAATTAAATTATATTTTAATAAGATTTATTGTTTAATGGATAATTTTTAAATACATATATAATTTAATTTATTATTAGGAATTAAATTATATTTTGACAAGAATTAATTTTTAAATAGATAAATAATTTATATTTTAAAAAAAATTTATTTTTAATGGATAATTGTTAAATAGATATATTATTTATTTTATTATTATGAATTAAATTATATTTTAACAAGAATTATTCTTTAATAGATAATTGTTAAACATATATATAATTTAATTTATTATTTTTAATTAAATTATATTTTAACAAGAATTATCCTTTAATAGATAAATGTTAAATAGATAAATAATTTAATTTATTATTAGAAATCAAATTATATTTTAACTATAATTATCCATTCATGGATAAATGTTAACAGATATATAATTTAATTTATTAATAAAATAATGAATTTAATTAAGATGTGTCATATTTTAAGGTATTTAAATTATTAAATTAAAGTAAACAACTTACATGTTCAAGAAAGTTATATCTAGCATGCTTATAGTGCTTATTCGAGAATTAGTTTAACTATAGAAATATGCAAAATTAGAGAAATGTAGAGATCAAATTTGGTTGAATTTAAGAATAAGCAGACTATGACATAAACTTCAAAACACTCAAGTTTTTAAAATAATTAAGTGAGAGAAGCTTTAGCAAGCCTACAACCTTCTACTGAAAGGGTATTGGGATTCATGTTTGGATCAGCATAAAGTTGGACAAATGTGAGGATCCTAGTTAAGAGGCTCCCTTATGGTTAGTTAATAAATATTTTAGTGGGAGCAATCAACCTAAAGTTAGGGCTTTTTACTCATGAAATATTGAAACTAAAACCAGCGGTGCACACTTAACTTAAAGAAAATAATAAACTATCTAAAATGGTCCCTATTTATTTTCTCAAGAGGCTAAAGTTTAAAGATAAGTCAATCACATAGTCTAAGGATAAGTGACTTTTGAGATTGATTAGGTTATATATCTTATTAACTTTGAAAAGCTAGACCTGCCTAAAGTAGGATAGCAAGTTCTCATAGAAGTTAATTTATCATGTACTGATGTGTGTAATTTTGAGTGTTATATTATATACTATCAATACAAATTGTATATATAATTATACATGTCTTATGCTAGTAATGAACACATACTAAACAACACCAATTTGATAATGAAGATAAATATGTTTGTCTTCTTTCCATTACCATTAATCAATCATAGCTATATGGGATCTTAGTTGTAGTTTTGCATGATTGTTTATTAGTGCCATATTCTAGAAAGAATTTAGTTTCAGTTCCTAAATTATGTAACGACGGTTATTCAGTTTCTTTTAATAAAACTTATATTTCTATTATGAAAGAAAATGAAATTGTTACATGTGGCACATTGATGAATAATCTCTATCATATTGATTGTGTTGTTATTCAAGTTCATATTGTGGAAAATCAAAAGAAAATGTCAGTATCAACTAAATCATATGACACTTAAGGCTTGATCACATAAATTTGAAAAGAATACAAAGACTAGTGAGTTATGGGCCATTAGCCTTAGAGTAGCTACCACTATATCAGAACTGTATCCAAGGTAAAATGACCAAGAGATACTTTACTGCTAAAGGAGTTAAAGCTGAGGGATTTTTGGATTTGATACACTTAGATTTGTGTGGGCCATTTAGTGTCCACGCAAGAGGTGGTTATGAGTATTTCATTACTTTTACTAATGACTACTCAATATATGGACATGTGTACCTAATGAAGAAGAAATCTGAGGCCTTGGATAAATTCAAGGAATTTAAGCCTGAGTTGGAGAAACAATTAAGAAGACACATTAAATCACTTCGTTTTGATTGAGGTGGCGAGTACATGTCTATTGAATTCGTTTTTTTTCCTCAAGGAGCGTGTGATCTTATCTCAGCATAGTGCTCCAAGAACTCCACAACAAAATGGAGTGGCGAAAAGAAGAAATCGAATTCTATTAGACATGGTAAGGTCAACAATGAGTTTTTCCACATTACCTTTATCCTTTTGAGGATATGCCATAGAGACAGCAACTTACATTTTGAATGTGGTGCCATCCAAGTCAATACCAAAGACACCCATGGAAATGTGGACATGTCGAAAAAATTAATTTAAGTCATATCCGCATATGGGGTTGTCTCACTTATGTATTAAAGTAGTCATCTGACAAGTTGGATGCAAAGTCGGAATTGTGTTGGTTTGTTGGATATCCAAAAGGTACAAGGGGCTACTATTTTTATAGTAAATATGACATTAAGATATTTTTGAGTACAGATGCCAAGTTCATGGAAGAAGAATACATCATGAATCACATAATTAGGGATATGAATGAATGGACGAAAAAGATTGAAATCCCTAGCATCCAAGATAATGTTGTTCTTATTGATTCACAACCATTAATACCTGATACTGATATACCAAATATGCCTCGTCGTAGTGGGAGGGTCATTAGACCACCTATTAAGCTCACGTTGATGGGAGAATCATCTTTGACAATCCTAGAGTCACATGAGGATGATCCCACAAGTTACTACAAAGCAATTAATGAGAAGGATTTCTGTTTTTGGAAAAAGGCTATGAAATCAAAATTAGAATCCATGTATTCTAATAATGTGTGGACTGTGATTTACCTCAAGGTTAAACCCATTGGGTTGTAAATGGGTGTACAATAGAAAGAGAGGAATAGATGGAAAGGTTGAGACATATAAAGTCAGACTTATGGCAAAAGGTTATAGTAAAAAATCAAGTTTTGATTATGAGGAAATTTTTTCACCAGTGGCCATGATCAAATTAGGTTATAGAATACTTATATCCATTGCAGCATATTATGATTATGAAATATGGCAAATGGATGTCAAGACAGCCTTCCTTAATGGCCATCTTGGAGAGAACATCTATATGAGGCAACCAGATGGTTTCATAACCAAAGGTCAAGAACACATGGTATGCAAGTTGCATAAGTCCATATATGGACTTAAGCAAGCATCGAAATCATGGAACAAACGTTTTGATCAAGTAATCAAATCTTTTGGTTTTGATCAAAATGAAGAGGAACCTTATGTATATAGAAAGATGTAGGATGATATAGTGGTTTTCCTGATTTTATATGTGGATGACATTTTGTTGATAAAAAATGACTTTGAGATGTTGTCAAATGTAAAGATCCAGTTAGCTACTCAATTCCAAATGAAGGATTTGGGAGAGGCTGTAACGCCCCAAATACCCCCTGGGACGTCATTACATACTAACAACCATTCACACCATGAGAGCACCAATAAAAATCCATAATTGACCGAGGGTCCTTAATTTAACAAAATTCGGGCAGAGTCTCCTTTGTTCGGGGAGCTCTACCCAAAACACAACCTGTGCAATTATAATACATTACCCACATTGGGCCCATTTATCCATAAAATATTTACAATATTATCCCAAAAGATTTCCATTCACCATATGAAATACACACAATAACCTTCCAAAAGAGTAAGCTAAGCCATAGCCACCATATCATCTTTTGTACATCTTCAAAATTGGATATTTGATCCAGAAAATTACAAAAAAATCATAAAATAGGCCAAAATCTGGCCTTCTTCTTCTTCTACCTTGGCCTCAGCTGAACTCCTTCACCGGAGGGACTTCGGGATCTAACTTTCCTTCGAGCGAGGCCTCCCAATGCACGGGTTCCGCTTCTACCACCTCCTCAGCGTAAAATCTAAAAAGGATGTAAGCAGGGGGTGAGCACGAAGCTCAGAGGGGAAAATCCTCCCAAACTCCAAGCAACAAGGTTTAGAAAAGTATGAAAAACAATCGGTCTCATTTTTTTTTTTTTTTTATAACATATCATAGATGTACCATTTTGCAGAAAACAATGACATTGCAAATAGATCTCAAGTTTATATGAAAACACTTAAGTAAATGTACACTCAAGCAACACGTAAACAAAATTATAAACATTTTCACCAAATACCATTTCCAACCGTTATTTTTGTTTCTCAAACATCCTTACAATAAACTTCCTATCTATCATAGTAGTTTTTCAAGCATCCTTATAAGGAACCTCTTGAGTATAGGTATAGGTTGAGCATCCTTATAAGGAACCTCTCATATATCATAGTAGGGTTTCTCAAGCATCCTTATAAGGAACCTCTCATATATCATAGTAGGGTTTCTCAAGCATCCTTATAAGGAACCTCTTGAGTATAGGTATAGGTTGAGCATCCTTATAAGGAACCTCTCATTTATAATAGTAGGGTTTCTCAAGCATCCTTATAAGGAACTCTTGAGTATAGGTATAGGTTGAGCATCCTTATAAGGAACCTCTCATTTATAATAGTAGGGTTTCTCAAGCATCCTTATAAGGAACCTCTTGAGTAATAGGTATAGGTTGAGCATCCTTATAAGGAACCTCTCATATATCATAGTAGGGTTTCTCAAGCATCCTTATAAGGAAGCTCTTGAGTATAGGTATAGGTTGAGTATCCTTATAAGGAACCTCTCATATATCATAGTAGGGTTTCTCACATCCTTATAAGGAACCTCTTGAGTATAGGTATAGGTTGAGCATCCTTATAAGGAACCTCTACTATAATAGTGGGAGCCAAGCATCCTTATAAGGAACCTCTTGAGTAATAGGTTGAACATCCTTATAAGGAACCTCTTATATATCATAGTAGGGTTTCTCAAGCATCCTTATAAGGAACCTCTTAAGTATAGGTATAGGTTGAGCATCCTTATAAGGAACCTCATTTATAATAGTAGGGTTTCAAGCATCCTTATAAGGAACTTCTGAGTATAGGTATAGGTTGAGCATCCTTATAAGGAACCTCTCATTTATATTAGTAGGTTTCAAGCATCCTTATATGAAACCTCTATAATAGGTATAGGTTGAGCATCCTTATAAGGAAACCTCCCATATATCATAGTAGGGTTTCCAAGCATCCTTATAAGGAAGCCTGAGTATAGGTATAGGCTGAGTATCCTTATAAGGAACTCTCATATATCATAGGTTTCTCACATCCTTATATGAACCTCTGAGTATAGGTATAGGTTGAGCATCCTTATAAGGAACCTCTCATTTATAATAGTAGGGTTTCTCAAGCATCCTTATAAGGAACCTCTTGAGTAATAGGTTGAACATCCTTATAAGGAACCTCTTATATATCATAGTAGGGTTTCTCAAGCATCCTTATAAGGAACCTCTTGAGTATAGGTATAGGTTGAGCATCCTTATAAGGAACCTCTCATATATCATAGTAGGGTTTCTCAAGCATCCTTATATGAACCTCTGAGTATAGGTATAGGTTGAGCATCCTTATAAGGAACCTCTCATTTATAATAGTAGGGTTTCTCAAGCATCCTTATAAGGAACCTCAGGTATAGGTATAGGTTGAGCATCCTTATAAGGAACCTCTCATTTATAATAGTAGGGTTTCTCACATCCTTATATGAACCTCTTGAGTAATAGGTATAGGTTGAGCATCCTATAAGGAACCTCTCATATCATAGTAGGTTTCTCACATCCTTATAAGGAACCTCTGGTATAGGGTATAGGTCGAGCATCCCAAGGAACCTCTCATATATCATAGTAGGTTTCTCAAGCATCCTTATAAGGAAACCTCTTGAGTATAGGTATAGGTTGAGCATCCTTATTAGAACCTCATTTATAAAAGTGTTTCCTCACATCCTTATAAGGAACCTTCGAGTAATGAAGTTGAGTATCCTTATAAGGAACCTCTCATTTATAATATAACAACCCTCATGTTATGTAAAAATCTCATACTATATAATAACTTCCTAGGTTATGTAAAACCCCCATTATATAAAAATCCCTATAAAGAAAATCATTCCCAAATGAAGCCTGAATCGGTTAGAAAACAGTCCGAGTGAGTCGGAACTCCGGCAAAGGATCACCATAGTAGAATCCTGTGCCATATAATCCCCCATGTTACGTAAAATCTCCCATACTATATAATAATCTCCTAGGTTATGTAAAATCCCCATATTATATAAAATCCCTATAAAGAAAAATTATTCCCGAGAGTGAGTCTAATCTAAGTCGAAACAGTCCGAGTGAGTCTGACCCAAGGATCACCATAGTAGAATCCCCCAGGCTATATAAAAATCCCCCATGTTACGTAAAAATCTCCCATACTATATAATAATCTCCTAGGTTATGTAAAAATCCCCCATATTATATAAAAATCCCCCACTGGATTCCTCAATCACCATACCAGAAAATTTATTTTACCAACCAACAATCTCACAACCAATCATTCCATATATCTCTAATTTACAAGAAAAACTTATAAGAATCCACAACCAATCATAAAACCATTCAAGAAATAGTTATAAAATACAAGAGATCATACCCACGTTATTTTACTACTCACACAAATCACTAGGAGTTAGAAATCAATCCCCAAAGAACACATTTAAGAATAAATTCCTCATTCCCACGTACAGAGAGAGAATGGTTTCAGAATACCTTAAAATAGCATTTATAGCCCCAAAACGCATATACATACCCTAGCCTCAATGTAAGTGAATGTGAGAAAACCCCTACTTTAATCTTTGGTTGGTATGGAGATCTTAAGCTTTTGTATCACATTTGCCCTTAAATCTTTTAGCTCGGCCTTCCTTTCTTCTTCTCCAATGATCCCTAGGGCTTCAAGAGGTGTGGGGTGCGAGTGGGGTGGAGAAAATCTGAGAAAGCAAATAAAAGTTTGGGTTTTAATCCCGCTGCCCCGAAAATCACTGTTCATGGGGTATTTGTGGTTTTTCTTCAAAATTACAGTGTTGCCACTACACTCTCAAATTTAGTCTATAGGACTACTCCAAAGTTTTTCGACATTCCGGATTCATTTCTAATGTTATTTTAACCAAAAAAACGTTTATTTCTATGATTTACGTAACCATTTTTATATTTATCCTTCTTATGCTTTGATTTAAGAGGTAAAACTAATTGGTCGATAATTGATATTTAGACATGGGGTTTACAACTAATTTCTTAAAGAAAGTTTCGTCTCGAAACTTACCTCTAGTAGCGAATAAATGCGGGTACTTTCTCAGGTTTCTAGTCCTACTCCCATGTACTTCTTCCACTCCATGGTGTTGCCACAAAACTTTCAATTAGTCGGATGATTTTGCTGGGTGGTTAATCTTTCTTTGTATCAAGAATCTGTTGTTCCTCATATGTTACCCCATCTTTGGACTTCTATATCTTCCAAGTTTACTTAACGGTTGCACGTATAGACACTTCCTCAACATTGATACGTGGAATACGTCATGCACCTCAGACAACTGAGCGGGTAATTGCAACTGATACGCCGCTTTGCCTACCACTTTGATCACTTCAAATGGTCCAATATATCTTGGTGCTAACTTTCCTTTCTTGCCAAATCTAAACACTCCCTTTTTGGGGGACATCTTGAGGAATACATAATCCCTTCTTGAAATTCCAAGGGTCATCTTCGATCCCGCATAACTCTGGTCTACTTAGGTCGGCGTAGTCTCTCCCTGATGAGCGAATCTTCTCGTAGTTTCCCGAATCTCGCCCAAACAAAGCATTTCTCACCCGCTTCCAACCAACATGTCGGTGATCTACATGGCCTTCCATACAATGCCTCATAAGGTGCCATCCCAATACTTGCTTGATAGCTGTTGTTATACGCAAATTCTACCAATGGCAAATGGTTACTCCAGTTTCCCTTGAAGTCCAACATGCAAGAATGCACGTATCTTCCACAACCTGTATCACCCTTCGATTGGCCATCCGCTTGGGATGAAAAGCGAGGCCGAAATGTAACTTTGTACCCATCGCCACAGACTTTGCCGTAATCGTGCCACAAACCGGAATCACGATCCGACACAGCGGGAGGAACTCCATGCACCCAACAATCTCACGGATATAGAGCCGGCTCAGAGTCTCGGTTGTGTCCGTGGTCTTCATACCCAGAAATGAGCTCGACTCGTGAGTCTATCACCACAACCTTATACGGCATTATTCCTCGCGGCGGTCCGGGGAAAACCAGATACGAAGTCCATGGTGATGTGATCCCACTTCCACTCTGGGATAGACAAGGACTGTAGTAATCCTCCATGCCTTTGGTGCTCAATCTTCACTTGTTGACACACCGCACATTTTGAAATCCACCAATACTGCCGCTTCATGTCCCTATACATTTTGTTACTCCCCGGATGGATGGAGAACTTGGAACGATGGCATTCATCTAATACTTCTTCCCTGATCCGATCATGGTTGGGTACACATAACCTTCCCCGAAACCGTAACGCATCATTAATTATTGCCCAATTCTCAACCATCTCACTTCTCTCCAATGTACTCCGTATAACCTCCAACTCATTGTCTCTTCGCTGCAACGTCACGATCCTTTGCTGAAGCAATGGTTGAGCTACAAGATTGAATATGCATGGTCGAGATTCACTTTCCCCGATCCATAGATCAAAATCTCTGAGGGCATCCTTCAACTTCCATTTACTTATGGAAACATTGAGCTCACCCCGAGACTTTCTGCTAAGTGCATCTGCCACTACATTTGCCTTTCCCGGATGATAGTTGAGTGAAAAGTCATAGTCTTCCAGGTACTCAACCCACCTCCTTTGCCTGAGATTCAAGTCTTTTTGTGTGAAGATATACTTGAGGCTCTTATGATCCGAATACACTTGAAATGTCTCCCCATATAAGTAACACCTCCACAACTTAAGAGCAAACCACAAATGCGCTTAGTTCCAAGTCACGAGCGTGGGTAGTTCCCGCTCATGACCAGTCGCTCGAGCCATAAGAACTACTCTTCCCTTGCATTAAGACACATCCCAAGCCTCTTAGAGAAGCATCGTTGTACACCTCGTATTCTTCCCCACCGTTTCGAATAATAAGGACAAAATGCTAAATTTCTCCTTCAAAGTGTGAAAAACAAGTCTACACTGAGTCCACAAGAATTTCTCTCCTTCGTCGCGAGTCATTGGCATTTGCAAGCTTGAGAATCCCCTCCACAAACCTTCGATAGTAGCCTCGCTAAACCTGCAGGTGCTACGCATCTGGCCATACATTCTTCTGGTTCCCACTTCATCATCGCCAATCTACAGGGTCAACGCCTACACCCCGGTTCGACACCACATGGCCAAGGAATTTCACCTCCTTCATCCAAAACTCACATTTGCTCATCTTAGCATATAACTTATGCTCCCTCAAAGTATGGAGCACAATTGTGAGATGGCGTTCATGTTCCTCGGGGGTCCTTGAATAGATTAGTATGTCATCGATGAACACAATGACAAATTGATCCAGATACGGTCAAAATACCCTATGCATTAAATCCATGAAAGCTGCGGAAGCATTAGACAATCCAAACTAAGATACCGTGTACTCGAACATATCGTGTACGAGTGCGCCTAGAATGTCCTCCTCTCTCATTCGCAATTGATGGTACCTCGCACGCAGATCAATCTTAGTAGAATACTTAGAACCCCCAACTCAGCAGGAACAGGGTCATCTATCCAGGGTCAAGGGTATTTATTTTTCACTGTCACCCGATTCAAGCGTCTGTAGTCCGTGCATAACCTAAGTGTTTCATCATGCTTCTTTACGAAGAGGATCGGGGCTCCTGGGCGAGGTACTTGACGGATAAACCAATATTCAACAATCGTCCACTGCTTCCTTAGCCCTTTAGCTCCAAAGGTGCCATAAGGTAAGGGGCAATGATATAGGTTCTATTCCCTGACAGAGATCAATCTCAATTCAATCTCTCATTGTGGGGGTAACCCTGGTAGTTCATCTGGGAAAACATCCGGGAAATCCGATACTACTAACACCTCCCTCTGGGGTCTTTATCCTTCTCCTCCAATCAAGCTAGCCAAGAAACTCAAGTGGCTCCTCATTTTAGCTTAGGAATTTACTAATTATGGTGGGAAATGGATGGGAAGAACTGGTCATTAATGAAACCGAAAACTACCCTCCTTAATCGGAGTGTAATTCGCTAATAAAACAATCCATCACGTCTCTAAAGTGGACAAAGAAGTCCATCCCGACCATAACATCATACCCCTTCAAATAGAGTAATCAAGTCCACACTAATTCATGCTCACCAATACGAAGCATGCAACCCTTGTAAACTCATTGTACCCAATTGTTCTCCCGCGAAAGCAAACAACATTTAACGCCCGCTCTAGCTTTTCAAAGTTCAATCCCAAATCAATAGCATATGTGGTGCTTATAATGAATGAGTCGCACTGTGATCAAATAGAATTCGCCCAGAATTATAAAGAAGAATGATACCTTCCACAACCGCATTGGACATCTTCCTATCGAGCCAAGCAAACACTCTCCCGGGATAAGATCGCCTCTGGCTCGCCCCCGACGTCCTCTCGTGGCCAGTAGTGGCCCCGTGGGGAGGCCTAATTGCCTGTACCGATCTTGCTGTCTGAGTATTCCTCTTAGGTGGATAAATTGGACAATGCATTCTAATATGACCTGCACCTCCACATGCAAAGCAGGATAGTGAATCAATGCCCGCTCCTACTGGTACACCTCCGGCCCCTCTGGCTAACTGGGGTCTAGGTCCCACTGTCTGGTCTGGGCGACGATAAGGTGCTGCCCTCTGAACTCCACTACTGCCCGCACCGGGGCCCGACCGACCTCCTCGCCCGCCTGGCCGTCACGGCCATCTCTATATCCCTCTCCACGGCACACCGATCCACCATATCCCCATACCTGGGTGATCTTAAGAGCTACTAACTTCTTCGGATGGCCGGCCTTAAGCCCTCGCTCTGCCGCTTTAGCCCGGTTGGCCTTCAGAGATAAACCTTATGGCATAACAGATAGCTCAGCAAACCTCCTCTCATACTCAACCACAACAGGCAATTGTCAGCAGAAAGCAAGAAAGTCGCCATCCTATCCCCGACTTGATTTTCGGGAAAATACTTGTCTTGGAAGATTTGATCAAACTCCCCCCAAGTAAGTGCACTGATGTCCCTCCTTCTCTTTATTGATTCCCACCAGTGATCGGCCTCTCCATCAAATAAATACGTTGCCAAGCCTACTTTAAAGTCTTCGGCTACTCCTAGGCCATCAAAGACTTTTGTCACCCGGCGGATCCACCTATCCGCATCTAGGGGGTTTGAGCTTCCTTGGAAAGTGGGTGGGCTTTGCCTTAAAAATTCTCGAAGAATAACCATTCTCCGATTCTCTTCTCCATTGCCCGGTACTTGGGCTAGTGAGCCCCCGCCAGGGTGGTTGTTGTTGTTGTTTCTATTCTGATGTTGCACTAGGGAAGTGAGTTCTCTCAAACATTGATAAATGCCATTCATAGCATCGGGAGGTGGTGGCGGTGGTGGATTTGCTTGACTTCCACAACCACGCCCACGTCCACGTCCACGTCCGCGTCCTCGTCCACCGTCCATTCTGCACATCAATTCACAATTTTAGTTCCTTGATGTAAAAGATATCATAATTAAAATCGACCATCTTACCCACCCTAATCCTCTCTCCATAAGGGTACCCCATAACCTACAGCTCCCATGTAAGACCTAAAGCCTAGGCTCTGATACCAACTTTGTAACGCCCCAAATACCCCCTGGGACGTCATTACATACTAACAACCATTCACACCATGAGAGCACCAATAAAAATCCATAATTGACCGAGGGTCCCACTTAACAGGAAAATTCGGCGTAGTCCCTGTTTCTGGGAGCTCACCAAAACACAACCTGTGCAATTATAATACAATACCCACATTGGTCCCATTTATCCATAAAATATTTGCAATATTATCCCAAAAGATTTCCATTCACCATATGAAATACACACAATAACCTTCCAAAAGAGTAAGCCAAGCCATAGCCACTTATATCATCTCAGACATCTTCAAAATTGATATTTGATCTTTAAAAATTACAAAAAAATCATAAAATAAAGCCAAAATCTAGCCTTCTTCTTTCTTCTACCTTATTCCTCACCAACTCACCTGGAGGGATGATCTAACTTTCCTTCGAGCGAGGCCTCCCAATGCACGGGTTCCTCTGCTTCTACCACCTCCTCAAAGGTAAAATCTAAAAAGGGATGTAAGTAGGGGGGGTGAGCACGAAGCTCTGTAGGAAAATCCTCCCAAACTCCAACAAGGTTTAGAAAAGTATGAAAAACAATTGGTCTCATTTTTTTTTTTTTTATAACATATCATTGATTTATTCATTTTGCGTAAAAACCATGACATTGCAAATAGATCTCAAGTTTATACAAAAACGCCTAAGTAAATGTACACTCAAGCAACACGTAAACAAAATTATAAACAATTTCACCAAATACCATTTCCAACCGTTATTTTTGTTTCTCAAACATCCTTACAATAAACTTCTCATTCATCATAGTAGTGTTTCAAGCATCCTTATAAGGAACCTCTCGAGTATAGGAATAGGTCGAGCATCCCATATGAACCTCATATATCATAGTGTGGTTTCAAGCATCCTTATAAGGAACCTCTGAGTATAAGTATAGGTTGAGCATCCTTATAAGGAACCTCTCATATATCATATAGTAGGGTTTCAAGCATCCTTATAAGGAACCTCTTAAGTATAGGGAATAGGTCGAAAGCATCCTTATAAGGAACCTCTCATTTATAATAGTAGTGGTTTCTCAAGCATCCTTATAAGGAACCTCTTATATAGGTATAGGTTGAGCATCCTATAAGGAACCTCTCATTTATAATAGTAGGTTTCTCAAGCATCCTTATAAGGAACCTTCGAGTAATAGGTATAGCTGAGTATCCTATAAGGAACCTCTCATATATCATAGTAGGGTTTCTCAAGCATCCTTATAAGGAAGCTCTTGAGTATAGGTATAGGTTGAGTATCCTTATAAGGAACCTCTCATATATCATAGTAGGGTTTCTCAAGCATCCTTATAAGGAACCTCTTGAGTATAGGTAATGTGCTGAGCATCCTTATATGAACCCTCTCATTTATAATAGTGGTTTTCAAGCATCCTTATAAGGAACCTCTTGAGTAATAGGGTTGAACATCCTATATGAAACCTCTTATATATCATAGTAGGTTTCTCAAGCATCCTATAAGGAACCTCTGGAGTATAGGTATAGGTTGAGCATCCTTATAAGGAACCTCTCATATATCATATAGTAGGTTTCTCAAGCATCCTTATAAGGAACCTTCGAGTATAGGTATAGGTCAGAAAGCATCTATAAGGAACCTCTCATTTATCATAGTAAGGTTTCTCAAGCATCCTTATAAGGAACCTCTTGAGTATAGGTATAGGTTGAGCATCCTTATAAGGAACCTCTCATTTATAATAGTAGGGTTTCTCAAGCATCCTTATAAGGAACCTCTTGAGTAATAGGTATAGGTTGAGCATCCTTATAAGGAACCTTCATATATCATAGTAAAGGTTTCTCAAGCATCCTTATAAGGAACCTATTGAGTATAGGTATAGGTTGAGCATCCTTATAAGGAACCTCTCATATATCATAGTAGGGTTTCTCAAGCATCCTTATAAGGAACCTCTTGAGTATAGGTATAGGTTGAGCATCCTTATAAGGAACCTCTCATTTATAATAGTAGGGTTTCTCAAGCATCCTTATAAGGAACCTCTTGAGTATAGGTTGAGCATCCTTATAAGGAACCTCTCATATATCATAGTAGGGTTTCTCAAGCATCCTTATAAGGAACCTCTGAGTATAGGTACAGGCTGAGCATCCTATAAGGAACTCTCTATTTATAATAGTAGTATTTTCAAGCATCCTTATAAGGAACCTCTTGAGTAATAGGTTTGAACATCCCATATAAGGAACTCCTCTTATATATCATAGTAGGGTTTTCTCGCTATCCTTATAAGGAACCTCTTGAGTATAGGTATAGGTTGAGCATCCTTATAAGGAACCTCTCATATATCATAGTAGGGTTTCTCAAGCATCCTTATAAGGAACCCTGAGTATAGGTATAAAGGAGCATCCTTATAAGGAACCTCTCATTTATAATAGTAAGGTTTCTCAAGCATCCTTATACGGAACCTCTTGAGTATAGGTATAGGTTGAGCATCCTTATAAGGAACCTCTCATTTATAATAGTAGGGTTTCTCAAGCATCCTTATAAGGAACCTCTTGAGTATAGGTATAGGTTGAGCATCCTTATAAGGAACCTCTCATATATCATAGTAGGGTTTCTCAAGCATCCTTATAAGGAACCTCTTGAGTATAGGTATAGGTTGAGCATCCTTATAAGGAACCTCTCATATATCATAGTAGGGTTTCTCAAGCATCCTTATAAGGAAACTCTTGAGTATAGGTTGAGCATCCTTATAAGGAACCTCTCATTTATAAAGTAGGGTTTCTCAAGCATCCTTATAAGGAACCTCTTGAGTAATAGGTTGAGCATCCTTATAAGTAACCTCTCATTTATAATATAACAATCCCCCATGTTATGTAAAAATTTCATAATATATAATAATCCCCATGTTATGTAAAATCCCCCCATGCTACCATATAATAATCTCCTAGGTTATGTAAAAATCCCCCCATATTATATAAAAATCCCTTATAAAGAAAATCAAATCATTCCCAGTGAGTCGGAATCGAAGTCGAAATGTCCGAGCGAAGTCGGAATCAGCAAAGGATCACCATAGAAGAATCCTCAGCTATATAAAATCCCCTATTTTACTTTAAAAATCTCCCATACTATATAATAATCTCCTAGGTTATGTAAAAAATCCCATATTATATAAAAACCCTATAAAGAAAATTATTCCCCAGTGAGTCTAATCAAGTCGAAACAGTCCGAGTGAGTCGGAATCTGGGCAAAGGATCGTTCATAGCAGAACTCTGTATATAAAATCCTCATGTTACGTAAAAATCTCCCATAATAATCTCCTAGGCTATGTAAAATCCCCATATTATATAAAAATCCCCCACTGGATTCCTCAATCACCATACCAGAAAGTTTATTTTACCAACTAACAATCTCACAACCAATCATTCCATATATCTCCAATTTACTAGAAAAACTTATAAGAATCCACAACCAATCATAAAACCATTCAAGAAATAGTTATAAAATACAAGAGATCATACCTTAATGCGTTATTACTACTCACACAAATCACTAGAGTTAGAAATCAATCCCCAAAGAACACATATTTAAGAATAAATCTCATTCCCACGCATTACAGAGAGAATGGTTTAGGAATACCCGTAAAAATAGTATTTATAGCCCCAAAAGTACATATATACATAAATTTAGCCTCAATGTAAGTGAATGGGAGAAAACCCTCACCTTAATCTGGTTGGTATGGAGATCTAAGCTTTGTATCACATTTGCCCTAAATCTCCTAGCTCACTTCTTCCTTTCTCTTTCTCTCTTTTCTTCAATGATCCCTAGGGCTTCAAGAGGTGTGGGGTGCGAGTGGGGTGGAGAAAATCATAGAAAGCAAATAAAAGTTTAGGTTTTAATCCCGCTGCCCTGAAAATCACTGTTCATGGGGTATTTGTGGTTTTTCTTCAAAATTACAAGGTTGCCAATTACACTTCAAATTTAGTCTCTAGGACTACTCTAAAGTTTTTCACCTGATTTACTTTAATGTTATTTTAACCTAAAAACCTTTATTTCTATGATTTACGTAGCCATTTTTATATTTATCCTTCTTATGCTTTGATTTAAGAGGTAAAACTAATTGGTCGATAATTGATATTTAGACATGTGAGGGTTTATAGAGGTGCAATATGTTCTAGGTATTAAGATAATATGAGATAAAAAGAATAAGATTATTGTACTTTCTCTAGAAAATTATATAAATAGTATATTGTCTAAGTACAACATGCAAGATTCCAAAAAGGGTTTACACCTTTTAGATATGGAATCAATCTTTCTCAGGACAAGTTTCCTAAGACAATTGTAGAGAAAGAATACATGTAAAACTCGAGAGAAAATTCAATTTTCTGAGAAAGGGTAAAACGGTGATTTCGATCGAAAATTCAAAATCTTTCTAGATCTCGAATGATGAAACGGACTTCACCGTTGGAATCATCTTGTGAAATCTAACTACCACGTCGAATTTCCTCGACTCCGAGACCGCCTAATTTTATCGTAGCCGAGGCAACGTGAGTGACGAGCGATGTGGCATGCTGAGTGGCTCACATCGTTTTCACGCATGCAGAGAACAAGTCAAACACAAGCCCATGGGCCCATGAGTGTATATGTCACCATACTTATCGGGATGGAAATCCAATATTATGCATACGATAAGTAACCAAGAGAGCCACCGGGTAGCTGACATGTGGCAATGAGGACATCCCATTCGACCCATCTCTGACCAAATTCAAGTGCAGGAGAAGAAAACTAAGTGAAAAGAGAAAAGTGGCAGAAGAAGGCAGCAGAGAAGCCTCTACCTTCTCAGATTTCCACGATCGGACCGTTGGTTTTTGTCGGAGCAAGAGGAAAATTGCTTCCTCGCAGTGAGAGCTTCAAGCAATTTAGAACAACCTGGTTTAATTCTCGTTTAAAAGTCAAACAAATGGTTTTAGTGTTTTGGGGCCTTTAAATGGCCATGCTGCCCAATCCCAATGGCTCGGGATCAATGCCGGATTTTCGACTACCTGACACCCATGGCAAAGATTTCGGTCAAGTAGAATAACCTGAAAAACCGAAATTCCAGGATCGTTTCTGACAAATCCGAGCTAAATTGTGAAATTGAATTTCGGACTATTCATGCATATAGTTCTATGTGTATTGCGAAAATGAATAACATGATTGTGGTGTGAAGAATGATGCTGTTAATGCATGCTAAGTTGATGTGATAACATGGTTGTTTGAATTTTATGAAATTATATTGTAGAAAAATATAATTGTTTAGGAATCATGAAAGTCAGATGTATGAATCGGGCATGATTGCATTCATATGCACCGAGCATCGCTGGGCCAAGTCGGAGTGTAGTATGGAGATGGTAAATTCACCATTCCCAGGAAACAAAGGTGAGTCGGAAACGGACAACGCCCAGCGTCGAGACTTCACGCCGTATAAAAACGAAAAATAAATAATAAATCACGTGTATCATGTAGCAAGTCAGCGCATCCCCCCCTTCTTCCCCCCAAAGGTGAAAGACCCAAATTTACATGCGCGTTATACATGATCACCGGCCGTGAAAGTTCGTAAAATGCCTGGCGTATGACAATCCCGCAAGTGGGAGACTCGAAAAATGACGTAGCCCATAAACAAACACATGGAATTTGATAATATTCAAATGAGTATTGGAGGTCGGTCCAGTGAGTTAAGTCATTGGGTGAAACACCAATGACTAGTTACATCATGCGTTCGTGGTGAGGAGCGTCTATCGACTCTAAGTTATGGGCATGAGGAGTCACATCTCATGCATGACATAAAATCATTCTATGTAAGAATTGCATTTGTATGGAATGTGAATGGATGTTTGGGTGTCATTGCATGCGCATTTAGGTGGGGAGTAACCCTTGTAGGAAAAATTCAACTACTGGGCATTGCTCACCTCGTCGTGGGAAAATAATTTTAGGTACTAAAGGTACATAGGAGGACGAAGCTCATCTGAGATCTTAGTAGAGAAGGAAAGGCTGATTTGGCTTTGTTTTGTATTTTGTAAAAATATAGGTAGAAAACCCAGTTTTTGTATTGTGTAAAGAACATAGAGTTGTAATTAAATTTGTTTTTGTATGATTAATACATTTTGGCAAGTTTTTGTATTCCTTGTTCTTTGTAATAAAAGACCTATTTGCATTGGAATTTCTATGGTTGTTTGTAAAGAAAGAAAAGGGGAACTCGGAGGTGCAGTAAGACTGTACTGGGCTATTGTTCACTTTAGTCTCACACTTACGTAGAATAAGTCAATTCTATGTCGCGGACGTGGTTTCATGTCGCGACATGGTTCTCGTGCAAGGCGCACGACCTACCGTCCCGACAAAGACAATGCGGCGCGCTGCGACAAAAGTTCTCTAGCTCCGTGTCACGACAGGATCTCCGCGGCTGTAACATTGTTCCCGTGCATGCCGGGTTCTTAGGTCGACAGGCCTCCTCTCGTCACGGCACAGAAGTTTTGTCAGCACTGTGTCACGATAGAAATTCAGTGTCGCGATAGGGTTTAGGGCTGGGCCAAGATTGGGTCGTGACAAGGATCTCCTTGCGTCGCGATAAAGTTTTCCCCAAGGGCTGGATACTCCCGGCCGTGACAAAAGATTTTAAGTGTCGCGATGTGGCTTTCTAAGGGTAGTGTTATGACAAAAAGCTTTTTCTCTGCCGCCGACCCATAGGCGTGCACTCGCGCCACAACAGGTGTGCCAGCGCGCGACGGCAGGGCACGCCTACGAACGCATGAACCGTGCAGGTGGAGCCGCACACACGATGCAGCAGCCGCACGCGATAGGGCGCACGCCTACCAGTCAAGGCAGTAGCGCAACAAGGGACTGTCGCTACAAAGAGGTTCTGTCGTGACAGACCATTCATGCTACTCTATCGTAACAGAGAGTTCTCTGTTGTGACAGAGTTGATCAGTAGCAAAATAAAAAATAAAATAAATAAATAAATAAAAGAGTCCAAAATTTCGACCCTCGGGAATTGGGGTGTCACAATACATGAAACAGTAGTACCATATGCTTCAATAGTTGGTAGTCTTATGTATGTGATGTTATGTACTAGATCAGATATATGCTATTCATTTAGAATGGTGAGTAGGTATTAGTCTAATCCAGGTAGGGAACATTGGACCGTTGTGAAGCATATACTCAAGTACCTAAGGAGAACAAGTGATTATATGCTAGTTTATCATGACGATGAGTTGACCCCTATAGGATATAACTTTCAGTCATATGCATATTTAAGGAAATCCACCTCTAGATATGTTTTTACATTGGGTGGAGCAGTAGTTAGTTGGAGGAGTATCAAGAAATCATGTATTATTGATTCAACTATGGAAGCTGAATATGTGGCAGCTAGGGAAGCAATATGGCTTAGGAAATTCCTTATGGAATTAGGAGTCATAGCTAAGGTTGTTAATCCTATGATCTTGTGTTGTGATAACAATGGGGTTGCTACTCAAGCCAAAGAACCAAGAAATCATAGGAAATTAAGGCTAGCTCATCGAAATGAAGTATCACCTAGTTCGAGAGATTGTGCAAAGATGAAACATTATAGTAAAAAAGATTGCATCTGAGGATAACCTAGCAGATCCTTTTACTAAATCACTTAAGACTAAAGTGTTTGACTCTCGTGTATACAACATAGGTCTCAGATGTACTCTCTAGTTTTTGAGTTTCATGGTTTATAATATAATTAGTTTGCATTAATGAAATTGGTGTTTCAGTTACTTCAGATTATTGTGTTCATTCATACTTAGTTCAAGCACATTGTATATGTCTGGGTGTGTGTGGATGCACAGAGGACACAAATATGGGTTCCTTGTGTTTAAGGTTATTCACGATAGTTCATGGATGTTGGCCATCCATAAGTAGTTGTGGTATGATATCTACCTAGTTATTGGGAGTAGTTTGTCACGACTACTAGAGCCGGTCTCAGGGGATATCATACCGCATGTACTGCACATATTGAACTGACATGAGTGCAAATCATCAGAGGCCATCTTTGGATGGCTTCTTCTCTTTAGGCTACTATCTCACATGGGCTCTTAACCCTAAGGGTCGTTGGAGAGTTGAGAGGAGTAGGTTGTCATTTTGAGGTGCTCTTTGTGACCATCTATTAGTGATAGTCACTTAGAGTGATCTTGGATGACTTCTTGCTCCAACTCATAGAATCTTTGTTTGACTGCACACAAATCCACATTTACCCTAATTATAAGGCAATATACAACCTAAGGTAGCTTAAAAAGTTATTGATCAAAGTTGTTCTCGGCCGTAGTCCTCTGAAGCCTGGGCGGACTTTCTACCATAATCAAGTCAAAGGGTAAGCTTGTAGCTCTATGTAAAATGGTGTAATTTCAATATTTTATAGTATAATGCTTTGAAATTACTAGTATCGATTCATGTGGAGGTGGTGTGAGGGATTAGTAGGGCTTGGTAATCTTCCACAATGATTTAGAATGAGAAGTTTTCGATTTTGGAGTGCAATTGGTCTACTATAGTGGTCTGACTGACCAATTGTGGAATTATATCTAATCAATCCCACGGGAGCCAAAATTGGAAAGTACCATGGGTCCTCGGGCAAACCCATTTGTAAGTAGCCAATGTTATGAGCAGTTTATGATCCATATGAGCCTTCAAGTTTGCTTTAGGGCTAGTGGGAGAATGTTATAATTAAGCTTAGATAAACAAACTAGAGTTTGAATTAAGTTGGACCATTGAACTTATATGGGCTAATTATAGGCCCAAATATGTAAGTGGATTCAATGAACCACTAAACCCTATTATAAATATAACATTATATTTAGGTTTAGGGTAATAGACTAATTTTAGAGGGAAGATAATTTCTCTGTGTCCCAGATCTGAAAAGAAAAAAGGCATTGGATTGTTTTTAGAACTCACACTCTGTGGTCAAAACCTACAAATCGGTTATTGCCTAGAAGATTCACGGATCAGTTCCATTCCGATTAGTATGTATTTTATTTTTTACTTCCGTTGCATATGAAGTGATAGATTTTTAGATGGATGTTCCGGGATTCCAATGACAACTTGATATACAAAGTAAATACAACTTAATATTTAAAATGAATAGATGTAACAAGTAAAAAAAATTAGAAAAAATAAAATGGAAAATCAAACGTAGATTGACTCATTAAAAAAATAATTCTTGTTAGGTGTTAAACGTATGACAGAAAGTTTTTGTTTCAAAAGTACCCTCTTTCACGCTAACAAAAAAAAGTAATGTAGTTTATTAATTTGATTTTATTCATTATTAAATAACTGAAAATGGATTTTGGTTTGATATAATTCCCATAAATTTATTCAAAAAAAAAGAAAAATATTTTGTAACAGGAAGAAACTACCAAATTGTTAAAACCCAAAGGTCGACTTTCTTAGATCTAACTTTTTACCTTATAGGTTGGAACCATTCAACTCTTCACCTTAACCTTTGACTATATCAATTTTTCATTTTTTTGGGAATAAATAATAATTTTCATATGCTAAAAATTAGTTATAGGAGGAACTCGATCGAGTAACAACCTGGTCTGTAGGAACTAACGCATTATCTTCGTATAAGAGGACTGAAAGCCTGATCTGAGAATTTTTTTTTCCTTAATCTCAGCTTAAGGAGGAAGATGGCCTTGTTAAATCTGTTTTTTTCTTTTGGCAACTGTGAAGGAGGGACACTTTCGGAACAAAAACTCTCTCTCATACTCTTGGAACAAAAACTTTCTCTACACTTCTGGAACAAAAACTCTCATATCTAAGAATTATTTTTTGAATGAATAACCTACCCTTCGTTGTCTTTTCCTTATAAACTCTTTTCTAAATAGAATTAAATTACTACATAGCATAATTTTCCCAAAATAAAAAAATAAAAAAGCGAATTTATGGAGTAATATAAGACTCTTGAATTTCCACTTTGAGAAATGTCCACTTTATTTCCTATGCTTCGACTTTATGTGTTCGAATTTTCAATTAAATTTTTAAATAAGTGCAAATATGATTACAATTAATTAAAAATGTACACATTTTTTTATTATTTTATTTTATATTGATGAGTTAAAAGTAAATAAAATAAATTTAAATAAAAGTATTTATTTATTTTAATTCCTTTTGATTTTTTTCCTCTTACTTTTTTATTTATTATATTTTCTCTCAAAATTCTTAGGAACATAACATACCATTACCTTTTTAAAATTTTTAGCTTTGAAATTTTGAATTTATCTTAAATTTTACATAAGGAGAGACTATATTTTCATAAGTCAAATCAAATAAAAACACGAAAAAAGAAATAGACTTAGGATTCAACCTTTAAAAAAAAACAAAAAGTAACGAGAATCCGGATAATCTTTTTCAAATTTATTTAAATTGATAATCAAGAGTCATCATTTTCCATGTCATGGAATCCCAACCAATTATTTGAAATTTACTTTATTTTATATCCCACTTTTTCTAAAGTCATCATCATGCGCTCGCAAACAAGACTCGATCCTTTCAGCCCCAAGCAGATTCCACAATAATATTGTATGTTATCTTAAATATAATTGTCAAGTTAACAAAAATATATATTTATTTGATTTAGTTGTTCTTCCTTTTAAATTTTTTTCAAGCTAAAAGAGTTCTTTGATAAAGGTTCTTCCTTTGTGCATGTTGATTTTACAAAAATGTTACATACATTTTTGTTAAAGAAAAAGCGAGAATATTGTAAAGGGCTAGGAGATCAGGCCTATTAGCTTGATCTCTTCACTAAAGTACCTACAAAATGTATGATCTCACACTTCGAAACCTTTTAGGGTCAAGTCGAGCATAATTTAGGTTACATAACTCTAACAAACTCTATATAAACATTAATTACAATACAAGGAATGAATAAACTCCAATCTTCACCTCAATCTCTCTCACAAAAGCCCATAAGAATATAATCAACAACGGATATTAACCAAATTCAAATAATGCTCAAAATTGGTTATAAGAACTGACTTGATCATCATATTTGTAGGGTTGTCCATAAGTACTAACTTTACTCATAATAATGTACATTAAAAGGTCATCCGTGAGTGCATTACTTATAATGGCAGAACCGTGCATGACATATAACTTGCTAGGTCTTCTCTTCTCTTTCATAACAATACAAGCACGTTTACGATCTTCCAAACTCCTTCTTCCCTACCCTTTTGAATAAAAAATATCTAAAGAATACATATTGACGATTTTCTTCTTCAAAATAATCTCATTTGATAAATGAAGATAAATTTGAGATAACACTTTTCAATCCTTACTTTATTTTCCCTCTAGTGTCCATGCATGATGAGGGCATTTTGTCAAACCACACTATTACAAAAATAATTTATGGTGTCACTATTTTTAGTGTCATTTGTTAAAATAATGACACCATATGACTTAAAGTTCATAAAGGTAACACATCATATAATAAATATTTAATTGAAAATTCTATGGTGTCATTTTCTGAAAAGTGACACCATATGAAATTAAAAAAAAAAAAAATTGCGTTGGAGTAGCTAGATGGTGCTAATTTTAGATTATGGTGTCATTTTTTAAAAATTCTCATCATATTGATTTTTATTTATTATGATATATTTCTAAAAAGTGACACCATATACAAATTTTAAATTTTACAACATTATTCATTTTATATATATATATATATATATATATATATATATATATATATATATATATATATATATATATATATATATATATATATATATATAATTGAGAACATAACGTAAAGCTTATTGTTTTTGCATATCACTTATATATAAAATTTGTACATAATGTTCAAACCATCATCTTCTTCATATACTCTTTCATCCATAAACCCTTGAGATTTTTTTTATAGAGTATAATCACAACAAAATAATATAAAAAAATATTTTTTGATATCTCCAATAAATAAATTTAATATGTCCAAATAATAAGTTTATTTTTATCTAAAAAATAAAGTATGAATTTTTATGTATGTATTATAAAATAATTTATATCTTAGTCATTTTGATATGCTCGAAATGTACTCTATAAAATGTGTGCTTATATGCGCAAGTGCATGCATCGCCTCAAGTAATATATTAAAAATATGAGTATCATCCCACGAGGATTAGGTTACTAATTATTGAAATGAGAATAGTCCTAGCTTTATTTGGATAAATACAAAGGTGAAGTTGAGATAGAAAACAAACTAAACTAAAGAAATCCTAAACTAAAGTCTCTAACATGTAAAGAGAAAATGTAATTACAAGAAAGCTTAGGGTTTTGATTTCATCTAACAAATTCCTACAATGAGGCTCTACTTGTTCCCAATGATGCCTAAATCATATATTAACGGTGAATTTCACCTAATTACATGCTATTCTTTTTCAAGCAATAACAATCTACCATCGGAAAATGTTATATTGTATCTCTACCTCAAGCCGCATGTAACCCACAAATATCTCTATTCTATGGTGAAACACAACATTTCATTCATGGTCTAACCTAATTATTGTTTCTCAACTTCAAATTAGGTCACAAATCATGTTAATGGTGATAAATCATCAACAAGCATGAGAAATTGAATAGAACATTCAATATATAAGAAAATCCAAACATCAAATATTACAAATCAAGCTAAACACCATGGTTCATTGTTTAGACTACATCAAAACCCTAGAAAAAAAGTTTAGCTCATGGAAGGCAGAAATCCAACCATAGAAAATGAAGAAAAGCAAGAAAAGAGGATAAGAGTGTAGATAAAACCCATTTCTTCTCTTCAAATCTTCTTCTTCTTCTTCAAGGCCAAAATCGATTTCCCTCAAGAGAGATTTGCCTTTGAGTGTTTCCACCCAAAGGGTCTTCTCTTTTGCAGCCAAGGGAACCCCTTTCTTCGCCTCCACAAGCTTCCCCCCTCTTCAAAAAGCCTTAATTTCATTCTATTTAAAGGTCAAAACTAAGAGAACCCCGAATCCACGCTGTTGCGTGACAAATCGAGGCTACAGCTTGGCAAAAAATGGATAACACTAGAGTTGTCTTGGCTAAATCACTCAGCAGCGTGAGTGCTCACGTTATAGCGTGAAGGCACTCACGCCTCAATGTGAGAATTCCACGCTGCATCGTGAATGTCAACCTCTTTTTGATGATTTTCTAAGAAACCGGTTGATTGTTTGAGAAACCGGTCAACCGGTTGCCCTTTCTTTTGTGACGCCCCTATCCCAGGGGTCCCGTTGACAACCCGTCAACCCGCGGAATACATGTGAATATCGGGTGTTTCAATATCACACTCATTTGTCTCATATATGGAGACCCATTTCTGCATAATTCTCTTACAAATAACCAATTTGTAATAATATTTTAAAGTTTGATATCTGACTCTTTTACTTTATATGCCAAGTGCTGTTTAAACTACATTGTTCTAATATATTTTACAAAATAATTCTCAAGGCCTGCAGGCCTTCTTCGTACTCACGGTCTTTGAGAGGCATTCGTCTTCTCATTATTCATGAAAGGCGGTCCGGGGTGAGCAATGCCCAATAGTGATAATCTCTTATGATGGTTACTCCCCACCTAAGTGCTCATGCAATGGCACACCACACATTTAAGTAAAACATGCAAGTTCCTACTCAAATGTCTATATGTCATGGATGAGAATGTGACTCTTATGCCATCTTAGGCCCTTACTAACTCTCTTTTCATGGTGAGAAAAGAATTGTTTTTCAAAAGCAAAAGCTTTTGGTTCTTGAAAACACCTTCACAAGTTCGGTAAAATATTAGTTACAAAATTGAATTGGTTAGAACTTTCCGAAGCAGTCGCGGTCCTCATCGGAAGTGATCCATTTATGGACCATATTCTGACCTAAATTCTAAAATCTTCATGAAATTCTTTCTGTATTTCTTTTTGTCTTTCTCATGTGAACTCACCTATTACTCTGGGTTTCACATTCATATGAAATATAATATACCATTCCACAATATTCTTGTATATATTAACATGCATATATATTGAATTTATAAACAATCAGCATATTATTCATTCACACATAGCAATAACATAATTAGCTCATCAGGCTATTTTAAGCCCAAACGATTTATCTTGCATTTGTAATATCACCCTGGCAACACACAATTTTGTGTTATTGAAACAGCCTTACTTTGCAAGGTCACCATCCTGACCCATCCAACTTGGGTATCACGGTCCTTTCTAGTCAACACTGAACCATTTTGGTTCCGTCATCCCACCTGACATCAACAACCAGGAAACCTAGAAACTTTTTAGTTTCGGTTCAAACCAGGCCTGGTCTTGGACTATGTGAAACAATGATCTTAGAAATACTCTATCCTTCAGTCCCAGTTTTGGAACACAAAGCCATATGGCCTCTGATTCATGGGCTGCCTACCATACCCAATCTGATGCTTGCATACATCTGATAGTCATGTTATATCCGACTATACACATCGACACCTTAGAAAAGCGAACATTTTGGCACATAATTCAGAAAAGTTGTGATCACCCAATGTCCCCCAAAGGAACATGGATGGAATCTTGACTCAATGGGCTTTCCATAGAGCCCAAGAACACCCAAAACGGAGTTCGGACGAAGAAGTTACGACCTATGAAGTTAAATTCACCACGTGGTCGAGACCAGTGGCTGAATGACTGGACTTCAAACTGACCTGACACCCAATGTCCTCCATAGGCATACGAATGGAATCTTGACTCAATTGGATTTCCATAGAGTCTAAGAACACCCGAAACGGAGTTCGGACGAAGAAGTTATGACCTATCGAAGTTGGAGGTCACCGTGAGTCAAGCCAGTAGAAATTTGACCCGACTGTGTTTGTCTGAGGCTGGAAGAGCTTGGCCTAACACCCACTATCCTCCACAGGAATAAAAATAAAATATTGACTCAATGGGATTTACATAGAGTCTAAGAACATCCCAAACGGAGCTCGGACAAAGAAGTTATGACCTTCCTAAGTTAGAGGTCACACGTAGTCAAACCCAACTGAGCTGAATTGACCTAGCCTAGCTGTCCTGACTTGAAAGAGCTCAACCTGACACCCACTGTCCTCCACAGGCATACAAATAGAATCTTGACTCAATGGGCTTTCCATAGAGCCCAAGAACACCCAAAACGAAGTTCGGACGAAGAAGTTACGACCTATCGAAGTTGGAGGTCACAAGTAGTCAGACCCAGCCGAGATGAACTAACCTAGCCGAGCTTGACCTGACACCCAATGTCCTCCTGATCTGCAGATGGAATCTTAACTCAATTAGTTCCTGCGAGTCCAAGAACACCGAAACGGGTTCGGACGAAGAAGTTATGACCTGTCGAAGTTGGAGGTCACACGTGGTCGAGACCGGTAGCGACCGACTGAGCGGGGCGTCTGGCTGGAAAGAGCCGGCCTAGCACCCACTATCCTCCACAGGCAAAATAGAATCTCTGAACAGTGGGTTCGTGGGAGTCAGAAACCTTTGTGGAGCTCAGGCCCAAGGAAGAAGTTATGATCTTCACAGGTTGGAGGTCCTGCATTAGTCAACTAGCTGAGCTAAACTGACCTAGCCTAGCTGTCCTGACCTGAAAGAGCTTCAAATGACACCCACTATCCTCCAAAGGAATACAAATAGAATCTTGACTCAATGGGCTTTCCATAGTGTCCAAGAACACCTGAAACGGAGTTCGGACGAAGAAGTTATGACCTACCGAATTTGGAGGTCACACGTAGTCAGACCAGTGTTTGGTGACTTAATGGAGCTGTCTGACTGGAAGAGCTCGGCCTGACACCCACTGTCCTCCACAGGCATACAAATAGAATAGTGACTCAATGGGATTTCCATAGAGTCTAAGAACACCCCAAACAGAGTTCGGACGAAGAAGTTATGACCTTCCTAAGTTGGAGGTCACACGAAGTCAAACCCATTAGAGCTGAACTGACCTGGGTGAGCTGTCCTGACCTGAAAGAGCTCTTCCTGACACCATCTATCCTCTACAGGCATACAAATAGAATCTTGACTCAATGGGCTTTCCATAGAGTCCAAGAACACCCCAAACGGAGTTTGAACGAAGAAGTTATGACCTACCGTAGTTGGAGGTCAAACGTAGTTAGACCCAACCGAGCTGAACTAACCTAACCGAGCTGTCCTGAGCTGGACGAGCTTGGCCTGACATCCACTGTCCTCCACAGGCATATGAATAGAATCTTGACTCAATGGGATTTCCATAGAGTCCAAGAACACTCGAAACGAAGTTCAGACGAAGAAGTTATGACCTCTAGAGTTGGAGGGTCACCGTCATTAGAGACCTAGTCGAGTTGAGCAGGCTGACAAGGCTGTCCTGGCCTAGGACAGGCTCGATTGCACCCACCTATCTCAGAGCATAGAATAGAATCTTGACTCAATGGGATTTCCATAGAGTCCAAGAACACCAGAAAAGGAGTTTGGACGAAGAAGTTATGACTAGAAGTTTAGATTTCAAGTAGTCAAACCATCGAGTTGTCGCCGACTGGTCGGCGTTACGACACAGTCCGACCTTGTCCTGACACCTAATGTCCTCCAATGGAATATGAATAGAATCTTGACTCAATGGAATTTCCATAGAGTCCATGAACACCCGAAATGGAGTTCGGACGAAGGAGTTATGACCTTCCGAAGTTGGAGGTCACATTAGTCAAACCAGTACGTGACGACGTGGCGTCTGGGTGGCCGAGCTTGGCCTGACATCCACTATTACAGGCATATTAATAGGTCATTGACTCAATGGGCTTTCCATAGAGTTCAAGAACACCCAGCGGAGTTCGGACTGAAGAAGTTATGACCTTCGAGGATTGGAGGTCACGTAGTCAAACCAGTGGCGACTGACTTAGCCAGGTATTCTGACTTGTCCGAGCTGAGATGACCTATCTGAGCTTACCTACTGCCCTCCACAGGCACATGGCTGGAATCTTGACTAAATGGGCTTTCCATAGAGTCCAAGAACACCAGAAACGGAGTTTGGACGAAGAAGTTATGACCTTCCGAAGTTGGAGGTCACATATAGTCAAACCCAGCCGAGCTGACCTGACCTGTACGAACTCGGCCTAACATCCACTGTCCTCCATAGGCATATTAATGGAATCTTGACTCAATGAGCTTTCCATAGAGTCCAAGAACACCCGAAACAGAGTTCGAAGGAAGAAGTTATGACCTTCCGAAGTTGGATGTCACACGTAGATCAAACTAGTGGTGACGACTTAGTAGAGGTGTCTGACCCGATCCCGACTAAACTAACCTAGGCGAAACTCCACCTCTTGGCTTAAGCTAACTTCTGGCGGAGCTGACTTTTGGCCGAGCTGACCTCTAGCCGAGCTGACCTCTAGCAGCTGACCTCTCCAGGCTGACCTCTATAAGCTGACCTCTACAGGTTGACCTCTACGGGCTGACCTCTTTCCGATTAAACTATTCAGAGTAAAAAGACCATAACTTGGTCTACAGAGGTCCAAATTGAGAAATTCAAAAGCCTAACCTCAAGTTCATTGATGTGGCTACAATTTTTCAGAAGGACTCACTACCAAATTTCCTTTATTTCCCTCCCAAAAACCAGTTCTAAAGTCCGATTCATGTGTACTACCACAATGTGGCAGCTTCTCATGGTTAATACAAT
Organism: Tetrastigma voinierianum; assembly: GCA_016808115.1. Taxonomy (NCBI): domain Eukaryota; kingdom Viridiplantae; phylum Streptophyta; class Magnoliopsida; order Vitales; family Vitaceae; genus Tetrastigma; species Tetrastigma voinierianum. The sequence continues at coordinate 351,434 of JAEQBH010000430.1, read as the reverse complement.
ATCGTGCAGCCAGGGACGAGCTGACCACCACACAGCCTTAGCAATGAAAGTAACCAAAGTAGGAAGACCTACCTCTTGGGTTGTTAAAACTCCCGATTCTAGTCTCATGCGAAGCCCTTGCCGAGGATGAACTCTTCCTCTTGCTCGCTTGAAAGCGCGGTCAATTCTTGAAATTTAGAGAGAAGGTGGACTCTCTCTCACATCTAAAACTCTCTCTTTTCAAATCTGGTTTTGCGCTTTTCATACTCCCCTCTCTCTCGACTAGTTGGGAGAAAGTAGAATCAAGTGAGATGTCCTCTCACTTGCCACTTGTCCAATTCTAAGTGGCTCCTTAGATTGCATATCGCTTATCCATACATCTTAGATTTCCCTCCCGTCGTGTGTTGCCACATGTCTCATGTGGAGTCCCACGCCGAGCTCAGGATGATGATTCAGCACCTGATCGTGACATCTGTGAGCCCTCAAAATCACGTCAGTGTCCCCAGCCCCCAGGTACCGTTCGCGCCGAAGAATGCAATTTATTGTCTCGAGGAATTGTGAAGTCGATGGTAGCTAGATTCAGCGAGGCCGATTCTAGCGATTGAGAGTCGTTTAGTCATCGAGCTTTAGAAAAATTCCAGATTTTGACCGAAATTACCATTTTGCCATTTTTTAGAAAATTAGATTTTCTCGGGGTTTCACATCTTTTGCTTCCCGACTTCTCAAGGTCGTAACCTCTTCTTCCGAACTTCGAAATTGCGCAATATTGGTATCTATAGAAAGCTCTTGAAGTCTAGAATGCATCCATCCCAACGAAGGATCCATGGGAAGACATCATGCAGACGAAAAGATCACATGTTTGCTTTTGTTGCATGATGACTTTTCCGAATTTTCTTCAATTTCGCTCATTTCCACTCAATGATTGGCCTAATCATAAAATTGAGAAAATAGATCATTAGGACACTTATTTATCTCATAAAACTACTAAAACCTAAACAAAACATGGGGATAAAATGAGTATTTAAGATACTCATCACATTTCTATATAAGTAATTATAGAGAATAATATTTTAATATTTTTTTTGAACAATTTTTGAATAAAATGATTTATTATATTTTTTCTTTAATTAATAATCCTATTTCTTCTTTGATTGTTCAATTGTTTAAGAAATAAATTTTTTAGGTTGTAATATTTATAAATACTTGAAAAATTCTAAGAACTCTTTCCAAATAAATTATATAGAATAATATTTTAATATATTTAGTTTCTCGATAATTTCCGGAATAAATTTATTTATTATTATTTTTAAATAATAATCTTATAATTAATTTATATATAAGTATTATAGAAGCATATTTTAATATATTTTGTTTAGATGATTTTGGAATAAAGTGATTTACTTTTAATTTTTTAAATAATAATATTATTTCTTGTTTCATTTGTCAATTATTTTATAAATAGATTTTTTATGTTGTAATATTTATAAATACTTAAAAATTTATAAAAAAAACTTTTTCAAAATAAATTACAGAGAAGGATATTTTAAAGTATTTTGTTTAGATAATTTTAGAATAAATGATTTACTATTATAATTTTAGATAATTTATGGGTTACCCAACCATATATTTTACAAGCGTGTTAAAAGACATGATATTCATATTAAATCCAAATCTTATAAGTTTTAACCTTGTGGGTGAGTTGATAGTAGTTTAACATGGTACTAGAACTTGATTTGGTATAAGGTCCTGGGTTCAATACCTTCCATTGTAATTTGAGCTTCATTTGATTATTTGAAAGTTCATGAAGGACTCTAATTCCATAATAATGCATCACCAAAATTCATCTGCGCGAGTACAACCTATATCATCTATACGTAAAAACTCTAAATAACCAAAAACTATTAGCAAAGTAGGTAAAATCCGATCTCAAATATAAATACATAATTTGAGTATTAAAGTATTACAACTATGAAGAAAAAAATCACAAAACCATAAAATAATGGCTATACCTCTCAATCCCTCAAACCTTGAATTATACATACATCATATATTTACATAGTGGCTAGCGGATCAATCAAGCCTATTAACCCAATCCCTTCAATTATAAAATATGAAGAAATTTTCATGATGTCAAACTGTCAAATTTATCATGTCAAATCAAATAGAATTCTGGTGACCCAACTCAAAAAATCTTAAATCTAATCATGATGCACGGACAATAACAATATGTATCCATTTGGTTGGGAGGGTATTATCTTTTCAACTTTTTATTTTTTTATTTATTTTGAAGATACCTCCCTCCACTCAAGTCATTCCCCTCTCACTATATGTATCAGCTTTATCATTGTCTCTCTTTGCTGCACTTCCCTTCTATTACATTCCACCCTCTGCAGTATTATTTTTCTTTGCTATTTCAAAGATGGCTGAGCAAATTCCGTACGGCATTACTCAGAACCTTTTGACGATCCTGGGCTCCAACCTTGTCCATGAAATTGGACTGATATATGGCGTCCGAGGTGAGCTGAGAAAGCTTGAGAATACACTGTCCACTGTTGCAGCTGTGCTTCTTGATGCTGAGGAGCAACAGGAGAGCAGCCACGCTGTAGCTGTTTGGGTCAGGCGGCTTAAAGATGCTGTTTATGATGCTGATGACTTGTTGGACGACTTCGCAACCGAAGAATTGAGGAGAAAGACTGATGATAGGGGTCGATCTGCTGGACAAGTAAGTGACTTCTTCTCATCTTCAAATCATCTTGCTTTTCGATTTAAGATGGGTCATAGAATAAAGGCTATTAGGGAAAGGCTAGATGATGTTGCAAACGACATCTCCAAGTTCAATTTTATTCCCAGAGTCATATCCGATGTCCCAGTAAGCAAGAGATGGAGAGAGACGTGCTCTCTTGTGGAGAAATCCCATAAAATTGTGGGTAGAGAAGAAAACAAAAAGGGGATAATAGAGTTGTTGATACAATCATCAAGTAGTCAAGAAAATCTGTCCATTGTTGTGATTGTAGGCATGGGGGGTTTAGGCAAGACCACGCTTGCTCAATTGGTATACAACGACCAAGAGGTGGCAAACTATTTTGGTCTTAAAATGTGGGTCTGTGTATCGGATGATTTCGATGTTGGAGAGCTCCTTAAAAATACCTTAAGGTCTGCAACTAATGAAGATGTAGGAAACTTATCGTTGGAAGAAGTGCAAAAACATCTCCATAAAAATTTAAATGGGGAGAGGTACTTGCTTGTGTTAGATGATGTCTGGAACGAGGACAAAAAGAAATGGGGTCAATTCATAACTTTGTTGCCTGAGTATGAAAATGGGAGTAAAATCTTGGCGACCACCCGGAGCACCAGAGTTGCATCAGTGATGGGAATTGATTCCCCATATATTGTGAAAGGTCTTAAGGATGATGAGTCTTGGGAATTGTTTAAAAGTCTTGCATTTAAAAAAGGAGAAGAGCAAATGCACCCAAACCTTGCAGTCATAGGAAAAGAGATTGTAAAGATGTGCAAAGGAGTTCCTCTTGTCATCGAGGCCATAGGAAGAATATTGTACTTCAAAACTCAAGAAAGCCATTGGTTGAGCATAAAAAATAATGAAAATCTTGTACTTCTTGGAGATAAAAATGATATTTTGTCTGTGTTGAGGTTAAGCTATGACAATCTCCCCATCCATTTGAAACAGTGTTTTGTTTATTGTGCATTGTTTCCCAAAGATGATATAATTAGAAAAAAAGAATTAGTACAATTATGGATGGCACAGGGATATATTCAACCTTCGCATGAAGATGAATGTTTAGAGGATGTTGGTGATGAATATTTTGAGGGTTTATTGACAAGGTCATTTTTTCAAGAGGTTGAAGAAAAACATGTTAACCGAGGTCATTGTTATAAAATGCATGATTTAATTCATGATCTTGCACAGTCCATTGCAAAATCTGAGGTTATCATTTTAACGGGTGATGTAAAAACTATTCCAAAAAGAATTCATCATATGTCATTGTTTCGACCCCACCAATTGCCTCAAGATGTAATGGGCAAACCAATTCGAACCCTTTTTATGGAGGATTACAGTGGTGATCATGACAAAACAAAAAGATTTATCTCAAGCTTAAAATACTCACGGGCAATGAAAGTGCGTTGCAACTATCATACCGTACTAGCCTCTTTAGTGAAACTAAGCCATCTAAGATATCTTGATCTTTCTTATGGGTATTTTGAAAACCTCCCTAATGCTATTACAACATTGAAGAATGTACAGACATTGAAGCTAGTCAGCTGTTACAATCTGACAGAATGGCCCAGAAATATGAAAAAATTGATCAACCTGAGGCATCTGGAGATTGATAAATGTGATAGATTAAGTTATATGCCGCGTGGGTTGGGAGAATCGACTAAGCTCCAAACCTTGCCATTATTCAGGGTTGGGAGTGATAGTGGGAGATGTAGGCACCGGAGAATGAGAATCGGTGGGTTGAATGAGCTGAAATTCCTCAATGACCTCAGAGGAAAACTAATAATTGAAGGGCTTGCACATGCGAGGAGTAGTGAAGCTGAGGGAGCCATTTTTGAGGGTAAACAATACCTTGAGTGCTTGAGATTATATTGGGGATGGGGAGGAAGCACAGAAGCTACCAAAGAGAGTGAGGAGGAGGAAGCCGTGTCGGTGATGGAAAGTCTGCAACCACATCCAAATCTCAAGGAACTCTTCCTACAAGAATACGGAGGTGTGAGATTCCCAAATTGGATGATGATTGATGGGTTGGATTTGCTGCTCCCGAACCTTGTCAGGATTGAAATGCGGTTTTTTAGCAGAATCCGAGTTCTTCCACCCTTCGGTCAACTCCCTTCTCTTCAATATCTACAGCTCTGGACCCTCCCTGCTGCGGAGTACATGCAGGATTACTCATTATCGGCGAAGCCCTTCTTTCCATCTCTTAAGACTCTCAAGATTTATAATATGCCTAATTTGAAGGGATGGGGAATGAGGAACGTGGTAGTAAAGCAAGCTCCTCCGTATTCTTATCTTGAGGATCTACAGCTGGAACTCATCAGAATGGAGCTATGCTTATCATTGATCCGTGTCTCTTCTTCATTGAAGTCTCTGGAGATTGCAGATGTAGAAGATCTTATATCTTTGCCAGAGGGGCTTCGACATCTTTCAACCCTACAAACTCTCTCAATCATGGCTTGCAAAAATTTGGCAAGTTTACCAGACTCGATTGGCCGCCTCACATCACTTACAGAGCTAAAAATTCATTTATGCATCAGATTAACTTCACTGCCAAAAGGGATGCAATCCCTCCGGAATCTGCACACACTCGAAATCTATAGTTGTCCATACTTATCTGAAAGTTGTCGGAAGGGAACCGGTAAAGATTGGCCTCAGATTTCTCATATTCCCAACATTATTATTCACTAGCCAGGGTGAAGCTCACCTTGTCTCTTTAAACAAATCTCTCATCCTTCAGGTATGAAATCCAATTTCTTGTCCTACTTTTGATTGCTTATTAGTTGTGTTTTTCTGTTCATTTTCTCTGATTTATTTTTTTGCCCTTTGCCTGTTCTATAAAAAGCTTAACTTACTACATTTCCTATAAGTTGTTTACTAAAATTTCCTATTACTTGTGTTTGCATTTTACATGTTCGGAAATATCTTAGGTTTGGTAAATTTTCAGAATTTTTTAATTTCAAGTCAGTTATCAACACTATCTATGAGAAATCATGCTTATAATCGTTACTTAGTAGTCGAATCCCAAACTGTTTTTGTTTCACTTTGAAGTTTTGCATCCACTTTAAAAGTTTTAATTGGTGATTGCTCCATGTTGCATTGCCAGAAGGGGTTTGTCCCATCAGCCCCCTAGCTAAGTTAGTGAAACTTCAATTGGCTTCTGTTTTAAGGAAGATGTCAAAAAGACTGCTCATGTCCAACAGCTATTTTTGACAATCTATCATGCACTATTATATCTGTATGAAGTAATTCCGCTCTCTTTGGCTCAAGCATGTCATGCATATTTCTCAGGTTTGCAACATTACATCTTTTCCTACTTTTAACATATTTATTCTTCATGATTTTACTATAAAACGCTTAAATTTATTGGACTCTGTTTACGAATATTTTCTGTAATTCTCAAATAACCTTTATTCTTATCATAACTTCTTCCATGATCCTTGAGCTGACATCAATACCACTGCACAAGATCTTGATAATCAATGTCTTCTTTGTTTCCTTTCCCCTTCTTGCATTTCCATTAAATCCTATGCCTATTAAAAGCATTGAAGGAGCTCATATCTTCCAGAAAAAGGACAGCAACATCTTCTCTCAAAAATTTCAAGTATGGTTATCACTGTCTATTTGTCTAAGTTTTGATATCCATTGTCAGAGATTAGTAATGATGGAATCCTATTTCCTTGTCTTAAGGAACTTCATTAAGTCTGATTTTTCTGGATGAAAATTAGCATCCAATTCTTAGGACTTGAGAGGTTGACTCGAAGATGTACTCATCTCATCTAAGATTGGTACCCCTCCCAAGGACTTTAGCATGTTACTACATGGAGAATTGAACACTCAAGGACTCTGCCCTTTTTTCGACTTTGGCATACTTGATAGGTGTTTCATTCAATATTCAGGTTTACAAATTCATGCCTCTTTTTGCTTTTGATGATTTATCTCTTCTTATTCATTTGCTCAAAGCTTTTATTACTTTGTCTTGGAGTTTTTACTTTTGATTCCAATATGCAGTAGAACAACTACTTCACTCTATAATGATGGATTTCCATTTGAAATCTACTAGAAAAAATAAATAAATTAATAAAATTGACCTTGTTGTTAACCAGAGTTCCACTTTGTTCCATCCCTACCAACCCCGACAGAACAAACCATAGCTTAACGTATGAACCATATCTGGTACATTCTATGTAGCTTGATTCTCTGAAGCCAAAAGAAAAGTTGGTGATCAGACAGAGATATGGCCTAATGGTAAGGGCGATTGAACACTGGCAAAGATTGCAAGGAACCTAAGCATCAAGAGAAACGGTTCACAAGCATTACGTGAAGGCTCTCACGAAGCTCATGAAGTGGTAAGATTGTCTTTTCCTAAAGTTAAAAACTACTATTATTATTAACTATGAATAAATCATTTCATGGTGTGTGTGATGCTGCCTTGATTGGTTTAGCAGTCTTATTCCCAGTTTTTTAGCAATGAAGTTGCGGAATAACTGTAGATTTGTGCCTTATATATCCACTAATTTTTCAAGCATTAGATTTGTGCCACAACTTTTTACTGGTTGGTCCAAATCTTTATTTCCATTAGATTATGATTCCATACCTGCCAGTATTCATTGCCTTAGTTTGTAATTGATTGATAGTGTGTCTATATATGAGTTGTAGCAAATCTAATTTTGACAAAGTGCTAAACTAAATACAGGAAACATTAACTTTGTTGTGTTCTCAAATTTATATCAAAGTAAAAAAAAAAAAAAAAATTCTTTCCTGGTTGTATAACAATGGCAATTCCCATGTATGAAAATTTTCATTGCTGACTAATTAGAAGCTTTATTGAATGCGTCATGGATCTTTGTCATTGAAATATTTGTTTATTCAGGAAATTGATGATCTAATATCAACTGTGCTGGATTATATTTCATCAGTCATCACTCACGTAGCAAAGCATTGGAATTAATGTCACTGCCTGAAGGGGTGAGATCCATCAACAATTGAAAGCAACTGAAGAACTCACTTGATACATGCAGAAGGAGCAAGCTCACTTGCATCATATTTCCATCCTATGCTCTTTTTGGCTTTGGATGCAATCCATGATATGCCTTCTTTATTTAGGTTTACAATCCATTCCTCTCTTTTTTTCTTTTAATTGGTTGTTCCTTCGTATTCAATCTATTAAAATGGTTATATTCTGTCTGGAGTTCTGATTCCTTTTTTTTTTTTTTTTCATTTTTGGTGGAATTTTCATGACGGTGTGAAGCCAAGCATTGTCCATGGCTATGAGAAGTTTGAGCAGACAAAGGACATGGAGACCAAACACCACAAAGGTAATCACAAGAGAGAAGACTACATGGATAACAGCATGAATATCCACACAATTGCAGGGTACAACAATGGAGCTTTAATGAAGCTCAGTCCCGGCAGCACAGAAAGGAACCTATCACCACCCATGAATTCATTTATCAATTACAATCTTCAAGCCATGTTAATACATTCATCCTCGTCAACACCTCTCTGACCCACATCCAAGGGGGGTGTTGGCTGATGAGAAAAGGGCACGGTTCTGATTATCCATGGTTGTTATCAGAGCTAGCTAGGTTTGGCAAGAGGTCTTAGGTTTGAAACCTTTCTCAGCAATTTGAACATGTACTCCTTATTGGGTATTTGAAGGTACATGTAAGACTATTTGGTTTGTTTGACTCTCCATGTGAGAGGAGGTGTTAAAGGCATGATATTCATAAGCTTCTTGGAGAGTTGGTAGTTTAAAAATTTGTTTTGTGAGATATCATGAGAAATTAATAAATTTTGATTATTTATACAAGCATGCGTGAGCTAATGTTTAGTTTCGTACTGATATCTCTGTTAAGATTTTAAAGGGTTTTACCTCCTTAATACTAAAATTTGAAAAGAAGAAAAGAAAATAAGGAAAAACAATGTGGCTGGCTTTCATTAATAGTTTAAATATTATGAGGCTGGCTATCATTTCTCACAAGAGGATCAAAATGCAGACGCATACATTCAATACTAATACAAATTAAAGTGCACATTTTATTCTTTCCCCATTCTCTATCATCTCACTCTTACAAAAGCTTCCATAAATAAAGACTTTTAAAAATAAAAAACCTAGAGCACTGTTACAATTATTCTTAAAAATTTAGTAGTAGATAGATTCCATAAGACTTACAATCCAACAGATCAGAATGATGATCAAGTGCCCATGGTCTAGTTGTGGATGTCATTTTTAGTCTCAGGAGCATGAGAATTCATGTCTTCCTCATCAAGGAAACTAATCTTCTCCTTTTCATTCATTTCTTATATTGCAGAGACATTGGAGCCGAAGCTGAGCCGAAACTACAGCTGACAGGATTAGTTACAGAGTTGAATTTTTGGTGGACTCAAACTTTGGTGTCCCAGGACTCAGGAGTCATTACAGTTAGCAACAAGTATTGGGAGTTCTTCTTGGAAAGCATCACCTTTGAAGAATTTGTCCATTTTACCTGCAACTCTTGGGTTCAACCACACAAGGTCAATAACAAGAAAAGGATCTTCTTTGCTAATCAAGGAAAAATTAATTACTCTTAAAGCTATGAAGGAACTTTGATACTGTCTTTCAGTGTTGATTGGGGAAGGATTTTTCTTCAAATGTGGACCATGTTCCACTTTTCAAATTTGCACATGTGATTTCAACGTTGTTTTTTTTTTCTTTTTGGTCATGCATATTTACTATGTAAAACACCAGAGGGTCTGAAAGAGCTAAGAGAAAAAGGAACTAATGGAACTCAACGGTGATGAACAGGGACTGAGGATACCATATGATAGAATATATGATTATGATATGGGGATCCAGATAAGGGAACTGAATATGCAAGGCCAACACTAGAAGGAAGGCAAAACCCACATCCCAGACGATGCAGAACTGGACGTTATGAATTCAAAAGAAATACTAATTTAAGTTCAAGAGTACCCTCAAAACACAACCATGTGGAGCTGCAATTTCTATTCTACAATCCCAATTTATTTGACAGCAGTGGAACAGAACCTACTCTTGGAATCTATTCTCATTGTCTCATCCTTGAACTAAAAATATGCATAAATCAAAGTAAAATCAACCTAAGTTACTTGGGTTGAAAGGTTTCAGATGCCAACATAAAAAATATTCAAATGAGGGCATATGGGTCGCCATCATAGGTTACATTCCATCTGCAGATCTATTCTCTTACGTATACATCCTTGCATATGATGTAAGAATTCCGAAAATGAAAAGGCTTAATTACACACACATATGAAATCCAGCAGGATCAAGATATTAGTACATCACGCCATCAACGAGTAGTAATATCCATAGGGTTGCTGAGGGAAAGGGGAAGTAATTTTAAGAAGCACTTCTTGATTTTTTTTTTTTTTTATTATTATTGATTTATCTTTTCAACGTGACTGGCCGAGCTGTCGGGTCGCTGGGCCGTAACCTGGTTTGCCGTTGGGATTGGTCCCGCAGCTTTGACGCGCACTCTCCTCTCGCAAAGACAAGAAGAAAAGGGCTGGCCGGGCGTCGCCCGCGGTCGCCTCCGACGCCAAAGCTGGCCTCCTCACCTGGGAGAAAAGGCAGACGCTTAGAGGGCTAATGTTTTTTGCGCACCTTCACCGTGGGTGCTGTGTGGGGTGGCTTGACATATATACTTATGTTTTCCTAATTGGATGGTAATAAGGACTCTTTCCCATTGGATGAGATATTTTTCATTTCTTTATCGATATCCGATTTAGTAAGGGATATCACATTTATTTGAGAATTATTCTTCTCCTTACAGGAGATCCCGCTTTGACCGGCAGATAAGTCTGCTTATCGTGAATTGTCCTATTTTCTTGCCGTTGAGATTTAGTTGGATTTACAGATAAGATATAATCGGGATTATCCTACTTCTTTACAAAATAAATTTAGCCGATTTCATAGACGCATTTTCCACTACCAATGTTACTCCGGGCCATGGGCGGCCCAGCTGCTTAGGTCAAGGTCAGGCTGGGTGTTTCATTAGGCTTACCCTTCATCGGGCCCGGGCGAGTGGGCCCCGCGCGCCTATTTTTCTCGTAAACCCTATCGGGCTGCCCCCGGCCCTGCGGTACCTGCAGCGTGGGCAAGGGCTGTAACGCTTCTCGTATCGGGTATGATTTCCACGTGTATGCTCGGGGTTGGATTAGTTGTAGGCTTTGTTGTTGTCAAGGTCATGCGGATAATGATGACTTTTCTGCTGCGCTCATTTCATTCAATTCTTTCTAATTCTTTCCTGCTTCCCTCCCGCAAATATCCTATGACTGCTGCCTTGTGTGCTCCCTTGATCCGAAAGCTTTTTTCTTTGCTTTTTATGAGTTCTGACTTCCCTTTCTTAGTATTCCGTCCCAACCTTGCGGTAGAGTCCTTGGCGTCTCGCTGAGATAGCCTCTTTTTTTTTTTTTGGCTTCTATTCTCGGGACTCGGTGTGTCTTTCTCCCTTCTGTCTTTTCGAGCAATACAACGAAGGCCAGTGGCTAGATTGGCTAAGTTTTGTTCTTTACTACTATATCACCATGGTCCTGCTCAAGCCTTCCTTTCGCCAAGATTGAGGTGACTCTTCTGGGTTGTCGCCCTGCTTGCATGATTATTATGCCTCTCCGACCGCTTCGACCAAGTCGATCTTCGAGATGCCCTGTGGGAGCCCCCCTTTTCCTTTCAACAAGTGGTAGTGGGAGAATTGACGAGATTAAGTATCCCTGGGACGCACTTCAAGTCCGCCGTGCAAAATTCTTAGCCGTGGGACCTAGAAAAAGTCGGGCCCTGAGGGGCCACCGCCGCCACGGCACCTCCTGTGTCCGGGTCCGGGTCCCTCCCCGACGCTTATCATCTTACGTGGTTCCAGCTCCAAGATGGTGTGCTTTTCAAGTGGCCTTCTATCAACCGGCCTTCTTTTCCCCACACCCCTTTATAAAAGGGGTTTTACAACGCACTTCAATGTATGTCCTTCTCAACTCTCGCCCAATTGTCAAGGGCCGCTGTTATTGGTGTTCTTCTCAGTGGACGCGGGCCTCTGTTCCTAGTATGCCTTGTTCCTTCGATCTTAGCGTGAAGGAATCCGCCGAGGGCTTCCTTTATTTTTCCAGTCGTTCCAGCGCTCCTCTGGTAATTTCCGATCTTCCATCTTCCATATTGGAAGCGAGCGTTACTCGTTAGCGGCCGCACCGAGTATGACCCTTCTTGACAGGATGACACCCTGGGCGCTCGACGTTGAGCACCCTAAGAATCTACGTAGTATTGTTTTGTTTCGGTATGCTTTGCGGAGGTCACGCTTCCTACCCGCACGATCGCGGCTCGTGCTCGCCACTCGATCTCACCGAAGATAATGTCATAGCGCGTGGCTGGTCGAGTGTTCCCCTCGCGCTTCCTTACCGAGTCGATCAGCTCCGACATCCCCCGACCCTAGCCGAGGTCTTCACTGGGCCGGCCAGGCCTCACCTCCTTCCGCCATAAAAATTCCTTCTCCCGTCGCGGCCTCCACGCCTCACCAAGGGAGAGCTGCCGGGTGGAGACGCCGCCCTAAGTCCCTGGAAAGCATGAAGCTTAAAACTTCTGACTGGCCGAGAAGGACCACCCTATTGGGTAAGGTTCGAAATCACTGCCTCCTTCTCTTCCCTTCTACCCACGTCGAGCACCGGGCAGTGTTATCGCCCACCGGGGTCCCTGGGGGTGCTCGAGTTCGCAGCCGCCGTGTTCTCGCAAAAGGTAAAAGACTCGAAGGGTCGCTACACCGCCGAGGTCATGCTATCAACGCTGGGAATCCCGCGCAGTAGTGTTAAGCCATCTTCCTCGAGGGCGAAGAGTCAAGAGGGAGGGTTCAACCCACAGAGATGGTGACCCTAATGCCGAGCTTAAGGTGGGCGTGGTCTCGGTCCATCCTAAAGATTTCACCTCAAGAGGCTCCGGTGCTCCCAAGCCGCCGAGGAAGCTTTAGCTCTATCCTCCGTGGGTCGCCTATAAGTTCCCCGTATTCGTCGCGCCCGATTTAACTTGAGTCGGGTTAATCTTGTGGTCACGCGGCGTGTGGCTACTCATTCGAAGAGTTTAGCCAAAAGGCCAATCCGAACGAGGGCCGCGTCGCCGCCAGAGTTTCTTTACAAGGTTAGGGTGGCTTCCCCTTACTCGAGCGGCTGCCGCGAGACCCGAGTGCAGAATATGATCCAAAGAGGCTGAGCTTAAGTTCTATTTCGAGGCATACGTTGTTGACTGGGTGTCTAATTTCTCGTAGGTGTTCGAATCAACAAAATTATAACCCAAAGATTCTCACCACCGACATAGCAAAGCTACCGCAAAGATAAAGGGGGCTCTGGTCGCAATTCATTGTGGATGGGTTTTCGAGGCAGGGGCTTTACGCAGGCTGAAAATGGTGTTTCCTCCTCGATTGGGCGGTGTGTGGAAAATCAAAGGTGGTGTGTGAATGGTTGCAAACCAAATTAACCGGGGGCAAAAGTTAAAAGAGTAATCCTCGAAGTCTGGGCCACCGGGACTTAAAGTGTTCTGGGTTAACCAACATGTACCGAAGTTCATTCTCCTTCGCATTTGGGAGCATGACATGTCATTTCCCCGAACCTGATCTTCTTAGCTTTAAAACCTAAACCCTAAGAGCTTTTCCTTTTTGAAAGATAACATTATTAGGTAAAAATGTTCCGGTAATGCTTAAAACACACTTCAAAACCCTACCCCACGATAACTAGCGGGGGACAACCAACCAAGCCTCACGGATCTAGTGAAAAGTATCCATCGAACTCAAAAGCTTGCCAACAATAATATTAAAGAGAATATGCCAGAGAGATTTTAACCTCGTTGAAAAATAAGCACAAATACCCTAAAATGCAAACATGCAGAGAATGAGAACATGTAGCTAAACCTAAAAACAACACCCGCAATTTTTGCCCTTCAAGTGAATTGGAGATTAGAGCCAAGCATCCCTTGATTTGTCATCATCAAGGTGTTTCGCTACCAAGAAATGCAAGAACGTAAAGGGGAAGAAGAGAAAATCACCAAGTACAGGGAGGGAGGAAAGCTTCATGCTTGACTCCGATTGATTGAATGACAAGATGTCTGATAAGCATGGATGAGCTTATATAGCTCGCAAAGAGGAAATTTACAAAAGTATCAAGAATCAAAATTACATAAGGGCAAACATGTATTAAAACCACCGATCAAAAAGGCCAGAGACGTGAGTCACGTGTGAGAGAGCCAGGTGGGCCTGCGCACCTCATACCTTGGTGTGCTGCCACTTGCAACCCCGTACTTTCCACGCTGCTTCCTTCACCAATAATTCGCTCCGATCTCCACCGATTTGATCATGAGCTCCTCGAATTCAACTCAAATTCATCAGGCTCGGAAGTCAATTGAGGAATCACAGAGGCTTTTGACCCGCAAACTACTAAAATAACTGGCAAAATATGATCAAGAGGCGCACCTGACCCGAATATGTCAATTGAGTTATTGAGATTAGCACACAAAAAAAGCTACGATAAACCTCGCTATAAACGGGGCTCAATATTGCACTATTTGGGCACAATCACTTGTCTACGAGCTCTGCCGAGGGTAGAGAAGAGAGACTAGAAATGGCCTAAGAGCGTCATCGAGCCTCAGGAGGTTCTGTGGACGGATGCAAGATGTGCAAAGATGACTTACTTGGAGGCCCCACGCCGCCGCACCGGTCGCTCAACTTCGGGGACGGTTAGCATGAGTCAAGCACGCCTCATACGAACCGCAGGGGTTCAGTGGAAGAGCTGCGTGCGACCAGGAGACCCAGTCACAAGAACAAAACAAATGGTCGCTAGACGTAGCTCGTCATAGGCTTCCGAGGCATAAACCGTGGAACGCCTGCAAATGGAAGAGTGCCACGCGGGTTTTACGATCTTTATGCAAGAGACTCGGGTCGCTCGTAGGGACGGTTATGGTGAGCTCAGGGATCCAAGCCTCGCACTCAATGGGCTTCTAGGTGGCTTGCCTTTCAGAAGAAGGTTGCTGCTGTCTACCCAGGCCTGGACCTCAACTTCGACATCCCTAGCGATGAGGAGGCAGAAGAGTCCCTTTCTACAGACCTTTCTGGAGAACCAGACACCCCTGCTGAGGCCCATTCCCCTTCTCCTTCCTCTGAAGTCTGATCTCCCACACATACCCTTGCTTAGTTTTTTTTTTTTTTGTGGGGCTTGGGACTCAGGACATATGTAGCTTTTTTCCTAATGAATATCCATTTTTTATCCTTCACCACTGCTTTTACTGCGCTTTTCTTCGCTGCTCTCAGATGAACCGACCGACCCTTCGTCGTATGGCCTCGACCAGCCGTGCTGACCTCGAACTTGCTCCCGGTCGCCTAGCCTCTCGAAGCTGAGCAATTGAGCCTTTCTTCAAAACTGCGTTGCCGAGGCTCTGCGGTCGAATGCCCGGGTCGAACCGACTCGGTCGCATGGCTCGACGGTAGTCGAAGCCTTCAAACCGGAACTTACCAGCCGCGAGGCCTACCGGGCTACAAGGTTCGAATCGAACCGACTTGGGCTGCATGGCCTCGAGCCGAGTAGCTGAGCTCTTCTAAACCGAGCCGCCGGCTCCCCGGGCTGAGGCCTTGGCGCGGCTATATTACCTCAGCCGAACCGACTCGAACCGACTTTGGCCGCATGGCCCGAGCCGTGCCGAAGCTCTTCAAACCAGCCGCCGGGCTTCCCCGGTGCCGAGGCCTTTATGGGCTATATTGCCCGAGCCGAACCGACTCTTTGGCCGCATGGCCCAAATGGTGAAGTAGTCGGGAAGCCCTTCAACCGAGTCAGCCGAAGACCGGGATTCGACCCCTACTTCGAAAGACGCGCGCCTTTGCACGTCGGTTTACTGAGACTGCATTCGCGCGACCCTCGAGTGCTTTAGCCTTCTTATAAATGGCTTTCGCTCCTTTGTTATGATCTACAATCCGAATCTCCTTCCTCGGGGGCGCAACCAAATCGCCGTAATGAAGCGTCGTGGCCGGGCCCGCGCCTCGCAGGATCCGCCCAGATTCGCTTCGCCGATGGACCTCCGCCTCGCTGGAGTCGTGTTTTTCCTGCCTCCCCTCTATGGAAGTTATGTTATTCCCTAGCTTCGTGCTAGGGAGTGCATTTGGGGAGGGCGATACACTTTTTGTATCGCTTTTTCCATTTTCTCCTCTTCTTCCTCTTTCTCCTCTTTCTTCTCCTTCTCCTTCTTTTTCTCATTCTCTCTTCCTCCTTTTCCTTTTCTTCCCCATCTCATTCTCCTTTCCTTCTTCTCCCTTTTCCTCTTCTCCTTTCTTGAGTTTTTTTTTTTTTTTCAGGAAATGCTTGTACCGTTTTGTTTTCCGAAATGTAATCTAATGACGCTACCGATTGTAATCAATTGTGTACCTTTATTCTAATAAAGAGATATTTTATTTTTGAATATGGAATTTGCTGATTCTCGATGTATGTAACCCTTTCTTTGTAACATTCCCCGACCGTGACTTCTCCACCGTACATCAATAACACACAAACCGACATCCGAAAAACCGATAATACTAAGATTACAAACCGCAGGCCTACCGATAAAAACGCTTAAGATGTTCAACATTCCAAGTAAGATGAGGTAGAATTTTTTCCCTCTTCCGTCTCGGGAGCCCCGTGACCTGCCGTGTCTAATTACACGAAGTCACCTATTATAGGCCTTCCCGCCTGGGCCCTAGCTTTCCATGTGTCGATTTTTCGTCGGGCAGAGCTTCAAGACTAGTCTCTAGTTTCAGAATCCCGGGTTTGACTTTTTGATTGTAATACCGCCTTCCTTTGAAATCTTCCGCGGCGCTTAAAGACCTGCTCAATGTGCGCTTTTCATCTCGAGGTCTAAATTAGCGGAGAGCCTCGTCTAGGAAACCCAAGCTTGCCAATTCGATCCTCGGGACTTTAACCCACTCCCATTGTAAGGGCCACCGCCGTGCCAAAGGCTAAGGTGAATGGGGCTTCTCGAGTAGCCGACTTTGCGCCAGAAGTTCTCGTATGCCCATAACACCTCAGTGGAGGTATTCCCACCCATTTGCCTTTAAGATCTCCAATTCGTCTTCAACGTTGCTTTGGCGGCTCGATGGTGACTTCTCGCCCGGTCCACGGGACGCTGGACGCGCCGGATGAGTAATAATTCTTGATCCTGAGCTCGGCACAAAAATCCTCGAACCCGACATTATCAAATCGCTTCCATTATCTCGACACCGAGTTTCCTGGGATACCAAACCCGCAGATATTTTGGGAACGCCACATAAAATTGCGTATTTTTTGTTCCCGTGATAAGAGCTGCGGCTCAGCCTCAGCCCATTTTTGGTGAAGTACTACTGGCCAACGATGACGAATTTGCATTGACCCTTTCCAATGGGTAGAGGTCCCACATGTCTAAACCCCACCGGTTGGAGTGCCGCAGGCTTCAGACCGACGTCAGGCTCTGATGGGGAGGCAGAGATTGGCGTGCTCCCTGCAAATTCGATTTCCCGACACTAGGCCTGGCCGCGGCCTATAAGCATTGTGGACCAATAGTATCCCCGCTTTAAAACTTTTCTCCCGCTAATGCCCGAAAGCCCGATCTCCGTTTTTCGCACGCCTTCATGTACTTCCTCAGCACGTAGCCTGCCGTTTCTTCTTTCAATACACTTAAGGATGGGTGCTTAAAAAAGCTCTCGCTTGTAAAGACGCCCTTATGAACAACGCGAACCTACGATTCGCCAGCTTAGCGTACTTCGTCACCTTAGGTCCCCTTATTGGGTAGTCTCAAATGGGGTCCATCCGCCGCTTGACGTGACGGGGGAGACCTCGACGTCCGTGAGATCTACGGAGGGCTTTCGGCGAGGTGCCGACAAAGTGCAATTGCCGAGGTCTTTCATGGTGCTATCGCGCTTGCTAAGGCATTCGCTCCGAGTTCTCCACTCGGGTATGTGTCCGACCCGAACCGAAGACTAATTTCTTTCGCACCCCGCATTCCAGGTATAGATCATTTTCACCTCGCCTGGGCAGTCTTCATTCGGGCCTTACTACTACTGAGTCGCACCTCAAGTCGGGTCCACTTCCATAATGGGCCAGTTGAGCTCCCAAGCATGACCGCTCATACTCTACTCATTATCGAAAGCTTGAACCAAATCTCGAGCCGCATACCAATATCTATTCCTTCTGGAAGTCGGATTAGCCCCTAGCCTCCACCTCCCTCAGCATTTGCGCCCTGCCTACGAGAGTCTCCGACGGGGAGGTCGGGTCATTGCTTGAGCAGCTCTTAGCGGCTCGCCGAAGTGACTCCATGACCGAAGTCCGGCTAAGACCTGGCCCTTTATTGCGCTTTTCTACAGCTTGATGTCAAACTCGGCTTAATCCTCTATGGCCCACTTCATCAACCTTCCTCTCGGCTCAGGTGCAAGACCTCGCTTCATCTAGTATTCAGGTTGGGACTTCAATGGTATGAGTTTGGAAATAAGGGCGGAGCTTCCAGGCTGTGGTTACTAATGCCAAGATTAATTTCTCCATCTTCGCGGCCTCTCCTCAAGCCCTCTCGTAGTCACCGCAATAGTAGACCCGGGATGTCGCACGATCTGCCTCGACCAGGACCCGCCCCGGGTCGAGAAATCCGGAAACTCGACAAGTGCCGTAGTGCTGAGCCCCCTTCGAGGCTTACCGCATCGTGGAGAGTTTTCAACACGTTCAATGTGCCGAGAATGCCTTCACCAAGGTCCCATTGAAAAGATTTTTGTGAACTCGAAGAAGGGTCGACATTTATCGTTGGCCCCCGGATACCACTCCGCCAGCGGCTATCCTTCCTCGGCCAAACGTCATCTCCCTTTGAAAGCCATGGTGGCGATGTTGAGCACAACCTTTATTTTGTCTAGATTTGCCTCGATTCCTCAGTTGTTGACTATGAAACCTAATAATTTTCCGATTGACACTCCGAAAGCACATTTAGCTGGATTCAATTTCATGTTGTACTCTCTCAGGATCTGGAAGGCCTCGGACAGATGAGCTATGTGGAGCTCTGCTGTGGTTGACTTCACCAACATGTCATCTATATACACCTCCATGGATGTTCTTATTTGCTTCGAACATCCCTGCTTCCTCACCCGGCCTCTCTCGATAGTAGCTCACGTTTCAGCCCAAAGGGCATCACACCATAGCACAGTTCCTTTCGCTCGCGGATCTAACGAGGTCTTCTTTTCGTCATCCTGATCCATACCGATTCGTCAGAAATGAGAAAGTTAATCCATAAAACCGAGAAGTTCATGGTCGGCCGTGGCATTCTTCCACCATGAGGTCGCATTCGCCAGCGGGAAACTATCTGGGCATGCTCGTTGACGCCGCTGAAGTCGTAATGCGCAGTAGCCACTTCGTCGCTTTTCGACGAGCGGCCGACGTTGGCCAACCATTCGTGATATTCCACCTTCGGGACGCTTCCTCGTTGAGTGAAGCTTGTCAACCTCCTCGATCGCTGGGCTTCTATGGCTCAAGTTCCTCTTTGCTTGACTGCTTGAAAGTTAGATTGGATCTAGCCTATGAGTGATTATTACGGGAAGTCAATTCCTCCCACCGCTTCCATGCTAAGACGTCGTTCGCCTCAAGAAACGGGTAAGGAGGCTTCTAAGGTTTCGCAGCTCGGGAACCGATGTAGCGGTGTTTAAGGTCAATGATACAAAGTTCCAAGCTTCTCAGGACTCGTGCCAGGTTCACCTTCGTCGCGCATGTCAGCCTTCCGCCGGCTTCAGGTATATGTTATCGACCGCTTGCTTCATGATGCCGACACAACACTCCCCTCGGCCACGCGTCGGGGTCTCTCAAACCATCCCCACCCACTCGTGGTGTGGGAACTTGATCATCATGTGGTGTTGCAGGGAATGGCCTTTATGGCGTAAGAGAAGGTCTCCACTTAATAACATGTTATAAGCGTGACCCAAGGTCTACCATGGAAACCTTACGTCATTATCGTCGGACACTGGGGTCTCCCCAAAGTGAGCACTAATCGGATCGAGCTCAACTACGCACCTTCTCCCGCAGAACTCTCGTAGGTGGGTGTTGACCGGTTCTAGCTTCTCCCTTCCGATGTCCATCTTACCCAAGCGTCGAGGCGATGATGCCCGGCTAAACCCCATTTGCCGACCGTGACCCGATGGACGTTTTACCACCACCGCCCTTGGCTGGCCAAAGGTCGCCACACGGGTGTCGACATCCGCTCCTCGTGCCCGACCAGAACGCATGGGCCGTGCTCCAATGAGGTTGCTTGGACACCGCCAACTTCCATTATCTCCTCCCGACTCGACAAGCCGCGTGAGATGGGCCTTCCCAGCTTAGCCGATCCACCTCACCTCCCGCAAATCCTCCCGAGATCACGTGGGATTTTCCTAAGGGCCGCTGATGTCGGAGTCGTCGCCGTTGAGGTGGTGGTGGTGGGTGCCAGCCTCGAGCCCGACCGTTCCCCGGGATGCGTGAAGCCGCTGGAGATACCGCCATTCGAATTAAATATTCTATTTCTTTCCTCGAAGCCAGGCGTAATCGCCCTGCGCGATGTCCATAGTCCCTATGGAACCACAAGCATTCAATGCGAAACATTCCTTTGCCGGGTTCGACTTCATCTCGAGACGGCCACCGGGGAATTGTTCAGAGCCAGACCGCGCAGACTCCGGCGAAACTCGTAGCCGCCGAGTAAACCGGCCGTGAATAATGTCAAGCCGCCGTGCCGAGGTGGGACCCAGACCCGGCCTCCCAGGGCTTCCGCTGCCTCTCTTCAGGACCCGGCTCTCCTTCTTTCTCGGGACCCCTCGGTCTTCGCGCAGTCTCGGCTTTGTCCTCACCGCCACAATCCCGCTTTTCTTCTTTATAGGTCAAGAGCTTCCTTTCTGATATGAGGGCTTCTTCGCCATTACCGGGTCATGAAAAGTACCCCCTACGCCGCCTGAAATTTTGAGATGGAGAACATCAAATCCTTTTTGATTGTCCCTCCGAAGAATGAATGCAAGTGGATAGCTAACTTCTCATCTGTATATCTACCTTCGAGACTCGACATTAAACCTGACATAAGACCTCAAGCTAAGGAAGCTCTACTTTATGGTCGGGTGAGAGATGATAACTCTAAGCTTCAGATGTTTCGCTCCAATGAAGTGGGAGACAAATGCAATAGATAACTCTCTGAATGAGGAGATGGATGAGGGCGGAAGCCTATTAAACCAAGCCAAGGTTGGGCCTTTTAACGTGATAGCGAAAGTTTCCGCACGGCATGCAGGTCCCGATATCCATGTAAAGCTTCATTTGATTCTTATAAGTGTCGAAGGATCGACGAGATCTGCACCATCGAATGCTTCTCTATTTACCAGACTGAACTTCTCACCGGTGGGAAAGTGGAGCACTTCTGCTATGAACGAGGACTCAGTTTGTTGTACCGCGTGTTCATAGAGTCAGAAAGCCGCTCTTACAACTTCCTCCTTCTCACACCTGGCCGAAGCTCCCGTTGAAGGCCCTTGAATCTCTATTCCCACAATCGCCCCCCTTTCTCCCCGCTGATGGGGGTTCGCCGTCGCTTCCAACATGCCCCGAAAGTGCTGCATCGTTGCCCTCCTTCCGTGTGGTTTCAGACTCGCTCTGCTAGATTCTTCTTCCGTTCGCCCTCGGAATACGAGGTGTGGTTGCCCTTCGTGATCGGGCGGCGCACGAATCTTTCAGCTTGTCGCGCCTTCCTCGTGAAGTCGTTGCATTTCGCCGGTGAGTTGCTCTACCTCCTTATCGCGCCGGGTCGGTGAGGCGAGGGCCTCCACCGTCCCACCAAATGCGGTGCCGCTTTTGCGCGCTTCTAACATGCCCAGAGGCTCCGCTATCTAATGCCGCTCCCCGCTGGCCCCGCATCCCGAGGATCGGGCGCGTTTCGCCTCATGTTCGGAAGCTGATACCATCGGAGAATCGATTAGTCTTATTATTTGTAAAGGAAACAATGCTCTGCGACCTACGCCAATCGCATGATGCCTTTTTCAACCTGATCGGCCGAGCTGTCGTCGTGGGCCAACCAGTGGTCTGCTGGGATTGGTCCCGCGTGCCAGGCGCAGGCTCCTCTCGCAAAGACAACAAAGCAGCCAGTGGTCGGGCGGGCGCCGCCGTGGCCGCCCGATGCCTGCCATTCCTCACCGGGAGAAAAGATAGACTGCTTAGAGGGCGACAAGCTTGCGCACCTTCACCGGGGCTTGATGATATACGCGTATGTTTTTCCCCCCACTGACGGTAATAAGGACTCTTTCCCATCACGGATATTTTTCTACCTTTATCGATATCGATTAGTGGGCGATATCAAGGGGTTTATCGAGAATTATTCTTTTCTCCCTTATTGGTGAGATCCGTTTTGACTGGGCAGATAAGTCGCATCGTGAATTATCCTATTTTCTTTTCCAAAGGGAGATTTAGTCGATTTACAGATAAGATATTATCGGGATTGTCTCATTCCTGATTAGTGCCCAAAAGTGCAATTTGAACCCTATATTAGATAGGTTTTGAGTGCTTTTAAGACATCATGTCATTTATACCAATTCGAAGTGTTCAAGTCTTCTTAGTAGCACTTATGCCATTTGTAGAGTATTTTTCGTCGGTTATTTCAAGCGTTAACTTTTAGGAAGTTCAATATCTGACGTATGATGAATCATGAAGTTTGAACTCAAGTGTCGCCCATCAACCACTTAAGAATCACGAAAACCGAAGGCAAAGTGAAGAAAAATTGATGCAAGAGAAGACAAGGAGGCAAAGCGAAGCAGAAAATCCACTGAAACCCAATAATTTTTCGCTAAGCCTGCGAAAATTTCGCTGGGATTGCAAAAATTTCGCAGGTTTAGCGAAAATTTCGCAAGTTCAGCGAAATTGTGGATTTTCGCTAGACACCAGGTTTTCTCGCAGGCACTGCTCCCAGCTTCTAAATTTCATGATTTCGCCATTCACCCAGTACTCGCTTGCTACCGAAATTTCGCTAGTTAATAAATCACAAGCTCACTACCATTTTCGCTTATGCTCAGTGGGATTTCCTCGCTACCTAGCGAAATTCTTCACTCCTTAGCAAAATTCAATCATTGGCCATGTTTTTTGTATTTAATGCCAACCCACCCAAAATTTGGTGTATTACCTCTTGTCCTTTAACCCTTAGCCAAATTTGTAGGCTTTTTTATATTTTCATGTAATGATGCCTATATAGTAAACCCCCTCTCTTCGTATCGATAGAGAATTTTTGGAGAAACAATTTTGGGAGAGAAGAAATTTGGTAAGTTTTCATTTTTGTAAATAAAGTCTCGTATTTTAGTTAGGTTTGTTTTCCTCTCTTTCTCCCCCTCTTTCCTTACTTCTAGGCTTCCAAACACCCCCTTGGGATGACAACTCAAGAGATGTCAAGGTTTCTTTCTTTGAAGAGGAAGGAAGCTAGCTTGGTAAAGTGGGGCATATGCATGTTGTCCCTTCAGAAAGAAAGTTACTGTGTACCGTATTTATGGCCCCTATCTTTCAAATTAGGGTTGAATAGCTTTGAATGTTATCGATTTTGGCCAATACTCTCCATAAAGTAGATACAAGGTATTGTACTTATTGCTAGATGCACCGGGTTCATTAGATGGTCTTTACGAGCCTCTCGAAATGATATTTAATGCTAGGTTTCAACCTAAAAAGGGCCATAGTCGATGCTACCCGGTGTTGACTCAAATAGGAGTTGTTGTTAGGTGAGTCTGTTGTTAGTCATAGATCCCAAGTGTGCCAGTGGACTATGGGTTGCTTCATTACAACGCGAGATAAACCCGAGGACACTGTTTGCTCCCACTTACCGTTAGTGACCCAAATCTTTCAAAGTTAATTTTTTTCTCACACTTCACTTTCAAGCATACTTCTGCCAACCTACTTCCACCGTTGAAGCAACCAAAAGTCCAAATCAAATAGAAAGCCTTACCTTCGCACTTATGCAAATCCATTCCTGTGATGAAAACCCATCCCCGTGTTCGAATTCTAGACCACTATATCGCAAAGAGTTTGACCACGGCAAAGAGTAGGAACTTGTGTGCATATACCTGTTGATTTTAGCTCTCAAATTTCATCGTGGCACGGCAGAATCAACGCCGTTCTAGGATGGTGCCAAACTACGAACGGTAAGTCATGTACTTGTGATCAACATCACAAGTGAAGGTAACCTTTTAAATTCTTTTTGTAACTCAGCTTGAACCGCGCCACTTTGCAGAATCGCACTGCTTCAGTTTTTCATTCAGGGCTAGTTTTAATTTTTACTGTTAATTTTAACCTTTCATGTCGTCATCTCTATTGCGGTCTCGCCAGGTAAACGCTTGTGTATGCAAAGGCCGGGACAAGAGGAACTCGTGAAGATCGCATAGAATCAAGACACAACCCGACCAGCTGAAGTCGCGTGGCCACACCGATACCATGGATCCACTACTCCTGAAGAATGTGAGTCACTTAACCCCAATGAATCCAATGTTCTATATAACCATGAGGGATCACATCCACCCTCCTAGAGTTAAGGGCCCATCCAGATCATTCCTCCCGCCAAGATGCAGCGTTGGAGGCCATATTTGGCAAATTCTTACTCCCCACATATCACGGTATGGAAAACGAAATCCATACACTCATTAGATTTTGAGGAGGTTTCCAGACTACCTTTAAGGAAGGTATATGATGGACATGGATTTGTCAAGCTAAAGCATTTTAATCGAATTCCTAAAGGACAAGGCCAAGATTTGGCTAAACTCATCGAGGCCTAGAACCATTAGAATCAATGAGTCAGCAGTGCACTCAAGAGTTCTTCGCTCATAAGACTAATAATTTGAAAGACAAATTTACACCTGGCGTTTCAGATGGGCGAGGTTTTACGTTGTCGAGAGATTTATGGAGACTATAAGTGCATGCACACACCATGGGTTTGATACTGATAATGCGAACCACTTCTATGGTGGTAGGTTCCGCTATGAAACAATTGCCGAAACTATGTGTGGGGGTAACTTTTGAGTAAACATCCCGATGAAGCTTGGCGGATTTTTCGAACTATGTAGCCGAAACTCCGTGCCGATGAACCTAGTCCTAGGAAGTTGAAAGATCGGGGCCACTGAATCCACCCAAGGAGACAAGTACGCATTTTCCGAAGACACGGATGAAAGCAAAATTGATCACTTTAACTCAAAGATCGATGATCCGAAATGAAAACCAAAGATGAAATACAAACAAGAATGAGTTATCTTCATCCCAATTTTCGCCTTCACCTTTCGCCTCAAATAATTACTCCCGAAGGGAAAGACCGCCAAGAGCATGCCCATGCCATAAGTCAAAATAAACCACCCATAGATGCTCCATATGGTAACACTAATAACCCTAATTGGAGAAATTGTCCAAATTTGTCATGGAAATCTAAACCCCTTGCATACGCCCCTTCAGGAGCACAACAGCAATTTGATTCCACTTTAAAACAACAACAGATGCCTCCACTATCTTTCCCCTGAACGCAACTCAATTCTGGCAAGGTAGGCATATTTGTAGAAGAACGTATGCGCCGACGTCCAAACTAGTCGAAAAATTGAAGCAGAGAAAGTTCACTCAACAGAAATTGATAATACGTGATTCGAGGATTTAAATCGGCTCAATCGCCAGCTGCGTAGTTCAAAAAGGGGAAGGCTCCCTTCCAGCACAACAATATCGTAAAGTGTGAATGAAACAGACTAACCGAGGGACTTAAATGCAAAATTGATGAAGTTAAGGCGCTTGTGACTTTACGAAGGGTAGTGGAATTAAAGCCAACAAAGATCAAAGCCGCTGTCACCCATTAGTGGTCGAGCCACTTCGTGAAGAACAAATGGACAAGGAAGGTAAAAGATTAGAATACCCCCTCCGTTTCCGCAGGTTCTCCGAAGAAAGAAAATTCTCGTTAACCAAACGTAAATGTTGGAAGATTACAAGCAGTTAAAGTCAATATTCCTCTCCTCGATATGATTAAACAGTTCCTACCGACGCAAAACTCTTGGGGGCCAGCACTGCAAAAAGGGTCTTAATGTAAATAAAAAAGGCCTTTTAATCGAGCAAGTTAGTGCCATTATAGAGAGTAAGACTCCAAAGGAAGTATATAAGGACCCGTGACGCCTACGATCTCTGGGTGAATATCGAGGCATCTGCGGAGAAAGACCGTTGCACTGGGAGCTGTGAATCGTTGCCCATTCTATGTACAAGCAATCGGGTTCGGGGTGAACCAAACCCACTTCCATCGACACTTTCGTCGCCGATAGGTCTATTAAAATACCAAAGGAACCATTGAGGACGCTCTTATACAAGTGGACAGATTTTACTATCCAAGACTACCAGACTTGATACGTAAATCAGCTTGCAATAGGACCTAATCAGCCCATCATATTAGGGAGACCGCTGGGCTACTTCAAATGCAATCATCAATTGCCTGAATGAGTCATGCAACTCACATTTGGAAATATGACCTCGAACTCAATATTTTTCATTGGGGTAAAAGGCATATGCACTCTGGAGTGAGGATGACTTTTGAAGCAAAGTATGTATTTTAGATACCATTTTGGAAGAACAAAGCAACTAACAAGAAGTGCAAGAGATATTAACTTCGTAGTTATCCGATCACTTTGCAGCAACACAAATTTCAAGAAATGAGCTTAGTACAGGGTACTGGAGAAGAAGAATAGAAATTTTGCCTCTATTGACTGGTAATGAACCCAAGGAACCTCAACAGCTAGAACTCAAACCCCTCCCAACTGATTTAAAGTATGCATTTTTGGAAGTAAATGAGCAGCGTCTGGGGCCAGGATTTCTTCACGCTAACTACCGCACAATTATATAATCTCCGCACCTTCTCAAAAGAACAAGCAAGCATCGATGGAAAATTTCGACCGAAGCGCATAAAACCCGTCTACTCGACTCATCACATCTATTTAGAAGAGGAGTTCAAGCTGTTAGGCAGCCCCAACGGAGGCTGAATCCCCATCTACAGGAAGTAGTTCGTGTGGAGGTCTTGAAACTGTCTTAAGCCGGTATCATTTATCCCATTTCCGAGCAAGACATGGGTTAAATTTCAACTCAGGTGGTGCCTAAGAAATCGTGAGTAACAACTCAGGAAAAACGAAGGGTGAAGAATTGTCTACCCGACTTACAACCGCTTGGAGAGAGTGTGTATAGATTATAGTTGGCCCAATGAGGATACGAAAAGACCACTTTCCATTGTCGCTCATCGACAGGCTCGAAAGAAGCCGACACCCCCTTTCTATCGCTGGATGGGTATTCGTGGTACTTCCAGATAGAAATTGCCCCAGAAGATCAGGAAAAGACTACTTTTACTTGTCCATTTGGCACGTATGCTTATAGGAGGATGCCTTTTGGGCTTTGTAACGCCCTAGCCACTTTTTCACGAAGTGATGCTCAAGATGTCTGACATGGTAGAGCGTATAATGAGGTATACATGGATGATATCACACTATATGGGCGATTTTGAAGAATGCTTAACCAATTTGGAAGCCATTTTGCGAGGTGCATAGGAGAAGAATTTGTGCTTAATCGAGAAATGCCATTTTATGGTAAACCAAGGAATTGTATTAGGGCACATTATTTCTAGCAGGGGAATTGAAGTTGATAAAGCCAAGATCGACATTATTTCCAAATTGCCGCCCCTAACAAATGTGAAAACAATTAGACAATTCCTTGGTCATGCAGGCTTCTACTGACGGTTCATTTAAGATTTTTCAAAAATTGCTAAACCCTTGTACAAGCTTCTTGAGAAGGATGCCAAATTAAGCCGGGAGAAAGATCAAGTAGAAGAATTTCAAGAACTGAATTTCATTTGACTATCGCCTAATGGGCCTGGAAAGCACCTAATTGCGCTACCGTTTGAGGTGATGTGTGATGCAAGTGATCTTGCTATAGGAGCGGTACTTGGTCAAAGAGAAGATGGGAAACCTCATGTGGTGTATTATGCAAGAAAAACCCCCTAACGCCATTTAGAATTATACCACTACAGAGAAAAGAGTCGCTGGCAAAGGGTATATGCCTTAGATAAATTCCCAGCATACTTGGTCATCGATATAGTCATTTTTACAGATCAATCGCTTGAAATATCTCTAACCAAACAAATGCAAAAGCAAGACCCATCCGCTGGTTCAAGTACTCAGAGTTCAACTTGCAAATTGTAGATAAGAAAGGGGTGGAAAATGTGGTGGCGTGATCATCTGGTCATGGTT
This sequence comes from Tetrastigma voinierianum, assembly GCA_016808115.1. Taxonomy (NCBI): domain Eukaryota; kingdom Viridiplantae; phylum Streptophyta; class Magnoliopsida; order Vitales; family Vitaceae; genus Tetrastigma; species Tetrastigma voinierianum. Next base: position 323,489 of record JAEQBH010000430.1, on the reverse strand, counting down.
AACTATAGCCCACGACACTAAATTCACCTATTAATGATGAATTTCCGAAGAATCCCTAATGCGCCTGGAGAAAGCTCCCCGGCATGCCTTCACATTGCCAATTTCCTCGCCACAGAGAAATCCCATTGATGGAGCAGATGGATAGGAAATATTTCTTTTGCTAAAATCCATTCTTATTATTGGGAAGATTTCTCTATTCAACATCGTAAGGTGACAAATCATCAGAAATGTGTACTGAGGAGGAACAAGAAGGAATTTTAAACTATTGCCATGAGAGTAAGCCAGGGCGGTCATTTATTTCTAAAAAGACAAAGAATGAAGGTTGCGCCAGTTTCTATCGCCTTCATTGTTCAAGGAAGCATACCAAATGTGCCGTGTATGTGACAGATGCCAAAGACTCGGGAAATTGTCTCGCCGTCATATGATGCCATTGAACCCACTTGCGGGTCGAATCGTTTCGGGCTGTAATGGGGTATCGATGATGGACCTTTCCCCACCCTCATATGGTCATACCTACATTTCTCAGCGGGAGCACTATGTCTCCAAATGGGTTGAAGCGATCCCCTGCAAAACCAATGACCATAGGGTGGTACTCAAATTCTTGAAAGCCAATATCTTTTCCAGTTCGGGGGCAAATCGAAAAGTCATTATTAGCGATGAGGTTCGCATTTCTCAGAATAAACCATTTAAAACCTCATGGCTAAATATGGTGTGAAACACAAAGTGGCTACTCCTACCATCCTCAAACAAGTGGCCGTGTGGAACTCACATCAGTGGGAAATTAAGACCATACTCGATGAAGGTGGTTAATACCAACAGAAAGATCATCCATTAAACTTCCTGATTCAAGCATGGGCCTATAGAATGTTTTCAAGACAATCCTAGGAATGTCCCCTTATCGGTCGGGTTCATGGTAGTATACAATTCTCCAAGAGATTGAGTACAAAGCATGGTGGGCGATCAAGAAGCTAAATACGGACTTGCTTAGCCGAGAGAAGAGATTTTCTGATCTTAATGAATTGGAAGAAATACTAATAATGCCTACTGAATACCAAGATTGCAAAAGAGAAAGATCAAAGAAATGGCATGACCAAATGATAACTAGGAAGAGTTTCAAGGAGGAGACCAAGTCCTCTTATATGACTCCAAACTCCATTTGTTTCGTGCAAGCTCAAATCTCGATGGATTCGTCCATTCATTGTCCAAGAAGAATACCTAAAATGGTTCGGCCGAATTTACGTGATCCAAGTGATATTGTGGTATTTAAAGTCAATGGACAGAGGGTAAAACCATATGTGGTGCAGCAAGTCATCAAGGAAGAAATTCTCCTGATGGACCCTCCCTGAATCCCACGTTTTGTAAATTTCAGGGTGGCTACTGCTTGGTTCCAGCAGCCACTGTTCTCATTTTTTTTAGTTATTTAAACTGTCGTGTGTTTAAAAATAGTAGACATCGCTAGGAGCTAATGATTGATTTTTTTTTTCGCAAGAACAAAGAGCGCTGCAGGCATGCCCATTCTTATCCGTGTGAAGATTTCTTGTATTTCCATTTTTGGGTATTTGTTCTTTCAATTGAACAATTGAATTGCTACAATTGGACAATTGAATTGCTTTTGTTGAAAATTGAATGCCGCTTGTCACCTCTATAGAAAGCAAATTCCATGCTTGAAACAGCTTTTGGTCAATTGCGCCCAAAGATAACTAACCCGAACATTTCTCCCTTATGCTAATTCACACACGCACCTTAGACGTTCCCAATAGGTCAAATTTGCTCGTTTCCTTTCGCTTATAGTACAGCCGCCTTAAGCATGCTGGCAACCCAGGATGGTGCTCATGTTACCCACTGGAAGACCACTGTTCTCCAAAAAAGAAACAAAAGAAAAGCAAAAAGAAAAAGAAAAAGAAAAGAAGAAAAAGAAAATAAAGTCGCGGAAGTTTTGCCTTTGAAACCCGAGCACGGTCCGAGGGGTGTGGCGCGATGAAGTTTTGAAACCCGATGCCCTAAGCCCACCTGCTTGAGTCATCGATTTCAGGTTTGCCATACGAGTGGATGTGAGAGCCCAACTAATTGTAGGTGCTTGATTTTCGAAGTCATTCGGAGTCCGGGGTGAAGCCTTTAGAGTTAGTGGTCATTGATCCTTTTGGCTTGATGCCCAAACCTTGTTCGGGTGGGGAGTCATCTGGGACTCTCGCTACACCTGACTTCTGAACTCGACTTTAAGTATCAGATCCACAATATAGTTGAAAAAGAAAGAAAAGTGTAATCAGTCTCTATCTAGGTTGTTCAACAACTTAAGGCCATGTCATAAGAAGGTTGGGGGAGGGACAATTTTGCAATTTATTACGATCTGGTTATATAAAAGAACCATTAGACTTAGGGTGGAAATTCGTTGAGAATCATGGAACCAATATTGGACTCTTAAAATTGTTCTGTATGGTTTTGGCTCTTTCATGCCTGCTTTCAAATCTCGTGTCCATTTTTCGCCTTTAAAGGCAATGTTTATATGTGCATATACCTTTTGAATCATAACCTTTTTTGAAAATCACTACATGCACTCCTTTTGTTTTTGCATCGCTAAGGACTAGCAACGCTTTGCCAGTGGATTAGTGCCCAAAAAGTGCAATTTTGAACCCTATATTAGATAGGTTTTGAGTGCTTTTTGCTCATTAATCATGTCATTTATACCAATTGAAGTGTTCAAGTCTTCTTAGTAGCACTAATGCCATTTAGAGAGTATTTTGGTCGCTTTGCAGTTTTTGGTTCTTGGGTTCAATATCTGGACGTATGATGAATCATGAAGTTCAACTCAAGTGTCACGCATCAACCACCTCAAGAATCAATGGGAAAACCTAAGTGAAGAAAATTGATGCGTAGAAGACAGAGGCAAAGCGCTGAAAATCAGCAACCAAAGAATTTTCGCTAAGCCTCGCGAAAATTTCATCGATTTAAAATTTCAGATTAAATGAAAATTTCGCAGTTCAATGAATTGTGGATTTTCGCAGACACCGTGTTTTCGCTAGGCAATCACTCCTAGCGAAATTCTCATGATTTCGCTACTTTAAAATTTCGCTTGTTAGCTAATTTCGCTTAGCTAGCGAATTACAAGCCTTAGCGAAATTTCCTATTTTCGCTTATGTTCGTGGATTTCGCCACCTAGCGAAATTCTTCACTCCTAGCGAAATTCACGCTCTCACATGTTTTTGTATTTAATGCTAATCACTCCAAATTTGTGTATTACTCTCTTGTCCTTTAACTTAGCCAAATTTGTAGGCTTTTGGTATTTTCATGTATTGAGGTGGCCTATATAAACCCTCTTTTAGAATAGATGAGAATTGAGAAACAATTTTTGGGGAGAGAAGAAATTTGGTAAGTTTTCATTTTTAAAATAAAGTCTCAGATTTTGTTAGGTTTTGTTTTCCTTCTCTCTCCTCTTTCCCTTACTTTCTAGGCTTCCAAACACCCTCTTGAGGATGACAACTCAAGAGATGCTTGGCTGCCCTCTTTTCTTTGAAGAGGAAGGAAGCTAGCTTCGTAGTGGGGCATGCATGTTGTCCTCGTTGTGTTAAAAGCCACGTAATCGTGACGGGAGGCCCCCATCTTCAAATTAGGTTGAATAGCTTTGAATGTTATTACCACTAATACTCTCCATGCTTTAGGATACAAAGCAGGCATACTTATTGCTGGGGATGCACTGGTGGTTCATTAGGATGGTCTTTACGAGCCTCAAATGATATTTAATGCTAGGGTTTCAAACCGAAAAGGCCATAGCCGCATGCTACCCGTGGTTGACTCAAATAGGAGTTGTTAGGGTGAGGCTTGGTTAGTTAAACATAGATCCGAAGTTATGCCAGTGGACTATAGGTTGCTTGTCATAACGCTAGAGATAAAACCCGAGGACAATTTGTTTGCCCTAATTCTACCAAGTTAGTGACCTAAATCTTCAAAGTTAATTTTTTTTCACACTTCACTTTCGCTTTACAATTTCTCGCTTTCAACCTACTCTAATCAAGCTTAAAGCAAAATCCAAAAAGTCCAAATAGAAAGCCTACCTTCTCGCACTTATGCAAATCATTCCTAGGATGAAAAACCTATCCTCGTGTTCGACCCTAGGACCACTATATCAAGAAGAACTTGACTACTTCTATGAGTAGGAACTTAGTGTATATAAATTTTGTTGATTTTAGCTCAGCCTACCAGGCAAATTAATCAATTTCTCTTATGGGCTTAGGATTTAGTCCGATTAACGCGTCCTTTCTTCCCACTACCTATGTTATCGGGCCTCGGGGCGAGCGGTTCTGCTTTGTTTTGGGGTCGGGAGATGGTGGGTTTGTGTTCTCATCGGGCTTACCTTTCATTTGGCTTGGCGAAAGTGGGCCCGGCAGGCCTATTTTTCAAACCCTATCAATTATTATTATTTTCTCAACATTTCATCTATGGACCAAAGCTCAAAAACACTTCCCTTTTCTTTCCCAACACTCCAATTCTTTGCAAAAAAAAAAGAAAAAAAAGAAAAGAAAAGAAAGAATTAATAGCAATCAAAGATATATAACCAAAATGGAAATTAAAAAAAGAGAAAGAAAGAGTACCTTGGGCGATATATACGAAGATAGTAATAAGCGACTTTATTTCCTTCAAAAAACGGACATGAATCGGAAAGGGGACGACAACCAATTATATCCCTAGACTACAATGTAGTAAATTATCTCATTGGGATTGGAACATGAAATCCCTCTCCTTCTTAAATGTCGTGTTTTTTTAAATTTTGAATGTTCAACCAACTGAGCTAGACATGTGGATGTTTATAAGTTACGGTTGAACATATAAACTTATTTAAAAGTAAAATGCCAAAGCAATTTTTGAGTTAAGATTAAGGCCTAAACTTTTTTAAAAGGTAAAGAAAATGAGCACTATGCTTTGAAAAATGTTCACTTCCAGTTTCTGTACTTGGAATAAAATATAAATTAATTTAAAATGTATACATTTTTAAATTTTTTATCTTTTATATTGATGATTCAAAATAATAATTTTTTTTTGTATAAAGCATAGTATTAGTCCCTCAATTTAGCTCATGTGATAGAACGCTCAACGTTTTAATAAGACATGACATAATAAGGAGGGAAGGGGTCTCGAGTTAAAGTCATCCCAACTGAAAAAATTTACTATATTGTAATTAAAAGTGTTTACCTATAAAAAAAACATACTATTACTTTTATAAAAATTTTAACCTTGAAATTTTTAATTAATCCTAAATTTTGCATTTGGAAATATATATTTTAATAAGCCAATTTATGGGAGGATGGTCACTGTGTTAGCCCCTCCCAAACATGACCGGATGAAACCCAATCCCATGGGTTGGCCTTGCACCCATGGGGACTTGAAGGGAAGCAAATGGTTGACTATGACTTAGTCATGACCCCATCGGATGCTAGCTGGTGCATGCTCCTAAGGCAAAGACGCACAGCAAATGCGCACAAGGCACAGCACAAGACACAAGCAAATGTGTAGGTGCAGAGCACATAGGCAGCTACACAAGACAAATACTGCAGCAGAGCACACAAGTGTAGCGCGGCAAAGCCGTGGCACCCGCGTAATGCATAGCAGACTTGAGCCATGCACTGGTGGGCCAAGACATTGTGGCCGACCAATCGACTCGCCAAGAGGTCGAGACGAGCCGAGCCACATGGGGGCTCCAGTAAACCTATGTGGCTGCCACTAACAATATGACTGGCTGAAAAGGTGCACCTATTGAGGCCGATCAAAGGTCGATTTGAAAGGGCTTTGGAGGGAAGGATCCAAGGGCTCTAATTTCTACAGACATGACCCTTGAGAGGGGTGCAAGCTCATGTATAAAAGGCTTAGGCCTTAGTCCTGCCAAGGTTATTGTCGACTTGGAGGGTGTAATCCATCTCTGTAGTGAAATCCTAAGGGAATGTGTAAATATATGTGCCAGAAACACAAATGCCACTTTGTAGTGGTTCTGTTAATAAAAAGCAAGTTGGGTTGAGGCCCGTAAAATTATCCTATTGCTTATTCTTGTTGGTTGATATTGGCACATGTTGGAGAAGGTTGTCTAAGAAAAGTCTTAGAACTGCACACCGAGACTAAAATCGATAGGCAAATTTTCTGGGTGTGACAAGTGGTATCAAAGCCTTGAACAATGGATGGTGAGACCCTGAAGGAGAGGACAACATGCTTGGAACAGTTGTTGGGAGAATGGCCCAATGAGGAAGGCATTATGGCTTTATAGGCGGATCGCATGCGGAATGATGTTAGAGTTCAATGCCATTTGATTGAATAGAATGATGAATTCGTTGGGGAAAAGATGAGGAACATGAAGGTTGATGTTCGACTAGTGAGGTCTTGAGTTCCCAAATTTGCGCCCCGTTTGAAGATGCTGCGCCTAAGAAGGCGACTCTACGGTGGAGCCTCCCCGTGACCCGATGCCCCTCCCAAAGTCAGATTTCCAGAACCGAAGGGATTCAGTGAGAATCATAATGCAAAGGAGTTAGAAAACTTCCTTTGGGACATGGAGCAGTTCTTCTAGGTCGCCATGTCTCGATGGTGAAAAGCACAGATAAATTCTGTGGGAACAAAATTTTCAGATGCTGTTATGGTTGCAGACCCTGGTAGAGGATGAAAAAGAGTCTGGTCAGGCCCAAATTACAACTTGGGAGACTCTTAAGAAGGAGATCAAAGATTAGTTCCTTCCTAGTAATGCTTCATAGATGGCATGGGAGTCATTAAAGTGCCTCAAACAAATGAGAACCGTGAGGGATTATGTCAAGGATTTCAATTCCTTGATGCTTGACATCAAAAACATGTTTGATGATGATAAGCTATTCAATTTCATGTCTGGTTTGTAGGGATGGGCGCAGACTGAATTGCTGAGGCAGGGAGTCCGGGATCTCCCGACTGCTATGGCAGCGACTAACTGTTTAGTATACTATAAGATGGGTGGTACCATTCCTACAAAGAAAGCCAAGTCTGAGGGAAACAAGAAAGCAAGGTTTGAGGGGAAGAACACAAGAAGTCAGGTTGGAAGAGTCAGAAGGGAAAGGCCATTGGAGAGCATGTTGTATTCACTAAACTGACAGAGAAGGATGGCAAGATAGGGCAACCTCCTAATAAGCCTTATTTGTGGCTAGCCCTTTATAGTTTCCGATCGCCTCTTAAACTGGGAAGCTTCAAATTCGCAATCGGGGATGACAAGGCCAATTATGATTCAGATGAACGTCCTTCAAGAGTCAATCCTCTGCAACTCTTGAATGTGATACATGGTTAGACCACTGCTCCAAAGTCCCTGATGTTCATAGAAACTTTGGTGAATGGTGTTTGGGTCAAAGCTATGGTGGACAACGGCGCAACCCACAACTTTGTGGCCACTAGAGAATTAGAGAGACTGGGTCTCAACTTGGAGGAAGACACTAATCAGATCAAAGCCGTGAATAGTAAGGCTCAGAAGATCCAGGGAGTTTCCAAGAATGTCCTATTGCAGGTTGACAATTGGAAGGGTAAATGTAATTTGTTGTGCGTCCCTTTAGACCATTTTGATTTGATTCTTGGTGTAGACTTCTTTTTAAAAGCCATAGTGACCTGTCATTTCACCTTCGAGGATTCATCAAATAGAAGAAAGCATGATGCTTTGTGGTAGCAAGACAGAAGGCAAGGGTAGGAAGGGCCAGCAACCATAATTGTTGTTTGCCATTCAGTGGAAAAAAAAGGCTGAAACAAAGGCTAGAAACATATGTTTTTGCCGTCGAAATAAAAGAGTGACGTGTGCCATGGAGGTCCCAAACCTCGCAGCCGAATTTCCGCTGCATGAATCAGGATGTGATGCCAGATTTACCAAGGAGTCGCCCTGGGGCCCCCATTGACCTGTCATCAAATTGAGTTGATCCTGCAGTCCAAGTCCCCTACCATGTCCCCTACTGAAGTTGCCGGGACTATGGCTAAATCGAAGGAGTTGGTTGGATGCGTTTAATCCAAATTCTCTCGAGCCCCATATAGCGCACCGGTGCTGTTTTAGAAGAAGCAGGATGGGTCGTTAACATTTGATTTGTGCCACAGTAGGGTGATCCCGAATCAACAATATTTATAACCTAAATTCCTACTGACGTAGCAAAGCTACTACAGTATAGTGGCTTTAGGTCGACCCGGATGGTTTTCTTCGCACGCATGATTTGCAGAATCGCTCAAATGGTGAATCGTTTCGATTATGGGATTTTGGTGTTCAATGTGATCGTGGTTTGAAAACTACAAAACAAAATGAAATAGAATGTAAAAAGAACTCCTCAAGTCTCGCCATCGGGCCTGAGGTTCCCAGTGGGTGATCGAGAGGTCCCTGTCATTTTCTTCAAGGTCAGGGAGGATGACCTATAGTCATTTCCCCAAAACTAGATTCTATTAGCTATAAAAACTGAACCCTAAGAGTTTTTCTCTTGAGATATAGCATTTATTAGTCATTCATGTTTCAAAGCAGTAAAAATTAATTCTTTGACCTAACCTGCAGAGGCAAATAAATGACAACTAAGTGAGCCTCAGTGGATCTAGCAATAAGCATCCACGAGCCCCAGCTTCAAGGCACTGCCGCAATCAAGGTAATGTCAAAAGGATTTAAACCTGAGGCAAGATACATAAACATAAATAACAATAACTGCATGCGTTGAAAACAAGGAGGACAAAGAGTTTACTCTCAAAACCCCTGCCCAAAGGGGCCTTCCTTCAAGGATGAGGATGAAGGCGATCCCTGAGCTGTCATCCTCAAGGGGTGGTTAGCAGCAGGCGCGCAGAAAGGGAGGAGAAAATGAGAGAAAATCACGCAGCGAAATAAAGCTTTTCGTACAAAAATTTTTACATTTAGTGATATCCTGCACGTAGCTCGACTCTGGGGCTTATATACTCACGGAGTCAAGGAAATTACAAAATGGGGTCCCTAATCCACCAACAATAATAAAAGGGGTAGTTTAGAAAAAGTCATGTATGGTCAAATGGAGGTCAAAGTAGGAGGGTTCTCACAGTTGTGAATTTTGCAAATCTTAAATTCTCGCAAGTGTGTCATGGTAATTTCTCGCGAACTCCTAAGGAAACAAGAAAGCCATGAAATTGCAGAACTCCGCGCATCACTCGTTAGTTGTGAAAATTGCAACCTTGCAAAATTTCGCAAAGGGGTCCAATTTCCTTCAACAGGCCCACTTCTTCTAACTTCCGACAAGATCTTCGAAGTTTTCGATTCTTCGTTTGAGTCTGGCCGATGACGCTGGCGTATTTAGTTTGTATAACTACAAAATAACCACAAAATGCGATAAGTAGTGTTCGACCTTAGTGTGCCAATCGGGTTAACTAGGTTGATTAGTACACAAAAAGTGCTCAAACCCGTAATACACGTATTAAAATAGCACCATTTGGGGCACCAATCACTCCTCTTAACCGGTGACATCGCTTAGTCCTTTAGCAATGACGTGAAGAAAGAGAGAGCAGACCAATTATATTTTCAAAAAACAAGAAGTATCTCAAAAAGTATGTGGACGAGTAATGTCTAACCCTCAATATGAATCACCAAGACCGCGACACAAACTTTTCATCTTCGGGGAGAATGAATGTCATACAAATCAAAGTTTTAGAAGAGTATCCAACTCAAGGGAATTGACCTGAAATTTCCACCAAAATCTAAGTGTTTATGTGATCAGTTTTAACAATAAGCTACCAAACTACACTCCCCCCCCAACAAAGCTACTGCCAATACCTAAAACATTGACCAACCTAAATAAATCTGGCTCCACTTTTATTCCACACTTATTTTTGTGTCGTAAGGTGCAATACCGAGGAATCGACCTCACCAAAGTCCATGTAACGGGGGTCCACCGATGACTCCTAACCAACTAAGGCTTAGGGCATCAAGTCATAAGGATCTTTCAACCACTGACTCTTCAAGTTTCACCCTGGACTCTGAATGATTTCGAAACTCTAGCACCTATAACTCGCTAAACCTCACTCATCCGCCCATGTAGCGAGCACTGTCACGCTTCCCAAACTACCGTTTAGTGGCAATCTGCTTTTTAAAGACTATATACCCTCGGACTCAAGTGTCCCTGCTTCAAGGCAAAGCGTCGTAGCTTTCTTTTTCTTTTTCTTCTTCTTTTTCACTTCTTTTTATTTTGGAAGACTTCATTGGTCTTCTTCGGGGCTCATTTATCAAGGTGTGGTCAACGAGACTAGTAAGTAGTTTCGCAGCGAGGGTTAGCGCCGCCATCAAGAAAAACCCATGTCCACCGTGTGTGGCTAGATAAAGGTGGAAGAAGGCGTCGAACACCACAAACTTCAACCGATCATCTACTTGATCATGCATGGAATCAATCTAACATCAATAGCATTGGGCAATGTTTCAATTCTCCAACTTGCAGGTTAGGCAAAACCACAAAAAAATGGGAGCGATTTTAATGAGCTGTATGGTATGTATAAGAATATATATCACTATGTTTTCAACTTTTCAAAAACAAACAAGCAGCTTCACAAAACGGAACAAAAAGCAAGTCACTAAACATACAAAATGGGCTTTACTCAAAAGGACAGTGAAATCAAAAGTATAAAAGTCACTTCCTTCGCTAACTCTCCCAACCAACTATCACATTGTTCGTGAATGGGGCCTCGGGATCGAAAGCCAGAGAAGGAAGTGCTACCTTCAATGTTTAGTCACAAGGTCATCCTCATCCCGGTAGGCTAAGGTGTTGTTGGTGGGAGTGGTCGCTCACGTCGTTGCTAGCAAGTCAAGAGAGGTCATAGGGCCGGCTCAAGGTAGGGGAATTCAGGCTTGCAGGCACGACCGGGAAATCGCCGTAGGCTCAGTGACTGGGACCGCATGAGGATGGTCCGATTGAAAGCCATGACAACCTCAATGTGAGTCATCCTCTCAGCTAGAGCTGCATGGGCAGTTGCAAATGATACGCATAATGGCGAGAATGCTGGATCAGATCCATGATAACCAGTGAAATCCGAGTGGATATTATGGTGATATGCCGCTAAGGTGGCGCCGCGTCGCCAACAATATCCGCGCAGTGAGTCGTGGTACCGGGCCTCGGGGGCTTTGGAGGTGCAGAGGATGTAGGGAGCCAAGGCTGCAGCAGCGGCGCTGGAGCTGGGATCGAGATGCCGAGTCCCACGCTCCCCGCCAGGCAATCGTCGGGAGGCGGGCCGCTCCTCCGCATGAAGGTCGCGGTCGGGCCGGGTCCTACCGGCCTCGGGCAGGAGGTGAAAAGGCGGCCTAGTCCGCCATCTAATCGCAAGGATAGCCTCACAATCACGACGACGCCCAGCCCGGGCTCAAAGAGGGAAGCCATGTGCTCTAACACCGCATGTAAGCCCGGAGTGTGACTCACTTCTGGTCGACTCAGATGGACCTTGTCCTCAAGTGGAACAAGGATGTCATGATAAGCTCGACCGGTCGAACTAACCCTCCGAAATACAAGATAGAGCCTCCATAATGGCCTCTCCGTACTGCGCCATGACAGTAGTTATCAGATCGTAGGATATGGTCTAAGAGGAGCTTGTCCGGAGGAAGCTGTCTCCCTAACAAGATGTAAGCCCACGTAGTGTCCTCGAGATAAAGTAGATCGAACCATCTCCCCGGGTCGGTGACGGGCCATTGCCTATAACCAATGAGCTGGCAAGGACGATCGATAGATTGAAAGTAGCTACTATATCCGCGGCCCGGGCATCCCAGTCGCCATCGATGGGAGAAATGAATAGTCACTGATTGCTCGCCTGAAGTCATCGTGTGGTAAAACTCGATGACCACCCGAGGGTAGTAAAACCGACGTGCGATCATAAATGGCTCCAGGGAGTACCTGTGCACTAATCACATCAAATCACGGAGCCTGGATCTCTCAGAAAGGCCTGGAGATCATAATAAATTTTGTGCATTGATCCTCTCACCTAATCAAAGATTCTGAATAAGGTCAAGAAGGAAGAATGGCCGCCTGATGATTGAGGCTGGGGATAGGTCCGGAGGGAGATCTCCAGCAAGGCCCTGAGTGGGTGGTGATGGGGCTTTTGAGGCCTGGAGCTAGTAGACTCCCTTGGGCCAGAGGTCTGGGCTCTCTTGGACGGCGGGGCCCTCTGAGATGGCTTAGGATGTGGTGGAGAGGGAGGAATGGGGCCAACCCAGGTATGGTACCTCCTTGTGGTAGGGGTAGCAGCAGCAGAGGTAGAGCCTATGGAAGGAATGTCCCAGCCATGCAGGAGCTGTGCACTCCCACGCCACTGATGCCGTGAGAGGCGGTGGTCGCAAGAGCAGCACGAGGCCGCGGCGGCGACGTTGGGGCCGTGTGGTCGGAGCCGCCGAAAGGAGGAGAAGACCGCTCTCACTCCTCGGGGCAGAGGTCGAGTCCTCCACACGCCTTCACCATGGTCGGGCTAGACATGAGTAAGGACTGAGAGGATGGGAGGAGGAGAGGTTTTAAATGGCTCAGAATGAGCGAGAGAAGTGAGGGCTTAAATGGGGATGACAGGGCAATTGAAAAGGTTGCTTCCCACTAATAGCCATAATTCGTGGTTAGTGGTCAGGCTCAAAATCTAGAAAATTAATGGAGCGCAGAAACTGGTTATCAGGGAAGGAAAGTGGCAAGAAGAAGATGAACAAAGCATGGCAGAGGAATGAACTAAGTGCGAAAATTCGCAGGTTGTTAAAATTTGCAAACCTGGAAATTTCACACTGCATCAAAAACTCCCCGCCTTCTGCAACACCTACAAAAGAACCAAAAAATTATGAGAAAACACATAACTAAAATCATAGAAATTGAGAAAATCACAACTAAGACTTAAAATAAAGCACAATAAAATTAACAAAAATTTTAAGGATATCCGAGATATCGCAAGCCACTCCCCACTCAAGTAGTCTTTCGACCATGGGTCAAGGAGGGGAATTCTCCCGGTCGCTATGTTGTGTCGCATGTGGTTTCAAATTTTTGCCCATTGACCTGAACACCCTATTGTCTTTGGAGTTGAGCAGCCCATCGGGATCCATTGAGATAGACTTCCCTGACGCGAACGGTCTAAATCGATCTCGACTTAAGCTCGTCTCGAAAGCGTGGAGCTGAGTCGTAAAGCAAAGACTCGGGTCTCCTTATTTGAAATTCTTACGAGCTATTAGATGATCATGTCACTTCTTTAACTTGTCTTTTGAAATTCTTAAGTTGAAGTAGGCATCATTCCTTAGCTCTTCCAAATTTCACCGGGATATCAAGGGAGCCTTTGCCGCCTCCGCCCATATCCAGGTTCAGCTTCTTCATTGCCCACCATGCCTTATACTCAATTTCCACAAGCAGGTGACATGCCTTGCCATAAACTAGGCGATAAGGGGACATGCCAAGGATGGTTTTGTATGCTGTTCTGTATGCCCATAAGGAGTCCAACAGCTTGAGAGACCAATCCTTTCGATTAGAGTTCACCACTTTCATCAATATTGTTTTGATTTCCCGTCAGCAACTTCTAACTTCAACCACCGGCTTGAGGATGGTACGGGGTGGCCACTTTATGCTTGACACCATATTTAGTTAGGAGGTTCTCAAAAGGCTTGTTGCAGAAATGCGACCCTCCATCACTGATTATGGCTTTGGGGACCCCAAATCTGGAGAAGATGTTCTCCTTCAGGAATTTCAATACCATCCCTATCCCACAAGCCTCAAGGCACTGCTTCAACCCATTTTGACACATAGTCAACTCCCACCAGAATATAGATGTATCCAAAGGAGGAAGGGAATGGTCCCATGAAATCGACACCCCAAACGTCGAATAGGTCAACTACCAAAATCAGGTTCAAAGGCATCATGTGACGATTAGAGATTTTCCCCAATATTTGGCATTTGTCGCATTCTTTGCACATGGTATGGGCATCCTTGAAAAGGGAAGGCCAATAAAATCCAGACTGTAGTACTTTCTTGGCAGTTTTCTGGGAAGAAAAATGGCCTCCACATGCATTCTCATATTAGTGGCTAAGTATCCATTGTTGTTCTACTTCAGGCACACATCTTCTGATTATTTGATTAGCACGGTATTTGTACAAGAAGGGTTCTTCCCAATAATAGGAGTGAATTTTTGCAAAGAAAAACTTCCTGTCTTGTGTCTTCCAATCTCCTGGTAACTCACCTGTTGCCAAGTAATTGGCAATGTGGGCATACCAGTAGCGTGTTTTCAACTGAAGAGCGGTGGACTCTTCAGTGGAACTCGTCATTGATCGAGGGTTGCAGTGTCAGGTGCTATTGTTAATCTTAATAGATGATCTGCAACAACATTCTCCACACGCCTTTTTGTCCCCTCGACAGAAGAACTCTGCAAACAGAGAACCCATCTAATAAGCCTAGCCTTAACATTCTATTTGGTGAGCAAGTACTTCAAAGCTGAGTGATCTGTGAATATGATTATGTCCGACCCAACCAAATAATCTCGAAACTTATCTGCATAGACCACTCGTCAGCAAACCCTTCTTTGTGGTGGTGTAATTTCAGGCCTCTCGCTCAATGTCTTGCTTGCATAGTAGACTACATAAGGCTTTCCTCCTTCCCTTTGGCCGAGAACTGCTCCGATGGCGAGATCGCTTGCATCACACATCACCTCAAAAGGTAACTACCAGTTGGGGGCCCTCACTATTGGTGCAATGGTCAAGTAGGCCTTGAGCTCCTCAAAGCTCCTTTGGCAGTCTTCGTCCCAAAAAAATTTGGCATATTTCTCTAATAGCTTATAGAGAGGCTTGGAAATTTTTGAGAAGTCCATGATAAAACCTCCCAGAAACCCGCACGCCCAAGAACTCCGCCACGCCTCACATTTGGCTGGGGAGGGCGCTTTGAAATCATCTCACTTTGCCTTGTCAACTCACCCCTTCTTGGAAATAATATGTCCAAGATTATTCCTTGTTGACCATAAATGGCACTTTTCCTGGGTCAGCATCAAAGTTCTCTCTATGCACCAATGCAGGATAGTTTCTAAGTTAATTAGGCATTCTTCAAAGCTCCCTCCATAGACTGTAATATCATCCATGTAAACCTCCATAATGCGCTCCACCAAATCATTGAAGATATTGAGCATGCATCACTGGAATGTGGCAGGGGCATTACACAAGCTAAAGGGCATCTCCTATAATCATATGTCCCAAATGGGTAGGTAGCGTGGTTTTATTCCCCGACTGCTACAACAATTTCACTTGAAAATAAATTTCGATTAGCCATCCAGAAGCAAGTGAGAAGGAGGGCCAAAATTCTTTCTGAAGCCGGCCACAAAGGGCAGAGGAAGTGATCCTTTCTGTCACCTCATTTAACCTTCAGTCAATATACACCCTCCAAATTCGTGGGAAAGATGGGGCGGCATCTCCTCCCTTTTCATTATGCACTATTGTTACACCCGATTTCTTAGGCAACTTGGTTGGACTCACCCAAGCAAGCATCGATATGGGGCAAATGATACCAAATTAGTAGCAACTTTAGGGACTTCGTCAATCCACTTTTGCATATGAGGATTTAGTCTCCTCTGTGGTTGCCTTATTGATTTTGCTTCCTCCTCTAAGTAGATGTGATGGGTGCAACCGCTGTCTAATACCCTTCGTATCGCTGATTTTCTCCACCCAATACCAAGGCTTGTTCTTCAGGATACCCAAGCAGTTATTTTCCCGTAGAAGCACTAAGCAAGGAGGATATGACCATTGGGCATTGCTCCTGTTCTTCTAAGTAGACATATTTCAATTCCACAGGCAAGGGTTTAAGGTCCAGATTCCATGGTTCACTAGTTCCTTCCTCAGTCAGTAAAGGCAGAATTACTTGTTTTTTTCTCCAGTGCCCCTGCACAATATTCATATCTTGGGCTTCTTGCTGCTCTGCAGGACAATCAACTAGTTCCTCAGTTAACACATCCTGCATTTACTGTTGGGTAGCATGTTCTTCCAGGATTGTATCAATTATGCGCACTTTCTGTGACATCTTCCAATCGGCCGTATGTGCGCTTTTACTTAAGTGGAAGATGTTGAGTTCTAAGGTCATGTTTCTGAATGAGCTGCATAACCCCATTTCGTCAGTTGATAATAGCATTAGAAGTGGCCAAGAATGGTCTCCCTAGGATGATAGGCACATAGTTAACCCCTACCGCAAATCGGTTCTCAGACAAGTACAATAAAATCTACTCTGATAGTAGAATTTGTCCACTTGTATAGAACATCTTCCACCTGGGTCCCTCGTATCTTTATGGATCTATCTCGCAAGAGACAATGTGATGGAAGGGCTTTAATTCACCCAACTGAAATCGCTTTGTACATCGAATATGGAAGCGTATTTCATAATCGGCACCCGTCCAAAGAAGGCTTTTTCTACACAAGTGCCTCCGATATTAATCGAGACGGTAGACAACCTTGACTAGACTTCAATCGAGTTTTGCACCTGGGATGATAACACTTTACTTATGTCTAATCAAGAGTATTTTCTTGGCTTCAACATTTAGCCCTCTCTTTCGCAGCACAAGTCCTTCAAAATTTTTTGCATATGTGGGGACTTGTTTAATCATATGTAGGAATGTCGACTTTCAATCGCTCTTTAGCACTTGAGTCCAGCCCGGTTAATGACCTTTTTCTAAATTTTCTGCTTATGAAAAAGTGGGGTGTACTATTTTCACTACGCCTCTCTAGTCACCACTCATCCGGCCCGCGCCTCTTTAACCTCCTGCCTTTTTCTGCTGGTTTGGGTAACGTCGTTTAAGCTCTTTACCACTTCTCAATGTGATAATTGCTTTAACCTCATCCATCTTAGGATTTGGCTCACTGGAAGAGCTCACTTCATGCACTCCCCTAGGATTTGGTTGTGTCTGAGATGGAAATTTCCCGTTTTCCTGCACCTGCTGCTGGTTGGTTAACATTGAGATTGAATACTGCAGGTTGTCATATTTTTGGGAGATCTCAACATAGTTATCTATCTTTGGCTGAGCGGCTTCACTCGTGTCGATTCTCCTCTCGATTAGCCTCGCATTTACCATTCGCTCCTCCATAAAGTTGCCTACCACTTTGCTCAAATTCATGATAGCTTGTTCAACTGGGGATGAGGATGGTGGTGGCTATGGTTGAGATGAGGAGCCACACTGTTGCCGCAAAGAAGGCACATAAGGGCGGAGGCTTTCGCTTTTAAGAGGTTAGATGGTTCCTCCAGTTGTATATAAAAAGGCTAATATGGGGTATTGGTCGTGGCTTGTATCAATTCACAACATTGGCATGCTTTGCCATCATATCCCCATCAAGGAAGGGTTGCGTTGGCTCTCCTTGGTGCTCAGTGGATTGACAAATGAAACAAGGATGGTTAGGCATAGATGCCTCAGTCACTGCTCGCACCTCATGGTGATTTCACATTTCAAGCTCCTCCAATCTTCTAGTCAAGGTGGATAGCTTTGCCTTCATCACCATGTCCTCTATGATTGAGTACATGCCTTGCCTTAAATTAGCTACAGCTCTCATCCTTTCTGCCTCTCTGGGGTTGGGTTTATCCCATGCTTTGGATGTCTTAGCCACATAGTTCAAGAAGTCCATGGCTTCCTCTGGATATTTGCTCATGAAGTCCCCTCCGCACATAGTCTCCAACAACTCTTACAGCAGGACATTCCATTGCGTATGGGTTAACCAAGATCCAAGTATCGTGCCATGGCGAGGGCGTAATCGGGATGGTCTCTAGGTACCTTTCCTATCACCGGTAGAATTTCTACTTCCTTTCAGCCGTGAAGGTGTAAATTCCCTCTTCGCACTATTGGTTTTATGGGTGTCAAGAATTTCTAAAAATTATATGCCCGCATATCTCCCCAATTCTTTATAGCCCTACAGAGAGTTAAGGTCGTCTTGGCCTTTGTCTTTCGTGGTTATGCGAAGTTTTTAATTTCTTAAGATTTGCTATCGGGCCGTAATTCTCCTTGAAAGTCATGCAAACTTCCTCAAAGTCCCGGATGTGTGTGTATGGATTTTCATTTTCCATACCATGGAAATTTGGGAGCAGGGGCACCAGATAAGGCGTGACATTCACATCCTCAGTAGGAGGTACAATACATGAGGGTGCACTCACCCTCAGCGGTGTATATTGGGCATTCCTCATTTGCTTGCCAGACGGGTTCCTCAACCCCCCAAGTACTCATGGTTCCTCGTGGAGGGTCCATCCGGTTAGTGTTCAAGCTTACTCACAACCTTGTCTGCGGAGCACTCGATCTCTTTCCACCAAGCCAGAAGGTTCTTATCCCAATGGTGCATAAGCTGCTAGGCAAGTAACACAGACAGACAACCAAAAAGAAAGCAGGTCTTCCAAAAAGGTTAAGGTTAGCTAAAATAAAAAAAATATGAAAATTATATGTATTGACAGTATAAAAATTAAATCAACCCAAAGAAGAACTCCAAGTAGGGAAATAAAAAGCAGTAGACAAAAAGGGTTTAGCCACTCAACACTTGTGATGAGGATCACAAGTTCAATAGCTTCTTACTTGCACTAAGGCACCATCCCCGACAACGACGCCATTTGATTCGTGCCACAGTAGGGTGATCCGGAATCAACAATATTTATAACCTAAATTCCTATCACAGAAAGCAAAGCTACTACAAGATGGCTTGTGGTCGAACTCAGGGATGGGTTTTCTTCACACAAATGATTTGCAATTGGCTCAAAATGGTGAATTTGTTTTGGATTATGGGATTTTGGTAAAAACAGTGTGATTGGTGGTTTGAAAACTACAAACAAAATGAAATAGAATGTAAAAAGAACTCCTTGAAGTTTCGGGCCATTGGGTTGAGGTTCTAGGGTGACTGAGAGGTCCTCGGGTCCTTTTCCTCACGTTGGGGAGGATGACCTATAGTCATTTCCCGAACCGGATCTTCGTTTAGCTATAAAAACTGAACCCTAAGAGTTTTTCTCTTGAGATATAGCATTTATTAGTCATTCATGTTTCAAAGCAGTAAAAATTAATTCTTTGACCTAACTTGCAGAGGCAAATAAATGACAACTAAGCAAGCCTCAAAGGATCTAGCAATAAGCATCCACTGAGCCCTTAAAGCTTGTCAAGTACTGGCCAATCAAAGTACATCAAAAGGATTTAAACTTGAGGCAAGATACAGAAACATAAATAACAATAACTACATGCGTTGAAAACAGGGGGATAGCAAGCTTTACTCTCAAAACCCCGCCCAAAGGGCCTTCCTCTTCAAGGATTTAGGACGAAAAGCATTTCTTGAGTCATCATCCTCAAGGTGTTCAAGGTGTGAGAAAGTAGGAGAAAGGGAGAGAAAATGAGAGAAAATCATGCAGGCGGGAAAGCTGAAAGCTTTTCGTGCCAAAATTTATTACATTTAGTGATATCCTATACAGAGCTTGCCTGAGGCTTATATACTGCTCAAAGTCAAGGGAAATTACAAAAATGTCTGAACTACCAACAATACAAAAGGGGTAGTTTAGGAAAAAGTCACAAAAAGTGGTCAAATGGAGGTCAAAGTAAAGGTTTCGTAGGTTGCGAAAATTCAAAACCCTACAAAATTTCTGCAGTGGTCCAATTTCCTTCAGTTTGTGGCTCCAATCTCAGAACCTCTACACATCTGATGCTCTGATTTGCAGTGATTTCATGTTGAAACATTCTTACGACATCGATTTGATTTGTAGCACGCGTTAACTAATATATGCAGTAACGGATTTAGCGACTGGGTTAACTAGGTTGATTAGTATACAAAAAGTGCTCAAAACCTGTAATACACAAGGCTCAAAATAGCACTATTTGGGCACTAATTAGTCGTTAAGAATGTGCGTTGATTACAAGGTGTTGAACAAAGCAACTATAAATAATAAGTGCCCGATCCCTTTAGCAGCGAAGCTGTTTGATAGATTGCCCAAGGCCACTTATTTCACAAAGCTAGACCTTAGATCGAGATATTGGCGTGCGCGGATCAAGTAAGGTGACGGCTGAAAACTATTTCAGGTAACTCAATACGGTATATGAGTTTCTCGTAATGCCAAGCCAGCTCACTAACTTCAAAAACCTTTTGTAATCTTATGAATGATGTCATTTTTGAATATATTGATGCTTTTGTTATGGTGTATCTCAATGACATTGTTATTTACAGTCAATCCCTTCGAGAGCATGAAAAGCATATGAGTTTAGTGTTTTAGAGATTGCGGGAAAACAAACTCTTTATAAAGAAAGAGAAGTGTGAGTTTTCTTAGAGGCAAATCACATTCTTAGGGCACAAGATCAGTGAGCGCATGATCAAGATGGATGAGAACAAGGTTCGGGTAATTAGGGAATGGCCAGAGCCATCTAAACTGAAAGAACTTCGTTCATTCTCGAGTTGGCTAACTACTACAGACGATTCATAAAGGGGTACTCAAAGATGGTGGCGTCCCTTATTGATTTGTTGAAGAAGGATCAGGAATGGGAATAAAGCTCTAAGTGTCAAGCAGATTTTGATGAGTTGAAAGGTGCAATTTCCTCAGAGCCAGTCCTTTGATTGGCTAACCTCAAGTTACCATTTGAAGTGCGGATAGATGCCTCAGATAGAGTTTGGGTGGAGTCCTAATGCAAGAAGGACACCTACTTGCTTTTGAAAGTAGGAAGCTTAATGGTGCTAAGCAGTGGTACAACACGCATGAGAAGGAAATGACCGACGTGGTTCATTACCTGCAGCAATGGCAGCATTACTTGTTGGGTAGCATATTTACTGTGGTCACCGACAATGTGACAAACACCTTCTTCACTTCTCCGAAGAAGTTGAGTGCTAAGCAAGCCCGATGGCAGGAATTCCAAGCAAATTTCAACTTTGATTGGTTACATAGGCCGGGGAGGCACAACGTGGTAGAAAATACCTTGAGTCGCAAGGAGGTAATTGCCACATCATCGCTTATCGTAAGTTGTGTCGATTTTTAATGAAAGGATCAAAACGGATTGCGTATTCGTATGCGAAGCAGAAAAGTTGAGATAGTAGGTTCGTGATAGGTCGTGAATGGGTAAAGTATCGGGATGTGAGGATGAGCTCCTCACGCTATGGGAGGTAGCTGTATGTACTAGTAGGAAACCTCAAGAGAGAGTTACTGAGGGAGACCCACGACACCAAGTGGGCAGGCCATCCTAGGGAAGAAAGGACTCTAGCCTTGTTAGTTATAGATGACGTATTAAAGGCATTGCGCGATCTGCCTAGTGTCAATTGGATAAGACTTGAGGAAGAAGATCACAGGTCACAGTAGCCACTACCTATACCGAGAAGCCTTTAGAAAGCATTCCATGGATTTCATCGATAGGTTTCCAAAGGTGATTGTAAATCCATCTTTAGATTGTTGACCTAGTTTCTCAAAGTATGCAAAGGTTCATACCCGGCACTTGAAGCTTACTCATAAGAAGTATATATTGTTTTTCAACAACGTTGTGAGATACTTTGGGTTGCTGAAAGACATTATCAGTGACAGAGATGCCAGATTTACAGGGAAGTTTTGGGTGGAATTGTTCAAGCTCTTGGGTTCGAAGTTGAAATTCTCAATAGCTAATCATCCACAGACAAATGGTTAAATGGAGAGGGTGAATGCGTTGTTAGAAGAATACCTAAGGCACTTTTTCATGGCATCTCAGAAAAATTGGGTTGATTTACTAGATGCAGCCTAGTTTTGTCACAATCTGCATAAGAGCTCATCAACCGGAGTAAGTCCTTTTGAGATAGCCACATGATTGCAGCCTAAGGTTCCCTTAGAGGTGGCTAAGTAGAAAGTGGGCCAAAGCTAACTCGCAAAGACACCGCCCGGCTAGACTCGCTAGAAGAGACGCTTGAGGAAGCCCGAGGAGAGCTAGAGAAAGCCATTTAAGAATGAAAAAGTATGCCGACAGAACCGCAGTTCGCGGAGTTTCAAGTTAGGATCAGTGCCTTTGAAGCTACAATGCCACAAATTTAAAAGAGCAAAGAAACAAAGCAGAGAAGCCTTACTCCAAAATATGATGAACCTTTTGAAGTATTGCAGAGGGTGGAATAAGTAGCATATAAATTGAAGCCGCTGATCGGTTATTTTCCCCCCACCCGACTCTTCTCGTGAGCTTCTAAAGTCGCATCATGGTGGATTCGCATACAAAGGGTAAAGGAGATTCTGCCCAATCGCTTGCGATGAACAGCTTTGTAACGCTCAAAATACCCTAGAATTTCTATAATAATTTTATTATATATTCCGGGTATAAATTGAGTCAAACTTTGGTTTTTCCGGGAAAACTGATAAATTGTTAAATTGAGAAAAGTGAAATGAATATGTGAGCATATGATTAAATGTTATATGCTAAAATGAGAAATTGATTGGACCCGGAAATAAACCTAAGTGTAAAAAGGGCAAATTTGGAAATTTGTAAAATGAGGACCTCAGGGTTAAATGATAAGCTTAAATGCTAATGTGAAATATATGATAAGTGAATGTGCAAATAAGGAGACTAGTAAGCTTTAAGTGAGAAAAATGGAAAATGGGATTTAATGAGCAAACCAAACATGGCCTTAAGAGAATAAGTGATATTAGACCACATTTGGTCTTAGAATGCTCATTTGAGCAAAAACGAGCTTTTTGAGAGAGTGAGAGAGGAGAAATAGGCTGTGCAAGAAGAAATGATTTTTGGTGGGAGATCATCCCCATGCCTTGCTTCTAAGTGATCAAGCATCTTAGGTGAAGAAGATTCAAAGGGATTTAAGGTAAGAACCAAACCCTAGATTTTCTTTCAATGATGTTTTCCGTTAGAAAACCCAATCCATCCGCGGTTTTGTTTGGCTGGTTAGTTTCTATGATATTAGGATGTTATCAGGGAGTGATTTCCATGATTTTTTTGAGTTTGGAGGATTTTTGGAGAAAATCGCGAAGTGAAAATCGAAAATTTCAAAGTGTAACGGCCCTACGCCACAAGAGATAGGAACCCACGCCGCGATGAGACCTACGCCGACGTATCTACGCCGCAACGCGGATGCCCTCCATGGCGAGGCCGAGGGACCAAAATGGCACCCTTGAGTATCGCCACTGCCAGAGCAAAGGCTACGTCGCGCAAGTAGTACACTATTCACAAGAAGCAAATATTTGGATTGTTGTTCCAAAAGTCCCGTATTCTTACACTGATAGTTTAAGGACCCTAATAAATTATTAATGGGGGTTCAAATAAGGATAAAACTAAATGAAAAACGCACCGTACCTCACCGCCGAGGCGAAGCGAAAGTACGATTAATTGTTTAACCACTAAGAGCGGAGAAATTGTATTTGACTAAGTGCGGGTGAAGACAATAACCTGACCTAGGACTAGTATCGAAAGAGACAAGGGATCGATAAATTGGTCTGTTATGTTATCTGTGACTCAATTCCCATTTCAAGTTCTATTTGTGAAATATATACATATATTGATTTGAATTATTAGTATTCGAAATGTTTGTCAAATATCTGCATGTGCGCGTGTATTTGAACTATAAGTGAATTTACTGCATGTGAGTAAATTGATTTGAAATGTATTATCGACGACCAACATGACGGATTCACCAACTGAATTCGCCATGAAGGTAACTATATTTTGTTCACGTTAAATACATTACTATTGAATGACAAATGTGTGTGATTCACCAATCGAAGAATCACATGAATGTTAATTTCTATAGTCCAATGTGAGATTGTAATATTGAATGTGAAATCAATTACTACTGAATGACAAACAGGGTGGGATTCGCCAACTGAATCCGTCATTAATGTTAATTTCTATAGTCCAATGTGAGATTGTAATATTAAATGTGAAATCACATTACTACTGAATGACAAACAGGACAGGATTCACCAACTGAATCTGTCATGAATGTTGACTCAATAGCCATATGTGAAATCGCAAACCGAAAAACGAAAAAGGATATTAAGAATTGTATTTGTATAAGTATCTTTTACATTACACATAGACATTGTATCAAGGCATTATTTTGATAAATGCATGATTCATATTGAACCTAAATGAATAGAGAATCAGATGGGAAACCTACTACATGAAAATGCTGAAGTATTGTTTTATCACGCAGTGTGTAACTGAAAGATAGCAAAGGATTGAAGAGAACTCACGCCCAGGAGCTCAGTGAGTCATTCGGTAAAGTTCATGTAGTATGTTCGCCACATGCATCCTCACCTCATTTTTTAGCATGACATTGTTTTGTAAACAAAAAAGTACTAACTCCTAAATTATTTTTTGTACCTATATCTTAATACGATTTTGGATGGTTATGTTGTAAACGCATAAAATTCCATTTCAAGTTAAATGCATATCAGAAAAGGAATTGCATTGAATTTGTAGTCGCTTATGAAGCCTCAAATTGCACCCTTTCGCAAAGATTTGAGAACGAAAACGCTTATATTAATGAAATTTATTTGATTAATGGCTTTAACCGCGCCTGGTTTCTTATCCCATTCACTAACCGCCGGCTCTGGGTCGCTTTACTTTGGCATCGTATTCAGGTTTAGAAGCGCTTTGTAAAATGAATTTGAAATTATTTATTGCATGTTACTGTATCGGTATTATAAAGGATGACATGACTCGATGGATCTTGCCGTTCTAATAGGATAGCATGGATTCGCTCGAAATCCCTTAGGTCGGTAGATGACCGTGGAATCGCCCAAACAACTCATGAAGGTGAAGGCAAAGTGCCGTCCCATGCTCCACCAATGAATGAACCGAACCCACGCAGAGGTGCTATTGATATCCTCCAACAGATAGCTCGACATCGCAATGGTTACAAACCCACCCCAGCTTATTACCAAATGGGTCACCATTGAGAGAACGCGCGTACCGACCTAAGAGATTTTATGGGAAAGAAAGATGACGAGCCCGTTATGGTAGAAAATTGGCCTGGTGAGGATCGTTGCTAATGCTTGTGCAAATGCATTGGGTACAGAAGAGAAGTCGAGGTGCGATCTCACTACTCAAGATGAAGCTATCATTGGTGGGTTTCGATATGACTCCGCACTACCGTAAAGTGTGAATGGAAGTTCTTTTTGGACGAGTTCAAGAAGCAAAATGTAGGTCGCATCTACTTGAACAATATGAGAGGAGACTTTCATAATCTGAAGCAAAGACAGATGAGTGTGACAAAATATCAAAGAGAATTCACTCGATTGAGCAAGTATGCTCCCAAGATACTAGTGTCTGAAGAGGAAAGATGTCGTAAGTTTGAAGATGGTCTCAATGACCATATCTAGGCCCATATCACAGGATTCTACCATGAGGATTTTTCAAAAATTGTGACATGTGCTCTACATGTAGAAAGAGTAAAGAAAGAGGAGAATGACTGAAAAGAGAGAAGACAAGGTAAGAAAAAGCCCGGTCAGTCAAGTGCCCATCAGCAGCAGAGTAAGAAATTCAAAGGACCACAAGGTTCTAATCAGCCTACACAAAGGCCCAGAGTAAAAATATTCTACCGACACCGCGCCTGCAAGAGCACAAGGAGGTGCTTCTAAATGACAAACTATCCTCATCAGCTCCCTACTGTGGGAAGAAAGCACAAGGGAGAGTCTTGGAAATTGGATCGGTGCTGCTCGTTTGCAGGGATCTAATGAGCACAAGGTGAAAGATCATTCTGTGAGCACGTTCGCCAACACCCTGTGCAAGCAATGTTTCATCAAAAGATAGAAAGGCAAGAAGAGTGTTGGGATCACCGAAAGGTTCCAAGCAAGGGACACAAACTATGGGAAGACAGGATGCTCGTGCTCCAACTAGAGCATATGCGATGAAAGCAGTGGAAGATACCGATGCAATGGATGTGATCATTGGTAATTTTACTATCTTTATTACTATTGTTCATGCTTTGATAGATCTAAGATCAACACATTTGTACATTTGTACCGACATACCCAGCTTGGGGGTAACTAATGAGAGTGAACCCAGTATGATATCTTCGTGACTTTAACCCGCTTCTGATTACGTTGTTATAGTGAATAAAGTATATAGAGATTGTCCTATCAAAATAAGAGAATATGAATTTATGGGAGACTTGATAGAGTTATCCTTCAGAGATTTTGATGTGATATTGGGGTTAGACTAGTTATCCCGACACCAAGCGATAGTCGATTGTAGAATGAAAAGAGTGACCTTAAGAACACCGAATGAGACGGCGTATCTCTTTCATCGACGAGAGGTCAAACCACTTCTCTAATGTGATATCCACAACCCACGCGAAAAATGGTGCGGAAAGGGGATGCAGCTTTACTTGGCTTATATGATTGATATGGTAAAGGCAAGGCCTAGTGTATTCGATATCCCTATCGTTAGTGATTTTTTGGACGTGTTTTCGGAAGAGTTGCCAGGATTGCCCATAATGCAGGGAGGTCGAAGTTTGCTATCGACGCTAAAATTAAAAAAGCCACGCCGACATCCATTACACCGCATCGAATACCGGCTCCGCTTGAGAGTTAAAGGATTGAAATTAAAAGCTTACAAGAATCGGCTAGAAAATGGTTTATTCGACCAAGTGTATCACCATGGGGAGCTCCCGTGCTTTTTTTTAAAAAGAAAGATGGTACACTTCGGTTATGTATCAATTATAGGCAACTGAACAAGTTGATCATAAAGAATAAGTATCCGTTACCCAGGATTGATGATTTGTTCGACTAACTGAAAAGTGCAAGTATCTTTTCGAAGATAGATTTGCGATCTGGGTATCATCAGTTGAGAATTAAAAATGTGGATGTACATAAAACGGAGTTTAGAACTCAATATGGACATTATGAGTTCCTTGTAATGCCGTTTGGTTTGACAAATGCTCCAGTGGCTTTCATGGACCTAATGAATCGTGTCTTTCGACCGTATGTAGATCAGCTTGTCGTAGTGTTCATAGACGACATACTTGTGTATTCAAAAGATCAAGAAAATCACGACACACACCTTCAAGTAGTGTTAGAGACTTTGAGAAAATAGCAGTTGTATGCGAAACTGAGCAAGTGTGAGTTTTGGTTGAATGAAGTGTCCTTCGCGCATTGTATCGGAAGAAGGAATCCGAGTGGATCCAAAGAAAATGTATATCATGGAATGGAAGCCACCAAGAAAATGCCATGTATGTGTAGTTTCCCGGACCGGTAGGTTACTACGTAAGATTCGCAAGGGGTTTTCACAAGGTGCACTCGATGACGAGATTGTCTCGTAAAATGTAAAGTATGAATGGAGTGAAAAATGTCAAAGAAGTTTTGATAAGTCATGCATGCTTAACCGAGGCTCCTGCCTACTCAAATTCGACCGTAGTAAAGAATATGTGATCTTAGTGATGTGTCACCAAAATGGACTTAGATGTGTCCATGCAAGAGGGTAAAGTGGCAGCCTATGCTCAATATAGTTGAAGTCGCATTAAGTAAACTACCCCACGATAATTTGAATTAGCCGCATCAGATTTGCGCCTGAAAAATTTGGAGACATTATTTGTATGGAGAAAAGTGTTTCATCTACACTAATCATAAGAGTCTTAAGTATTTGCCCTCACAACGAGAGCTTAATTTGAGACAACGTAGATGGATGGAGTTGATAAAGGACTATGACTGCGTGATTGATTCATGCCACGCAGGTGACTTAATCAACAATATTTATAATCCAATTTTCTTCTCATCGTCAGAGCAAAGCTACTTTCACAAGATAGCGGTTCTAGGGTCGTAACTCAGGGATGGGCTTTCTGCATAAATGACTAACAAGCATGGCTCAAAATGGCAGGAATTTCAATTTGATTTACATTAAAACAGGGAGTTGAATGGTGCAGATTAAAAATAAAATAAGTAAAGAAAATGTAAAATAGAACCCTTTGAAGTGTCGGCCACTGGTTTAGGGTTTTAAGGCAACCAACATGTCCCTGTCTTTTCCTCTGCCAGGAGGATGACATATAGTCATTTAACCGACCATTTAGCTTTAAAAACTAAACCCATGATTTTCCTTTGAAAGATGGCGCTATTAGGCATAAATGTCCCTAGCAAAGGAAAACACATCTCAAAACCCTACCTCACAATAACTAATAGGAGACAACTATCCGGCATCAGCGACTCCCTCCTGTAATGAAAGTATCCACTGAACCCAAAAATCTTGCCAAATACACATTAAGGAGAGCATGCTTAAGAGATTTTAACCTAAGGTGAGAAGCAGGAGCACAAATACCCATAAATGCGTGCGTTAAAAAAATGAGGACCTGGTCGCTTTATCTCAAACTTGGGGCGCTGTTCCCTCCTTCAAGGAGGAGAGGTTCAGCCAACCATCCTCTCGTGAGGAGTGTTTGGCAAATGAGAAAATGGAAAAGAAAAATGAAAGAAAGTGGAAGAGTTGATAGCTACTGATTTAAACTACCGCCCCCGTCTCTATATTACTCGACGTGAAGTAAAGGAGTTGATTGAAAGTTTGCACAGATCGAGGCTTATATAGGTGCTCGCAAGGGAAGCTACAAAAACCAAAACAAAGCTATTACAAGGGCTAAAATAGGAAAAATCAAAACTCAGAATAAAACAACAAAAGCGTGAAACATGAGAATAGGGTCAGCAGGAACAAGTATCAAGTAGGATCCACTCACAGGCTCACTCGCTTCCGCTATTCTTTCTTCGTCTCCGATCTACGATGTTGAGTTTGGACTCGAATTCTTCATGCTTGATCGACTCAACAATTTTGCATGATTAGCTCGCAAAACTGCAGAAAATTTTCCATAAAATGCGATCAAGAGGCCAATAGGGGACTCCGAACATGTCAATCAGGGTTAATTAGAATGATTAGTACAATAAAAAGCACTCAAAACCTATAATAAATAGGCTCAAAATAGCACCTTAGGCACTAATCACATCCCCACCTACACATTGCTAGTCCTTAGTTAAATAAGAAAGAAAGAAAGAGAGAGCATACAACAAGTATGTTACGGAAATAGGTTGGGTTGAAAAGGTTTTGAAGTAATGCTAACCCTAAGTAAAATCATCAAGCCTTGTCCAATAACTATCTTGAAGAGATGAATGCCATACAAATTGAGTATCAAAAGAGCCTTCATCTCAGTGAATCAGCGGCTTCACAAAAATCTAAGTGTTTGTTGATCGGGTTCTCAACAATAAGCGTCGAATTGCACTCTCCCCGGCCTAGCTGCGCCTGGCCTAGCATGCTAACCAACCTAAATAGATCGGGACCCACCTCTTATTCCACAATTCTTTTGTGTTGTAGGGTTCAATCTTAGAGAAAGAATCGGCCTCACCAAAGTCCATGTAGCAGAGGATCTCTAAGTGGCTGTTGAATTAGTTGCCCAGTGCGAGATACTGGGACAGCTAACTCTGAGTTTTCCTTTCAGGATGATGATTTAGAAACTCAACACCTACAACGCTAAACTCCACCTATCCACCCATGTAGGCGAGCACTAAGTCGGTGGCTCCCGACCCGATTGGCAGGGCACTAGGCTTTGAGGCTTCGCCCAGTATACCCTAGGACCGTACTGGTTCAAGGCAAACGTTGAAATTTTCTTCTTTCTTTTTATTTTCTTTGTTTCAATATCTTCTTTTGGAAGACACATTAGCCTTCTATACATGGGGTCCTTAACCTGTACAAGTGGTAAATGGCTAGGGTAGTTTACAATGTTTAGGAGGTAGAAGCGATTTTATTTATTGTTGAAAAGCCGAGTATTAGCGTATTAGTTAGCTAAAGGTGGAAGAAAAGGTTAAATACAACAAGAATTCAACCTTCAATCATCCACTCAACTAGGCATGGCATCACTCTAACATCAATAGGATTAGACAAAGTTTCAATTTTCCAACTTGCGGGTTAGGCAAAACCACAAAAAGTGGGTGCAATTTTTGAAAAATTAAGCTATATAGTATAACAACTTCACAAAAAGGACAACCAGCAAGCCACTGAACATCACAAAATGGGCTTTCTCAATATAAAAACAAAAATAAATGCCACTTCTTTCGCTAACTTTCCCCCTAACCAAATGTCACATTGTCTGCAATGGGTCTTGGATTGGAAAGTTAGAGAAGGAAGTGTTACCTCCTTGATGATATGTGCTCGTTTTTGGATAGGAGACTTCATAAGCTTTCCATCAACACCTTATTCACTCCGTTTGGGCTTCAAATAAACAAGTTAGGAGAAGAAAAGAAAGAAAAAATGACCAGTTGGAGCATTTTTGAAAATTACACCTTCATAATAATTTCAAAAGTGTTCTTTCTGGATATATTTGGATTCTACACTCTCTAAGATTTCCAACGGTACCAAAAACACCTAAAACGGAGTTCGGATGAAAAAGTTATGAGCGAAACAATCAGGAGGCAAAATAGGGGCGAGGTTGCGAAAGTCGCAACCTGCAGAAAAATTCGCACCTTTGCAGAGTATTTATTTATTTATTTCTAAATAAAAAAAACAATATATATATATATATATATATATATATATCCACAAAATGACAAAATAGTGCACGGTGAAAACACACTATTGCTATGCGAGGAATTTACATGCTTGACACATAAAGAGAATTCGAGGTTTGCGAGAATTTTGTATACCTCTGTGCCTCCCACTACATCAAAATTTTGATAAAAATTGTAAAAATAAACACAGAAAAATTAAGAAAATTTGTAGAAAAATGAAAATTAATATAAAAACAAAGATTAACTAAAAATTAACAAAAATCTAAGAAGAAAAATTAAAGAAATCAACATAAAATAAAAATAAAACAAGATAAAAGAAAATACTGACAAGTGGGAGACTATGCTCCCCCAAACCAATTCATTAAGCCTTTGGAGGTACGCTGGGAATTGAGTCTAGAAATGCTAGGGTTAGTTGCTCCAAATCGGGAACCGGCATGCGAGACCATCCAGCTATTGCATGCGATGTGAGGAGCAGCGCCGTTGTTGGATGTAGTGGCAAGGCTCTTACCGGTGGCCACTAATTTTTTACGTGTTTTTCGGCATAGGCGGTGATGGGGTGGCCTTTATGGTGGGTGCGATGGAGTGGGGTACGTTTGTGGTGAGAGCGTGGACTTCTGGGGCTCTTCCATTTCTTCCTTTCCATTACCCTCTTCAGTCAGCATTAGGGAGGCTTCTTCTTTTTGCTGTTTACATTGCTCCTCCACTGTGGTGTCAATTAGACACTCTTCTTCTAGATTCACTTCCTCTTGGTGAACATGTTGCTGAATGGTGAGCCTTGAAATGGAGTACTGCAGGTTGTCAAATTTATGCTCCATTTCACTTTGAAATCCATCAATTCTCTTGTTTACATTGTTTTCCATAGTGTCAATTTTCTGACTTAGTTGAGCATTGATTGTCTTCTGCGCTTCCACAAAGGTACCCACTAGCTTGGTGAGGTTCAGTATGGCTTCTTCCATTGGGTTCAAATTCAACTTTGATTTACAATCTCTAACCCACTGGAACTGACCCCTTGCAGCAAGAACCAAGCAAACACCAAACAAGGAAAAAAAACAACTCTACCAAAAAGGGGTAAAGTTAGCTAAAATATATGCGGTGAAACGAATTAACAAACTAACGAAGAATTGCTAAATAGAATAAAGTAAATTCACGAGATCTTGATAGGGATCACAAGTGCTCAATACATGGTCATTTGCACTTAGAGGCACCATCCTCGACAGCGGCGCCGTTTGATTAGATTGCCCGCAGTGGGGTGATCAGAATCAGCAATGTTATATCCTAAATTCCTCTGCTAGTAGCCAAAACTCTTGCGGGATGATAGTGGATACAGGGTCGAGCTTCGGGGATGGGTTTTCTTCGTACAAATGACTTACAGTGAGGTTCAAAAATGGTGAATTTCAATTTGGATTTTAAGGCTTGGTAAAAACAGGGGAGTTGGATGGTGTAGATTAAAAATAAAATAAGTAAAGAAAAATGTAAAATAGAACCCCTTGAGTGTGGGGCCACTAGTTTAGGGTTTTAAGGCCTTGACATGTCCTCGGGTCTTTCCTCGCGTTGGGAGGATGACATATAATTCATTTCCCGAGCCGGATCTTCATTTAGCTTTAAAACTAAACCTATGATTTTCCCTTTTGAAAGATGGCGTTTTGTCGGGCACATAAATGTCACAGCGGTGAAAACACATCTCAAAAAACACACACCCCACAATGGCAATAAGAGACAACTAGCGGGCATCAGTGGATCTAATGAAAGTATCCCTTTGAACCCAAAAAAGCTTGCCAAATACACATTAAGGAGAGCATGCTTAAGAGATTTTAACCTAAGGTGAGAAGCAGGAGCACAAATACCCATAAATGCGTGCGTTAAAAAAAAACAGAGGACCATCAGTTTACCTCAAATCCTAGCCCGGCTGACCCTCCTCTTCCAAGGAGGAAGGAGTGCAGCCAGCCATCCTCGGAGGTGTTTGGCGTAGAAAAATGGAAAGAAAATGAAAGAAAGTGGAAGAAAGGAGGAAGCAGCGGCGAAACTGCCGCCCTTGTCTCTATATTACCGACGTGAAGTGAAGTGAGTTGATTGAAAGTTTGTACAGACTGAGGCTTATATAGGTGCTCAGTGTAAGGGAAGTTACAAAAAAAAACCAAAACAAAAGCTATTACAAGGGTTAAAATAGGAAAAAACCAAAAACTGTAACAAAACAACAAAAGCGTGAAATGCAGGAGAACAGGGGCTGCAGGAACAGTGCTCGCAGGATCCAATTTCGCAGGTGCTCCAATTTCCTCTGTTTTCTGCTATTCTTTCTTCTTGGTCTCTGATCTACGATGTTGAGTTTGACTCCGAATTCTTCATCTTGGTCGACTCAACAATTTTGGCATGATTAGCTCGCCAAAACTGCAAAATTTGCCACAAAATGCGATCAGTAGTACAATAGGGACCCGAACATGTCAATTGGGTTAATTAGAATGATTAGTACACAAAAAGCACTCAAAACCTATAATAAATAGGGCTCAAAATAGCACTTTTTGGGCACTAATCAGTGATTGATTATCACCCGGGAAAGGCCAATGTAGTGGTCGATGCTTTGAGTAGATAGACAGTGCAAACGCTTCGAGCGTTGAATGCTCAATTGTCGTTGACAAACAATGGCACTGTAGTGGCAGAATTGATAGCGAGATCGAGTTAGTTGAATCGAGTGCCAAAGGCACAAAAGAAAGATGAGAAAATTGCTGCCATTATAAGTTAGATTGGAAATGGTAAAGAAACCGAGTTTACAGTGAACGAAGATGGGGTTTTGTATTATAAGGATTGGGTTTGTTTACCCGATGGTAATGATTTGAGGAAAGCCATACTTGAAGAGGCACACAATGGATCTTTTGCTATTCATCCCCGTAGCACAAAGATGTATAAAGATTTGAAAATGTCATTTTGGTGGTCCAGAATGAAAAGAGATGTTTCAGAATTCATGACCAAGTGTATAGTGTGTCAAAAAGTGAAGGCAGAGCATCAAGTTCCTTCGGGATTATTGCAGCCTATCAGAATATTGGAGTGGAAATGGGATCGAATCACCATGAATTTTGTGGTTGGGTTACTCTTAACAAGGAGAAAGCATGACTCGGTTTGGGTCGTAGTAGACCGATTAGACCAGATTTATCGTATGAAGAAGAGCCAGTGGAGATTTTGGCTAGCGAAGTGAAAGAATTGTGGAACAAGAAGATTCCACTAGTCAAAGTGTTGTGGAGAAACCACAAGACCGAGGACGCCACTTAGGAAAGTGAAGAAATGATGCGACAACAATATCCGCAACTGTTCAATGAAGGTAATTTCGAGAACCAAATTTTCTTCAGTGGAGGAGAGTTGTAATGCCCCAAAAATACTCTAGAATTTCTATAATAATTTTATTATATATTCCGGGTATAAATTGAGCCAAACTTGGGGTTTTCCTGGAAAACTGATAAATTGTTAAATTGAGAAAAGTGAAATGAATATGTAAGCATATGATTAAATGTTATATGCTAAAATGAGAAATTGATTGAACCCGAAATAAACCTAAGTGTAAAAGGGCAAATTTGGAAATTTGTAAAATGAGGACCTAAGGGTCAAATGATAAGCTTAAATGCTAATGTGAAATAAATGATAAGTGAATGTGAAAATAAGGAGACTAGTAAGCTTTAAATGAGAAAAATGGAAAATGGGATTTAATGAGCAAGCCAAACATGGCCTTAAGAGAATAAGTGATATTAAACCACATTTGGTCTTAGAATCTTTCATTTGACCCAACAGAGTTTTGAGAGGTGAGAGGAGAAAGCTAGGGTTGTGCAAGAAGAAGTACGTTTTTGGTGGAGAGATCATCCCATTCCCTTCTAAGTGATCAAACATCTTGGGTGAAGAAAGGTGAGGGATTTAAGGTAAGAACCAAACCCGAGATTTTCTTTAAATGATGTTTGGGTTAGAAAAACCCTAATCCATCCATGGGTTTTGCTCATGGTTGGTTTAGGATGATATTAGGATGTTATTGGGAGTGATTCCCATGATTTATTTTGAGTTTGAGAATTTTTGGAGAAAAATCGCTAAAGTGAAAATTGGAAAAATCTGGGCAAAACGGGCTCCTACGCCGTAGCGTAGGGAACCTACGCCGCAGTGTGGGATGCCTTGCCGTGGTGAGGCCGAGGGGTCAAAATGGCACCCCTCAGGTACGCCACGACGTAGACATTGTTCACAGCAATGAGCAAAATTTTGGATTGTTGTTCCAAAAGTCCCGTATTCTTACACCGATAGTTTAAGGACCTTAATAAATGATTAATGAGGGTTCTAATAAGGATAAAAATAAATAAAAAACGCACCGTACCTCATCACCGAGGCGAAGCGAAAGTACGATTAATTGTTCAACCACTAAGAGCGGAGAAATTGTATTTGACTAAGTGCAGGTGAAGACGACAACCTGACCTAGGACTAGTATCGAAAGAGACAAGGGATCGATAAATTGGTCTATTATGTTATCTGTGACTCAATTCCCATTTCAAGTTCTATATGTGAAATATATACATATATTGATTTGAATTATTAGTATTCGAAATGTTGTCAAATATCTGTATGTGCGCGTGTTTTTGAACTATAAGTGAATTTACTACATGTGAGTAAATTGATTTGAAATGTATTTTGAATGACCAACATAACGGGATTCACCAACTGAATTCGTCATGAAGATAACCGTATTTGTTCAATGCGAAATCACATTACTATTGAATGACAAACAGGGCGGGATTCACAAACTGAATCCGTCATGAATGTTAATTTCTATAGTCCAATGTGAGATTGTAATATTGAATATGAAATCAAATTACTACTGAATGACAAACAGGGCGGGATTCACCAACTGAATCCGTCATGAATGTTAATTTCTATAGTCCAATGTGAGATTGTAATATTGAATGTGAAATCACATTACTACTGAATGATAAACAGGACAGGATTCACCAACTGAATCTGTCATGAATATTGACTCAATAGTCATATGTGAAATCGAGAAAACCAGCGAAGGATATTAAAGTGTATTTGTATAAGTATCTTTTTACATTACACATAAGACATTGTATCAAGGCATTATTTTGATAAATGATGATTCGTATTAGGCGAAATGGAAGAAGAAGCGTATAGAACCACTAAGCATGAAAATGCTTAGCGTATTGTTTATCGTGCGCGAGGTGCCAAGTGATGGTAGTGGCGAGCGGACCCAAGGTCGGGCTCGAGTCATTCGAAAGTTCCACGGTATGCTCCGTCACATCACCATTTTTAGTATGACATTGTTTTGTAAACAAAGGAGTTCAACTTTGAAATTATTTTGTACCACGAATCACGATTTTGGATATTATGTTGTAAACGACATAAAATTCCATTTTTGGTTAAATGCATATTGTGAAAAGGAATTGCATTGAATTTGTAAATGTTTATGGGTTTGCCCCAAATTGAAATCGCTTCCGCAAAGATTTGAGAACGAAAATGCTTATATTAATGAAATGTATTTGATTAATGAAGCCCCATTTGGGCGTCTCACGGGTTTTAGTCGAATCCATGCCGGATCGGGTTGGGCTCGAGGGTCGCTTCATGGTTGATCGAGGTTGAAGCCGGATTACGGATCATTGGACCATGGGGCTGATCGAGGAAGAACAAACGTATTGATTACATAGTGAAGTGGAAAGGGAATGAAATCTTAGAGGCTACATGGGAGAAAGATGTGACTTTGTGGCAGTTTGAGAAACAAGTGCAGTAGTACCTAAAGAACAAGTCAACGAGGGCGTCGACATCAGCTGGTGGGGGTGGGTTTGTTAGCCCCTCCCAAACATGACTGGTTGAGACCTAATCCCATGGGTTAGCCCTGCACCTATGGAGACTTGAAAGGAATCAGATGGTTGACTATGACTTAGTCGTGACTTGGTCGGATGTAGTGCGTGCACCGGAAGGCGCGGCACGCCGCGGCCGCCACGGCCCGGCCAGGTGCGCAGGCGGCTGCGCACAACATGCGCGGTAGTGCACCGCAGGGCGGCCTTGGCGTGGGTGTGGTGTGCACACCGGGCGGCTCTTGCCTTGGGTAGATGCGCGCGGGCGGCTGCAGCATAGCGGGTGCGACGGCGCATAGGCGGCATGCATAGCGCGCCAGCGAGAAAGCGCACGAGGCCGGCGCTCATAGGTAAGCGCCTGAGGCGTAGCGCACAGGCAGTGCACTAAGCCATAGGCTAAGGGGCCAAGACATTGTGGCTGGACTGCGGTTGACTAATCAGATTGGGCCAAGGGGCTGAGCCACATGGGGTCAAAACCAGTGACGAGAGCACCTGACAATCATGACTATTGGAAAGATTGCAATTAGTTGGGCGTCGGCTGCATTGTGAAGGGCTTTAGGGAAGGATCAGGCTCTGAATTCCTACAAACATGACCCTTAAGAGGGGTGCAGGCTCATGTATAAAAGGCTTAGGCCTTAGTCCTTACAAGGGTTGGTTCATTTTGAGGGCGTGTCCTTCTTGTAAGGAAATCCTAAGGGAATGTGTAACATATGTGCTAAGTGCACAACAGTTTTGTGAAGTGTCATGTTAATAAAAAGAAAGTTGGGTTGAGACCCGTAAAATTATCCTGTTGCTTGTTCTTGTTGGTTATTAATATTGGCACAAGTTGGAGAAGGTTGTTTAAGAAGAGTCTTAGAACCGCGCATCGAAACTGAAATCGATAGGCAAATTTTCTAGGTGTGACACACTGCATGGTACAGCTCAACCTCACTACATGTTTGATTAAAAATCATAAAACCTTCACATCGTATCTTTAATAATTCAGCCAACATCATCATCACCACCGCTTATCCCATTATAAATAAATAAATATTAAGTTTAGTTTTCATAATTAGGGTTAAGCTTTTTCACTTTTCTTTTCACTTTTCTTTTCCTTTTTCTTATATATTTCTTTCACTTTACTTTTTCTTAGGGGTGTATTGGATTAAGACTTTTGATGACTTTCATGGAATTACAAAGTCTATAAAAGCCATGGCGTATTGAATTATGACTTTTAAAGACTCTATAAAAGTCATGGTGTATTCAATTAAGATTTTTAAAAAGTCTATAAAAATCAAGGTGTATTTGATTACACCTTTTATAGACTCTCAAAGTCATTGTGTATTTGATTAAGACTTTTTATGACTTTAAAAAAATCTATAAAAGTTAAAATGTATTCGATTACAAAATGACTTTTCTATTTTTATTATTTTGACGATGGTTTTAAAATTATTTTAAAATTCATATAAAGTCAAAATTATAAAACCAAATATTATGGATAAATATTATTCTAAGAGCTCTTTGAAACACGAAGGATAAGAATAAATTGTGAACATATTTTAATTTATCAAATATAATTTTCTTTTAAGGAAAAGAAATTAGATGATGGTTTGATAATTATTTTTTAATAAATTTTTATTTGGATGAGTTTATATTTAATAAAATGTTTCAAGATAAACTCTAATTCTTGTGAAATAGTTTTAAAGATAAACTCTAATTCACATAGAAAAATCGTGTTTGAGTTTATTTTTATGTTTTACTTGGGAAATATTATTTTAAATAACTTTGATACTTTTATTGAAGAAAATGATTTAATTAAGATATTTTACTTTTATTTATTTTTATTAAAAATATGAATTTATTCTAGTTCTTTAAAATTTGCCAAAAGTATATACATCGTATTTATAAAAGTACGCAAATCTATCAACATCTATAAAAATATTTCAAAGTCTATAAATAAAAGTTTATGAAAGCTATCCATACATTAACAAACTCTACAAAAGTTTACAAAAATCTTTAAAATAAAAGTTTATGAAAGTCATCAATATAATACATTTACAAACTCTACAAAAATCTTTAAAAATCTATCAAACTCTATAAAAATCATCAACTTAAAAAAGTCTTTAAATGTCTTTAAAAGTCCTAATCTAATACTCTTTAAAAGTATATAAATGCGTTTACAAGTTAGGATTGAACATCTAAACTTAAAAAAATAACAAAAAAAAAAAAAAGGCGAAGGCTATTATTGAGTTAAGATTATTGAAGATCTAAACGTTTTTAAAAGGTAAAGAAAGTCAAGAGCACTATGCTTTGAAAAATGCTCACTTTATTTCCTATGCCAATTTAAAATAAATGCATAAAATAAATTTGACTTAGGAATCAGCCTTTAGAAAAAAAAAAAAAAAGGATAGGAGAATCCAAATAATCTTTTTCCAAATTCCTTTAAACTTATAATCAGAGTCATCAATATTTTCCAGGTCATGGATTCCTGAAATTTATCTACCTTAGTTTACATCCCACTTGTTCATGTTGGGATTGTGAGTGGCTTGTGGAATATTACAACAAATAATATTTGGGTGGCTTTGCCAATCCATTGTAATTGTTAGCAACAATTTGGAGGTAAGGTCAATTCACATAATAAAATAGCAACCGGGTGATAAGGCTAATCCATAGGATAAAATCGCAATTGGGTGGCAATGCCAAACCTTCAAGAAATTAATCAACAGTTGGGTGGTTGTCTAATCCACATAAATGTAAATAAGTAATTTGGGAGGCTAAGCCAATCCAAGTAATAAAAGCAGCAAATGGGTGGCTATGCCAATGTTCGGGAAATGAAAG
This sequence comes from Tetrastigma voinierianum, assembly GCA_016808115.1. Classification (NCBI taxonomy): domain Eukaryota; kingdom Viridiplantae; phylum Streptophyta; class Magnoliopsida; order Vitales; family Vitaceae; genus Tetrastigma; species Tetrastigma voinierianum. The sequence continues at coordinate 284,485 of JAEQBH010000430.1, read as the reverse complement.
TGTAGATGGATGACTAAGCCAATTTGCAGAGAATAAGATGGTAAGTAATAATGACACTCGATATAACGTGGTAAAACCCTCTTGAAGTCATCAAGGGCGAGCAATTTATCCTTGCGGACCTCTTGAAGTCGTTGCGGAGTACCCAGCCGGAGGCCGTTTCGGAGCCACTGTCAGACGAGTGTTACCTTTGGTCGTCTGAGACCCAAGCTGCCCCCTAAACGGCCAGAAGAAGAATAAGAAAGAGGAAGAAGTTTGAGGCGAGGCGAGGAATTGTCGGCGAGGCTTGGAGGGTTTATGGATTGGTGAATACGGCGGTTAGCGAATCGGCCGAAAGAAGAAGGTTGAAATGTTTGGCCCTGCGTCATTTGGATTCGCTACGGATGCGCCAAGTGAAGTGCATAGCACCTTCGAAGACCACACCAAGACTCGAAGTTCTGAACGACAAACGTTCTAAGCCATTTGGACTTGACGAGAAGGTCCAAACCGATCCGACGGTGATTTCTGTGGACTTGGAACGAGTCCTTGAGGCCCCATTTGATATCGGGGGTGTCGCCCAGGATGCCTCCCGAAAGGCTTGTGCAGCGCTGGAGGATGGGACTCCAGTTGGGGAACTTCCTCGTGTTAACGAAGCGTCTATCAAGGCTTCACTTGCCAAAGCAACCGATGCCCCACCGCCGCGGGCCAGATGGTCCAGTCTCATGGTTCATGGTGCCCGGAGGTCCCCAGATAGGCTAGTGCTCAATTTGTACATCGAGCCGATGGAGTGGGCCAAGCCTACGGAGGATGTACTGGCTCATAATCAAGAAACTACCTGGGTGCACGTGATAAATGGCCCAGGGCGCTTCCCCGGAGAGACCCTTCCATTGCGCCACATGCCTTGATCTTTACCCCAGCGACTTAAAACGCGAAGAACGGCTGGCTGGGCGGGAGGAATATCATCGGTCGACCCTAGATAAGAGGTCCTACCAACGGGTGGCAAAGGACGGGATGTATATGTGCAACCATGACTTCGATGAGACTGTCGAACTGGTATGGCCGAACCTCTGACGTTTGACTCTTTGTTCTGATGTTATATTTCCTTCTAATGTTCTCTTTGCAGGCGGCGACAACCCTCAAGAACATGGGGTGCCAACACAAGGAGCTTCTTCATAAGCTGGAAGATGCCGAGAAGTTATGACTTTATGCTAAGGCGACCGCCTCCGAGCACCGCGCCCTTTAAGAGTCCCTAGGTAAGGCTCAATCCCGATCTAGATACTAGGAACGAAAGGCCAAGGAGGAATCTGAGAAGACGGCAGGTGCGAAAAAAGGGAGACAAGGCTAAGGAGGAAGCTTAGGTTGCCCGATTAGCAGCCGTCGTAGCAAGAGACACGAGGGAAAAAATAGAGGGTGACCTGGCTAGGGACAAAGATACTCTAATAGCTGCGGAGGAAGCTAGGGCAGTAGCATAAGAGGCTAGGCGTAAGGCCAATTCTCATAATTTCTAGTTTTCTTATGCTATTGATTCTTTTCATTGTGCAACCCCTTTTCAAAATTCTAGGTTGGGATGGTCGTACTAGGACATCAATGTTAAGTTGGGAGCTTGGCAGGGTTTACCCTTATGCCGGCAGGCAAGGCTCCATCTTTGAGCCTTGATGATAGTCAACAAGCCAAGAACCATCCTAGTCATGTACCAACAGGGTGGAGGCCTTGTCTGACTCCTTTTTTGGAAGTGCCAACAGGATTAGATCCACAATCTGGTCTTCTGGAAAGTGTCAGCATGCTTAGAGTCGTGCGTGCCAGGCGAGCCCTAGGCTAAAAGGGCCCTGGTCTTTTGGGAGGTGCTAGCATGCTTAAGGTCATGCGTGCTAGGCGGGCCTTAGGCCAAATGGGCCTTAGTCCAACGGAGTAGCGGGTTTAAAAACCATGGTACTCGCAATGGTACTATCTTCCAAACTTTAAGCATGGAAAGTTGGAAATGATGGAAAATTAATGCGTATGTAAAGCGTGCTGGAAGGTGAAGGGTGATTGGTTATAAAGCGTGTGGGTAACATGCGCGTCCCATCGTTATCTGTGGTGCATGATTTTCTATTGAGGCATTTAATGCATATGTTGACGTTTCACCCCTATATATAGGAGTTTGATTTCTAGTGCCTCCTATCCACAAAGTCTTTCACCTGTTGTGATTTCTCTTCCTCTGTTCTTATGAATTGGCAAGGATAAGGGAGCCATGGAGGAAGACTGTTAGAGGGCTCTAGAGCCATCTTTCACCTATGGTTGTGGGTGTTGTATGTTCAAACACAATATATGTGGAGACCAACTTGAGGTTCCAATTTGTACTCCTGACTCTCTAAATTTTCTTTCATCAGAGTGCGATGCAGGCCTTCAGTGACCCCCTGTCTAGGTATCTCTGGAGATGCAACTGCCGGGGATCATCGTAGAGAGGTGGCGGAGGAGTCTGGTAGAGGTTCCCCTCTTGGGGATTTAAATGAATGATTCGTGCCACGGTAGGGTGATTCGGAATCAAAAAAATTTGTATCCTAAGTTCCTCCCCCTGCTGTAGGTAGTCAAGCTCACTATGAGTATAGTGATCTGGGTCAAGCAGGATGGGTTTTCTACATTGAAATGAGAATGCCAGTTGAGGTTGAAAATGGTATTTTCTCTTTGGATTTTGGGTTTTGTTCAAAAAACGGTGGGTTGGATGGTTGTGGGTATATAAATTAAAGGAAAATTTAGAAAAGACTCCTTGAAGTCTTGGGTCAACTGGATTGGATTTTTAAGGTGTGTTCATGCCCTCGGGTTTGTTCCTCGTGTTAGGGATAATGACCTATAGTCGTTTCCCAAGCCCGGACCTTGATTTGGCACTAGGAAACCTAAACCACAGATTACTCCCACTCCAAGTGTGGCATTCGATGGCATTCAAGTCCCCTTACGGTGTATATATGTGCGAGAGGCGACCTACGACAGCTAATGAGAGTGACTAAGTGGATGACAGGTGGATCTAGATTAAGCATCCTTTGTAACCCTGTGAACTTGCCAAATACACATTGGCTAAGGCTTTGGATCTAGGAGGTTTCAACCTAGAGTGAGATGCGGGGGGAGCTTAAATGCTCATAAATGTAGTGTGTTATTAAATGAGAGGGGGCATGAAAGCTTACCTCCAGGCCACAGTGACCCTCATCTTCAAGAAAAGGGGCTTTGTAAGCATACCTTGGTTTGTCATCACCAAGGCTATGTTTGGTTCTGAAAAACGAGAGAAAGAAGAGAAAAAAAGAGAACACGAAACTAAATGAAAAGCTGCGTGCATTCTGAGTGAATCAAAAATTAGGGTTACAAAAGTCATAAGGTGGCTTATATAGCCAACGATTGTGAAATACGAATGCCTAAAATATGTAATTACAATAGGGACAAAATGGTAAATAATCAAAACGTGGTCGTTTGGAATCAAAAACATCAAAAACACAAGGCAACCATTTTCGCTATGAACGGTGATTTTCGCTATATAGCGAAAATTTCAAGGCATAGCGAGTGGAAGAAACCGTATGAACAGTAATTTTCGCTAAGCTAGCGAAATTTCGCTAACAGCGAGGCCCCGTGCATAAGCGAGAATTTTTGGCTAAGATTGCGAAAATTTTGGCAATCTTAATGTTCTGCTCAATCTTACATGTAATTTGCAATCTTAATAAAAATTCCTGGCACCACCCATAATCCAGCAAACTGTTTTTGGAGTCATTTCCACTTGATATTTCCTCATTTTGGGTTGGAATGAAATCTTGAAATTCTCGCATTCGGCACGATACGGCGCCCGGGCTTGTGACTAAAGTTCCCAGACACAGCAAAACTACCACAAAACAATCTCGAGAAACCAAATTAGTAGTAAGTGGACATGTGAAGTGGCTCAATTCGCATGATTAGTGGCAAGCACTCGAGCCTATTTTAAATAGGGTTGAATGCTTACGAGCACTAATCACACCCCTAGCAAACGTGTTGCTAGTCCCTTAGCGATCTTAAAAACAAAAGGGTATGCATCTTGTGTTTTCCGCAAAGTGTATATTGTTCAAAAAGTGTGTATACCTTTAGTAGGAACAGTAAGACCATGTGCGAAAACCATCATGAGAGGAACAATTGCCATATAAGAACAAGTTTAGACTGACATGGGTTTCCCGAGTCGACACGAACTTCACTTTAAAAATCCTATTGTTCCTAAGGTAACCCGACTTGAGCCAATAAGTTGCAAAGCTATTCTCTCCCCCCAACTTCATGTACGCATGGCCTTAAAGCGTGACGACGCTAAATGGGACCGACTACACTCTTATTTCTTTCCTTGATTGTATTGTAGGGTGCGATGCTAGAAACTTGACTTCACGAGAATCGGGTGTAGAGGGTCCACCGATGACTCCCAACCAATTAAGGTTTAGGGCATCGAAGCCAAAGGATCCTTGACCACGCAAACTCTGCGGGCTTCACCCAGGACTTCGAATGACTTGAGAATTAAGCACTACAGCTCACTAGAAACTCTACCCATCCACCCTTGTGTATTCGAACACTAAGTCGGTAGTCCTAACAGTGGAGTTTAGGGCATCGGGCTTTAAAGGCTTTAAAAGCCATATACCCCTCGGACCGTGTTCGGGTTTGAAGCAGCGTCCGACTTTTATTCTTCCTTTTTCTTAACTCTTTTTATTTTTGCTTTTCTTTTCTTTTTCATTTGGAAGACTACATTGGTCTTCATTTGTGGGTAACACAAACCTATTATGGAGCTGTCCAGCAAATCTAAATGAGCTTTGCAAAGTGAGAAGAGATATAAAGCTTCTCAACCTATTGGTATAATCTGGTGTGCAGTGTGTGAATTAGCTAAAGGGGGAATGTTCAAGGTTGAATATACTGGAACTTCAATTGACCAAAAACTAAATCATGCATGGAGTTGTTCTATCATTAAGGTAACAACCAGGGCTTCAATTCTTGACTAAGGGCAAAGTAGAAACACAAAATATAGGCACAAAATATGATTTGCAAAGTGTAGAAAAATCTTGGTATGGTGTATTTCTATGTCGGTATATTTCACAAAATCATCGGCTTTTTAAAAAGCGTGTGAGAATGCCTCTCAATAAAAGATGAAACGAAACGGTTTGAACCCGGGGAGAATGGCATGGGCGAATAGTGCACACACTGCTTGCCTTGCCTTATGTGCGAGGAGGAAAATGAGGTTCTTACTGCTGAAACTCTATGACATTTCAAAACCAAAAATTGTGATAAGATAAGCTTGTAAATGCGAAAATATTTGAAAAGAAAATAGGTAAAAGTAGTGGCACCACTAAAAACCCAAATTAAGACTTAAAATAATATAACGTAAAATTTTCAACAAAAATTTGGAGTGGTCTCTAGGTTTCTGGAACCACTCCCGGTGTGTAGCCATTAGATCTCGAGGAGGTCTAGGAGGGCTCCTCACGCATGCGATGGTGTGTGCTCCAAGTGCCTTCATGCTCCAGCTCCAATTTGTTTTTGGGCAATGGTCTCCACGGTGGCGGGTGGGTGGCGTTCGCGGGAGGAATGATGGATTCTACATTACTTCTTCATTGTTCTCATCAATTCTTCCTTCTTTGTTTGTTAATATCATGCCTTCCCTACCGAGTGTACCTGCACTGAGCCGAACTTCATCGAATTTGTTCCCTCATCCTCGGCTGGTTTTGCTTGTGCTCAGTGGAAAATGTTGAGCTCGGTGTCATGTTGCGAATGTGTTTGCATGACCCGATCGGGCAATTGATAATGGCATTTGATGTGGCTAGAAATGGCCTTCCCAATATAATGGGCATGATTGGAGTGCCCACGCCTCCGGAGTTACGTGTCGAGAACCACGAAATCCCTTAGGATAGTAGAACTTATCTACTTTACCAACACATCCTCCACTATCCCTTTTGGTATTTTCACTGAGCGATCGGCTAAGGATAGGGTGATGTTGGTTGGTTTCATCTCTCCCAAACCTAGCTGCCTATACACTGAGTATGGCATTAGGTTGACAACGGCACCAAGTCTAACGATTAACTTTTAATCAATGGGTTCCTCAGTGTTGGCGAGATAGTTGGGGTCCACTGGATATATGTTTTACCATTGTATTGCGTGGATGATGGAGCTAACTTGTTCAGTAAAGAATGCCTTTTGTCAATGCCCATCGCACGATTGTACGAGAGATCTTTCAAAACTTGCATGAGCGGGGACTTGTTTGATGATGTCCAAAAGGGGTATGTTGACCTTCACTGCCTTAGGACTTCTAGGATGCACACTTGTTAGTACCCTGCTTCTTTGCTTCTTAGTGCTTGGGAAATGGAGTGGCATGCGGTGCTTCATTGGAGTCCTCCTTAATGTGTTATAGCTCCAATTCTTCCCTTTTAAGTTCCTCAACAGGCTTGGGCATTGGTTGATCAACCTTTTCCACTTCTTAAGGTAATAGCGACTGACTTCATCCATTTTTGGGGAAGGTTCCGCTGGAATAAAAGCAGTTCATGGACTCCTTAGTTTGGCAGGTGGGTGAAGGGAACCTCCTACCTCTTCTTCAGCGATTTTCCATTCTTTGTTATGGATGCCTACAAGCTGTCAATTCTTTGGTTAAGGTTACTTTCCGGTACATCTATTCCTATTGTTCGAACTCTACATTTTCAATTTTTTCGTTCAACTGAGCATTAATGCCTTTTTGCTCCTCCACAAAATTTCCCACCACCTTGCTCATATTCAAAATGGCTTGCTCAACAGGAGAGGAGGTGGGTGCTTGCTGATGCTGTGAAGTGGTGGTGGAGATGTTGCTCGCGTATACGGGGTATACGAGGAGAGGTTGAGGTTTCCAGGAAAGGTTAGAGTGACTCCTCCGGTTGGGGTTGTAAGTGTTGCCATATGGAGCATTTGTTTGGGGCTTGTTTTGGCCCACCACATTTATCCTCAAAGCGGGGTTTGGACATGGTTCTCTGGGTGGTGGTCGGTGGACTAGCCGATTGAAACTTGTTTTGACACATTGCATGGCTTTCGATCCTTTACACCTCGTGGACCCTTTTTCTTTTAATTCCTGCAAATCACTTCTAGCCAAGGTAGAAACCTTGGCTTTCGGCTCCATATCTTCGGAGAGGGCATACATGCCTCCTCTTTGGTTCACCGGTGGCTTGAATAAATGCACGCTTCTCTTGGGTTTGAAACCATCCGATATAGAGGTCTCATTTTATAGTGGGGGAATCGTTTGCCTCGTGGGATTTTTACTCAATCTCCTCCACACATAGTTTCAATAATTGTTTCATGGAAGGGGGACATTCCATCATAAAATGGTTCACCAACATCCATGTATCAAAGCCCATGGTGTGGACATGCGCGATAGTCTCCATAAATCTCTCAGCCTTTGGTAGAACCTCTCTTGTCATAGTACAAATGTGTAAATTCGCCTCTTCAAGTTGTTTGTCTTGTGAGGCACTAAGAATTTTTTAGAAATTACACTGTGACTCTCCCAACTCCTTATGGTTCTTGGCCTTAATGCCATTTAGTAGGTACCTTGTCCTTTAGGGTAAATGGAAAGGCTTTCAACTTTAGGAGCTCCATGTCCACTGCACCTTCTTTGAAAGTGGTGCATACTTCCTCAAAATCCTGGATGTGTGTGTATGGATTTTGGTTCTCCATACCATGAAAAGTTGGGAGCCGGGGGCACGAGATGGAGTCTCCTTTGCTACATCCTCGCGGGGATAATGCATGAGGGTGCACTCACCCTGGGTGGGTGTATGTAATCCCTCATGGATCGATATGCATTGGGCTCCCTAGGCACCTGCTGGCTTTGCTGTTCCTCTTATGGAGGATCCATTTGAGCACTGTGAGGATCAATTTCGAAGCCATTTGTTCTGTGCGTGATCACCCTCTCAAGCCTACACAACCGGTGTTCTATCACTTGTAAAGCTAGCTCTTGCACACTTCACAATCAACAGGGAAAACAGCTTAGAACAAAACTAACAAAAGGGTTAAGGTTAAGCTATAAATTAAAGCAAGAAAAAGCGAATGTGCGGAAAAAATTTAAAATCCTATGATGAGCGCAAAAGTGGAAAAAAAATGATAACATCAAAAGGGAATGAGATTTTACCAAAACTTGTGATATGAATCACAAGTTCAACATCCTCTTATCTAACTAGGGCACCATCCCCGGCAACGGCGCCATTTGATTAAGAATTGCCACGGTAGGGGTGATTCGAGAATCAGGCAAAAGTGTATCTAAGTTCACTCTCTTTACTTGGTAGTTAAGCTCTTTACTTGTTGATATAATTGAAGTCTAGGGTCGAACACGGGGATGGTTTCTTCGTGAGAAAAGTCAGTTGAGTTGAAAATGGTATTTCTCTTTGGATTTTGGGTTTGTTCAAAAAACGATTGGGTTGAGATGGTTGTAAGATGCATATAAATTAAGAGAAGAATTTAGAAAAGAAAACTCCTTGAAGTCTTGGGTCATTGGATTGGATTTTTAAGGTGTATTCATGCCCTCGGGTTTGTTTCCTCGCGTTGGGGATAATGACCTATAGTCGTTTCCCAAACCGGACCTTGATTTAACCTAAACCCTAGATTACTCCCTTAAGAGATATGGCATTCAGTAAGCATTCAAGTCCCTTACAGTGTATATATGGCCTCAAAGAGGTAACCTACGGCAACTAATAAAGAGCCGGCTAAGTGGATGGCCGGTGGATCTAAGATTAAGCATCCTTTGGCAACCACAAAAACTTACCAAATACACATTGGTAGGCTGGATCTAGGGAACAACTAGAGTGAGATGCGGGGAGCTTAAATGCTCATAAATGCAGTGTGATAAATGAGAGGGAGCATGAAAACTGCCTCGAGCCCCACCGGTGACCCTCCTGCTTGGGGCTTTAGCCAAGCATACCTTGGTTTGTGTCACGGTATGTTTGGTTACCGAGAAAAATGAGAGAAAGAAGAGAGAGAAGAGAGAAAACTGAAACCTAAAATGAAAAGCTGCGTGCATTTACAGTGAATCCAAAAGTTAGGGTTACAAAAGTCATAAGGTGGCTTATATAGCCAACTTGATTGATAGTAAAATACCAAAAATGCCTAAAATATGTAATTACAATAGGGACAAAGTAGGTAAACTCAGTAAGCGTGGTGGTTTGGGTCAAAAACATCAAGCACGGGCAGCCATTTCGCTATGAACAGTGATTTGGCTATAACCGAAAATTTCAGAAACATAGCGAGTGGAGAGAATTTAAGCTATGAGCAGTAATTTTGCTAAGCTAGCGAGAATTTAAGCTGGCTTAGCGAAAAAGAACTGATAGCATAGCGAGTACCGTAAGATTCTTGAAATTTTGGCTATGGTTGCGAGAGATTTTCATTATGATTGCAGAGCCCTGCTTAATCTTAGCCAAATTTTTAGCAATCATGGCCAATTCTGTTGCCTGCCATCCCCACTTTAGCTTCATTTTCGTCATTTCCACTTGATGTTTCACTCATTTTGGGTTGATGAAATCACCGAATTCTCGCATTCAGCACCATCTGGCATGCGACTATTTGAAGTTCCGAAGACCTATAAAACCACGAAACAATCTCGAAACCAAATTAGTAGTACTAAGTGGACATGCACATGAAAAATTGGCTCAATTCCTTATGATTGATCAAGTAAAAAGCACTCAAAACCTATTTTAAATAGGGTTCAAAATAGCACTTTTTGGGCACTAATCAATGAACATCCATAGTGTGGTCGCACTCCTTCTTCCTTCTTTGTCCGTAATAGCCTCTATATAGCCGCTCTTCTTCTTCCTCTTTTTCCGTAGTTGCCCCAATATGACCACTTGGACATAAATCATAGTGTAACTAATGACGCCCTAGGCTTGTTTATGAGATGAAATTTTTTGTAATGGGCCCAATATGGCTGCTTAGACATGTATCTCTGTGTAACTAATTATGTCATTGGCATATTTATGAGATAAATCTTTTTGTAATTCTTTGAGAAAACGTCCCCTGGCTTGGATTGATGCTTTAGAGACACCAAGGTTAAATTATATTCAGCTAAGTACCCTCATTAGGCTCTAGCCTCGGTGGGCGAGCCAAGTGCCGTGGCGTGCCCCAGCATACCCGTTGGGGACTGTCCAATGCTATGGCATGCACTAGTAGGTTAAGGATCATGTCTGGTATTGTGCAAGTGCTAGCAAGCATGGAGCCTCAGTTTGGTCTTTTAAGAGTGTCAGAAGGCTGAGAGCCACAGTCCGGTCTTTGGAAAGTGCGAGTAGGATATCAGCCATATATGGACTTTATGAGTGCTAGCAGGCTAAGTACCACAGTCTGGTCTTTGGAAAGTGCTAGCAGGATATCAACCATATCTGGACTTTTATGAGTGCCAGCAGGCTAAGAGTCACAGTTTAGTCTTTGGAAAGTGTGATTCGTGTGTAGTAGGGTGGTCCGGAATAAACAAAATTTATACCTATTTCCTCTTGCCGTATGTAGCTCTTGCAATATAGTATTTAGGGTCGGGTACGAGGATGGATTTTCTTCGCACAAATGACTTGCAGTTAAGTCCAAAATGGTGAATTTGGTTTGGATTCAAGGTTTTTGTGAAAACAGTGAGTTGAATTGGTTGAAAATTGAAAATGAAATAAGTAAAAAATGTAAAATAGAACTCCTTGAAGTGTTAGGTCACTGGGGTTGGATTCCTAGGGCAACTGAGGGTTTCCAGGGTCCTTTCCTCGAGTTGGGGAGGATGACCTATAGTCGTTTCTCGAACCAGATCTTCATTTAGCTATAAAAATTTAGCCTTAATAACTATCCTTTGAAAAATGGCATCCATTGGCCATTAGTGCTCTCAATCGTTAAAACGTAAGTCACCTTAACTCACCTTCCAATGGCTCATAAAAGATAACTAACGAACATCAATGGATCTAACATTAAGCATCCAATGAGCCCAAAAGCTTACCAAGTAACAACAATTCAAGGTGACTCAAAGGGATCAAAACCTAAAGTTAAAGGAAACAGTGTGGTGGATACGTGTGAAAACATGGAACCTTAGCACACCAGGATCCTTTGTGATAGCCTTCTTCTTGAGGAGAAGAGGTTCTAGCCACTCATCCTCCGAGTTGTCATCCTCGGAGGGTGTTTGGCCAGTGAGAAAGTGAGGGAAAATGAGAAAAAGCGCGAAGAGCTGAAAGCTTCCCGCCCAAAAACTTTTATTAATGAAGAAGATGTCTTTATAGTGTCTAGTTTGCTTTTATAGCCAACCCCTAATACAAAATACCAAAAAAACCAAAAACAAAAGCTATTACAGGGGGACAAAACGGGAAGAAAACCAAAAAGGGACAAAGGAAGTTAAAAAGTCAAAGCACATGAACAATGTCACAGGCTGCAAAATTTCGTAGCACTGCGAAATTTTCGCGACCTGCGGGCTAACGAGGCTCTTTTAACTCTTCTGCTCCTTTCTTCGCCACAGTTTCTAAGCGCCTTTCACAATTCAACTTGTCTTCTTCATGCTAGAGCTGACTCAATAACTTTGGCATAAATAGCCTGCAAAAACAACAAAATTTTCCACAAAATTTGATTAGTAGCCTTGCTAGGTCCTTAACATGCCAATTGGGTTAATTAGGGCGATTACTACACAAAAAGTGCTCAAAACTTGTATTAATAAGGGTATAAAATAGCACTATTTGGGTAGTTATCACACCCCCCAACCGACACATTGCTAGTCCCTTAGCAATGAAAGAAGAAGAAAGCAATCAAAGGCAAGATGAGCTATATAAATATAACCACAAAAAAAAGTGGTTTTCAAAATCAATAAAGTGATAAAACCCAACCTGCAGTGCAAGTTATCAAAACCCTGTCCAATGACCATCTCAAGAAGAGTGTGTGCTATGCAAAATCAAGTATCAAAACGAAATTGCCAACTCTAGAGAACCAACCTAACACCTTCCACAAAAACCTAAGTGTTAACTTGATTAGTTTTCAAAAATAATCTATCAAACTGTCCTCTCCTCCCAACCTAGCTCTTGTCTAAACTTAGCAGACTAACCAACCTCAATAGATCAGGACCCACTTTTATTCCACAACTCCTTTTTGTTGTAGGGGTGCAATGCTGAGGGTATCTAACTCACAAATGTCCATGTAACGGGGGTCCACCGATGACTCCCAACCAATTAAGGCTTAGGGCATCAAGTCATAAGGATCTCTCAACCACTAACTCTTCAGGTTTCGCCCCGGACTTTAATGAGATAGAAACTCCAGCACCTACAATTTGCTAAACTCTACCTATTCACCCATGTAACGAGCACAAAGTCGGTGGCTCCCAACCAGTTGGCTTAGGGCACCAGGCTTTAAAGACTTTCTCCATATACCCCTCAGATTTATTTTCGGGTTTCAAGGCAAGCGTCCTGATTATTATATATATTTTTTTCTTTTCTTTTCTTTTTCTTCTTTTTTTTTTGAAAGACTCACTTGGTCTCTTTTATTGAAGTCCCAGGCCTATTAAAGGTGGTCAAAGTACCAGCTGAACTTGCGGGCTTAGGAGGCAAGCGTTTTTCAACCTATAAATGAAATCTAATGTGCACGAGTGTGGATTGAGTTCAATGGAAGAAAAAAGGTTGAATACAATAAGAATTTAAACAGGTTATCAACTCAACTAAGCATAACACCATTCTAAGATCAACAACATTGGGACAAAATTTCAATTTCTTACACTGCAAGCTGGGCATTACAAAAAAAAGTTTTCTGAAAATCAGAAACTGAAAACATGAACTAGAAACTAAAAAACATGCATTATATTGTAAAAAAAAATTTAACTAGCAAGTCATTCAACTAAACAAAATAGACTTGCTAAAAACATAAATCAACACTTCCTTCCTTAACTCTCCCCCCAACCGAATTCTACATTGTCCTCAATGTGGTCATGGAATGGAAATTTAAGGGAGGAAGTGATACCTCCTTGATGAAATGTACCCGTTGTTGGATATGAGACTTCGCAAGCTTTCCACCGAAACCTTATTCACTCCATTTGGGCTTCAAATGAGCAAGTTGGAAGAAGAAAAGAGAGGAAAAAAGTGACCAGTTGGAGCATTTTGAAACTTACGCCTTTATAATAATTTCAAAAGTGTTTTTTCTGGCTATATTTAGATTCTACACTCTCTAAGCTTTCCAACAATACCAAAATTACCCAAAATGGAGGTCGGATGAAAAAGTTATGGCAAAAAGAAAATAGGGGTGCAAAATTTTGCAACTGTGAAAATTCGCAAAGGACCTGCGAAATTTCGTAGGCAATTTTTTTTTTTTTAATTTTTTCAAAGACAAATTTTTATTTATTTATTTTTAACACAATTATTTTTGAGACAAAAATTTTTTTTAAGAAATATATATATAAATAAAAGAAAAGATTTTTTTTACTGCATTTTTCCTACTACAGTGCTCTTGGCTTGTTGTTTTCCTCTCGTACATTGCTACAGGGTTCCTGCGAAATTTTGCAGGTTGCGAAATTTTCAGGGCTTTTCCTGGACCTCCCCTGATATAGAAATTAAGCACAAACCTATAAAAATAAACCAGGAAAAATTAAAGAAAGATACAGGAAAATAAAAGATGAGCAAAAAAAAAAATATTAAATTGAAATTAGAGAAAATCTAAAAAGAAAAATTAAATAAATCAAAATAAAATAACACCAAAAATCGAGAACAAAGTGGAAACCCAGTCCCCAATCAATTTCTCAAGCCTTTAGGCGGCCAGGCCCCAGTGGAGCTGAGGTGTAGTGCGAGGTCGGTGCTCCAAATCCCTGAACAAGATGGTTTCGTTATCGGCCATCCCGTTATGTCATGCATTATGGCGGTTGCCAATGCGTGATGTAATCGCGAAGTTTGAACACCCAGGCCACTAACTTCACAAAAAAGTATTACGAGGTAGTGTAGATCACGATAATATGATGGAAGTGTTTCGGTGTTGAATGCTGCGGTGTAGGCGGGATGTGCCTTTAGGTCGGGGGAGGAGTCTTCTTTGGCGGTGAAATTTGTTGAGGAGCTTGGGTAGAGTGGCACTAAGTTGATTTTGTGGGAATGGCAGGATAGCTTTTGGGCACTTCCACTACTTCTGTCCCCTTTGTCGTCTCCTGATCGACAATGGGAAGTGCTTCATTTTGATGTTTACAATGCTCCTCCACTGTGGTGTCAATCAAGCACTCTTCCTCTTGGTGAACATTTTGCTGATTGGTGAGCCTTGGAATGGAGTACTGCAGGTTGTCAAATTTCTGATCAATTTCTCTTTGAAGCACATCTAACCTTTGGTTCAGAGAGCTCTCCATAGTGTCAATTCTCTGGTTAGCTTGGACATTCACTACTTTCTGCTCTTCTACACATTGAGTCAACTGCACATTGACTGCCTTCTTCTCCTCTATAAAAGTACTCACCAATTTGCTCAAGTTCAGTATTGCTTGCTCAACTAAAGAAGTTAACTGTGGGTTGTGGTGGCTGAGGAGTTGAAGCATAATATAGAGGAATAGGAGGTGCATACTGTGGAGGTCTTGGTTTCCATGAGAAATTTGGGTGGTTCCCCCAACTATGGTTGTAAGTACTGCCATATGGTACATCAATTGGAGGGTGTATGGAATCCCTCATGGACCTATATGCATTAAGGTCTCTCTCCACTAGATACTGACTGTGTTGCTCTCCCTCTAGATGTTCCATTGGGTTCTATATTCAAGTTTAGTCCAGAATCTGGTTCCTATGGGAAATTGACTTTGACTAACCTGCCTTTTGAGTTTCTAACCCACTATAACCAGCACCCCTGTTGGAAAACCAGGGCAAACAACAAACAACAAAGAACAGTCCTACCTAAAGGTTTTGGTTTTTTTTTTTTTTTTTCAGTGATATGAAATTAAAAAAAAAAACTAACAATAAAATGATAAAAGAAAATTCACCAAAACTTGTGATGAGGATCACAAGTGTTCAATAGTTCATCATTTACAATAGGGCACCATCCCCGGCAACGGCGCCATTTGATTCGTGTACGGTAGGGTGGTCCGGAATCAACAAAATTTATACCTACTTCTTGCTACTGTCGCAGCATGGCTACTGCAGTATAGTGGCTCTAGGGTCGAACATAGGGATGGGTTTTCTTCACACAAATGACTTGTAGTTAAGTCCAAAATTGTGAATTTGGTTTGGATTCAGGGTTTTTGTAAAAACAGTGAGTTGAATTGGTTGAAAACTGAAAATGCAATAAGTAAAAATTGTAAAATAGAACTCCTTGAAGTGTTCGGTCACTGGGGTTGGATTCCTAGGACAACTGAGGGTTTCCAGGGTCCTTTCCTCGCGTTGGGGAGGATGACCTATAGTCATTTCCTGAACCGGATCTTCATTTAGCTATAAAAATTGACCCTTAATAGCTATCCTTTGAAAAATGGCATCCACTGGCCATTAGTGCTCTCAATCGTTAAAACATAAGTCACCTTGACTTACCTTCCAATGGCTCATAAATGATAACTAACAAACATCAATGGATCTAACATTAAGTATCCAATGAGCCCAAAAAACTTGCAAGTAATAACCGACAGGTGACTTCGAAGGGATCAGCTAAAGTTAAAAGGGAGGAAGCAGTAGCGGTGGATACATGAGTGAAAAACATGGAACCCCTCAGCCTGCCTCAGGATCCTTTGGCCAGTAGCCTTCTTCTTCAAGGAGAAAGAGGTTCTATCCACTCATCCTCCGAGTTGTCATCCTTGGAGGGAGTTTGGCTGAGAAAAGACGAGAAAGTGAGGGAAAATGAGAGAAAATGAGAAAGAGAGGGAAGTGCTGAAAGCTTCCCGCCCAAAAACTTTTATTAATGAAGAAGATGTCTTTACAGTGTCTAGTATGGGGGCTTTTATAGCCAACCCCTAATACAAAATACCAAAAAAACCAAAAACAAAAGCTATTCTGGGGACAAAGCAGGGTGAAAACTAAAAATGAATGAAAGGGTCAAAGTCAAAGCAGCATGAAGAACGATTAATCGCGGTGTGAAAATTCACAATCATTGCAAAATTTCGCAGCACTGCAAAATTTTCGCAGCCCTGTGAGATTTCGTAGGGCTCTCTTCTTCTACTTTTTCTGATCCTCTCTACTTCTGGTTTCTAAACTGCAGCCCTGAATTCAACTTGACTTCTTCGTGCTAGAGCTGACTCAATAACTTTGGCATAAATAGCCTACAAAAACAACAAATCTTGCCACAAAATTTGATTGTGCTTGCTAGGTCCTTAACATGCCAATTGGGTTAATTAGGGCGATTACTACACAAAAAGTGCTCAAAACTTGTATTAATAAGGGTGTAAAATAGCATTATTTGGGTAGTAATCAAAGTGCCAACAGGATATCATCCATATTTGGACTTTTGCAAGTGCCAACAGGCTAAGAACCACCGTTTGGTCTTTGGAAAGTGCCAACAGGATATTAGCCATATCTGGACTTTTATGAGTGTCACTAGACTAAGTTGCCAGCCTAGTCTTTGAAATTGCCAGCAGATATTAGCGATATCCGACTTTGGCAGTGCCGTAAAGCTAAGAGCCACGCCTGCCTGCAAATGCCAACAGATATCGCCCATATCTCGGACTTTGCATGATTACGCCAGTTAAGAGCCATAGTCCTGCCCTTCCCAAAGTGCCAATAGATATCAGCCATATTTGACTTTTTGCGAAAAGCCGCCAATGTACTCACAACCAGCCCTTTGAAAGTGCCAAAGAACCATATTTCGACTTTTGCAGCAGCGCTGAAAATTTCACAATATTTTAAAGGCGACTTTATCGATAAGAATACTTTTAAAGGAAATTTGCCAAGTATCACCTCTTCGATGTGTGACATTCACATTCGGGGTACAGAGTCTCGTTTAGCTTATCCAACTCAGATGATCCGGGGCCAAGCCCCACTAGGACTACCATACGGCCCTTCCCACTTATCGAACTTCCCGTCTACCAGTTAGGCCGTGTTTTCAAAGACCCTTCTCAAGACTAGGTCGTCAGCTCGAATGTTCGCGCTTACCCGCTTAAGGTACAAGTTTCTGCCACCTTTATCAGACGATATCGCATATGCACTTCGCGAGCTCCTGCCTTCCATATCCAAGTTCTAGAACGCCATGTTAGCCTCCTTCAGAATTCTGGGTCAAGCCGAACATCCCAATTTCCATGGGGATTATAGCCTCCATCCCGTAAGTAAGGGCGAATGGCGATATGCCGCTGAGCCTACCAGGGTCCCAGAGCAGAACCCTTTGTAACTCATCTACCCATTTTCCTTTGGTTTAATGCGTGACGCTTTTCAAAGTCACAGAGAGTCTCGTTGACGGCATTCTACTCGGTCGCCGTCATGGTATCACAGGCGGTTAAGAATACAAGCTCCTGATTTTCGCCATGCAAAAGTTCCTATATACCCTAATACTATCAAACTAGGCCCATTGTCAATTACTATCTACTTATCTCGAACTCGGAAAACGATGTTCTTCCACACAAATTGGATGACATCATTGTTTTATCGAGCGGCTTCGCCACCCATTTGCAAAATGCCGCTACCAAAGCACAGCTTTCGCGCCAGGGCTGCAGGTAAGTACTCAACCATATCAATTCCCACCAGGTGAAGCGGGCTAGGGCTTGTTATGGCTGCTCCAGCCCGCACCCTCGAAATGTGAGCTATTGTCGATCACACCTCCTAACAAAGGCGCTACATCCCGCCTCACGGCCACGCGAATAGCCTCGTGGTATAGGCCCTATGCGCCAGAGTTCTGTCGTTTGGATGGTTTCCGCATATTCCTTCATGGAGTTCCGCCAATGCATACTGTTTTTGCTCGGTGGTGAGGCATTTAAGATACGGGCTATTTAGGGAACGTTTATACAACTACCCGTTCACCATGGAAAATCAAGTCGCGTAAACCTAAATCTTGTGGGCTTCACTTCATATCTCGAGTTCTCCCTCGAGCCCGCAGCGAACTATCGATTCATCCGTATGATGCTTCTTTATTTCGCTCACCCGGCCGGGTAGTAATCGACGACTTACCGGTACGTACAGGTGATAATCGCTTTCTTCGCTATAGACGCTCACGCCAAGGCATCCGCTTTCGCTTGAACCTCGGGATATGCTCAAGCTTCTGCCAGAAAGCGCCCGGCCGACCTAACCGGATACGCATTCGACATGCGCCGGTCCCATGTTTACACTCCGCTTACCCGTCCGACAACCGGGCCAGAGTCACTTGTATGACGATCTTTTCTCGAGGATACGGCAGATTATGCAGGTTTATATCGAATTAGACTCCGCTTCATATTCAAATTTCATTATTGGACATGGGGAAGTCTAATCATATAGCCTGCTCTATCTTCTCCCTGGTTGAGGCTTTAAGTTGCAAGCCAACATTGGCTCCCGTTTGTCGGGAACCGCCATCCACAATAAGGATCCACGAGTCAACATTACCTGGGTCCACATCCAGTTGGGGGACCTCTACTAAAAAGTCTACCAATATTTGTCCCTTTATTGTCAAGCGAGTTTTGTACTGGATACCAAAATCGCTTAGCTCAATAACCCATCGAGCCATTTTCGATAAGTCGGGTTTATGTATGGTGCTTCGTAAGGGAAGATTGGTCGGTCAAAGGACAGGGTGTGCTTAAAGTAAGGGATGAATTTTAGCCGCTACACGGTGCCGCGTCATCTGCCAGACGGTGTTTGATTTTTGCCTCAGATAGAGATTTTCTTAAGAAGAACACTAGTCTCTATTTTCGGTTTTCATTTTCTTTGAACAAAGCTACACTCGTTGAGACATCAGAAACTTCTAGGTAAAGATATAGCTTATCACCTGCTTCGGGGCTAGCCATAATCGGTGGTTCGGTGAGATATTGCTTGATTTCCATGAAAGCCTGGACGCATTCCTCATTCCAAAAGTTCCGCTTCGCCCCTTGGGGAGCGGTAAAAATAACTTTAATCGCCTATAAATGAGAGATGAATCGCCCCGTCACACCGGCTTAGTCAATCGTGCACTCTTTCTGGAGGTAGGAGTCTGAGATTCCAAAATAGCTCTAAGATGAATAAAATTGGCTTCAATCCCCCTCTGCATCACCATAAAGCCAAAAAACTTGCCTGAATTGACTTCGAACGCACATTTTAGGGGGTTGAGTTTCATACCGTACGTACGCCGCAACTTAAAAGTTTATTGCAGATGCTTCATATGATCGGGGCGTTCTTTGGATTTGACAAGCATATTGTCAATATAGACTTCCATGGTCTTGCCCATCAATGGTCGAAATATCTTTGTCACTAGCCTCTAATAGGTGGCTCCGGCATTCTTCCAGCCAAAAGGCATGACATTGTATCAATACAACTTGTGTGGTGTAATGAAAGTCGTTTCCTCCGCATCAGGTGGGTGCATAGGAATCTGGTGGTAGACTCCGAGAAAGCGCTTCCAGAAATGACAAAGATCCTACGCTCATCAAGGCATCAACGATTCAACTTATCTGCGGGCGGGGAAGCTATCTTTGGACATGCTCATGAGGTCGGGAACCACGATACTCTCCACTTAGCTGTGCTTTTCGGGGACTACCACCACATTGGCAAGCCATTCAGGGTACTTTACCTCTCCTCGATGAAACCCGCCTCGGCGGATTTTGTTCAATTTATCCAGAATAATCAATGGCGATTCGGAAGTGGAAACGCCGATTCACGCGGGCCAGGTGTCATGAATCAACAAAATGTATACCTAATTCCTCTTACTGTCGTAGCATGGCTACTGTGGTATATTGGCTCTAGGATCGTCCATAAGGATGGGTTTTCTTCACGTAAATGACTTGCAGTGGGGTTCAAAATGGTGAATTTGTTTTGGATTCTGGGGTTTTGTAAAATCAGTGAGGTGTAATGTTTGGAAATTGACAATAAAATGAAGTAAAATATAAAAGAAAGCCCCTTGAAGTATCAGGCTACCGATCGGAGTTTCAAAGGAAATGAGGGGTCCTCTATTCTATTCCTCACGCCGGAGTGACGATCTATAGTCATCTCCCAACCGGTTCTTCATTTAGCTATAAGACTTGACCCTTAGTAATTATCCTTTGACAAATAGCATTCATTGAACATTAATAGTCTCAGGCGTTAAAGATGCATCTCCTTGACCCACCTTCCAATGACTAATAAATGACAACTATCGAATCTTAGTGGATCTAACAATAAGCATCCACTGAACCCTAAAAGATCGCAAAGTACAAGTCATTCAAGGTGCATCTAAGGGATTTGAACCTAGGGTTGAAGGGAGACACATAAATACTACAATACCTGCGAAAAACATGAGAGCCCCTCAAACTTTAAATCTCAGTTCAAGAGGCCTTCACTTCAAGGCAAAGAGGGATTCACCGCCTCATCCCTCAGTTGTCATCCTCGAGTTGCTCGCTAGTAAGAAAATGAGAGAAAGTGAGGAAAATGAAAAAGAGGCAGGAACCCGAAAGGTTCACGCCAAAACTTTACACGATCAAGATCCGGACAAGGCGGGCTTGACGTATAATGTCTCAACTATACAAAATTACAAAAATATATGAATTGGCCACTATTACATGAAGGGCAATTCAGGAAAAACAAGAAATGTACAAAAAGAAGTCAAACATGGTCAAAAAGGTGGAGAACGATTTCATAAGAGGTCGCAAAACTCAGCAAGAACTTCTTACGAAATTGTAAGGGTGTTCTTCTCCTTCTGCTTCTTTCCTTTCTTCTTCCACCCTCTGACCTATAGTTCGAAGTTCAACTCGATTCTCCGTGACTGGTTTGTCTCAATAACTTTGGCATAACTGGCCCAAGCAAACCAAAAAAATTTCCACAAAGCGATCGCATATAGTTAGGACCTTAACGTGCCACTGAGTTAATTAGGCTGATTACCACACAAAAAGTGCTCAAAACCTGTATTAAACGGTAAAAATAGCACTATCGTAATAACGTACTTCAATCCATACATTGCTAACTTTACAAATGAAGATATAAAGAAACAAAGATCAATATATGTAAAAAATTATTGTTTCTGAAATGTATAGAATGTTAACTAGTCATAAGAGCGCCCAAAACATTGCCTAATAACCATTTCGAGAGGATCGGAAACGCCAAGCAAAGTTATATCAAAGATTCTTCCAGAGCAACAACTGAAACCCAATAAAACCAAGAAGATTGATTTAGTTTTCAACGATATGTCGCCAACCATATCCCAACTCAGCGTATTTAATCGAAGGCCAATGGGATCGTGACCTGCATTTATTCATAACCGCATCGAGCAATGGTCGAGGAATCGACTTACGTGTCCATGTATGTGATCCACGATACCCTAACCAATTAAGGCTTAGGGCATCAAGTCATTAGTCTTCGGTCTGTGGGGTCCAACTATTAGTGAAAAACAGGCTATGTTGGTGCTTAGAGGCTAGGCGCTTTTCAAATAAAACAATGAACTACACGTATGGTGTGGTTGGTTCAAAGTGGAAGAAAAAGGTTGAAAACAAAAGAAATTCAACTAGTCATCAACCAAATTAGGCATAGAACCAATCTAAGATCAATAGAATTGGAAATTTCTACTTCTTACTAGAATAGTACACAAAAATATGGTTGCAATTTGAGAAACTGTAACTGTAAACTTTGCAGTATTGATAGGCGTATTTTAGTGATGTGTATATAAAATTATTCAGAAAAATATAAAAAGAGCGCCTATTCCGCTCAAGTATACGCATGTTTTATAAATAAAGGTAACTTAAGTAATGGATATCGATCCACAGAAATCAGATGCTGGCGCTGCACTATAATGCTTCTAATATCCAAACTAACAATTGTGATAGTAAAACAAAATTTAAACTAAACTAATGAAATTCTAAATGTAACTAATGAAGTTCACAACTAAGGATACCAAGAGATTATAAATCTTAGGGTACTTGGTGCAATCGGACAATCCTCTTAGATCTAAGTCAAAATTCTACTCTATTGTTTCATGAAAGCTTCCAAGGCACCCAGTCTACTGAATTATAAGCCTCTCTCGAGGTCAACAACCTACCAACTAACACTAGCATCTTTTCCTTCTCAGTCAACCCAAGTAATAGAGATGCTTAAGATCAAAAAGTCTCACACGCCTTAATCACCAGTAGCACTTCTCACACCTACTGTGCTTTAACGAAGATCCATCTATGTCTAGTTCTACCCTTCTTATCTTGCAAAGAACCACTCACCACATTATATTAGCCAGAAACTAATATAAAATAGAACAAGATGAATCAATAGAGTACCACAAGAAATAAGAAAACGGAATAACAAATAGATATAAACTCATGTTCCCACAACCAAAAACCCTAGATCTATGAATTTAGTTATGATGAGGTTTATATCATAAACTTAGGATAAAACATGAGAAAAGATGAGAAGAAGAAAAACTGATAATGATCAAATATTGGTAGTCTCGGATTTTCTTCCACAATCATGATCTTCTCCAAAATCTTCAAAAATGTTTCAATCCTCCTCCTGTCTCAAAGTGGGACAAAGTCCCTTCCCTGAGCTCTCAGTCGCCTCCTTTTCGCTTCTTTCTGTTTAGCTGAAACCTC
Organism: Tetrastigma voinierianum; assembly: GCA_016808115.1. Taxonomy (NCBI): domain Eukaryota; kingdom Viridiplantae; phylum Streptophyta; class Magnoliopsida; order Vitales; family Vitaceae; genus Tetrastigma; species Tetrastigma voinierianum. Next base: position 261,984 of record JAEQBH010000430.1, on the reverse strand, counting down.
CACATTGCGCTCAAACATAAAAATCCACCCAAATCGACCTCAATGCCTTAATGGCCGTTTCAGAGTTTCGCGAAATATCGCTGACAAGTTGGTTCTCAACGTCGCGACGTTGCCTGAGTCCCTGTTTTGGCCCAACTTCGTAAGGTCATAACTTTGCCAGTACAACTCCGATTTAGGTGTTCTTGAAACTTGGAAAGCTCTTGAAGTGTAGAATCTATCCATATATTACTTGATGCAATATGAGCTCATATGCGGTTTCTGGAAAACTTCCAAAATACAGTAGCCTCTCCTGTTGAAGGTGCTGCACGTTTGCCGATTTTCTTCAAGTTTTTGAACTTGCATAACTTCTTGCTTGAACTCCAATTTTTGTGTTCTTTATCCCTGGAAAGCTCTTGGAAGTTTAGAATTCATACATATAAATCTTGCTTCAATTGGAGTTCATATATGATATCTGGAAAACAAAATACAAGAGTCGCTTCGTAGTAGTTTTTCCACCAATTTGCACAATTCCATCAAATGGATGACCGATCAAGGCAGAACTTTTAGAGCATTAGGGCACTTATTTAACATAAAAAACACTAGAAAAACTAACTAAAGCATAGGTATAAAATGAGTATTTATGATACTCATCAAGTATACATTGAAAATAAAGGTATGACTATAATTTTATCACCATAAAAAGAAACTAACAGCAAGTCACAGTACTACAAAAAATGGACTCGCTCAAAATATTAGTAAAAACATAATGTAAAAACCACTTCCTTCATTAACTCTCTCCCCAACCAAACATTGCATTGTCCTCAATGGGGCGCGGATTGGAAAGTTAAAGAAGGAAGTGCTACCTCCCCGCGTGTACCAGAATGTCATCATCATCATTCGTAAATGAATCGCGGATGTAAAACCGAGGAGAAGGATAGCTAAAGTGTCTACCGCCGCCGAGTCGCAAGAAGACCCGCCAGCCTGGTGATGGGCTGCTAGATGGGCTTGCCGCCGAGGTGAGCCAAGAGGCATGGTAGGTGCTGAAGGAGAAGTTTGAGGCAGGCCCTGGTGGCTTTGAATCTGCATGAGGATGGCATTATTATGAGCAAGCATGGTCTCGACGCATGCCATCCTCTTGGCCAAGGCGGCATGGGTAGCGGCAAAAGATGCTGAAGTGGCTGTAAAGTGCGGATCAGATCCATGATGGGCTTAAAAAATCTCAAGGCAGGTGGATAGACCTTGCGGTGAGGCCAAGTACTCGATCCAATTGAATCTGGTGGGGGATCTGAGAAATCGAGAGGATGCGTGATGTAGGGAAGTGGGACAATGACTAATAAATGGAAATCGAACTGGGCCCTCAAAGACGCATCGCAGAGGCAAAATGATCCCTTCATCGATGATCAACTGATGGCTCATCTTCCGCTGGTCTATGAGCGGAGGCGAGTGGCACTCAGTACAACCTCTACTTCTGGCAGAATACGAATTTCCTCGCAAAACACAACGACTACTTGCCGGGCTCAAACAGAACCGCTGCGCTCTAACACCCGAGATAGTATTCTGAAAATAGGAGGGAATGGTCTCACCGCCGGTTCTGCACGAACCTTTCCTCAAAGCCGAAAAGTGAAGCCGCAAGAGCTCAAGAGGGTCGAACTAAACCTTCTTCGAAATACGATAAAGAGCCTCTAGCGGCTCTCGCCTCGCACTAAATGTCGTAGGTAAAACAAGTTAGGAGCGGCAAAGATATGTCTATCAAACCATAATGGAAGCGAGTCACCCCACATGGTAATGGCCCAATTTATGTCCCCCGCCGTGGATTTGCAATTCATTCCTTCAGGCGCGGATGGGGCCACCGTGTCGATTCCGCTGAATTTGGCTAAAACAATTGGCGACATTAAACATGACGGTTATGTCGGGCCGCCCGAGTATGCCTTTCAACCATCGCAGGAGAAATGTGGCTATAGGATTGGGTCTCGCTGAGGCTGGTACAGATAGAATCAATAACTACCCGGTAGAAACCGATCGAGTCATGAAGGGCTCCAGGGAGTACCACTACACAAGCCGCATGGAGTCTCGAAGCTCAGGAAGGGCGGTGAAAACTGGAATGTCGTAAAATTTCTCATTGTGCGTGTCCTGCCACTACAACCGGAATCATTCCCGAATCAGCCGCGCCGGGCTGATGATAGGGTCGTCCGATGATGGAGCTAAGACCCCGATCCCGAGGACCCGCCGTGTCGGGCCTTGGAGTGAGGAGGAATGAGGCCTGGGGGCTGCGGAACCAGAGGATTCTCCTTTCGGCCCCAGGTCCGAGTCTCTTGGAGGCGAGGCCCCGGATGGCAACAAGGTGTGGAAGTGGGAGGGGAGGGTAGCCTAACCCTTGTCTCATATCTGAGCGGACCAAGGCAAACAGAGGCCGGGCACCCAGAGCGTGAGGGTACGATAGGGGCGGCGACAACAACCGCGCAGGCGACGCAACGCGCAGGCGCAGGGCGGCTCCGCCAGCGAAGGAAAAGAGGCCCACGCTGGAGGCCCGTAGCTACGCCCCACCGCAGCCCGCTTATACTGGACTCCGAGAGGGATGGAGAAGATGGAAAGGGTTTTTCTTCATGGAGATGCTTTTTTGGGAGGAGGATTTGAAAGAAATGAACAAACAATAAATGGGGATATATATATATATAGAGTATATATATATATATATATATATATATAAGGAAGGTGAAGAACTCCGAGTTACTTAGTGTCTAAAAATGGGTACAAAATTTAAGGTTTAGTGAATTAGGGAGGAATAAATGGGGTTTTGCAGGAATCAAAAGGTCTGGAAATGAAGAGTTGCAAATTAGAGCATGGTGGAGGGGCAGAGGGGTTGTTAAACCCAACCCTTGTGACATTTGTTCCTTCAACCTCGTCTCAAGTTAACAACTCCTGCAAACAAAACATCACAATAAAGAATAAGTGAGCACAGAAGTAAAAAACTACTTATTTAGAACTAGGCTAAAACTAAAGAAAGCATGAAGGAAATAAACATAAAATTAAAATGAAACAAACAAAATCCAATAAAAAGAAGTGGCCTTTTCGGTCTTCCAGAACAGCCCACTTTAGAGTAGCTTTTCAACCATGGGGGTTCGGGCCGGTGGGGAGTTCCTCCTTGTCTAGTGTGAAAGGGGCTGCATATGGTTTAAGCCTTCAATACCACTTTGAAAACTTTGTTGTCCTTGAGCTGGCAATCACTACTCCATTGGTGTAGACTTCATGGATAGCAAAGGACCAATCCACCTTGATTGAGTCACCTGATATATAGAAGCTTGGAACTGCCAGCAAGCAACACTTGGTCCCCTTTTTCGAAATTCTTCCAAACCACCATCTAGTCATGCCACTTTTCAACCTGTCTTTTGTAATTTTTGAGTTCACGTAGGCATTATTTCGCAATTCCTCAAGCTCATTGATGTCAAGGAACCTTTTGAGGCCGACCCTTCCTAAATCTAGGTTCAGCTTCTTGATTGCCCACCATGCCTTGTACTCTATTTCCACAGGGAGGTGGCATGCTTTGCCATAAACCAGTTGATAGGGGGACATTTCGAGAGTTATCTTGAAGGTTGTCCTGTAGGCCCACAAGGAGTCCAACAAATATGTGACCAATCCTTTCCCGCTGCGTTCACCACTTTCATCGTAATGGTTTTGATTTCTCCGCCGCAAGCTCCACCCGCCCACCGGGGTTCGAGGATGGTAAGGTGGCCACTTGTGTTTCACCCCTACTTAGCTAGAGGGTTTCAAAGGATTTGTTAAAAAGCAACCTCCATCACTAATTATTACCTGCTAGGTACCTCTAAATCAGAGTAGATGGCTGTAGTCCTTAGTACCACTGTGGTCATTACTTTGTAGGAATCGCCTCAACCCACTGATACATAGTCAACCTCACCAAGATATACGTATCTAAAGACAAGGAATGGTCCCATGAAATCAATACCCCAAACATCAAATAAGTTCACTACTAGGATCAGGTTCAAGGGCATCATGTGACGGCGAGAAAGCTTCCCAAGTCTTTGGCATCTATCATACCCTCGGCATATCTTGTGAGCATCTTTAAAGAGGGAAGGCCAGTAGAATCCTAATTGAAGCACTTTCATGGCTGTTTTATGTGAAGCAAAATGGCCACCACAAGCATTTTCATGGTAGTGGCTAAGAATCCCCTGTTGTTCTCCTTCAGGCACACATCTTCTAATTATTTGGTCTGCACAATATTTGAACAGAAATGGCTCCTCCCAATAATAAGAATGGATCTTTGCGATAAAGCATTTGGTCGATGCCTTCCATTCGCTGGGATCTCCCCGTTAAGAAATTGGCACGCTGGCATACCAAGGAGTGCTCAGACAGCGCCAGAGACTCCTCAGAAACTTATCAGGATTGGGGGTTATGTGTTGAGGAGCTTATGGTCAGCCACACCGAGAGGATTCGCTACAACATTCTCTACCCCTTCGCCCTGATCTACGATTGAATTCCCGGGATGGCGAGAACCCATCTAATGAGCTTCTCATTGCGGATCTGATTGCAGAGGTATTTGTACGCGTAATGTTCGTGAAGATGACAATGTCTGACCCCACCAAGTATGCTCGAAATTTGTCTAAGGCATAGACCACTGCAAGTAGTTCCTTCTCTATGGTGGTGTAATTTCTCTAAGTTTCATTCAGAGTCTTGCTTGAGTAATACACCACATAAGTCTTCCCATCCTCTCCCTACCCAAGGACTACCCCAATAGTAAGATCACTGGCATCACACATGACCTCAAAAGGAGCGCGCTTGCTCGCCACTATAAGTGCAAAATGGGTCAAGTGGGAGATTTGAGCCTCAAAGCTCTTTCGTAGATTCACCTACAAATTTAGCATCCTTTTCCAGTTGCTCATATAGGGGTTTGGCAATTTTTGAAAAATCCTTGATGAACCTCCTGTAGAAGCCTGCATGCCCAAGGAACTGTTTCACTGCCTTTAAACTTGTGGAAGGTGGCAACTTAGCAATTAACTCTACTTTGGCCTTATCCACTTCAATCCCTTTATTGGAGATAACATGCCCTAGGACAATCCCTCGATTTACCATAAAATGGCACTTCTCCCAGTTTAGCACCAAGTTCTTTTCAATGCATCGATGGAGCACGGTTTCAAGGTTGGTCAAACATTTCCAGCACACATAAGGTGATATCATCCATATATACACCATACGTTCTGTTCAACCATTAAAATACAAGAGCACCTTAAAGGCAGGTATCGCAAAAAGCCAAAGGCATCTAGTGATATGCGCAACAAAAGTGAATGTGGCTTTCGGCCCTCTGTTAATCTTAACTGAAGCATCCATTAACGATTCGCACACAAAGAGGTCCTTGACTGTTACCATTATACTTAACCATTTTGATCGCCGTGAATGAATCACGCGTGCAAGATAGCGCCTAGGATCTAATGACATAGGATGGGTTTCACTTTCAAAGATTTTGCAATAATATGTTGGCACTTATTAATTTTGGATTTGTATAAAAGTGTGTGAAGTCGATTGCGGAAATTAAAAATAAAATGAAAATAAACAAAGAAAAAGAAATCCTCGTTTGGGTCACTAGTTTGGTATGATAGGTTGCAAAGGTATCCTCGGTTATTTCGCATTAGGAAGATGACCTATAAATACTTCAAAACTGATCTTTACTAAACTTTTAAAACTAACCCTTAGTATCGCTTTCTCTTTGAAACATAGCATTTATCGAAAGCATTCAATGTTCCTGGTTGAAATCAAGATGAATCCCATTTCCAATGGCTCATAAATGAGTTAGTTCAATGGATGTGCGTATCTAACACTAAGAATACACGAACCCAAAAGCTGGTCATATTGACCAATGAAAGTACATCAAATAGCTTAAACCTAGTTTTGAAAGTTAAACATAAATACGTTAGCACTCCGCCGTGAAACACGTAGGATCGCCCTCGCAAACATATCAACCTACCTAGCAATCCTCCTCTTCGTTTAGAGGCTTTAGTTCAAAATGACCCTTGTTGTCATCCTCAAAGGGAGTGTTTGGTTGCCTAGAAAGTGAGAGAGAAAGAGAGAGAGAAGAGAAAATGGAAGCTGCCAAAAAACAGCCCTGCATCGGGTATGCTTGAAATTAAAGTGGGTTTCATAAACTGTTTTGAGAAAATGGTTTATATAGCCTTACAAACAGGTGAAAATACCAATCTAACCTACCTAGTATAACTATAGTGAGAGTAGAAAAGAAATTAACCAAAAACTAGGTCGCTTTATTAATAAAACAAGGAAGGTAATTTTGCTGACAGAGGGAATTTCTACCACATAGCGAAATTCGCATGTGAGCGAAAATTCGCTATACTGTACTCGCTTACAATAGCGAAATTACTATAGTAGCGAAAATTTCACTATTATAGTGAAAATTTCGCTATTGTAGCGAAATTTCCCTGCTTACCCCTACTTACTCCTACTCGTCCCTGATCACCCCCTTCATTCCTGCTCAGCAATCAAGATAAATCATACGAACTTGATACAAATCAGCCTAACTTCCGATATGCCCAGCTTGGATATGATAGAATAGGCTCCCCAACCCGCAAAAAAACTACCACAAATACTCCTCGAAATACAATCATTAGTACCAAAGGGACCTACACGTGTCAATCGGTTATCCATGATTAGTACACAAAAAGTACTTAGAACCTATCTTAAATAGGGTTCAAAATAGCACTTTTTGGGTACTAATCAATAACCATCCAAGAAGCAGTAGAATGGGTGCCTGAAAATTCTCTCAAGAAGTTGATCAATGAAGGGTAAAGGAAAATGGTATTTTCTTATCACTTCATTCAACCTCCTATAGTCAATGCATACCCTCCAACCTGTGGTAAGGCGGGTGGGCACTTCTTCTCCTTTTTCATTCTGCGCAATGGTCAAATTCCTAATTTCCTCGTACCACCTGAGTTGACCTGTTCAGGACTATCGTAAATGGGATAAATAATAATCGCTCATGCAACAACTAAGGACTTCAACAGGTACCACTTTACATGTGGATTCGCCGCTCTCGTGGTCGCTTCTCTGTTCGGGCTTAGCCTCCGTGATATATATAATGAGTGCAAACCGTTACTAATCCCTTTTTAGATCATAAATTTTCCATCTAATGGCTTGCTTTCACCTCTTGAGGGTATTCAAAAGATTTTCTTCCTACAGGGTATTCAGAAGTGAAGAAATCACCACCAAGCATTGGTTACCCACTTCCAAAAATGCATATTCAACTCGCGAATGGTTCGAGGGCAAATTGCCAGAGGTTCTATGTTGTCTCCATCAAGTTATCGCTTCCTCTTCAATCAAAAAATGGAGGATATCTTCTTTTTTTCTCCATGGCCCATAACCGCATATATGACTTTGAAGCATCCTCAGAGCTCATCGCCACTTCTCCCCGTTCCCCGTTAATTCCTCCATAGCTGCCGCTTAATCGGAGCATCGTTAACCTGCACGGTATCACTTCGACAAATCTGCTTCTGATCTTCTTCCACCGGGTATAAGCTGCCCAAAATGGAAAATATTTATTCCAGCGGTCATTCTAAATGTTAATCTGACATCTGGCCCTGGAATTACGATTACATCGAGGTAGCCAAGAACGGCTTCCTGCTGGATGACGGGCACATAATTAAGCCCCACAACAACCAACTCGTCCAGTGACAACAAAGTCCACTGGTAGAACTAACAACTCGCACTAAGACATCTTCAACAAGGTTCTGGGAATTTTTACTCGACCGTCGCTAAAAATAAGCAGGATGTAGGCTTCAATTCTCCCGGGCCCAATTTACCAGATAATCGGTCAGTGGTAGCAGTCGAAGACTAGCCCCAAATCCAAGAGGAGCTTTCTCCACACAAGTCCTCTATATTCACACCGATGCAGGGACAACCGATCTTTGTATTTTAACGAGTTTGCATTGATAACGGGTACCGACTTGCTCAGAAGTTTCTTTCAATGTTCAACCCTCTTTTTACAATGCAGAAGTCCTTTAAGAACTTTGCATATGTAGGGACTTGTTTGATCATGTCCAAAAGAGGGATGTTAACCTTTACTTGCCTCAGCACTTCTAGAATTTCAGCTTGGTTGATGGCTTTCTTCTTGCCTTTTAATGCTTGAGGAAAATGAAGGGGTGTGCTCTTCTTCATTGTATCTTCTTTGATTACAATTCTTTCCGGCTCTACTTCCTTTTTCTCTTTGGTCTTTTCAGTAGGTGTAGGCACTGGTTACTCCACCTGTTTACCACTCCTCAGAGTGATAATTGCCTTCACCTCATCCATTTTAGGAGTTGGTTCACTGGAAGAGGCCACTTCATGGACTCCCCGATTGCACTATGTTCGGGTGGGCTGAACTTAATCCTTTCTGGGCACTTGCCGACAGTCAACTCGGGAAATCGAGTACCGCAAGGTCAACTTCGAAAGCAATTTCGCACTACGTGCTTTCAATCTTCCCGCTCAAAGTGCTCTGATCAGATCAATTTTCCGGTTTGCTTGGTCATTCACCAAGCCGCTTCACAAAATTACCCACTACTAGCTTCAAGTTCAATATAGCTTGCTCAATCCGTAGATGTCGATGGTGGTGGTCAGGCCTGAATGTGAACCATGTCGAGGTTGTACAGGAGGTACACTGTGGAGGCTTCAATTTCGCCCATGAGAGATTTGGTGTTCCTCCCAATCAAGTTGTGTTCCATATGGAGCATTGGTTGGCGGCTTGAACCGACCCACAGCATTAGCTTGCTCACAAGATTTCATCGATGGAACAATAAGTATCGCTCTCCGACAATAGATTGACGTGATGAAACAAGGCTTATCGGGCACAGGAGTCTCGCCACAAACAGACTATGCTAATTTCTCATTTCTAGCTCCTCCAACCTTCTGGCTAAGGTTGAAAGTTTTGCCTTCACTTCCATGTCCTCGCAAGGAATACAGCTCGAAACCTGGGCGCAGCCTCATTCTCTCCATTTCCTCGGGATTGTGCCCATATCCCAACCTCAGCCGGGCCAATCTCGTAGTCAAAGGTCTCCTCTGGATTTTTGCTTAAAAAATCCCCTCCACACATGGTTTTTAATAACTGCTTCATGCCTGGAGAAATCCCATCATAAAAATAGCTCACTAGCAGCCAAGTGTAGAATCCATGGTGGGGGCAGGCATTAAGTGCTTCCATGTGTCTTTCCCAACATTGATAAAATCTCTCATTTTCATTGGTTGAAAATGTGGAGATTTGCCTCTTCAGTGTGTTGGTTCTATGGGTGGAGAAGAACTTCTTTAAAAACTCTACCTGCATTTCGATCCTGTTTCTAATGCTTCTCGACCTTAGGGAGTTAAACCAAATGCCGGGCTCGGCCCTTCGGGCAGGAAAGGAAAGATACTTGAGCCTCACGTGTCCAATACTGGTGTCCTCCTTGAATGTGTTGCGCACTTCCTCACCTCAATATGTGTATAAGGATTTTCACCCTCCATACCATGAAAAGTAGGAGAAGTGGGACACCTGTGTATGGCCTTAAATAACCATTTCCTCCGTTTTGGGGGTACAATGTGAGGGTACGCCATCCAGGTGTATGTAGTCCCTCATGGATATGAAAGCATTGAGATTTCTCTCCACCCTTATCGACCGATGTTCCTTAGGTGGGGCTCCATCTGATCACCAATTACCCACTTACAACCCGTTCCTCTGAATACTAATTCTCTCTAATCGTCACAGATTCTATCCCACTAGAACATAAACTCCTACATGGAAAACAGGACATCACTAACAAGAAACAAAAACAACTCTACTAAAAGGGGTTAATGTTAGTAAAAAAAAAAAGACAGTAATATGAAATTAATCAACCTAGCAGTAAACTGCTATACAGAATGATAAAAGAAAATAAATTCACCAGTGCTTGTAATGAGGATCACAAGGTTTAGCAGGTCATTATCTGCACCTCAGTACCATCCCTGTGAACTAAGCCATTTGATTCGTCTGCGAAGGTGTCATGAATCAACAAAATTTATACTCTAATACCTCTTATCAGAAGATGGCTACTCAGCATAGTGGCTCTAGGATCGTCTATTGATGGGGTTTTCTTCTTATAAACACTCCTCTGCAAGGTCTAAAATGCTGACAAATTGGTTTAGATCCTGGTTTTGTAAAATGAAGTGAGGTGTAAAATGTTTGGAAATTTACAATAAATGAAGTAAAATATAGCAGCTCTCAAGTATCGGGTTACTGGATTTGTTTCCAAGGGAAATGAGGTCCACTTTATTCTCTAAGTAGGGAGGATGACCTATAGTCATCTCCCAAACCTCGTTCTTCATTTAGCCATAAGACTCAACACTCCCAGGTAATTATCCTTGACAAATAGCATTCATCAACATTAATAGTCTCAAACATTAAAGATGCATCTCCTCGACCCACCTCAATGACTAATAAATGGCAATCTGAATCGAATCAGTGATCTAACAATAGCTAATCCACCGAACCCTAAAAGATCACCAAGTACATGCTTACCCGGTGCATCTAAGGGATTTGAACCTAGGGTTGAATGGAGACACATAAATATCAATAAATACCTGCGTTAAAAACATGAGAGCCCCTCAGAACCTTTAAATCCTTTGCCCAGTAGCCTTCTACTTCAAGGAAAGAGGGATTTAGCCACTCATCCTCTGAGTTGTCATCCTCAGAGGCTATTTGGCTGGTGAGAAAATGAGGGAAATTGAGGGAAAATGAAAAGAGGCGGGAACTCCTGAAAGGTTCGCCCCCAATTTTATTAATGATCAAGATCTAATTACTAGCAGAAGCTTGGGATTATATAGTGTCCTACCATACAAAATTACATAAAAATATGAATTGGCCACTATTACATAAGGCAATTCAGAAAACAAGAAATGTACAAAAAGAAGTCAAACAGGGTAAAAAAGGTGGAGAACAATTTTGGTGTGTTATGAAAATTCGCAAATTTACGAAATTTCGCGAACCTCGTGTACCCCAAGGGTGCTTGCTCCTTTCTACCAAGCCGGCTTCTTCCACTTTCCGAATCTATAGTTCCGAAGTTCAACTTGGATTCTCCATGATTGCTTCGTCTCGCGATCTCGCATAACTGGTCTATAAAACTACAAAATTTTTCTACAAAAAAGCTACCCGATAGTATAGTTAGGACCTTAATGTGCCAACCGGGTTAATTAAGCTGATTACTACGCAAAAAGTGTTCAAAACCTATAATAAACAGGGTACAAAATAGCACTATTAGGGTAATAATCACGCCCCACTTTCTGTCTTACAGTATTGTCGGCGGATAAAATTCGCTTTGGTGGAAAGATTGGGTCGATTTCGCCATATCTATGGGATTCGAGGCTTAACACGCTTCATGTTTCTCGTGAATAATACGCTACGTAGCTTCTTTTTCCGGGATAGCAAGAGTCACATATGAATTTCTCTGGCTCATCCAACGCTACTGTCTCCAAGGGATCCACGGATAATGGATCCTTCTCTTCCACCCTGACCTAGGTGGCAACTTGTGGTTGCTACACGGGATTGTGATCTTTGAAGGGAGGACTATCTAAGCTATTTTCCCCTTTCTGTTCCCGTATGGATAGTTAGAAGCACTGTTGTGTGGCCAGCTGACTGCTTAGGAGGTCAACGTGCCCCCCATTGGTCAAATAACTAACTGTCTTGTGATATGTTTAAGGGACGACCTTCATTGAGTCTAGCTAAGTTCGACCTACTATGACATTGTAAGGCCCCAAGTCTTCTACGATTGAGAACAAAACCATCTGGGTGACAAGTCATGCTTATAGGAGCGATGCTCCTGGGCCATGGTTGTTGCGCCGTTGGAAAGCAGAGAGGATTCGCCGATCAGTTCGGTCATTCCTAAGGAAAGCTTCTATCTAGTTAAAGCAGTAGCTACAAAATTTATCGTCGCTGTGGATCTACCAAAGACTCGTGCATCGTCAAAACCGTTAATACATAGGGTGAGTACAAGTGCATCATAATGGGGCACAATGATCCTGTTCGGGTTTACTAGAGGAAAGGATATGGGGCCATTCTATCGCTAGTTTCTTCACTGTTCTCCTCGTGTGGATAATATTTAATTGGTGATTAGTGCCGTGCGCTATTTCAACCCTGTTTATTGCGTGTTTTGTTAATCTTTTGTGTACTAATCAAACCTAATTAACCGATTTGCACATTAAGGTCCCCAAGTATTCTAATTAATCGTGATTTATGGCTAATTTTGTAGTTTTTGCAAGCTCATTATGCCAAAATTGTTGAGTCGATCCAAGCATCGAAGAATTGAAGCTGAACTCAGACGCAGACGCAAAACCGTGGGGCTAAAAAGAAGGAAAATGAGAGCAAATTGAGCTCGCAAGGAAATTCCATGTATCGCGAAATTTTCGCACTTGCAAAATTTTCGCAGTCGCGAAATGCCTCCTCGTTGCCACCGCTCACCTCCCGCCACCGCTCACCTCACAACGCCTTCCCGCCGCCCGCTTGACTTGTTGACTTTGTTCCCTTTTGGTTTTCTCCCATTTTATCCCCAGTTAGCTTTATTTTGGTCTTTTGTAATTTTTCTTAGCTAGGGCAATATATAGGCTCCTACTACACTGTAACCAGAGACATCTTTTTGCTCATTAATAAATTTGGCGAGAAGCTCTTAGCTCGGCTCGCTCTTTCTCATTTTCTCATTTTTCGGTATAAACAACTTCCGAGATGACAATCCCTGAGGATGAGTGGCTAAAATCCTTTCTTCCTTGAAGAGGAAGGTTATTGGACAAGGGATCTGGGTAAAACAGGGAGTTCTCATGTTCTCAACATAGGTATTCACTGTTGTTTTTGTGCCTCTTTTTAACCCTAGTTTGGAATCCCTTTAGACACATCCAATGAATCAAAGATTTGGCAATCTTTTAGGGTTCAAAAGGATGCTTATTGCTAGATCCACTAAGATTACAGATCCATTAGTTGCCATTTATGAGTTACTGTGTCGGGTCAAGGGAGAGGATGCCTTTAATGTGTGAGGCCATTAATGGTTCCACAATGCTATTTTCAAAAGGAAAATGATTAGAGGTTCCAGCTTTTAGCCAAATGAAGATCCAATGAGATGACTATAGGTCATCCTCCTCAACGCTGAGGAAAAGGGCCGAGACCCCTTAGTTACCTCTGTGAGCCCAAAGCACCGCAGAACTCGACACTTCAAGGAGCCTTTCTTTATATTTTATTTAATTTCATTTTCTGAAGCCAACCATAAACTCTGCTTTTACAAACCTTAAAATCCAAATCACCCACCATTTGAACAAATCAGGAACTATTTTCACTTAAGAAACTCCATCCCCGTGTTCGACCCTAGAGTCACTATACTGGGCAGAGCTTTGTTACTGGGCACAGAGGAATTTAGGTTATAAATTTTGTTGATTCCGGATCACCCTACTATGGCATTAGCTACACGCTTACGTGCGAATCAAATGGCGCCAAGGTCAGATGGTGCCTAAGTGCAAATAAATCTAAGAAACACTTGTGATCCTATCAAGTCCCGTGAATTTCTTTATCATTCTTTTTTCTTGTATGGTATTTTATTGTTAGTCTTCTTAGTTTCAGGTCACAGTTTTTTTTTTTTTTAGCTAACCTTAACCTTAGGTAGGACTGCTTTGTCAGTTTTGTGTCTCGCCCTATTCTTGCCGTAGGAGAACATGTCCCAAAGGTAAGAAATTCTCAAGGCAGGTTGATCAAAGTCGTTGTTCTACAAGAGTGCAATTTCGAATTGAATATTAGTTTTGATCAAAATGGAACACCTAGAGGAGAACAACACCACAGATCAATAGAGAGAAAACTACGTATATAGGATCCATGAGGGGATCATATAAAACCCTCCATGGACGAGTGCACCCTCCTCGTTGTTCCCCAAGTAATGCACCATATGGCGCGACTTACAACCCTAGTTGGGGGAACCATTACAATTCCTCACAGAACCTGCCAAGACTCCACAAGGTGCACCTCCGATTCTCCATGTTATGCTTCAACCCTCACCAATTACGCTTGATGTCTCGCTGACCACAATACCGAACTTAAGTAAACTGTGATACTTTCAGAGGAGCAGAGCAGTGAATGTCCGCTAATCATGAAATTGACACAAAGGAGAGCTCCCCATCAAGAATTGATGTTCCAAAGTTTAAATTGAACAAAAATTTGACAACCTGCAGTGCTCAATTTCAAGGCTTGCCAGTCAGCAACATGTTCATCAAGAGGAAGAGAGTCCAGAGAAAGTGTGCCTGAGTGACACCATGGTAGAGGAGCAGTGTCAACAGGAGCTACAAGAAGGGCTGATAGAAAATTTTGCTGAATATTCTGAAGGGTTATCTGAATCCTCAGCTATTGGTGCTGCTGTTTGTCCATGGGAAAAGAACTCCCCAATGCTAAATGAGGAGAAAGAAAGGAAAGGATGTGGTTGTGAGGAGCCCCAAGAGCACAATTTACACCGCCTTACCGACTCCAAAGGTATACAAAGGTATATCCCGCGACAAGACAACCCATACCGCACTCCGCTTCACGCTAGCTGGCGCATCCCACCTTCATCGCCGTAATATTTGCAGTTAAGGGCTCGCTCGTGACCTTCGCCACCACATCAAAAACATTGGTTGCCCATGCTGCATGGCACAACGGATGGTTTGGGTGCTGGTTCAGATTTGGGGCACCTGGACCTCAGCAATTCCACTAGCTCTACCAGTTCCAATAGCCCAGTTTGAGAAATGGCCTGGGGGACTCGCCCCACTTTGTTTTGAATTTTTCTATTTTATTTTATTTTATTTTGATTTATTTAGTTTTTCTTTTAGATTTCCTCCACTTAATCTTTAATCTTTGTTTCTAGCTTATTTTTCATTTTTCTGCATTTTTTCTAATTTTTCCTGTATTTATTTTTGCAGATATGTCCTTAATTTTGGAAGGTAGGAGACGCAGAGCTAAGAGCAAACGCGTGGGGCCTCTGAGCCGCAACCCTTGCAAAATTTCATAGCAGGGTGAGGCTCGCACCGGCAAAAATTTCACAATCAGGTGAAATTTAACACCCCTATAGCAGCTCATATGGAGCAAAAAGCATGAAGAAGACAAAACATCAACAATGCATTTCAAAAAAATCTTTTCTTTTATATATATATATATATATATATATATATATATATATATATATATATATTTCAAAAAATATTTTCTTTTGTCTCTTAAAAAATAATAATAATAAATAAATAAATAAAATAAAATAAAAATCGCAGGTTGCGAATTTTTGGCAGATTCTCCACCCCAATTTTGTTTTGACCATAATTTTTTCATCCGAACCCTGTTTTGGGTAATTTTGGTATCGTTGGAAACCTTAGAGAGTGTAGAATTTAAATATAGCCAGAAAGAACACTTTTAAAATTATAATGAAGGTTTAATTTTCAAAACGCCCAACTGACTACTCTTTTCCTCTCTTTCTTCTTCTAACTTATTCATTCACGCCTAAATGCAGTGAATAGCAGTCTTAGTGGAAAGCTTGCAGAAGTCCCATCCCAAAAAACGGGTACATTTAATCAAGGAGGCAACACTTCTTTCCCTAAATTTCCAATCCAAGCCACATTGTGGACAATGAGACACTTGGTTGGGGGGACAATTAGCGAAGGAAGTGGCATTTATTTTGTGTTTGTTTTCATTTTGAGCAAGCCTATTTTTTTAAGTTTAATGACTTGCTATTTAGTTTCCTTTTGTATAGTTGTTTGTTTTTTTTGTGAAGCTGTTAGTTTGTTTTTGAAAAGCCGAGAATATAGTCATTTTTTTTTATATATAATACACACTTGCCACCAGACTTACAAGCCAAAAATTACACCCCATTTTTTTGTGTAAGTTTGCCTAGCCTGGAATGTTTTCTAAAATTTAAAATCTGTCAATCTTCTATTAATGTTAGATTGATTCCATGCCTAGTATTGAGTGGATGACAGTTGAATTCTTGTCGCTTTCACCTTGTTCTCTTCCACCTCAATAACCACACACTGTGCACATTAGGTTTCTGTCAAGAATTGTTAACCAACTAACTTCCTAAACTTTGCAAAACCTACCCTAGTTTCGTTGACTATCTTTAATAGGTTAAGGACCCCCATGAAAAGAAGGCCAATGTGTCTTCCAAAATAAAAAGAAGAGAAAAACAAAAAGAAAAAGAAAAAGAAAAGAAAAAGAACAAGAAGAAAATTGCAACACTTTGCCTTGAAACCCCAGCACGGTCCGAGGGGTATATGGAGAAAGTCTTTAAAGCCTGGTGCCCTAAGCCAAATGGTTGGGAGTCACCGACTTTGTGCCGCCTGCGGGGTGGATGGGTGAGGTTTAGCAGCCAGGGTGCTATCTGTAACCACCTGGTCTGTGAAACCAAGAGTTGGGAGGTTGAAAGATCCTTGCGACTTGATGCCCTAAGCCTTAATCGGCTGGGAGTCAGATCCCTGCTACATGGACTTGGTGAGGTCGAATACTCAGCATTGCACCTTCTACAACACAAAAGAGTTGTGGAATAAGAGTGGAACCTGATCTATTTAGGCTGATTAGTGTCCTGGGCGGAGGCAATAGCTGGTTGGGGGAGTTCAGCTGCGCTTATTGTGGAGAACTGATCAAACAAACACTTAGGTTTTGGTGGAAGTCTCTAGTTGATTCACCAAGAGGGAGGCTCTTTTGATACTCAATTCTGTATGACATTCATTCTCTCGAGATAGTTATTGGGCAAGGGTTTCAGTGATTCTCATCGAGGGTTAGGCATTACTCATTCACAACCTTTTGAAATATCATTTTGTGAACATAATTTTGACTCTTTTTTATTGCTCTTTTCTTTCATTGCTATGTAATAGCAATGTGTAGGTTGGGGGTGTATCAGTGCTCAAAAAGTGCTATTTTGAACCCTTTATTGCGCTGAGCATGTTTTATGCATTAACTAGCGGTATCAACCTAATTACAGTTGTACATTAAGGTCCCGCTATTTATTGATCGTATTGTGGCTAATTTTGTAGTTTTATAAGTTATTTATGCAACCGTTGAGTTTATCCAAGTGATGAAGAATCTGAACAAACTCACATTGTGTATCAAACCAAAAGGAAAGAAGAGCATGCAACGATGGAAACTTTGTTTGCTGTGAAATTTAGGCACTGGCTAAAGAACTCCGCAAAGCCGCAATTTCAGGTTCTAAATTGCCTCTACCGCTACTACGGTTCCACCTCCCGCCACGTTCACCTCTACGCCGCCAACGTTTCACATCCCGCCACTGCTCACCTCCCACACTGTCGCCCGAGTGTCGAATTCTGCCTTCCGCCACTGGCTTGACTTGTTGACTTTGTCTCTTTGGTTTCCCCATTTATCCCCATAATAATCTTTGATTTTGGCCCTTTTATAATTTCGCTATCGGGCAATATATATAAGCCCCACACATTTGTAAACAGAGATCTTTTTGCTCATTAATAATTGCGAAGCTTTCAAATTTCATTGTCTTTCACTTTCTCTCATTTTCTTCTGTAGCCAAACACTCCAGGATGACAACTCAGAGATGAGGGTTAAAATCCTTTCTTCCTTGAATAGAAGTACATAAAGGTGATCTGTGTAACAAGGAGCTCATGCCTCAATGCAAAACTGTTTGTAGCTCTTTAATCCTAGTTTAAATCCTCTGACGATCTTTAATGTAATCAAAGATTTTGCAAATTCTTTGTGTTCAGTGATGCTGGCCAAGGATCCAACTTAGATTCATTACGCTATTTAAGTTACTGCAAGTTGGCCAAGTGAGATATGTCTTTAATGTTTGAGGCCATTAAATGTTCAAGAAATGCTATTTTCAAAAGGAAATGATTGGGAGGTCCGCTTTTATAGCCAAATGAAGATCCGATTCGGGAGATTACCATAGTCATCCTCCCAACGCAAGCGAAAATGGCCGAGACCCCCATTTACCCTGTGAGCTCCAAAGACCCCCGCAACCCGACACTTCAAGGAGCCTTATTTTATATTTTATTTCATTTCATTTTCAGTTTTCAACGATCAAAACTCCCTGTTTTTACAAAACCTTAAAATCCAAATCAAATTCACCACTTTAAACAAACTGTAAATCATTTTCACAAAGAAAACCCATCCCCAGAGTTCGACCCTTGTTACTATATTTCAAGAGCTTTGCTAATGTAGTGTGGAGGAATCTCTAGGTTATAAATTTCATTGACCTCGATCACCCTACTACGCATTAGCTACACGCCTTTACGTGCGAATCAATTGGCCTTCACCGTACGCTCTCGTGAGCTTCTTCTCGTTGCTGGCACTTCCAACTGATATCGATCACTGCGGCGGCCCCAATATGTAGTTTACGGCCAGCTCTGATTCTAAGGGGCGCCATGCCTACCGTGAAGAGTCCATCCGGGCCGGGTGGCCAAGATTCCGCCCCACTGGCCAATTTCCCGACCGCATCTCTCTAAGGTGCCCTGCTTTGATTAGTCATTCCACCAGGAACTTTAGGCTTCGACACCTGTTGGTCTCGTGCTCGTGTCTATGTGATAATCGCATTGTTCAAGGGCTCTCTACAGGGATCCACTGGGATCTGCGCAGCTAACAAACTAAGTAACCTCGCAAAACGAGGGCAAACCTCTCATATGTGTCAGTTCAAGGGGTGAATCATGGTTTCCATCTTTTCGATTGATCACTGGATTGCTTCTCGATTTTGCTTTGACTTTCCCCAGCCCAGAAAGGTTCACCCTCCAGCCTTATCAGGCTTTCACTCGCTTTACTGCGGATCATGACAAATATGGTCAGGCGATGTTATCTTCCAACACGGTGAGCACCGTCCCCCACCGTATAATTCTTCCATCAGAAATGCATGTGCTCCAAAGACAAAGTGAGTG
The DNA here is from genome assembly GCA_016808115.1 of Tetrastigma voinierianum. NCBI lineage: Eukaryota > Viridiplantae > Streptophyta > Magnoliopsida > Vitales > Vitaceae > Tetrastigma > Tetrastigma voinierianum. The sequence continues at coordinate 243,135 of JAEQBH010000430.1, read as the reverse complement.
GAAAAAAGGAGTGGATGGCCCAAAGCTTCTCTTGAAGTTATGAAGGACCGCATTCATGCTATGCTTCCTACCTATTGACTCGGCCATTGAATCTCCTTAGCTAAGTCTCATATGGACTCCTCTTCTTGCTTTATAATAGTCTGCAAAGAGCTAATGTTCCTTTTCTACTGTACCGAACAAAGATACTAGGAGATGAATCAGTCCAAAGCTCATTGAATTATGTTGGAGCTTATGGATCTGTGTTGGGCCGCAAGCCCTCACGCACTAGTCGAGAACAAATACGCTGCAGCCAACAAACGGTCATTGCTCCGAGTTCGGTCATCGCCTAGTCAGAATGGGAGCATGTGATCATAAGGGTCATTGTGAGCCATCGAACACGGTAAAAGCTAGCATGACAAACCCCAAGGTGGCTCAGAATTAAGAATGTGTTTCCCTGTGTGGGTGAAGAGAAAGCATGTCACTCCGCCCCCAAATCGTATCTTGGTCATAGACATAGAATATCTACCACAAGACCGGCTGGAAAGTATGCATAGCAGATCTTGTCACCTGGTGAATATCGACATCGCCCAAGTGGGCTTCGCTTTGGTTCTTCCCTCTGGCCAACCTCGCCCTAGCTCACGGAAGCGCCATTGACGACGCCACCGAGGGGGCAAGGTGGGGCGCGAATGCTTCCTCGCGATTCCGTCCTCGTGGCCGCCCCGGTGCATTCCTTCCTGGGGACTCATGACGGGGGGACCTTCCAAGGACAACTCATCTACTGTGGCCTTGTCGTCAAAACAAGCTCTTTCCTTTATCAGGACTACTAGGATGTTCGGCTGACGATCGCCATCTTGTACATCCTTTCCAAGTTCGAGGCCTTTTCTACCTGGGATCGCAACTGAACATTCTCACGCTGTGCCGCTCAAAACGAGCTTCAGAATCCCGTGATTGCCCCGCTTTCTCCCCGCTGCTTTTCCTCTCCATCTCCCCCGACGCTGCTGAGGAATTGATATTTAGTGCTCGATGCACCAAATCATGCTCGACATCGCGGACTCCGCTTCGAGTAGATCACGCTAAGGGAGTCTAAAGAGTTCTAGTAACGCGGTCGCTGTAGAATCATTAAGCCAAGCCCTCAGAGTCCGCCGCTGAGACTTTATCTCGATCTCACAGATGGCGCCACCGGCTGACTTTGATCGCCGATTCCCGAGCATCAAGTTGTAGGGGGCTTTGAACACGATTCCCGAGCATCAAGAATTCAATGTGAACCTGACATCTAATTTCCTCGTTATCGCCTACTGATGCAACCTATATAAAAAGTGGCGATCTACTATATGTAGTCAATCGTCTTCTCCAATGATTAAGTCACGAAAAATGACGAGAGGGAGAAGATAATAGAGTGCGTCGAATTCCTCCCCTTCCCTTAGTGGGGATCTTTACTTATGTGTTGCTCACTAATCCTCCCTTCCCTGGGTAGGATTTTATCTCCTCATCGTTTAAGGGAGGAAATCTTCTTCTCCTTATCAATCACGGGTTCTTCCTTTTTAGGGATTATTCTTCCCTGTAACACCCTGAAATATACCCTAGCAGTTTTCGGACATGTTTAGGGTATAATAAAAGTAAAAGTATATTTATCCCAATAAAATAAGCAATAATCAATTAATACAACAATTAAGGGTAAATTACTAAATTACGCCAATTCATGACCCAAGGGGTCATAATATAATAAGTTCATATGCCAAAGTAGGAATAAGTATATTAAATCAAGAGTAATAGAGAATCGAGGACCAGTAGTAATAAAAGAAAGATATTAGAATAAAATAAGGAAGAAATTTCAGAAAGAGACAAGTGGTTTGAAGGAAAGAGGGAGGAAGTTTCCTCCGGAAGTGAAATAAAAGCTTTATAAGATCAATAAGGAGAAGACCAAAAGAAATATCTCATTTCGTCTTGCAGAAGGAGAGAGCAAAAACTAAGAAGAAGAAGCTAGAAGAGAAAAGAAAAGAAGAAAGAAGGAAAAGAAAAGAAGAAAGAAGGAAAAGGAAAGAGAAGATCACGTGCATGGAACTCTGCGGAATATTCAGATGAATACACATGTCTCTGGGTCAGACGGGACTAAGTGCGGAGTATAGTTTCACCTCAAAACTACGGGAGTATGGAAATCTAGTTTTGGACTGTAGAAAGTTTAGATACATGGTTTAACCCTCTATCTGTATGGTTTGGGTTTGAGAACTCCTAAACCTATTTCGTGTGGTTGAGTCGAGAAGAGCTCTAAGGCTCCTAGATATGTAAGGTTTTAAGAAGGGTCTAGCTGCAAGTCAACCCGCAAATTCCCTATTTTCGGTGCACATGCAGTAGCCGGATCTTAGAACGGTTTTTTGGGTCATAAATACAGGTAATTCCCTGAAGTGAGTCCTTCTTAGTAAATTGTAGCCACATCACGAACTTGATGTTAGCTTTTAATTTCTCAATTCGACCTATAGACCAAGTAAGCATGGTCTTTTACTCGACGCCAAATGTGGCATGGTCAGCCCATAGAAGTCGCCCACCCAGGTCAAAGCGTGACTCATGCAACAAGTCAGCAGAGGTCACTGCACCTCATGCACGAGGCCGGCAGACTTTCATCCTCGTAGAGGCCGCCAGAGCTCGTCCCCGTGAGAGCTTCGGCTCTCAGAGCTCGCCCCGTAGAGCTCGGCCCTATAGAACTCTCGGCCCCGTGAGCCTATCCTAGGAGCCTCGCCCCGTAGAGCTCTCTGGCCCCGTAGAGCTTAGCTCGTCTCAGAGTCACCGTCCCGAAGAGCCTCGGGGTCGTCCTGTGGTAGAGCTCAGCTCGTCATCAGTTCAAATTTCATCACTTTCAGCTCGTCAAGCTGACTACGCATGACCCCAACTTTGGAGATCGGCATCTCCTCCGTCCGAACTCGATTTATGTTCTCGACTCTATGGAAAGCCCCATTGAGTCAAGAATACATTCATATTCCTGAGGAGTGATATTAGATGTCAGACCGAGGTGTTAGACTGGAGCTCGTCACTTCAGTTCAGCTCGCCGCTCCAGGTCGCCTCGTCCCGGGCTGGACTCACGCATGACCTCCCAACTGAAGGTCATAACTTTAGTCCGAACTCCTCGGGATCTGGTGTTCTCGACTCTATGGAAAGCCCATTGAGTCAAGAATACATTCATATGCCTGAGGAGGATATTAGATGTCAGACCGAGGTGTTAGACTGAGCTCGTCACTTCAGATCGGCTTCGTGCGATTCGGTCGGCTAAATGCTGGGTGACTCTGCATGACCTTCAACTTCGGAAGATCATAACTCTTTTGTCCGAACTCCGATTCGGGTGTTCTTGGACTCTATGGAAAGCCCATTGAGTCAAGAATACATCCATACCTAGTATGATAAAAGTGGAACTCATATTAGGTCCAGAAATAAGGAAAAACAATAAGCAGATATGAACAAGAAATAACAACATAAGTAGATTTGATATGGGTAAAGTCAATTGGAATACACTTGATAAAAAAGAATAGATATGAACAAAAAATAGCAACATAAGTAGATTTGATGTAAGGAATATAGAAAGAAAAGAATAAAATGTTCGAAACACATTATAAATTGTATGGCCTTCGATAGGATATTGAATGTGAGACATATATGATCGATCTTCTGCGCTCCTGCTTTAGTCTTTCTGACGCTTCTATCACGTGGTAAGGCACGTACATATGATTAATGCTTTGGCATTATACATGATCGGTGTACATCTGCTAGTGTTCTACACTTCTATTGCGTAGAAGGAGCCGTCTGCATTACATCTTGAATCTTGTGCAGCCGGATATATGTTAATGCTAGAGTCTCGTTCATTCTTTATCTCTGATCTAAATGGCGAATGTTTATACGTGTGTGTCTGAATCAAAAAGATAAAGGTAAATAGTTTGGACATGAAGGGTACTAAGGGTGATAAAGAAGAAGTCTATAATTACGCACTCTATGGGAGATAGAATGATGCGATAAAACATAAGTAAAACATCTGAAGTATAGAAATGTATAGGTATATGTCATAAGATATGATAGTATAATAAAGTACATGAAAGATATAAGTTAATAAGATATAAGATATTTACCGGGAATGGTATCACATGCAGATGATAAGCATATATGAATATAAGAATGAGTAAATGCATGCATGATAAAAATATAGGAATATATGTATTATAAAATATAGTAGCCATAATATAAACTGGAATGTAAAGAAACGAATCTGATTTAAAGTAATAGTGTTGTATATTGCATAAGCAGTATGATAACAATAGTTAATCATGCTTATAAGAGATATGTCTAAATATATCAAAATGGATTGCACAGTGACCGACGAGTAGAGGGATAGATTGGCATGCGATAAGAATAAGTGCGACATCTGAGTTCTGATACGGTATCGAGGCCAGTTTGGGTCGATGACATAGATCCGTTTGGATCAGTGGCCACAAGGTCTGCTTCGCCTTTGCGCCTTTATAAGATGATCATTGTCTCGTCTGATGATGCTTGACGCCCTCAGGGCTATGATAAGATATTATTTCGTACGGTGGTAATGCCTCAGGGCCTGATAATACCCTTTGTTTCTATAGTGAGTATAGTGCCTTCGGGCCCTTATAAGTTTCCTATATCCACTTCTTTGGTTTTTACAGGCATGAAACATAAAATAAATGATTTGAATATGACATGTGGAAAAGGTATGACCATGATATGAGAAGCATAGCACTCTTATGTGATGATAGGATTACGTAACATGATTATACGATCAACATGATGCTCTGAAAATGTATAAGAATGTAAAATGATGCGAGAAAAGTTAATATGATGTCTGATGCAGGGAAAACGGAGTATATGATGACGTTACACTGATCACGATGCGTAAGAAAACAATACATGAAAATATAAGAACACCAACAAATAATTTATATAATTATATAACCATGAAAGTAATATATGTATAAGAATATGACATGCACAGAATAGGATATGTAACATGAACCATTAGAAAGATAATAGATCAAATGATAAGTACTAGAATAAGAAATATATGATATGAATATATGATAGACATACGAGGGAACATGCTATGAACACATGATAGAAATGCATAAGTGCTAAGAACGATAGAGATAAGTAAAAGATGACAAAGCACCGAGATATAGTAAAAGTATAGATAGGAGTTATGTCAAAGACAGAGAACATGTGACATTGCAATAGGAATGTAAAGATGATAAGTAATAAAAAGTTATATGAAATTGTATAGATATATGAAATGCATATGTATAAGCTTGTGACGGTCACCATTAGTGGTCGTCCATGCTTATGTTCCCATAAGCGTGAAAGCCTTGCGGTGTTCAATCAGTGTAGGTGATTGAAATACCCAATTGTTATTTTGAATACACATATTGAATGGGTTTGAGGTGCTTTGGCACTAATCATGTCATTGCCACCAATTGAAGTGTTCAAGTCTTCTTAGTATCACTTGTACGTTTAGAGGATTATTTTTGGTTGTTTTGCGGGTTTGCGTGCTTTGGGGAGTTCCAATATCGAGACATATGATGAATCATGAATTGAACTCAATTGTCGACCATCGAAGCAGACCAAAAATCAAAGAAAGAATGAAGGCAAAGTGATGGAAATCGATGTGGGGAAGCAATGCGGTGATGGATCGTAGAATCCGATTTCGCTAGATTCGCGAAAATTTGTGAGTGCTGAAAATTCGCAACCTTAGAAATTTACCTTAATCTTGCGAAATTACCAATTTTCTCTAGACACCGGGAATTTACTAACCTTGTTCCTAAGCGAAATTTTGCATTTATCCTCATAAATTTATTCTTCTTGAGAAATTTTGCTATGTGAAATCACTGTACCCTAACGAAATTTTGTTTGGCTATCTCTTGGTGATTTATTAGCTAAGCAAATACCATTGCCTAGCGAAATTTTGAGCAACGGAAATTCTTTATATATCATGTTTTTATGGTAAATGCAACCACTTCAATTTTAGTGTATTATCTCTTGTCCCTAAAATTATTAAATTGTTGGAAACTGTGGTATTTTCATACATTGGGTGGCCTATATAAGCCCCCTCCATTTGTAACCTAAGCGACAAATTGAAGAAGCATTTTTAGTAAGTTTTTATTTTTGTCTCATAGTTTAGTTAGGGTTTTGCTTTCTCTCTTCTCTCTCCTCTTTCCCTTATTTTCTTGGCACCAAACACCTCTTGAGGGATAGCAGCTCAAAGTGCGGCTAAGCATCTTTTCTTTGAAGAGAAAGGAAGCTAGCTTGGTGGTGGGGCATATGCAGGTTGTCCTCTTGTATTAAAAGCTACAGGTACCGTGTTTATAGCTCTATCTTCTCAAAATATGGTTGAATAGCATTGAATGTTATTAATTTGGCCAATACTTACCATGCTTCAGGATACAGTGCATACTTATTGCTAGATGCACTGTGGTTCATTAGATGGTCTTTACGAGCCACTGAAATGATGTTTAATGTTAGGGTTCAAAGCGCCAAAGGGCAATAGATGCATGTTACAATGTTGACTCAAATAGGAGTTGATTTTAGGAGTGAGGTTTGCTAGTTAAACATAGATCACGGTTGTGGCTTGGACTATAGGTTGCTTGTCATATAGCGGATAAAACCAGGGACACTTGTTGCTACACTAGTTACCAAGTTAGTGACCTAAATCTTCAAAGTTAACTTTTCACACTTCAGCACTAGGTTTTTTAAGTTGTCGGTTTTCAAACTCATCACCTTTGTTTTGAAACAAAAATCCAAGGATCCGAATAGAAAGTCTTATCTTGTTGCACTTATGCACCGATCATTCTAGGATGAAAACCCATCCGAATACTAGACCGCTATACTGCGGTAGCTTGACTACGCGTAGAGCTTAGGTGTATATAAATTTTGTTGATTTTTAGCTCGACCTTTCTTGTGCCTGAATCCAAATGGCGCCGTTCTTAGGGGATGGTGCCAAACTACGAATGATAAGTTGAAGTGTACTTGTGGTCAACATCCTGCAAGTGAGAGGTAATCTTTTAACTTCTTTTTGAAACCCCGGGTTGCGATGTTGCAGTTCATCACTTTGCATTAACTTCCTTTGTTTTGTTTTTTATACTCTGATCGATTTTATTTTAGCTAACCCTAACCTTTGCAGAGTTGGTTTGTGCTCTTTGTTGTGTCTCGGTTGTGTAACAGTTGTGTATGCGATCTTGGGACGAGAGGAATGGAGGCGCATAGAATCGATGCTGCGACCCGGTCGATTGAAGTCGATTAATACTAGCGATACCATGGATCCTACGAAGAACAACGAGTCGGCTGGAACCCCATTAGATCCCTTGACTGTAGAACCATGAGGGATCATCCACCCTCACAGAGTTAGTGCCCACAGTCTTGCATCATCCCTCTTCTGGAAGATGCTTGATTGAGGCCTTGCCAGTTACCTATCCCCACATACCATGGTATGGAAAATGAAAATCCATACACACTCATATTAGGGATTTTGAGGAGGTTTGCACTACCTTTAAGGAAGGTATGATGGACATGAATTTGCTAAAGTTGAAAGCATTTCCTTGACCACACAAGGGACAGGCCAAGATTTGGCTAAACTCATGAGGCTAGAACCATTAGAAATTGAAGGAATTTGAAATTGCCCAGGCGAAATTCACGAAGAAGTTCTTGATGCTCATAAGACTAATAATTTGAAAAGACAAATTTACACATTTGCGACTCGAGGATGGTGAGGTTTTACAGTGTTGGGAGAGATTTATGGAGACCATCAGTACATGCCCACACCATGGGTTTGATACATGGATGCTAGTAAACCATTTCTATGATGGTATGTCCCCACCTATGAAACAATTGTTGGAAACCATGTGTGGGGGTAACTTTTGAGTAAACATCAGGAGTAAACTGGATTTATGAACTATGTAAGTTTGAAACCTCAAACCCAGGATGAACCTAGTCTGAGAGCCCAGAAGATTAAGACCTTTGAACCACCAAAGGGGAGACAAGTATGCATTTCTACGAAGACACGAGAGATGAAAGCGAAATTGACGGTTTAACTCAAAGAATTCGTTGATGGAAGCTAGAAAAATCGACATGAAATGCAAGCAGTAAATATAGGTATCTTCATCTGATTTTCTTACTTCAATTTTGATTGAATAATTATCTGAGAGCAGCATCAAGAGCATGCCCATGCCATAAGTCAGGAAATAAATCACCCATAGATGCTCATATATGGTAGCTTCCAATAATCTTGGAGAAATTGTCCAAGCCTGTCATGGAAATCCAAACCCCTTGCATATGCCCCTCCAGGAGCACAGCAGCAGTTTGGTTCCATTTCAATATTAACAGCCTTTCCACTTTTAATCTCTGCGAACGAGGCAATCTGAACTTAGAAGTAAAGTGGTAGATACGTTTGTAGAAGAGCGAGAAGGTCTTGATGTTCAAACTATTGTCGAAGAAAAATTGAATTAGAAAGTTCAACTAGCGAGCTGAATGATATGCGTGCGAAATTTCAAAACTATTTACCCATTGTTGTAGGATGTAGAAAAGGGAAGGCTCCTCGATCCTGACAACATCAAGAGGAAGCGAACAAGCCTTGACTACGGCTGATCGAATGTCGAAATGATGAAGTTAAAGCGGTCGTGACTCGCAGTGGTAGGAGTGGTGACAGATCCGGTTCTGATCCCCGGTCGGATCGATGCTTGGTTGATTATCCCTGAAGAACGATTGCCCCGATAGGGAGAGAGAAGAATATCAGTGCCACCTCTTCCATTTTCCACACCGCTCTCGAAAAAAGTTCGCTAACCAAACATAAATGTTAGAAGTTTTGCGGCAGGTGAAAGTTAATATTCCTCTCCTTGACATGATCAAGCAAGTCCCCACTTATGCAAAATTCTTAAAGGACTTATACCTGATAAAGGGTCTTAATGTGAACAAAACGAGGCCTTCGGCCCGAGCAAGTGAGTGCCATCATCAGTCTGAAGACTTGGGTGAAATGCAAAGACCCGGGATGTCCTACTGATCGGTTAATATTGGAGGCATTAATTGTGGAAAGCCTATTAGACTTGGGAGCTAGTGTGAGATCTTTTACCCCTTATTCCATGTACAAGCAATTGGGTTTGGGTGAAGGCTGAAACCCACTTCCATCCACCAACGTCATTGGCTGATAGATACGTTAAAATACCAAAAGGGACCATTGAGGATGTTACATGCAGTGGACCCGATCTTACTATCCGGTGGACTTTGTTGTGCTTGATCTGGGAGACAGTTAATGGGATGACCATGTGCCCATTATTTTGGGAAAGCCATTTTGGCCACTTCAAATGCCATAATAAGCTAACAGAAGCGGGGTTATCTGACTCCACGTTGGGAATATGACCTTAGAACTTCGTATTTTTCATTTGAGTAAAAGGCATATGCACTCGGAAGGAAGATGGCCGTGAAGAAGTCTATATAATAGATACGATCTGGAAGAGCAAGTAATGAGCAACGGGAGCAAGATTTATTAACTTCGAAATTATCTGAATGTCGAGAAGTGCAAGCAAGAACCTCGAGGCATGAGTTCTTTGCAGGGTATTGGAGAAGAAAAAGCGAAATTTACCTCTATTAGCGCGATGAACGAAGGGACCTCAGCGGCTCGACTCGGAAACCACTCCGGCTGAATTAAAGTATGCATTTTTGGAAGAAAATGAGCAGTGCCCAGTTGTAATTTCCTCACTGTTGACCACTGCACAGGAGGGAAACTTGCTACACCTTCTCGAAAGGAACAAGCAAGCATTGGGATGGAAAATTTCTGATTTGAAGGGCATAAATCCATCAATCTGTACCCATCACATCTATTTAGAAAGAGAGATAAAGCTAATTCAGCATTTTGACGGAGGTTGAACCCCCACCAGCAGGAAGTAGTTCGCATTGAGGTCTTAAAATTGCTCAGGCGGTATCATTTATCCCATTACGATAGCACATAGGTTGTGACTCGGGTGGTCTTTTAAGAAATCGGGGGTACTGTTGTGAAAAGCGAGAAGGGTGAAGAATTGTCTGGGCTTACAGCCGGGTTGGAGAGTGTGTATAGATTATAGAAGGCTTAATGAGGTGACACGAAAAGACCACTTTCCACTGTCGTTCATCGATCAGCTCCTGGAAAGAGTTTCGGGACACCCCTTCTATTGCTTTTTGGATGGGTATTCAGGGTGCTTTCGGATGAAATTGCCTGAGAAGATCAAGAAAGACCACTTTCACTTGTCATTTAGCGCATTAATGCTTATAGGAGGATGCCTTTGGGCTTTGCATGACCACTTTTACACCCGACGATGTATGCTCGGTATGTTCGTGACATGGTGGGCGTATAATGGAGAAGGTATACATGGATGATATCACGGTATGGGCGATTTTGAAGAATGTAACCAATTTGGAAGCCATTTGCGAAAGGTTATAGAGAAGAATTGGTGTAAGCGGGAGAAATGCCATTTTATGGTAAACGAGTGTATTGGGGCACATTATTTCTAACGGGGGGAATTGAAGTTGATAAAGCAAGATCGGCATTATTTCCAAATTGCCGCCCAATAATGTAACGATTAGACAATTCCTTGGTCATGCAAGCTTCTACCGACGGTTCATTAAAGACTTCTCGAAGATTGCTAAACCCCTGTACAAGCTCCTAGAGAAAGACGCCAAATTTGTTTGGGGGAGAGAATGCCAGGATAGTTTTGAAGAGCTGAAATCTCATTTGACTACTGCCCCGATAGTACGAGCACCTAACTGGCAGTTACCTTTTGAAGTGATGTGTGTCTGAGTGATCTTGCTATAGGATGTGCTCGACGAAAGAAGATGGGAAACCTCATGTGGTGTATTATGCAAGCAAAACCACTGAATGAAGCCACAGGAGGAATTATACCCTTCTGAGAGAAAGAATTCTTTGCGGTGGTATATACCTTAGATAAATTTCGAGCATACTTAGTTTGGTAGATATAGTCATTTTGAGATCATTACGCTTTGAGAAATATCTCTAACCAAACAAATGCAAAAGCAAGACTCATCAGTTGGGATGCAGTACTTGAGTTCAACTTGCAAATTAAAGATAAGAAAGGGTGGAAAATGTGGTGGCCGAGATCATCTATCAAGGTTAACTATAGTGCGACACTCCTGATCCACCTATTAATGATGAATTTCCTGAAGAATCCCTAATGCAGTTGGAGAAGGCTCCCTGGTATGCTCACATTGCCAATTTTCTCACTATAAGAGAAATCCCAGCTTAGTGGAAAGGACGGGATAGGAAATATTTCTTTGCTAAAATCCATTCCTATTATTGGGAAGAGCCTTTCCTATTAGCGTCTGTGCGAGATCAAATCATCGGGAAATGTGTACACGAGGAGGAACGGCTGAATTTTAAACCATTGCCATGAGAGTGCTTATGGTGAGGTCATTTGCTTCCCAAAACTGACCCAATGAAAGGTGCTGATCGGGTTTCTATTGGCCTTCATTGTTGAGGCTTTGATGTCTGGAGTGTATGTAATGGTCTGCAAAGACTAAGGAGAATGTCTGCCGTCATATGATGCCATTGAACCCAATTTTGGTGGTCGAACTGTTCGATGTATGGGGTATCGATTTTATGGGACCTTTCCCGACCTCATATGGTCATACGTACATTTTGGTGGGAGTGGACTATGTCTCCAAATGGGTTGAAGCGATCCCCTGAGACCCGATGACCATAGGAGTGAGTACTCAAAATTCTTAAAAGCAATATCACTGGGGTTTGAGTGCAAGAAAACCATTATTAGTGATGGAGTTCTCATTTACGTAACAAACCATTTGAAAACCTCATGGCTAATGTAATTGTGAAACACGAAAGTGGCTGCACCCCTTACCATCCTCGACAGTGGTCGAAGTAGAACTTGCGATAGGAGGTGGGCAATTCTAATGAAATTGGTAAGCACCAACGGGAAAGATTGGTCTATCAAACTACATGATTTCTTTGTGGAGCTGCGGGACGACTTTCAAGACAATCTGGGAATGTCCGCATCGATTGGTGCATGGTAAGGCATGTCACCTTCCGAGTGGAGATCGAATGAAGCATGGTGAAGCGATTAAGAGCTGAACATGGCTAAATGGGCCGGGTCGAGTTTCCTTGATCTCAATGATTGGAAGAAATGCGAATGATGCCTATTTGAATTCGAAGATTGCAAAGGAAAAATCAAAAAGATGGCATGATCAAATGATAATCGGAAGAATTTAAAAGGGGAGACGAGTTCTTTTATCACGACTCAAACTCCATCTATTTCAGGCAAGCTCAGTCACGATGGAGCGGAGTCCATTCAGCGTCAGCAGGCATACCCCAACGGTTCGGTAGATTTAATTAATCGGATGATAACGGGGTGTTTAAAGTCAATGGGCCAGAGGGTGAAACCTTATGTGGTGCGTGAGCGGCGACGAAATTCTCTGTGGATCCTCCTGAGCCTGATCCCACCGTACTTGAGGTGGTTAAAGGTATTTCATGCTCCACGTGTCTGGATGTTCAAATTTTGTTTTCCTTTATGGTTAAGTTGCTGGTGCCCCAAACCTCTAAGGTAATTTTGCATACACCATGTTTTGTGCCTTTTTACCATATGTAATCGTTTTGTCTCAGTTAGACCCGATTGAATTGCTTTAATTAGACAGTGGGTATTTCAATTGAACAATTGAATTGCTTCAAGTGGACAGATTGAATTGTTTTTATTGGAAATTTGAAGCCATTTGTTTGTCGCCTTTATGTTAGAGCAAATTCCATGCTTGAAAGCAGTTTTGGTCGGTTGAGTTCGGCATGCTCAACTTGAAAATTTCTCCACTTATCTTCAATTCACACCTTGCACTCCAGTTGTTCGATAGGCAATGAATTTGTTTTACTTGACTCGCTGCATAGCCCAGGCCTTAAGCATGTTGGCGACCTAGGATAGGTTTGTGTGCCCATGCGAAGATAATGTTGTCTTCCAAAGGAAAAGGAAAGGAAGCGAAAAGAAAAAGCAAAAGTAAAAAAGAAAAATAAAGTGGTGAAGTTTTGCCTTGAAACCGGCGATTAGGGGTGTATGGTGAAAGCGCTTTGAAACGTGCCACTAGCCTTAATTGGTTGGGAGTCATCGATTTAGTGTTCGATTACATGGGTGGATAAGTAGAATCTAACGATTTGTTGGTGTAGTTTGAAGTGTTGAGTCGGGGTGAAGCACATGAGTTTGTGGTCGATGATCCTTTTGGCTTGATGCCACAAGCCTTAATTGGTTGGGAGTCATCGGTGGACCCCAGTTACCGCGGACTTTGGTGAAGTCGGTTTAAGCATTACACCCTCTGATATAGTTGAATAAAGAAAGAAGTCGTAACTATCCTTATCTAGGTTGTTCAGCTGACTTAAGAGCCGTGACGAGTGCTAGGTTGGGGGGAGGAGACAATTTTGCAATTTATTATTGGCTTAATCTGGTTATATAAAGAACCATTAGACTTAGGTGGAAGTAAGTTAGGGAATCCTTGGAATCAATATTGACCTAAAAAAAATTTTGTTGTTCCTTGTATGGTTTGGCTCTTTCATGTCGGTTTTCAAACTTGGTGTCCATTTTCGGTTTAAGGACAATGTTTATATGTACATACACCTTTTTGAATCATAAACTTTTGAAAATCTTGCATATATCTCTCCTTTTAGTTTTGCATTAGTAAGGACTATCATAGTAGTTTCGGTTGGGAGTGCGATTAGTACCCAAAAAGTGCTATTTTGAACCCTATATTAGATAGGTTTTGTAACACCCGAAATTATTACAATAGCTAAATATTATTTTTCCAAAAATAAAAACGATAGAGCAGGGTTTATGCAGGCCAAGGGATGAGTCAGTGAATTTACCCTTGAGGACTCACTGGGTCATTAATGAGAGAAAATCTAGTGGTCAATATAAGATTGGGAATGTGATATGCAAATAGAAAGAGTTAATGGCTTAAAAGTGCTATTAATTGAAACTTAAAAGTCAAAAAAAGTTGGTATAAGACAAAAAACTAGTCTAACTTAAAGGGTTAGTTCATTTTTTGCTCAAATGAAGTTAGGAAAAAACGTGAAGAAAGAGAGAGGAGAAAGAGGAGAAGAAGAAAGAAAGAAGAAGAAGGAGAAAGGAGGAGAAGGAAAAGAGATTGAGCAGGTAAGGGTTTTGGTTTGATTCTTGTAAAAGATGGTTCTTTTTCTAGGGATGATTTGGGGAACTTCTCTAACCCTGAATTTGAAGGATATGGGGTGGTAAAACCCTAATCTTGGTTATTTGTGAGATTTGAAAGAATTTTGTATAGAGGGGTATAGTTGTGAACTTCTTTTTTTTTTTGAAAAGATTAGGGTTTCATCTAACATAGATTGGTTGAGTGATGGTTAGCGAAACCTAGATTCTTGTTTAAGATGTGTTTTGGAATATGTGTTGGGTTGAATAGAGTGGATTTGATGTGTGTTTGAGTGTTGGAGTTGATTGAGTTGGAAACTTATGGAAAAAAAATGGGGAAAATCATAAATTCTGGGCATTTTCAAGGGCTGGAATTTTCTGTTTTGACCCGGTGTTATCATTTGTACCAACATGCTCTTTCTTATCCAATTTGGGTGATTCAGTTGGAGAAGAAGCCCAAGACCTAACCCTTCGAATGTCACAAAGCAACCAAGAACTAAATACTACCATAAGACCCTTGAATTTGAGGTTTAAAGTCAGATACAGATTCTGTCCCTTTGTTAAGGCGGTTCTGTTTTTGAGTCATAAGTTGGGTTAGATTGATCCAAATGAGTGATTCAAAAATCCTTCTCAAAAGAAATAGCCACATGAGGAGTAACTTCATGAAAAAATATGGCCAAATTATGTCTCATTTGTTCCATAATTTCGTCAAAGTAAGGGTGAAGAGGGCACATGTCTGTCCTAGGAAATAGTCTCGGGAGGTCGGAGTGTAAAAACCATAACTCTTGATTTTGAGGTCCAGAATGACCTGATTTAAGAGAGGCTGTGGAAACTAAAGATAGGGAACTTTTGGTCAGAAGACCACAATGAACAAAAAGCATGTATGGCTGGTCAAATTTGTAGATTAGAAAAAAAGAGTCTTGAGATAGGTTAAAAAAAAAAAAAAGAAATTAAAAGTGTTGAGGGTTTGTTTGTGTAACCTAATAAGGGGGTGTTAAATGTTGATCCTAGTAAGTGTAGAGAGTGCACTTGGGGGATCAAGGTTTATGTGGAAGACATAGAATATATATTAGTCGAGTGGTGATAAAGTAATAAACCACTTAAGTAATTTTATTGACAGTTGTGAGGAGAGCTAAGGAATCTTATGACTTGTTATTTGCGAGATCCTTTGGAGTAGCCTCGGGTTTGACTTCATGGGAGGAGACTTGCGGATTTTGAATCCAAGGAAGGTAGGATCTTATAACCTTCTCACCACTTGTCTTGTGGTTTGATGTTGTGGGAATTTTGTACCATTACGTCTTTTGAGCGTGTGATTTTACAGTGATATATAAATGTATATTTTTATATATGGAAATCTTTGAATTAAAAGCGGTACATGATGTTTTTAAATATCCATGTGGTTGAATGCTTTGTGAAATTGTTTAAAGCATGACATGGGTATGAGGCGTGTGAGTCAGGATTGATGTAGTGGACACGGGACTGATGACTAGTCCTGGTTATGGCGTCCAAGAGAAGGTCACGGATATGCGGGATGTGAACATATCACGGGTGTTAAGTCCCAGCAATTTTGTCGTTGTTACGGGATGATCGGCTAGTCCCACAAGGTGGAAGCCCAAAGAGTCATTGATGAGGGTTGAGATGGTGTAGTATTGCGTTCATGTGTTTCTCGCAACCTATTATTTGTAAAATGCTCACGTTTTGAGATATTTTGAATTATGTATAAATTGAAATGTTTTTATGAGCATGGCTTGTTATGGGATTCACTGCTGAGTTGTCGAACTCACCCCATTATTTCCCTCCACCTTAGATGCGGTCACGAGACCCAGTGCGTGACATGGAAGTTGGACACAGGGTTTTTTGGATGGGAAGTTTGTATGCCAACCTTAGCTTGTTGGTGGTTGAGCGCACATCTTGATGACTATTTAGTGTTATGTAAGATATTCACACTATATTTGGATAGTTGGTATCTTTTATTGGATCATTGTATATTTGTATGTAGCCACTAGTTTGGAACTTTATTGTAAATGTTGTTTTGATCAAGTGTAAGTGTATAGTTTTGGGTACATTGAGGAATTAACTCTGTACCGATATGTGTGTATGTTTGGAGACTTGGAGTAGTGTTTTATTTACATTTTCAGGTGATTACTCAAAGTGGAGTTTAGACTCAAGTTGTGAAAAAAAAATCAGGTGGTAAAATAGTAACATAAATCACACGGTGGAGTCGAGTGTGACGGGTTTTGAGTGCTTTTGCGCACTAATCCATGTCATTTATGCGATGGAAGTGTTCAAGTCTTCTTAGTATCACTGTACCGTTTAGAGGTTATTTTGGTTGTTTGCGGGTTTTTGCGTGCTTTGGGAGTTCAATATCGAGACATATGATGAATCATGAAGATTGAACTCGGTGTGATCAACAACTGGACCAAAAAATCAAAGAAAATGAAGGCAAAGTGATGAAATAGATGCGATGAGAGACAGGAAGCAATCTTTGATGATGAATCGGCCGTCAGGAATTTCGCTAAGTTAAAATTTATTGGGATTACAAAGAATTCGCAACCTTAAATTTATAATCTTAATTACCAATTTATGAACAGGAATTTTAAGCTGGCCCATTGTTCCCCAGCGAGAAATTTTGCATTCATCTACTCACATAAATTTAAGCTAAACAAGAAATTTGCCCCTTCAGCGAGGAAATCACCCTTTGCCTAAGCGAAATTTTGCATTTAGCTATCTCTTGGTGATTTCACTAGCTAGCAAAATTTTATTTTGCCCTAGCGAAATTTTTTGAGCCTTAGCGAAATTCAACGCCTTGTCATGTTTTTGTAATTAATGCAAAGCTTCAATTTTGGTATATTACTCTCTTGTCTAAAATTGTAAATTGTTGAGAACTTTGTGGTATTTTAAATCGTGGGTGGCACATATAAAGCCCTCCCGTTTGTAACCCTAAGCAACAAATTGAAGAAGCATTTTTTTGGTAAGTTTTTATTTTTGTCTCATAGTTTAGTTAGGGTTTTGCTTTTCTCTCTTCTCTCTCCTCTTTCCCTTATTTTCTTGGCTGCCAAACACCCCTCTTGAGGATGACGACTCGAGATGTAGCTAAGCATCTTTCTTTGAAGAGAAAGGAAGTAGCAGTGGTGGGGCATATCGAGGTTGTCCTCTTTGTGCGCTACAATTGCACGTGTTTATGGCCTATCTTCTCAAAATATGGTTGAATAGCATTGAATGTTATTAATTTGGCCAATACTTACCATGCTTCGGGATACGATTATCTTTATTGCTCGTCTGTTTGTGGTTCATTAGATGGTCTTCCCCGAGCTATGAAATGATGTTTAATGTTAGGGTTTCAAACGCCAAAGGCGATAGATGCATGTTACCTGTGTTGACTCAAATAGGAGTTGATTTTTAGGGTGAGGTTTGCTAGTTAAACGCCAGATCCGGTTGTGGCTTGGGTATAGGTTGCTTGTCATAACGAGGATAAAACAGAGACACTTGTTTATACTAAGTTACCAAGTTAGTGACCTAAATCTTCAAAGTTAACTCACACGCTTCATTTTCAGTTTTTCTGATTAATCGGTTTTCAAACTCCTCACTAGCATTTTTGAAGCAAATCAAAAAGTCGAATAGAAAGTCTTATCTTCGTGCACTTATGCAAATCATTCCTAGGATGAAAACTCATCCACAGTGTTCGACCACAGACCGCTATCTTGCGAGTAGCTTGACTACGGCGATGGTAGGAAACAGGTGTATATAAATTTGTTGATTTTAGCTCAGCCTCTTTGTGGCGCGAATCGGTGCGAAGCGAAACGGGGATAGGGCAAGACATCCCACATCGTGAATGGCCCATTTCGAGTGCTCACTTATAGCACAACTTCGCGATCTCGATGTTTTGAATTAGAAAAAAATTTACATGTATAAGTAAATGGGATTGATATATGTATAAGTTTGATAAACCTTATCACGGTAGTGATTAACTTTTTATATATATGAAAATGATTTTTAATGCGAGAAATTGTTTGTATAATACCCAGTGCAGTTCGGCTCGAGAAAGAACAAATTGTGAGTCGGTGTAAAGTCTCGCGCCAAGTGTAAAGTCTCGCGCCCAGACTCGGTTCGGATCCGCCATTCGGGTCGGACCCGGGGGATGGCGTGATCCCTCTTCGGTTCTTCTCTCAGGGTAAAGGGATTTGGAAGTTGGAAAGTCTGCGTTGAAACAACAATATCGTTTTAAGGATTTTCAGCTCTAAATGCTTATTCGTAACAAACTTCCCATATAGGATAGAATTCTTATATGGGGTAGAATGGCCGGTTGGCGGACTTGAAGTCCTAGACGGACCGCCTTGAGCAAGCCATGGAAAAGTTTGTCGTTGTTTTCCCGAGTGGCCTCCATAGATTCTTCTGTTTGAGTAGTGTCCGCCTAGTCTTGGTGACGTTAGTAGAGTCGGGCTGTCTCCCACGTTCACACTGCCTTCTACTCGATGTTACAAATCCACGTGCCTCCATCTTCCTCCTCGCCCGACCACCACTGCTGTCTCCTGCGTTTCCACCCGACACAGAGAAAATCTGGCGCCAAACCCAATAATTTGGAGGCAGGGCTCGTTCGAGGCTCATGAGAATTTCGACAGGAAAGGCCGTTGATTTCCATGCTCAGCAGTATGAGGTTGTTCGGACTGAGCACTGTTTTCTACTGTTTGAAGAGCTTGGGAAGACTGATAAATGGCTTCAATGCCTTGAGGTCTGTGTTCGTACTCTCTCTTTCTCCCCCTTTTTTTTTCGTATTTTAGAGTGTTGGGTTTCTCATATTTCTTGTTTTTCTGCTTAGGTTTGTTTGATTTTTTTTTCCCTTTTCTTTAATGGATTTGGTTGAATCATTCAAGACATGTTTGAATCATTGATATTGTATAGAAAATGAATTGCAGAAGAAAATACAAAGAATTCCAATCATTCTTCCACCAAGCTGCAATATGCTGAAATCCTCTGCCCAGTATATAACTCACCAGAAAAGCTAGTCAGTGACAAAATGTAATGCAGCCCAGGCTCTATTTTCTTCACATACTAGGGTGTTGGGAAATTGGTTGTTTGTGTGAGAACTTTGGCTTGGTACCCGCTCAATTTCATCCATATTATGTGAACGGATCCCAGAGATCATGGTTCTCACATGTAGTACTAATTTCTCATTGTCTCTCTTTCCACCCTCTGCAGTATTAATTTGTCTTTGGTATTGGAAGATGGTCGAGCAAATTCCATACGGCATTGCTGAGGGCCTTCTGAAGAAGCAGGGGTCTGCTGTTTTCCATGAAATTGGATTGATGTATGGTGTCGGAAATGAGCTGAGAAAGCTTAAGAATACACTGTCGACTGTCAGAGCTGTGCTTGTTGATGCTGAGGAGAAGCAGGAGAGCAGCCACGCTGTAGCTAGCTGTTTGGGTCAGGAGGCTTAACAATGTGGTTTATGATGATGATGACTTGTTGGACGACTTCGCAACCGAAGACTTGAGGAGAAAGAGTATTGATGACCGGCGAAGATTTGCTAGACAAGTAAGTGACTTCTTCTTATCTTCGAATCATCTTGCATTTTGATTCAAGATGGGTCATAAAGGCTATTAGAGAAAAGCTAGATGATATTGCAAACGATATCTCCAAGTTCAACTTTGTTCCCATAGTCGTCATATCTCATGTCCCGGCCGTCAGGAATATTAAAAGGGGAGAGAGACGAGCTCTGTTGTGGAGAAATCTCATAAAATTGTGGGTAGAGATGAAGATAAAAAGGAGAAAATAGGTTTGTTGATGCAATCATCAAGTAGTCAAGAAAGTCTGTCAATGGTTGGGATTGTGGACATTGGGGGGCTTATGCAAGACCACCCTTGCTCAGTTGGTATACAACGACCAAAGGGTGGCAAACTATTTTGATCTTAAAATGTGGCTGTGTATCGGATGATTTCGATGTAAAAATACTGGTTAGGAATTTCATAAAATCTGCAACTAATAGAAGTGTGGAAACATGGTTCATCTGATTATAACAACTCCATCAAAACATGGATGGGAAGAGTGCCCTTCATGCTGATGATATCTGAACAGGACGAAAAATGGTCAACTAATAAATTTGTTGCCGGATGGGGCAAATGGGAGTAAAATCTTGGTGACCACTCGAAGCAGTAGAGTTGCATCAGTTATGGAAATTGATTCCCCATGTGGAAGGTCTTAAAGACAAAGAGTCTTGGAAGTTGTTTGAAAGCCTCGCATTTAGAAAAGGCGAAGAGAAAATGCACTCAAACCTTGTAGCCATAGGAAAATATATTGTAAAGATGTGCAAAGGAGTTCCTCTTGTCATTCAGACCTTAGGCGGAATATTGTACTTGAAAACTCAATAAAGCCATTGGTTGAGCGTAAAGAATCATAAAAATCTTGTTTATCTTGGAGATAAAAATGATGTTTGGTTAGTGTTAAGGTTAAATTATGACAATCATCCCATCCATTTGAAACAATATTTTGCCTATTGTGCATTGTTTCCCAAAGATCATATGATCGAAAAGAGGTTGTTAGTACAATTGTGGGCAGCACAAGGATATATTCAACCTTCACATGAAAATGAGTGTTTAGAGGATGTCGGTGATGAATATTTTGAGGATTTATTGGCAAGGTCATTGTTTCAAGCGGTTGAAGAAAAACATATCAAGCAAGGCTATTGTTATAAAATGCATGATCTTGCCCAATCCGTTGTAAAGTCTGATATCATAATTTTAACAAATGATGTACGAACTATTCCAAAAAGAGTTCATCATGTGACATTATCTAGAGAAACCAACGAAACAAATCCAATGGACAAACTCATTAGGACAGTTTTTATGGAGTGTGAGACTAAGAGTCATTATTAAATTACAAATAGATCTTCACAAGATGAGTTTTGGACAGCGTAAGTTTCCGGCATCTTTAGCCAAACTAGGCCATTTAAGATATCTTGATCTTTCGTGGGGCTTATTTGAAAACCTCCCAAGTGCTATTACAGAATTAAAGCATTTACTAACGTTGAAGCTTTTTGATTGTTACTGACTGAAAGAGTTGCCGAGAAATATGAAAATTTTGATCAACTTGAGGCATTTTGAGATTGATGCCAGAAATAAATTAAGTTATATGCCACGTGGGTTGGGAGAATTGATACAGCTTCAGCCTTGACATTATTCCGTGTAGGGAATGGTGGGGAATGTAGTAGGCAGGAGAGAGAGAATGGGTAGATTGAGTAAATTGAAATTCCTTAACAACTTCAGAGGACAACTAGAAATTATTGGGCTCTAAAACGTGAGGGACGGTGAAGCTAAGGAAGCCAATTTCGAGGACAAATGGTACCTTGAGTCCTTGAAATTATATTGGAGGACCTTGAGTCCTTGCAATTACCTTGAGGAGGCAGTGTTAGTGATGGAAATCCTGCAACCACATCCAAATCTCATGGAACTCACCATGGGGAATTACGGAGGAGTGAGTTTCCCAAATTGGGTGATGAATGATGGGTTGGATTTGCTGCTCCCAAACCTTGTCATGATTAAAATGTGGAATTGTTACAGATGCCAAGTTCTGCGGCCTTTTGGTCAACTCCCTTCTCTTAAAGTTCTACGTCTCCAAACCCTCCATTATGTGGAATGCATGAAAGATTACCATTTATCAACAAAGTCACTCTTCCCATCTCTCAAGATACTTATGATTGATAATGTGCCTAATTTGAGGGAATGGGGAAGGAGGGACGTAGCAGCAGAGCAAGCTCCTTCATATCCTTATCTTGAGGACCTATCCTTGGAAAAAATCAGTACGGAGCTATGCTTACATTTGGTCTCTGTCCCTGTCTCACATTTGGTCTCTGTCCCTGTCTCTTCTTCATTGAAGTCTTTGGAGATTTCAAGTATAAATTATCTTATATCTTTTTGCCAGAGGGGAGTCAACAAGCTTCCTCCCTACAAATCCAAAATTGCTATTGATAGGGTTTGAAAAATGAAGGCGGAGCCCATTTCGTAAGCCCGAAGAAAGGTAAGCCCGGCAAAGCGATCCTGGCTGCAGGCCCAAAGCGAGCCTAGTTTGTTCGCCCTAAGGGCTAACAACATGGACAATCCGAAAAGCCCATGTCCTGTAAATCAAACTAAATCTCATCGGTAAGGGAAGTAAGATAATTCCTGATAACCATATCTATAAATAAGCCGAATCTCATCGATGGGAAGTAAAATAATTCCCAACAACCACTTATCCTATAAAACAACCGAATCTCACTAATAAGGGAAGTAGGATAATTCTCAATAAACTGCTCCCTCATTATCCCTCATTAGCCCTTATTAAAACCGATAACGATAAAGGCAGAAAATACCCCATCCAATGGGAAAGAATCCTTACCACCATCTAATTGGGAAAAGCATATGCTATAAATATCAGGCCACCCCATCGGTAAAAGGTACGCAAAACATTCGCCCTCTAAACAGTTGATCTTTTCTCTCCACATGAAAAAACTAACTTAGGCATCGGAGTGACGACGGGCGAGCCCTCGCCGATCCCCCTTTGTTTCTTGTTTTTGCAAGGGGGCCTTGACATCGAGCGACGGACGGCTGCGGCGGTTCGATTAGGCAGCAATTCAACACGCTCAGCCCAATTCGGTTAAGGCATAAAACTGACTATCATTTGACAAATTTACGAATTTGGATTGGTCTTCTCACACTCACTTCTGAGCACCCACCATTCCTCTTCACCATCCTCCTCAATTTACGCACACTCAACATCTCCCATTGTCCCTACTTATCTAAAAGATGCAAAAAGGAAATGGGTGAAGATTGGTCTAAGATTTCTCATATTCCCCAAATTTTTATTAATCGAGATAGAATGTAGGATGGTGGGCTGAATTGTGAAGCTTGAAGTTTGTCTCTATTAGAGTATATATAGGATTCCCTTATTTACTAGAATATACTTAGGATTCCTTTTTCTTTATCTTATCCTTTTACTATTACATCCTTGTATTGGTATATATATATATATATATATATATATATATATATATATATACCTGTTTCACTGATAATAATTAAGTCTCTTTTTATAATATGGTAATCTGCCTTGATATTAATAGCAAAAAAACCCTAGCCACCGTCGTAGTTACCGCCTCTACTACTGTCGTTGTCGTTGCTGCCAAATCTCATGATTCGCCTTCTCTGTTAGCCCTTATCCTTCTCAATGGCCTACGAATCTTCTTCCACCACTACCGTTTGTGCCTCCTTCTCGTCCGCCTCAAAACTTGATCATTCTCAATGTCAATGCTCAGGCACTACTAAAACTCATAGCCACAAATTATACTGTGTGGTGGCTCAAATTCACATTTCTACTATTTGGATATGATTTACTTAGCTTCGTCGACGGTTCAAATCCATGTCCTCCGGTGATGATAACTTTACCCGATGTCGATGCCCCCTCCCCAAATCTAGATCATATTCTCTAGCTTCGACAAGACCAATTGCTTCTCAATGCAATTATTGGGTCTGTATTTGCCACCTTAGTGCAATTCATCTCTACCTCCATCACATCTCGGGCTACATGAAATACTCTCGAGAAGACGTATGCCTCTCCTTTGCGCGGACGGATCATGGTCCATTGCAAGAATCTTGCCAGCTCTCAACAAGATAATCAAACTATTACATACTATATGCAAGATGTCAAACACAACATTGACTCTCTTACTCTTATGAATATTCCTGTTGACTTTGATGAACTCTTCATCAGGTCTTGAAACGGACAGCCGGCTGTTCGACATATCACATGCCCTGAAGTTGAGCGGTTCACGTTTGAATTGTTTGAGCACCTGCTTAGTGCGGGCCTAACTCTGACTTTCGCTTCGCTTGGCCGACCTACACCACTCAGGCCCGCGCCTTAGTTACTTTGCCTGACTCTTCATGACATTGTCGATCAAACAACGATGGTGGACTGAACCGTAACAAATCTTAATAGCCTTGGACCTGACCTGACACACCACCGCAATACCAAGTAGCTCCTTTGACACAGCTCAGACATGGTCCCTACCTCAGGCATGCTCCTCCAGTATCTCCATGGCATCCAGTTCCGTCGACCCAACTCAAGCATAATCACTACCTCAGGCATAGTCGCTACCACCACAAATTTGTGGTGTAACCAGGCACTCTGCTCAGCAATGCAATTGACTATCCACCTTTGCACTTGCATCTCTACGTATCGCCCCTACTTGACCTCAGCGCCCGACCTTTACTGCCCCTTATTCCTACACTGCAGTCCATTACTCTACTCTCGGTCATCCTCTGGATTAGGTCGTTGATTCGGGTGCCTCTCACCAAGTGACCCCGGATCTTGCTACATTAACTCTTCATGAGCCGTACACAACCTCGGATAGTGTTATTATTAGTGATGGTTCAAGTTTATCTATTGCTCACATTGGCTCCTTATCCCTTCCCTCTCTCCCTACTCCTTTATTATTTAACAATGTGCTACATGTGCCTACCATGTATAAAAACCTCATCTCGGTCTCTGCCCTTTGTGTCGATAACCCTATCAATTTCCTATTTTTTATTTTAGGTGCAGGATCGTCACACAGGAGTCACTCTGGTTCGCAGGCAACATAGAGATAGTGTCTATTATTGGCCAAAGTCCATGCCCATTCAATCTTCCACTTTGGCTTTGTCTTGTTCAGTTGGGTCCTCGATTTCTGCTATCTCCATGTGGCATAGTTATCTTGGTCATCCGTCTTTGCCCATTTTTCGCAAATTCTTAGTGTAAATCTTTCCTTTCCCGAAGCAGATTTATGCTCCTCTTCTTGTAACTCTTACAATATTAATAAAAGTCACAAATTACCTTTTGCTAAATCAAGCATTACCTCTTTCTCCCCTCTTGGTGTCATTTTCTTTGATGTTTGGACCCCACTCGTTTCCTCTTCTGATGGTTTTCACTACTACGTTATTTTTGTTTACCACTACATAAAATACATCTAGCTTTATCTGTTACGTCGCAATTCAGATGTTCATTCAACCTTTATCGCCTTCAAGCACCTTGTTGAAAACTATTTCACCACTACCATTAAAACAATTTACACAGATAATGAGGGCGAATTTTTAGCTCTTTGATCATTCCTTACGATCCATGGGATAACACATCTCACTACACCTCCCAAAAATCCTGAACATAATGAGTACTCTGAACGTCAACATCGACACATTGTCAAAACGGGTCTCACTCTCCTTGTGACACCCCTATCCCGGGGGTCCCGTTGACAACCCGTCAACCTACGGAAACCTATAAATATCGGGTGTCCTGATATCACACTCATTTGTCCCATATATTGAGACCCATTCCTGCATATTTAATTCACAAATATACAAAAATATATGATAGACTATTTAACTAATAGTCCTTTTATACAACAAAAAGGTATACATGTTTTGGTTATGCTCGAATATAATACAAGACAAAAACAAAATAAAACAAAACAAAGTCGCATCTTGCTCTCATCCCTCATGCGGTCCCATATGCGGAGGACTGCAGGACTTCATCTTTGAAGGGCTCCCACGTGGGATGAGGCGGCCAGTGAGGATGACTCTACTGACTCTCCCATCTAAGTGCACATGCAGTAGTCGCACAACAAACATCAAGTAAAATGTCTACATGAATGTCATATGTCATGCATGAAATGTCATCATGCCCCGAGATCTAAGCCACTCAGGCTCACTTGCATTTGTATTTTGAGTAAGCCAGTCACTCAATGTGCCAGTGGCCCATGTATGAGGCCTCATTGGCTCAAGCAGACCCGATCAAATTAATCAAATCGACCAATCAGTCCAATCCGAAGCTCCACATCACGCAAAACCAAGTGCCTTCTTGATAAACATGGCGTCTTCTTTGGGCAGCGAACTTTTCGGCTCCATGGTCTCTACCATCTGAACTTTTCAGATCACATCGGGGTCTCTTACACCCCAT
The DNA here is from genome assembly GCA_016808115.1 of Tetrastigma voinierianum. Taxonomy (NCBI): domain Eukaryota; kingdom Viridiplantae; phylum Streptophyta; class Magnoliopsida; order Vitales; family Vitaceae; genus Tetrastigma; species Tetrastigma voinierianum. The sequence goes on along the minus strand of JAEQBH010000430.1, from coordinate 217,021 downwards.
ATTCCGAGCTTTTCACTGAGGGGGTTAACGGTCCCTTCTTACTCATGACACATTATTTATATTTCTTTTTATGTTTTTATCACAGTAAGACATTTATTGGACATAGTCAAATCTTGCCCTACCCATTCATCATGATAATGGTGAATTACATTTACCATACACTCAAACATGACTCTTGATGTCTGTGCATATGCAGTATAATATAACATGTTTCTCATGTTACATGTATGATGCACCTTTACATGAAACATTCTAATCAATCGTAGTTCATGTCAAGTACCATTAATATATATTGTAAGCATGCAAAGTTCCACTTTGTTTCATGCCAATCTTTATGGATACGTAGTATCATGCATATTAGCATTCCTTCGATACATATTAAACAAGTGTGTCATATAGCCTTCCTTAGGCTAACTCATAGCTTCATACCCAATACAATACTCTACAGCATGTCTTTTATTACAAATTATGTCAAAACCCGATTATTATCAACACAACCAAATGCACCTTTGCTTGGTAGCTTAACAGATTTAGCAAGGGGTTTCTTAAACTCTGAGTTCTTGAGTTAATGAACTCCATGAGTCGAGAACACGACAGTTTGAACAAAGAAGTTATGGCATTTCATTTCTAAAGTGGTCGGTTACTCTGCACATTGGAAGCAGTCTGTGATGTCTGATTTCAGGGGTCTTAAATCCATAATTTGACACTAGTTCTTTGTACTCATTTGAATATACACAGGTTTTCTTAGGGTTCTTCTCAACTGGAATCACACAAAATCAGATCACTAAACTAGAGATATATTCACAAACAGCAGGGGCTACTAGGTTTTCAAACATAACCAGAAACTATATGAACATAGCTCCTTTGCGTTAATTTAAGTCACGGAAATTCAGAATTTGGATAGACCTATATTAAGGAAATATGTTCTCTATAAGTCTAGTTTACGAGTTAGAGTCTTTCAGGTCGGATGGGGATGGGTGATTCATATTGAAATACGATCTTAGGTCTCAAACACTATGGAAAAAATGTAGAATATAGAAGCCACCTTGAATCACATTTTTGAGTCCACGAGGAGTCAGAATTTGGTGGGCCTGTTTCAAGGGACATATGTTCACCTATAAGTCTCGTTTGCCTTTCGAAATTAGAATCCTTTCGATTAGGATGAGGATAGGCAAAGTTATAGCGAAACACGAGTCATGAGGATACCGAAACATAAATAGGAAAAATTTGCTTGAACACTTAAGCCACTTTGGAATGCATTTATAAGTCCAGAAAGTTGAGATTTGGATAGACCTATTTTGGTGATATGTTTCTTCTATAAGTACAGTTTACCCGGCCAATTAAAGTCCACTCGATTCGGATGAGGGATATTAAGCTAAGTTATGAAGCCCGAAACATAGTCATGGGGTGAAGGAAAAAAAGTAGACGACCTTCTCCCGCCTCACACACACACATGCCCTTAGGCAGAGGGAATTAAATCAGTATGATAAAACCCTTTCTCGATTAAGCGTGATTTCCCAGACCTTTAACTCTCTGGTTCATGAGAAGCAGAAGCTTGGACATGGCGAAATCTTGTGATTCCAGTGCCCACCGCGTAGATCTCGTCGCATTATAGGCTTGCAACTCTCAGGTGCACCCAGTTAGTGGCAAACCAATCCTTGGGAGGAAAGGTTTGCTTTTCTTTCCTCTCTCTCTCTCTCCTCCTCTCTCTCTCTCTCTCTCTATCTCTCTCTACTCTCTCTCACTCTCTCTACCTCTCCTCATATATCTCTCATGTTTTCTCTTAGATCAAAATGGGATCTTTTGTATCATTACATTTAGACTATTTATAATGTGAATGATGGCTCACGTCACGCCACGTCATATATTCGATTCAGTTCTTATCCAACAATTTATTTAGATCCAGTTTTATTTCCTCTATCTTAAATGGACATTCTTTTAAATATTTAACATTTTCATGGTGCCTAAAAATCTAGTTTTTCGAGATTTTCGATGCGTTCCTTCCTCGAAATTAGTGAAATCTGTTGTCACATTCAGCAGAATTCACTGGGTGAATAGATTTCGTGAGATGATTCAAACGATGAAGTCCATTTTGTCATCCAAGATCTATAAATAATTCCAGTAAAATTACCATTTTGTCATTCCTAGCAAAAATTCAAATTTCTAGGTTTTTTCCTAGGTCTTACACTCCTGCATCAAGCCTCCATTCCTCTAACCTTCTGGCTGTATGCCTTTGCTCTTGATTTGTCTATTTAATGTCAGATACTTAAGTTGGTCTTTCTCTTGATTCCTCAGTTTGAAAGTTCATTCAACAGGAGCTCATGATACTTCAGACTCAAATTATCTTGATTGTTTATGCTTTCAGTTTGCGTCCTACTCTTCCCACTTAAATTCGATCCCGAAATCTAGTCTGTATGTCTTTCAGGTGATCTCCCAACCTTAATTTGCTCATAGCACGACCTACTCTCAAAAAATCTTTGTATCTGTCATGTCAAGTTCATGGAAACGTATTCCTATTAAGTCTCCATCACATGACGTTACATGGTTCTCATATCATGACCAGAGTGAAGTAACTACGATGATCGACCTCCACGGTACCTTTTTCTCATTTCCTTCAGTGCTAATCCAATCTTACGGGTTCTTATAAACAGCACTATTGCTGGTGCTTCCCTTTAGGAAGCAGTATTGTGTGCAATTCTATTGCAACCTAAACTGTGATAGGTGAAATCCTTTGCTTGTCGGAACTTCTTGTTACAATTAGATCCACCTATAACTGTTGATCATTGAGTTGCGTGTTACTCATGTCTCATTGGTTGATGTCGCTATGTTGCTAATCTCTTGTTTGTTTGATGTCTTTTTTATTTGTCACTCACTTCAAACTCTTCTATAAAGATTCCACATTACTAGGTCTTTAGAAGTTTCACATGTGAAGTAAATCATCATGCCTTTAGATGACCATCCAACAAAACTAAAACTTAGCCAGGTATTTGTGTTTGGGTTACAACGGTTAACTATTAAGAAACATGATATTCATTACCTAAATATCTAATCCTACAAGGTTGAACATTTACGGAAATTAATTAGTTTAATATGACAGAACTTAATTACAGCGGGAGGTCTGTGTTAGAGACATCTCTTTGCATTTTGAATCACCATTTGTTAAGTTAAGGGCCATGAAAGACTCTATTTGATTTGTTTGATCTCACACATCTGAGTCATCTGCTCCTTGATGGACCGTTTATTTGTTTATAATTTATATACTTATATTTATGTTTTGTATTAAATTATGAATGGTTTTATTATTGGGACTCGATCTATATCAAACCCAAATACTGAAGAGATGATGTGAGGATGGATGGGTAACTTTCATGTTGGAATTTTTCAATAATTGTTGCCACATATGTAAATATTAAATATATTAATACTATCAATTTAAGTAATTAAGTCCTAACTAAAGTTATCTAATTGGAATTGAGGTAATTGGCTTAAAGTGCCAATTGTGTAGAATTTAATGTGTAGATACATGGAGATATTTCTAATTTGATGAGGCCAAATTGAAATATCACTATCATCTGTTAAATATATAATATTAAGGTTATGATCATCAATTCATACGGTGAAAGAACCTTAGTTTTTATTCCTCTCTACATCTCTATCACTAAAGAAAAGACAAACTCTTATCATTAGGATCGTATCGAATTTGAAAGATCTAACTCACATATTCGATGACTTCCAATAATGGATACAAGTACGCTTCCGTTATACAAACTTTATATCTCTTAAATTAAATAGGTAAAAGCATGATTATTTAAGATTTGCCTATTATGCATTGGGTCTAATATTTTGGGATTCATAATATATTTATGATATTATTAGATTAGAAACATGTGGTTAAACAATTAAGAATTTCTAACAAGTGGTATCAAAGCCAAACCCATCTTTGATTCTTGAGATTTAATTAATTAATTTTTTATATTATACGGATTCATATTATGATTGACTCAAAATTGTTTTCAATGAGATTTAAGAAAATTAAATCTTTAGAAAAACCTAGAATAATTTGTGGAAAATCGAATCTGTTAAAGAATTAAAAATAAATAAGTAGCCATTAAGTCGTTTCCGATTCACATTTGTGATTTTCTATTTAAAGAAAAAAAGTTAAATTCTATTTAAGAAAAGTCAAACATAGATTTTTTTAATTTAGTCTACTCAGTTCAGTTAAGTTTTTTATAATTAAAAAAAAAAAACGTTTCAGATCAAATAAGAATTTGAATTTGAAAACAGATATTCAACCTAATTGCCACGTAGAATGGTTTTTGTTTAGATGGAATGTAGATTGAAGCAATTTTAATTAAAATAGAAAACGAAAATCTATTATTAGATTTGGTACTTAGGTATTCAGTTTTGGATTTTTTTGAAAATTACTTCATATTCATTTAAAAAATTCACAATATATATATATATATATATATATATATATATATATATATATATATATATATCTATGGATTCAGTATTTTTTTTTAATATTTTTTAAATTTGATTCAATTTACAGATATTTGAAATAATATATATATTTATCCAAAATTTTAGGATTAAGGAATAATTGAATTCAGACAATTTGGCCCTTGACATATAAATCTTTCAATTTTTATTTGATTTTATTTAAATATTTATTTGAAAGATAAAGTGAAAAATTAAGGAACAATTGACTTCAAATTAAATCGGTACATCGATTATGACTTGTTATAAGTTGTTTAACATTTTTATTGGACTCACTGAAACAAGATGTCGCCAAAGTGACCTCTTTTGTGGAAATACTTCAAAAAGGATGTTGGATGTTGGATGTTTGTGTGTATTGACATCCCATCTGGGTGTGTATTTGAAAAGGTTATTACTTGGCGAATTACACATAACTGTGGTAATAAATGTCTTGACAATTATTAGGTTTATGTGAATGATATATTGGTCAAGATGTTATATTATTTGACGCGAGTTGGCTGTTGTCTATATTTGATTTCTGACAAGAATACCGCTGATTAATGTTGTCCAAATATGATAATGTTGTGTTGAGAAGAAGAAGATTATCTTTTATGAGTTTACCATTATTTGAATTTATTTCTTTTATTATACTTAGTTAATTAATGTGAGCTTGTTTATTTGAATTTGTTTGTTCTCTATGCATTTAGTGTTACTAATATATCTGCTAATCTAAACTCCATTCTCATAGTCATTGAGTCTTACTTTAAGGATTGAAAAGAGGTTTTTTTTTTTTTTTTTGGCTGCAAGGATCCGAATCTTGCACTTCGGATAAAGCATCCTACTACTCCTATAGATTTGAGTTCCTTTGTTGACTAAGTGAACTATGAGAAATGGGAAGCTCAAAGTCATGGAAAAGAAGGAAAAGGAGAAGAGCTCTCCCTTTGATCATTAAGCACGGTATTCCAAAAAACATTTGGGTGCCATGCTCCCAGAAATTACCAATGCAAAATAATTCCCTATTGAAATCGAAAAACAATTTGCAAAGAATGATAAAGTGGAAACAAGCACACTTTTGTTGTGCTTGATTAACATGAAGTATGAAGGCAAAGGTAATGTAAGGTAGCAAATTATAGAAATGTCTCATATTGCTTCAAAAATTAAGGCTTTAAAGCTCGAGTTTTCTGATGATATGCTTGTTCATCTAGTATTGCTTTAACTTCCTGCACAGTATAATCTGTTTAAGGTTAGTTACAACTCGTAAAAAAAAAATGAAAAATGGTATCTGAACGAATTCATTTCGTATTGTGTACAAGAAGAAGACGGATTGAAGTAAGACAAAACTGAAGGTGCCAATTTGGCTACCATCCCTAAAAATAAGGACAAGGGCATTAAAAGAAAGAATATGAAAGTTGTTGATTAGGGTTTAACCCAAAAGAGACAACAACAGGAAAACAAATGTTGTTTCTTTTGCAATAAGGAATGATAGACAGAGAAGGAATGTACAAAGGCAATAAGACACTTCATTTAACAACCCAAATCCCCCCCTTAAACGGCATTACATATTAACAACCATTTACACCATGAGAGCACTAACAAAATCCATAAATGACCAAGTTCTGTGAATTTAATAATTCAGACAAAGTCTCCTTTGTTAGAGCTCTGAGAAACACAACTTTCCTGTGCTATATTATAATACATCACCCACATTGGGCAGTTTGTCTGTAATATTCTGATATTATACACAAGATTTCCATTCAAGTGTCTGATGCACCCACAATAACCTTCGAGACTAAGCGAGTGCCCTGATAACAAAAGAATATACTGACAATGGCATTTTACATTTCAAGAATTAAACTGTAAATACTTATGACGGAATAACAAAATACTAGACTTTACATGATTTCAAAATAATTTCTCTAGTAAATCTGAAAGAAGCGATAGCTCACATGTTCTCTTGGTTAGATTCCCCTCGGGTGGGGCCTCAATGCCTTGAGGTTCCTCGGCTCCTACCACCTCCTCGAAAGTGCAAAATAGAAGGATGTAAGTAAGGGGGGGTGAGCATGAAGCTCTCTAGGAAAATCCTCCCAAACTCCAACAAGGTTTAGAAAAGTATAAAAAATAATCGGTCTCATTTTCTTATAACATATCATAGATATACAATTTTATAAAGTAGTGACATTGCAAACAGATCTCGAGGTTTTATAAAATAGGTAATTAAATACATGAACATGAAAGCTTAAAAATAAGTATTACTTGGTTGACTCTCGACAATTCGACCAGGTCTTTCTTAAAAGCGAGGCGGCTATGTAGCGTAACCTCTACCTGTCCAAATCCTCTTCTTTTCTCGAGCATCCTTACTTGGAACCTCTGGAAAACATGAGCATCAACAAAGGGTAGCGTACTACGATAACCTCCCTCCTCCGAAGTTCTCTACATTTCTCGAGCATCCTTTACATAGAACCTCCTGAGACAACATCGAAGCTGACCTTACGAGGAAAGTAGCATACTTTAGCGGTAACCTCCGCTTCCCTCCTCAAGTTCTCTTTATTTCTAAGGCATCCTCACTTGGAACCTCTTGATAATAATTAGAGCATCCTTCTGAACTCTCACTCTTCCCTAGTAGTATTTCCTAAGACATCCTTACCAAGAACCCTCTTAAGAATATTTAGAGCATCCTTACAGGAACCTCTCCTCTTATAGTAAATTATTCCTCAAGTATCCTTGAGAACCTCTTGAGAATATTTAGAGCATGCCACAAGGAACCTCTCACTCTTATAATAAATGCTCTCAAGCATCCTTACTAGGAACCTCTTAAGAATATTTAGATCATCCTTACAAGAACCTCTCTCTCTTGTTATTTCCAATCACCTATACCATAAATTTATCCTACCAACTTAATCAATCTCATGGCAAATACCATACTAGAATCACTATTATATGGGAGATCCCCATTACTGCAAGAGTCCCTTATATAAGAATCCCCATGTCTATCATTAGAATCCCATGTATATTATAATCCCTCATACTATATAGGATCCCCCCATACTATATAAGGATCTCCCATACTATATAAAGTCCCATGTTATATAAAAATCCTCCATACTATATAAGAATCCCCATGCTATATTAAGTCCCCCTCTTGCATATAGAGTCCTAAATACTTTATATTAAATCTCCCATGCTATATTAGAATCCCCATACTATGTAGAAGTCCCATCTTATATTAGAATCCCCATGAGTATATAAGAATCCCCCGAACTATATACGAATCCCCCATCATATGTTTCAATCCCCCTGATATGGCAGCTCCCATGTATAGTTAGATCCCCAACTGGATTCTCAATCACCATACATTTATTTTACCAACCATCCATCATAACTTGATCGACATTCCAATACATCTCGATTTAGGAAAAACTTCTAAGAGTCCTGACAATCATAAAACAATTCCAAAAATAGTTAGAAATATTTTAAGAGATCGCTGTATTCATTCACCACTCACACAAAACTCTAGCATTTAGAAATCAATTCCCCATTTAACCCGTTTAAGAATAAAACTCCTCATTCTCACGTACAGGGAGAATAGTTTCAAAACACCCATAAATTGAGCATTTATAACCCCAAAACGTACTTATATAATAACCTAGCCTCAATGTAAGTGAATGGGAGAAAACCCCTACCTCAAATCCGTAGTTTGTAAGAGGATCTTGAACTTTAGTCTTGAAGTTATCCTTCAATCCCCAGTTTAGCCCTTCTTTTCTTCTCTCACTTGATCCACTAGGGTTTTGAGGAGGCGTGGGGTGAGTGAGTGAAGAGCAAAATGAAGGAAATGGAGTGAAAAAAGGGGTTTATGTACAGCAACCCCGCAGATTACTGTTCATGGGGAATTTTTGTTTTTCTTCAAAATTACAGTTTTGCCACTACACTCTCAAATTCAATCTATAGGACTACTCTAAGGTTTTTCGACGTTCCGGATTCATTTTTAATGTTATTTTAACCTAAAAACCTTTATTTCTATGATTCATGTAACCATTTTTCATATTTATCATTTTTATACTTTCATTCAAGAGGTAAAAAGGGGAACGTTAATTGCAACAAAACTAATTTGACGATTATTGATATTTAGACATGTGGGGGTTTACACTTCAGGTAGTCATTAGGAGCTAGATTTTATTTGAATTTAAAATATACTTTCATTGTACTGTCTTTTAGAAGAAATTTGGTTTTAGTTTCTGTATTGGACAAAATTGGTAATTCTTGTTCAATTGGAAACAATCAATTTTATTTATCTTTCAATTCGAATATTGTTGGTACTAGTTTCCTAAAAGCTTATAATAACCTATATATGTTTGAAATTGTTGCATCCTATAATGAAACCTTGCATTTGGAATCATGAGGTACTAAACGCAATTTAAATAAAGAGCATTCAATCTCATTATGACACAAGAGATTAGACCATATTATAGAAATAGAGTTTAACGACTTGTGTCTAATAGGATTCTTGGTTCCCTTAATTTTACAAAATATGTTGTTTGTGTTGAATGTGTAAACGGAAGGTAAACTAAAACTAAGTGATTAGGTGCCAATAGGTCTATGGAAGTTTTGACATTAATACATTTAGATATATGTGGGTCATTACACTGGCTTCTCGGAATGGTATCGAACTAATATTTTCGTAGCTTTCATCGATGACGTTCACTTAAGATATGACTACCTATATCTAATTCATGAGAAATCACAGTCCTTAGATGTGTTCAAAACATTTAAAGTTGAAGTTGAGAACCAACTCGACAAAAGGATAAAAAGCATTAAGTTTAACTATGGTGGTAAATTCTATGGTAGACTTGATGGATCAGTGAACTGCGCGTCGTGGACCATTTCTAGATACCTAGGAATGAAATCGTCCCACATTACACCATGTCATGAGCACCTAGCATGAATGGGTGGCATTTGAAACGAATTACTCTTAAGGATATGGTGAGGGCATGATTAGTCATTCTACCTTCACCCAAGTCACTTCTGAGGTGGCATGAAACAACGACACATGTGGCAGGAGTGCCAACTAAAGCAGCTGCAAAAAGACCTTATGATCTTTGAATATGTAGAAAGCCTAGTTTAAAACATTTGCATGTTTGGGGATGTCTAAATAAAGTAAGACCCTACAAGCCACATGAAAATAAATTAGAACCCAAAATTGTTAGTAGCTACTTTATTGGTTATACAGAGTGATCAAAGGGCTTTAATTTTTATGATCCCACAATTAGGAATATCTTTGAGACGGGAAGTGCAACATTCTTTGAGAATATTGAGTTTAGGGAGAGAAATAAGGTTAAAGACTCTGTCTTTGAAGAAGAATTGGTTTCTATTCTGAATGAATTCCTCTGATTGTTCAACTCGATTCAAGGATAAGATAGTTTTCTGAGAACCAGGCTCGACATCCCCAGAGACTTATGCTGTTAAAGGCTGGTTAAACAGAAACGACAATTTTGGATGATCTTATGATATTTATTCGGGAACTGATTAGTGCCCCAGTGCTATTTGAACCCTATTTTTAATAGGGTTTGAAGTAACTTTTGTGTACTAGTGTTGTATTAACAATTACATATTAAGGTCCCTATTATTCTAATGATCACATTTTTGTAAGTGGCAAAATTTTTGCGATTTTAAACTAATCATGCCAAAAGTGTTGAGTCGATCCGAGCCTGAAGAATTCAAGTCAAACTCAACATCATGGATCGAGACTAGAGGAAGAAAGAGAAGAAAAGTGAAGAAAAATGGGCGGAAAATGGAAGAGCGGAACGGTGGCCCGATGGAGCGATGTGGCAGAAAGCGGACTTTTATTCATTTGGCGAAATGCACTGTTCTTAGCGAAATTTCATGTTTTCGCTACTCACACAAATTTCGCTAAGCTAGCGAAATTTCGCTAGCTAGCGAAATCACCATTGCCTAGCGAAATTTTGCATTTTCGCTATCTCTTGGTGATTTCGCTAACTAGCGAAATTTTTGTTTGTGCGAAATCCTTGCATATCATGCTTTGTAATTAATGTAGACTTCATTTTTTGGTGTATTACTCCACTTGTCATGAATTTAGCCAAAATGTTAGGCTTTCTTGTATTTTCACACATTTGGGTTGGCTATATAAGCCACCTTATAAGTTTGTAACCTAACTTTAATCTTTACAGATAAATATCTCGTGCGGCTTTCATTTTCTTTTCGAGTTTTCTCTCTTCTCTATCTCCTCTTTCTCTCCTTTCTTGGTTTGCGAGCACCTCCCGAGGATGACGGCAGGAGGATGAGCGAAGCTAAAACCACTTCCCTTCTTGAAATAAAAATTTCTTTGGGGGTGAGATCTTTAGGTTCTTGAGTGATTCCCACATGCTGATACGAGCGGGTTTGTCATTTAGTTTTAAATCTTCAACTCTAGGTTTTTAGCTTTTGATTTGGTTACTTTCTTAGGCCAATACTTGGCAAGCTTTTGGGGGACTTTAGTGTATTCTTAACACCAAGATACACTTTAATATCCATTAGTTACTTCACGAGCCAGCGAGGTAGGTTAAGGGGTTGGGGTTTCAAGCGATAGTTGCATAACATTGAATGTATTAATTTGTGATATCTCCATGCTTTAGAATCCGATTGCATATTGAGTGAGATGTCTTTGTGGTTCTTTAGATGAATCTTCTGAGCCTCACAAAATGATATTTATATATTGGGTTTCTTAAATTAGGGTTATAGCATTTAATGTTATTGATTTGGCCGAATACTCTCCATGCTTTAGGATGCGATTATAAATTAGTGATAGATGCTTGTTGTTCTTTGAATGGTCTTCTGAGCCTACGAGGATGATATTGAATGTTAGGGTTTCAAGCGTAAAGGGGCCGTAGATGCATCTTACTGTATTGACTCAAATAGGAGTTGTTTTGAGGGTAGGGTTTGCTAGTTAAACCTTAGATCGGGACATGCCATGAATTTATGGGTTGCATGTCATAGCAGAGGAGAATTAACAGAGACCTCTCGGTTAGCCTAGGACCTTAAACCTAGTGGCCCGATGCTTGAGAGTTCTTTTTCTTATTTTCTTCATTTTTATTTCCAGGTTGCAAACCATCCACTTCTGTTTTTAACTGACCCCAAAATCAAATTTAATTCACGATTTGATTTCATTCAAATCCATTTTATGCGAAAACCCATCCCGTGTTAGGCCACTGAACCGCTATCTTTGGTAAGCTTGACTCACGGCAGTAATTCTGTTAGAATTTTGTTGATTAGCTCACCCACTACTAGTGGCACGAATCGGGAGCGTAGGGAAAATTGTGGAAGTTTGGAAAAAGATCCAATAAGCTTCCATCAAGCCATGGAAAGTTCTTATTCTCATAGATCAATTGTTTTTAGAGACTTTCTCTTTGATTTTATTGAAACTCTTTTGAACAATTATGGAACTTGTTGCATTTTTTTTTTTATCTTAAGCTACATCAAATGGGCGTCATAACATCCTTTCTCAATGGCAACATTGAAGAAACGATTTATATAGTGCAAACAGAAAACTTTGTGTCGGAGATTAAGTGTATTGTTTAGCCAGCCGCGTAATTATGGACTCAAGCGAGCATCTTGTCAATGATACCACAAATCTCATTAAGTGATTACCTCATTTGGTTTGAGATAAACATTATTTAGAAGATTGTGTGTATCCATAGGATTCGATGGGGAATAAATATATTTTTCTGGTTTTGTATATTGATGATATACTACTTGCCATAAATAACATATGTTTATTGCATGACACTAAGATTTCTATCACATCTTTTTGAGATGAAAGACCTTGGTGATGCCTCTTTTGTATTAAGGATCCTTATTCATCGAGATCTTTCTCAGGGTATTCTTGGATTATCACAAAGGAGTTATATCGATACGGTACGTAAGAGTTTTGGCATCTAGGATGCAAACCACATGACACCCTGATCGCTAAAGGAGACAAGTTCAGTCTCAATATTGCCCAAAGAATAGCCTTGAAGTCCAAGAAATGAGGAAGATTCCCTATTCATTAGTAATAAGAAATCTGAATTATGCTCAAGTATGTATGCGTCCGGACATGACATACATTATAGAGATTTTAAGCAGATATTTAAGTAAGCCTGGCATGGATCATTAGAAAGCAGCCAAACAAGTTATGGAATATTTACAGAGAACAAAGCATTATATGCTCACATATAGAAGATTAAATCATTTGGAGATCATTAGGTATTTTGATTCCAATTTTGATAGATGCCATGACAGCAAAGTTTATAGCATGTCATGAGGCATCAAACTAAGGGATTTGGCTGAGGAACTTTGTCACTAGGCTGCGAATTGTGGAAGGAATTGAAATACCACTTAAGTTATATTGTGACAATAGATCAACTACTTTTGCACTTCACTAATAATAGGAGCATGATTAAGTGAAGCATGTATCAGGACCTAGTTGTGGGAGAGGGTTGAGTGGTCAAATGTCTATAGGGACGTGCTTGAGCTGTAATTGCGGATCCACTCACGAAAGGTTTACCACCCAAGGTCTTTCATGAGCACATTGTTCATATGGGCATTGTATCAATTAATTATATGTAATTTAAGTGGGAGTTTGTATTCAGGTGTCATTCAATTGTAAATATATTTTATGGATATTTTCTACAAAATAAAGTTTATGTTTCAGTTTTATTCTAAATCTATCATGATCTCACTAAAGAATTAAGTTGGATCAGTTGGAAACAGACATGTAGAGATCACGTCGCATGTAATTTCCATGCTATGCATCCATGATTGATCTATGTCATTTGATTATGTTTATGTCGCATTGTTCGTGATGGGTTTGAATTCACGTTTATAATGCAAAACCACTTCTGATCTATGTCCATATAATTAATGGACGAGATTGTTTCAGGTATATCCTAAGGTTATGATAGCAAATTTTGAGCCGATTTAGTTTAACATAATTGTAAGGTTACATATATGTTGTTGGAATTTTTCAATAATTGTTGTGGGGCCACATGTAAATTTAAATATGTTCATGCTATCAATTTAAATTAAGCCTAACTAAAGTGATCTAGTTGGAATTAAGTAATTGACTTAAGGGTATAATTATCATGGAATTAATGTGTAGACATAAGGGATTTTTCTAATTTGATGAGGGGCTAAATTAGAAATATCTAACCTAATTGACTAGTATAAATATTAGGGTTATGATCCCCAATTCATATGGTGAAAGAACCTTAGTTCTTATCCTTTTCTACATCCTCATCACTAAAGGAAAGACAAACTCTTGTCATTAGGACCATATCGAATTTGGAAGATCTAACTCGCACATTCGATGACTTCCAACAATGGATACAAGTACACTTTCATTATACAAAATTTATATATCTTGAATTAAATGGGTAAAAACATGATTATTTAGGGTTTTCCTATTTTACATGATTTGGGTATAATATTTTGGGACTCATAATATATTTATGATGTTAGATTATAAACATGTGGTTAGGAGATTAAGAATTCCTGATATTTTCATGCTACTGCATCTATATCCTATGGATTGATCCCGAAAAATGGCTTGTTGTAGATTACTTCTCTCTTGTACACTTTGAGAAGTACAACATTCAAAATGCAAGCACTAATGGTGGTGGAATTTTATGCCTTTAGATTTTTCTTGGATGAAGTAATAAAATTATTCAATTAGTTGTATTGAACAAATATAAATGTAAAGTCTCTATTTGGTCATTGTAGATTTGGCATTGATAGTGCTTATGATGCACATTGGATATAGTGGAGAAGTAGAAATGGTCAGCATTCCTTTGGATAATTCTTCAATTCTTAATTCTTTGGATTTCCAGTTATAAGAAATTAATAATGGCTGATAGATGAGATTAATGACAATCATGAATAATTTATTTGAATTCTAAAGTTTGGGAAGCCAAAAGGTTTGGCATTAAAAGTCTAGTCTCCTTTATATAAAGGTTGTCGGGTATTTCGGGAGAAAAATATAGCAATCAAAAGAAGTTATGGTCTCAGGTTTTTCCTTCCCTTACGTCCTTTTGTAATTAATAGTGCAGGCACATCATCGATTCGCGGATTGGCGAGCTAAATTCTTTAATCGACCATTGAACTTCCGTTTATCTGGAGGCAGACGCCCTTGGAATCTCGAAAAACGCAACTGAGAGGCAATGAATCTGTTTTAAGGAGATCGTGACGCTCACGAGACTCGGCATTTTCGTATTATTTGGTTTCCGGGTTTTGTTCTTGTAATGGTCTTTCTTGTAGTCTTTACTTTCTCTCTGTAATCCTTGTAACAGGTATAACATGATCATATTAAGATTTTAAACGAATTAACACATATTAATGTTGTCTACCAATCTTAATATAATCGAAGATGTTTAGGTGAAGATACCTCGATAATTTGTTAAATCACAAAAGACTTAGGCAAGGACATATGCCCTGGTGAGAGCCCTTGATCAGGGTTAAGATTTTTCTTGTATGGATTTTCATATTATATTTCCTTGATCTAGATAAAATTTGAGTTGCCCTCAAAGCTTCTATCGTAAAATCGTAAGATACAATTGTAAGACAATAACGACAATGTAAGAATAAATTTACATATATTTTTTATTAAAAATAAAAATAAAAGGTTATATGACAGAATAATAATTTAATCTTATTTTCTTAAAAGTAGCATACGCACCTCCATACTTAGATTTGACACGTAACCTAAAAATAGTTTATGATTACTTCTGTTTTATAATTTGACAAGTATGATATTCAACATGCAGGCACTAATAATGGTGGGAGGATTTTATCAATTGGGAAAGTTCAGCAAGTTAGAGATGTTCTAGATGAAGGTAGCTACCAATTCAGAGTACATGAAGGATTACCCTTATCAGCAAAGTCATTCTTCCCATCTCTTAAGGCACTTGAGATTTGTAATCTACTTAATTTGCAGAGATGGGGAAGGAGGGACGTAGCAGCAGAGCAAGCTCCTTCATATCCTTATCTTGAGCACCTACGTCTGCAAACCACCACTGTGAAGCTGTGCTTACATTTGATCTATGTCTCTTCTTCATTGAAGCATTTGTTTATTTCAGGAATAAAAAATGTAATATCTTTGCCAGAGAGGCTTCAACATCTTTCCAACCTTCAAACCTCCATATTAATGGTTGCTCAACTTTACCATACTAGATTGGCCACCTCACATCGCTTACAGAGCTTACCATTTGCGAGTTCCCCAAATTGACATCACTGCCAGATGAGATGTGATCCATCCGCCATATATGCACATTCAAAATCTACGTTTGTCCATGCTTATTTGAAAGATGACAAAAGGAAACTGGTAAAGATTGGCCTAAGATTTCTCATATTCCTGAAATTACTATTGATCAGTATTGATTTTCAGGTATGCAATTATCTAACTTATTTCCTACTTTTGATGGAATCATTTCATGTTTTTTGTTATTTGTTCGAACTTCACTTATTTTATAAAATGCTTACCTTAATCTGATGGTGGAGTGGCTGGTATCATGGCCATCATTCCTAACTCAATTCCTTTTACTTCCACAATCCTTGAGCTGACATCCATACCGCTACATGAGGTCTTGAGAATCAACGATGTCTTCTTCATTTCCTTTCCCCTTCTTGCATTTCCATTATAGCCTATGCATATTAAAAGCATCAAAGGAGCTGATATCTCTTCAAAAAAAGGGCAGCAACTCCTCACTTCTCTCTCAATTTTTGGTAATTAAGTATAGTATATCATTGTATATTTGTCTAAGTCTAGATATCCTTAGTGTAGATATTAGTGATGGTGGATCCTATGTCCTTGTATTATGGAACTTCATGTAGTCAGATTTTTTTTTGGATGAAAATAGCATTCGATTCTTAGGATTTGAGAGGTTGTGCTGAAGATAAACTCATCTTATCCAAGATTAGTTCCCCATCCCAAGGACTTTAGCATGTTACTATATGGAAAATCTAACACTCGACGACTCTGCTCTTTTTTGGACTTGATTGGTGTTTCACCCACACTTCAGGTTTACAAATTCATTCTAATTTTTTCTCTTGATCATTATCTCTTCTCATTCATTTTCTAAAAAACATTATTACTTTGTCTAGAGTTTTGACTTTCGATTCTGATATGCAGTAGAACAACAAGTCACAACCACTTGATCCAGAATCACATGTCACTGCAAGTCTAAATCATGCTTTCTACTTATAATGTTTCAACCTATACATGGGATTCCTCTCAAGTTTTGGAGTATTCTTTATGATGTACTAAATATGTATGCACCTTATCCAAGGTACTCACACTTTGGGACTTTTCTTGTTTTCCTATTTCTGTGGACAAGGATAGTACTTCAATCTCTAAGTTTACTAATGATTATTCTTAGTCGAGTTTTAAATCAATCCTAGACAGGATGTCAAAAGGAAGCAGGTGCAAATTGGACTAATGACTTTTCATTTCCCAAATGGCTAATGCATAAAGGAGCTCCTCTCTCTTTTAAATTCAAGAGAACTTTCCACAATGTATTTCAGGTATCAATGTCAACTTCTTTTCTTGCTTTTTAATGGCTGCTTTACTTCTTTTATTGAAATCAATAAGCTCTGTTTCTAATTTTACAAGTGTTGACTAGCATCAATGCATATGGATGAAATTGGTTCAATTGCAACATTCATAAATTATGCCCTCTTCTGTCTTTATTGGTTATGCACCATTAGTATGTTCCTATTACCCGGGTCTGTCATTCCAACCTCTCTTCTCACTTCTAAACTCTTTATAGTTGATTACTCAGAAGCCAATTTCTTAAAAACAGATAAGTAGAGATTTCTATTCTTGAAGTTTGGTAATTTCAGGCAATAGAATAGAAACAAGTTGAGTTAGTTGCTCGTGTTATCAAATTGAATTGCATGAGCCAGTTTATGTTCAGCTACCCTGGACCTAGGGCCCTCGTAGGTGTAGCTTAGGAGTTAGGATATGTAGATGTGCTCTCTGGTGTGTGAATGTTTTCTTTCATGACATAAGAAGGTGATAATTTGTTTGTTGTTTGCTTTCCTTTTTTGTTGAAGGAACAAATTGTTGGAAAGCAATATTGCTATATTTTTCTAGCTCCTCCTAAAGTAATTTCAAATATTTGTTTGGACAGTGTACTTGATGGTGTTTCTATGTGTATGCAGGGGAATTCCAACACTACAGAGCATAATACTTTCTCCCAAGGATCTTCGTCATTAAGTTGTAAGATTGTCTTTTCCTAAAATTTAAGATTGTAACATTTGCAATACACAGATAATTTGTTATACTTTATTTGGAATTGTTGGGTTAATTGGGAAGGAAACAAAAAAGAACACTGTTAGTAGCATTGATATTTTAAAATAACTTGGTGAAGCTCCAAAAAAGAGTCTGGACTAAACAGAAATGAATATTATATTTTAGGAGTTTTTCAGAATATTAACAGTTTTCTTGGGTTATAGAATTGTAGGGGAGATGATCAGATCAATTGAACATTTAAGCGGGTAATGGGAAAGCTAGAATTGTTGTTCAAGCTCCAAAAACTACCAGCCAAGGAAGAGATGATGCTAAAGGTTGGAATATCCCCGGAGAGATAGAATGAAGTGATGAGGACCTTAAAATCAGTCATCTCTATTATTACCTTGATCGTCAGACCTCCGGGGCATCAAGGGCACAATGCAAACCTACAAGAAAGGCCATCCGACGACGGTAGGCCGGACACCTTGAATCTAGCATTTAGGGAGACACCCTAGCTTTCACAAATAGGCTTTCGAATTCTCTCTTCTAGTAGTGCCCCTCGGTTTTAATATGATAGGTGGGCTTGGGCCGCTTCATATAGCGAGCCCAGTGGGCCTTAGGCTAAACGGGCCTTGAGCCCATTGAGTAGTGGGTCTAAAGACCATAGGTACTCACAATGCCTCCCTTTTCCCCAGCTAGAACCTTTGTGCTTTTTCAGTTGGGGAAAACACTATGTTTTAAATCTCAAGTGTGGGAGGCGAAAAAGACTAGAAAATTTATGCGTACCTCGAACATGTCAGAAGGTGAAATGTGTTAGGTCACAAGGTGTGTGAGTAGTGCACATCTCCCAATGTCTCACAGTGCATGATGATACGCGGCACAATTAATGCGATTGTTGTCTTCACCTATATATAGGGGTTGGAGATTCTGAAATGTTGTTTCTTTTACCATTTCGAGGCTTTCACATTCTTGATTTCTTTTCTTAAGTAGCCATAGATGTTGCTTCAAAGCCATCATCAAAGCCTCCTCGACGTCTTTCAATTTTTCAGTAAGTTTTTACAAACTTCGTTTGCATTGCCTCTGCTGAGAGTGCATCCTCCGTTCATCAATGGGGCTCTGATGACAAAGCTATTAGCGGTTTCTAGGATTGCGTTTGGGGTCATCCCATTAGGTTTGGTTGTTAGTGTGTTGTCAAACCTCCAAAGGGGGTTTCCTTTTATCCCTCCCGGGTTTTGACGCCTTCACTCCTTTAGGTCCTCGAGCTAGTCCCATTCTTCCTTTTTTTTTTTTTTTTGTTTTGTTTAATACGTAGTATGGCAGGGTTTGGAAGAGACTTCTACCCGATCCTAATTGGGTTAGGAGTAGGAGGCCCCAGAAACGCCTACTCTGGCTTGACCTTGTTCTTGCTATGTCTATGGAGAAGTTGAGATTTCACTTTTTGTAGTCCCAGAGTGACATTAGTTTGGAATTGTTAGGCAGAAGCGGTTGTCAAGCTGTAGGATGGGTAGATGTGGCGTCTACTTCACCGGGAGACGGTTCTTTGTGGGACTTCGCTTTCCCATTACGTCGTTGGTGAAACAGTTCCTTCACTTTACCCGAGCACCTCCTGACCTCATACATCTAAACGTCTTTCAAATTCTTATGGATTGCAGTGTGTTGAACTCTCTCTACTAGTTGGATATCTCACTGGTAGAGATTTGCTTCATTTACACTTTGAAACTTAGGATTGGGGGCCACCTATTTATGTCGACTCACAGTCCCCGGATATGATTAGAAACAGGGCTCCCGGACTCCCCTAAGACCAAAGCGAAAGGGGTTGTTTTTCGTTGGGGCGAGTAATTACGAGGCGTCGAGCTCTCGGGGCTTCCCTTTAACTGAACGATCTCTCTCTTCTGGTTGTCTTAGCTTGATGGGGCTAGTTTTTTTTTTAGATCTCCCATATTCTAACGTGGACCGTTTCTTTGGACTTTGAAGGTGAGCGCATGCGAGGCCGACTAGTCAACTCGGTGGAGAAGACCAGTCTAGAGCGTATCAGACGGCTGCTCAAGATTACTAAGTCGGAGCGCAATCACGAGCTCCTCTTGTCCATGAAGAACTTGCAAGAGTTAGGCGCAGCCGCACCCGTTACATTGTCTCGTCATCCCAGCCGTGTGACGAATCCTGATAAGAGAGCACTTTGTTCTTGCCGACCTTTTCAAGTTGATCCCGGGTAGCTCTTGGCAAGCAGGTTCTGTTCAAGCCGAGGTCGTTGAAGGAGCCTTGGTGAAATTTGTTTGACCTGACCAATTTCCTTTAACCGAGCAAAATCCGCAACCTGCTCCCCAGGTGGCGAAGAAGAAGAAGAAAAAGAAAACCTAGAAGGGTGGACAGACCAAGGTTGTCGACGCAGGACTAGAGGGATTTGTGGATTGGGTAGGATCCAAGCTTTGCTGGTGAGTTGGCTCTAGGAAAGGGAGGACAATGTCTAGCCTTCTTTGCATTGGGTTCAACGCACCCGGATGCGTGCGGCCAGGAGCTCTCGGGGAGACTACCCCCAACTCTAAAGTACCGGGCGGTAAGCGCCCCCAAACGGTCGGCGGATGGAGGCTCGAGAACATTAGGTGTTATCATTGTGGATTCCAGCTTCAGGCCTCGGATGCCTAGGCTTTGGAGAATTTGCTCTTATAAGGCCACAGGCTTGCACATCGTTGGAGGGATGGGGTTCCCGAATGAAGGGGCCTCCCGTCTTAATGAGCTGGGGAGGCTCCGTTGGAGATAGTCGTTAGTTGTCGTTCTCTGCTAAAGGCTTGCCAAATGTTGTCGTGACTGTTCCTTGGGCTAAAGGGTCTGGCGGGTTGGTGCTTTCGACTCACTGTCATCCAGATGAAGTAAGAACAACACTTCGCTGATGACCTGTCTTTTGGTCTCGATCATGGTGGGTGTAGTAGATAGAGGCCCCTTCAACGAGGGGTGCCATCACTAACATGTGTGACCTTTGCCTCGCGATAACCATGCCGGTGGTGGCGCTTTCTAAAGAATACTCTGTCCCCTTCCCCAATTATTTGGACAATAAATCTACCGGTGCGCCATTTGGCAGGACGGAGTGCATATGTGCAACCAGCAACTGATGAGGCCGGCGGGTGGTATGTTCTGACCTCCACCCACCTGCCGCTTTTGTTTTGAGCAGATTCTTGTGTCATGCATTTTTTTTTTAACGCTTCCTCTTTGCCTCCTCTTGCATGTCTTTGTATTAGGAAATATGCCTTGACATAAGGGCACATCCTCAGCCCAGACGATCTGGGAGTATGCGCAGTGATGGGTCATGATCTCTAAACCTGATGCCTTAGATGACGCCCTCGACGAGAGCTAAAGAAATTTAAGTCGATCTTTTGGGGTGAGACGGGAGGCGATGAAGAGCCACAAGCATGGAGAAGGAGAGGAATGAGGTTAAGGAGGAAGCTCGTATTGCTAGGTTAGCTATCGTCGCGGCGGGTGACACAAGGGCACGAGCAGAGGATGACTTGGCTAAGGTTTGGGAGCGCCTGGCGGTTCTGAGAAGCGAGTAGAGGCTAAGGCTTGGGGCGCCAACTGGAGGTTGAGCGGATGTCTCTTCTCTCTTTGGAGCTTAGGAGCGTAGATGGGGTGTCTCCTTTAGTCCCAATTTG
Source organism: Tetrastigma voinierianum (assembly GCA_016808115.1). Classification (NCBI taxonomy): domain Eukaryota; kingdom Viridiplantae; phylum Streptophyta; class Magnoliopsida; order Vitales; family Vitaceae; genus Tetrastigma; species Tetrastigma voinierianum. The sequence continues at coordinate 195,643 of JAEQBH010000430.1, read as the reverse complement.
GTAAGACAAAGAAGCCATGGAGGACTACCGGAAGGCCTTGAAGGTGATGTTGCCTCACATTTTATGGATGTTGTATGTTCAGGCACAGCATTTGTGAGCTAAACGGAGGGTTCCCAAGCGGCATGCGGACTCCTCTGACCCATTGCCTCGGTTCTTTGTGAATGATTAGGTGCCACGGTAGGGTAAGTGAATCGACAGGAGGTATATCAAATGGTTCCTCCCTCTTTGAAGTGGTGACTACGCAGCATAAAGCTGATCTAGAAATTCGAACACGGGGATGGGTTTTCTTGATCTGAGAATGATTTAGTGAAATCAAAGTTGGTGAATTAAATTTGGATTTTTAGGTTTTGTGAAAGCAGTGTGAGTAGTTTGAAAACTTAATGATGTAAAAATTTGAAGTTAAGTGGCTGGTTTGCAAGTAATAAAATCAGAAAATAAGAGAAAAGAGAACTTCTTGAAGCGAGGCCAACGATTTTAAGATCCTAGGCTAACTAAGAGCTCCCAGGGTTGAAAAACAACTCCTATTTGAGTCAACCACAGGATGCGATTATGGCCCACTTTTTAGTTAAAACCTAACATTCCATTATCATTCTTTGAAGACTCGTAAAGATAAAAATAAAAATAGCAGTGCATCTCTCACCCGAGCACAGTATTCCTAAAGCATATTAAGAGTATTGGCGAAACAATAAGCATAAATGTTGTTAACCACAATTTAGAGAACCTATGTGTAAATATTACCTCGGAGGCTAGTAAGGACCATCTAAGATACAGTGCATCTACTCGCTTTTTAGAGCCTTTACAGGAGCAAAGCATGGAGGTATTGGCGAGAGACAATAACATCCATGTTATGCAACTAAGTTTTGAATATAAAGGGCCATAAATACACTACACAACATGGCAGGGAACCACCGGCCAAACCTAAAGATCTTACCCCAGAAAAGGCCTTTTACTTCAGAGGAAGTGGTTTTAGCCGCTCATCCCTCCCGAGTTATCATCCTTGGAGGGTGTTTAGCAGCAGAAAGGGAGAGAAAGAGGAGAGAGAAGAGAAAAGGCAAAAACTAAAATAAGACTTTATTCTGAAAATAAAAACTTACAAAATTATTCTCCACAATGATGCTTGAATCGTTTTTGGTTACAAAACAAGAGGGGCTTATATAGGCCTCCTCGAGGTATGAAAATACCAAAAAACTTAACAAAAGTAGGCTAAGTTAATGGACAAAGAGTAATACACTTAAAAGTGAAGTGGTTTGCATTAATTGCAAAAGCATGTGAGGCATGAGAATTTCGCTAGGCGGTGCATTTAAGCTAGCTTTTGGCCAGTCAACAGGTTTCTCTATGACTCTTTGTTCCATTAGTCAGCATTCTGCCTTCTCATCTGTCTTCAGCGCATATCATTTTCTTCGCTGCCTTGGACTTCCTCATTGATTCTTGGGTTTTGATCAGTGGGCTTGAATTCCAACTACTTGATTGATCATTTGTATTGATTGAACTCGTAAGTGTCTGAAATCCTCTGGCTCAACCAAAACCACCTACAAATGGCATAAGTGTTACTAAAGGTAACACACTAAGTTAGTATAAAATGAGCATGATTAATGCGCAAAAGCACTGAAACCTATCTAATATAGGGTTCAAGAATTGCACTTTTGGGCACTGAATCTTACACCCAAACGAAGCGTTGCTAGTCCCTTAGCAATGCAAAATAAAAAAAGATGCATGTAGTGATTTTCAAAGGTGTGAAAAAGTAATACCTAACCTAAGTAAATTATCGAGGCCGTGTTCAATAACTATCATGAGAGAGATGAATGCCATACAAAATTGGAGTATCAAAAGAGTCTCCTCTCATTGAATCGACGAAACTTCCACGAAAATCTGCAGTGTTTTATTTGATTGGCTCAGTGATAAAAATGCTAAGCTAGCTCTCCCCTGACACAGTTTACTACCACGACCTAGCACGCTAGCTTGACCTAAATAGATCGGGACCCACCTCTTATTCCACAATTCTTTTTGCGTTGTAGGGTGCGATGCTAAAACTCGACCATCGAGTCGGGTGTAGCGGGTCCACCCAGGTGACTCCCGACCAATTCAGGTTTAGGGCATCAAGCGAGATCCAGCCCGACCCTGAGCTCTCACGAGGGCTTCACCCCGGGACTGAATGACGAGGAATTAAAACCTCTCCTGACTTGCTAAGCTCCACATCCACCCGTGCTTGAACACTAAATTAGGTGACTCCCAACTTGATGGGTTTGGGGCCTTAGGGCTTTAAGGAGCTTTTCGCCATATACCCCTCGGACCGTGCTCGGGTTTCAGGCCAAAGCGTTGCAATTTTTATTCTTTTTCTTTTCTTTTTCTTTTTTTTTCTTTTTCTTTTTTTCACTGCATTTACTTTTTTCTTTTTCCACATAGATTAATAACCTATTAAAGGCGGTCAATGAAACTAGGTAGGTTAGCAAATTAAAGGAAGTTTACCACAGTTTCAGCCCTATCATTGAAATCTAATGTGCTTTGTGTGTAGTTAGCTAAAGGTGGAAGAAAATTAAATCAATAAGAATTCAACTAATCATTCTCAAACTAAGCATGGAATCAATCTAACATCAATAGAATTGGACAAAGCTTCAATTTTCAAACCATAGGTTAAGTAGCTTCACAAAAGAAGTTTGGTTGCAAAAGCAGATTAAATTTTGAAAAGTGGCATGTCTTATAAGAAATATAGAAAGGGGACTGACAAGCCTTTGAACATCACAAAATGGAGAGCTTTGCCACCAATACTATAAAGCATAAATACAAAAGTCACTTCCTTCCTGCTCTCCCTGACCCCAGGCATCTGGTGTCAGGAAATGGTTTCGGAATGGAAAATTAGATAAGGAAGTGTTACCTCTATGATAAGATGTGATCATTTCTGGATAGGGAGACCTCCTGGCTTTCCATCGGCGCCTTATGCCTCCGTTCGGGCTTGAATAAACAAATTAGGACAAGAAAGGGAGGAAAAAGGTGACAGGTTGGATATTTTAAAATTACACTTTCCTGTAAATCCCAAAATGTTCTTTCTGGACATATTTAAGTTCTACACTCTCTAAACTTTCCAAACGGTACCAAACGCTTAAAACGAGTTCGGATGAAGAAAAGGATTATCTTGAAAGCAAGGGTGGAGGTCAAAAGTGGGATTCTGGCAGAAATTCGCTAATAGCGAAATTCGCTAAGCTAAGCGAAATTTAGCTAGCTAAGCGAGAAATCGCTAAACTTGCGAAATTAGCTATTCTAATAGCGGAATGGCTGGGATTTTGCTAAACAAAATTCTCGCTAAAGCAACGTTCTAGCGAAAAACACATTTCGCTATAATTTTAAGCTTAGCTTGGCGAAATTTCGCTAACTAAGCGAAATGGCACTTTATAAGCGAAAATCCATGATTTCGCTAAGGTTGCGAAAATGGTTGCGGGTATTCAACGAACAGTTAAATTTATTTGCTTCTCTTCTTACTTTACGATTTTCAATATATGCTCCAAAATTTTTAAGCTCTTAAAATTAATGCAAGAAAAATTGCATAAAGTAAAAATTAATCTAAAAACACAGAAATTAACTAAAAATTAAAGAAAATTTATAAAAGAAAAAAAATTAACAAGATCAAAATAAACCTTCACGATAATATAAAACTAAACAAGACAAAATAAACAAAAAGTGGGGGGGAACTTAGAAATGCACAGGTCAGATTATTCAAGCAGGAACATACTCGAACCAACCAACTGTACTTAAATACTTGATGTAGGCATTTGCCATCTTTTTTTGATGTAGTGGCAAGAGGCATATCTGGAGAGCCACTAGTCTTAAAGTTACGTGCATGGCTACTAGTGGTGGAGTTGGACTTACCTTTGGGAGGCGATCTTCTTTGGTTTTGATTGTTCTGCGGGTGTGGGCGGTATGTACACTTGGTCATGCGGGGCCCTGCTAGCGATGCCGTGTCGTGGCTGGGCATTGGCAATGGTGTCGAATCTATGATGGGCTCTTTGGGTCCTTCAGCATTTCATGTTCCTTTGCTCTTCTGCTCGGTCAGCAAAGTAGTGTTTGTTCTTCTTTTCGGTAAAAAGTATCACTGATTACGGGGTATCCTGCCCAGTTCTTGAGGAGCTTCTAATGATTCCACTTTTCGATTCCTCCTGAGGCTGCGCGGTTGAGCACCTTTCGACCTTTGTTTAGTCGAAGCCTCTTCCTCTTGACTCTCCTCCTGGATGATCGAGATGTTGGCGATTTGAGATGGGTTCTGCAAGAGATGTCGATTTTTGCTCGAAGTCATTTTGGAACCCATCGATTCCTTGTTCGAGCTCGATTGTCTCAGTTTCTTTATTGGCACGGGCTGATTCCACTACCCTTTGCTTCTCTGCCATTATGTCACTTTGACAATCCTACTCCCGATGGACATTATTCTTTACGTCAATTAGGTCTTCAATGGAATCTTCTGAGTTATCATTTTATGCTGAGTCATCTTTGTTATCAATCTTTGGTCAGGGATTCTCCTCGGTATGGTTTTCCACTCGATTGGGCATTGAATTCCTTTTGTTACTGACATCACCCACCCGAGTTTGGTAAGATCGAATGGCACGCTCCAAGGAAAATTAAGCGTAATTGGGCGGGGTGGTAGCAGAGATTGAGCGGGGGTTGAGGCATAAAATGGAAGTTCGGGATGATCATATTGTGGAGGAGGTGGATAAGTTGAGAGACACTATATGAGCCGGGTGCACTCATCCGTTCGTCTCTATATTCCCTCATGGACTGGAGTGGGTTTGGATTTCTCCTACGGTGGTTGCCTTTGGTATGGAAGGTTCCTATAGTCCCTCATTGTCATAAGCTCTAGGGTTACCTCACGGTTGTATTACTCTCCATGCTCGGTGTTCCATTTTCTCTCAATTCAAACCACTGGAAAATGCAATCCTGCAGTTGAAATAGAATTTGCAGCAAACACAGAAATATCCTGCAAACCATTGGTTTTTTTTTTTTTTTTTAACTTGATCAAATAAAACTAGAAAAATGGCGTAAAATGATAAAGGAAATTCCACGAGAACAGGTATTGATCACCAGTCTTCCTAATCCCTCCTTGCCTTGGGCACCATCCGACATGGCGTAAGTGATTAAGTATGCAGTGGGTGAGCGAGATCAATAAAATTGTATGTCAATGAGTTCCTCTCTTACTAGTAGTGGCCCCTACTTGACGCAAGGTCTAAATTCGAACACGGGATGGGTTTTCTTGTCTGAAATAGTTTAGTGAAATCAAAGCGGTGAATTAAATTTGGATTTTGGGTTTTGTGAAAGCAGTGTGATGGTTGAAAACTTAATGGCCCATAAAGGCGAAGTTAAGTGGGTTTGGTTTACTGGCGAAAATAAGTGAAAATAAGAAAAGAAGAACTTCTTGAAGCAATAGGCCACGATTTTAAGATCTAGGCTAATGAGCTCCAGGGTTGAAAATATTTTTTTTTTTTTTTTTTGCTACTTTCTATTTGGTCGACCAGGATCTTTGTTCATGGCCCATTTTATTAAGACCTAACATTCAAACATGTTCTTTTGAGACTATTGAGACCGTCTAAAAATATGTTGTCTCTCACGAAACTGAGTATTAAAGCATGGAAGTATTGGCCAAAACAATAGTTGTTAAGTATTATTCAACCACAAGTGAAGAATACTAACATGTAAATCTTCATAGTTTCAGTAAGGCAAATACAAAATGCGGTGCATCTCTCACCCAGTAACTGGAATGCAAGCATAGAGTATTGGCGAACAACATCCCGTGTTATCTGGTAAGTTTGAATATAGGCCGCCATCCTTTGCAACATAAGCAGAGGAACTACCGACAACCTAAAGATCTACCCAGTGACCTTTGCTTTAGAAGGAAGTGGTTTTATTTGCTCTATCCTCAAGTTGTCATCCTTGGAGGTGTTTGTAATAGAAAGGAGAGAAAGGGAGAAGAGAGAAAGAAAAGCGAACTAAAAATAAAAGACTTTATTCTGAAAATAAAAACTTACAAATTATTCTCCCGGGTGATGCTTGAATCGTTTTGGTTCTGAAACAGAGGAGCATATAGGCCTCATAAGTGTAATACCAAACTTAACTTATTAGGCTAAGTTAATGGACAAAGAGTATACACCAAAAATTGAAGTCAGTTGCATTGTTCAGCCATGTGAGCGTATTCTTGGCGGGTGAGTGTTGCTTGTGATCGCGAGTTCTCTTCGCGACTCTTGTTCCATTTAGTCCGCATTCCTGCTTTGCTTACAAATCCCTTGTCTTATTTGCGTCATTTTATTAGCTTTGCATAGTTTTCTCAGATGATTCTTGCGGGTTGTTTGATGCATTTGGACGAATTCCAACTTTGTGATTGATCATTTGTATTGAGATTGAACTCCGTAGTGTAAAATCCTACAAAACAACCCCAAAAGCACCCCTCTACGTGGCATGATGTTACTAAGAATGTTACCGCCAATTGGTATAAATGGCGCTAGTTCATGCGCCGCAAACCTATAATATAGGGTTTCAAAATTGCGCACATTCTTATTCAGGGGAACTGACAACCGATTCTTTTGAGGCGGCGATCGGCGGATCGGATCCAGCCGGCCAAGGACCTTGAGGAGAATGCCTCAGACAGGGATGGAGTGTCATTATATCTTACTTCTCTTCTCTCTTTCCCCACCAGCTATTTTTATTCCTTTTTAGGAGATTTTGTAAAAATTACAGTTAATTACAAGATAATATATTTTGTAGCCGTTAGCGCTTATTAGCATATTTAATGAAATATGATTTTTGGTATATTGATCTGATGATTTCCCTAGTTATCTTTCTCTAGATTTTAGCTGGGATAGTTAAGTCTTTTTGGACCTAATTTTGGCGTGGCGAGCTGTGTAGTCGGTGGGCAAGGCACCATTCTTGAGCTTTAGCCCGGCGGGGCTTAAGCTGTGTTGCCAAACATCTCGACGGACTATAGGCCACAAGGTTGGCTTTGAAAGTCCCAGCAGGCTTAGAGCCATATCTACAGTCTTTGAAGTGTCGGGCTTAGGCCTGAGTGCAGTGTCTTGCATGGGGAATGGGTTCTGAGATTCGAAAACAGATTCAAATGAAAGTTTTGTTCAAATAAGAACTTTGTGGGTATTACCTCTTAGGATGCATACGCATTCCACATCCTATGCTAGGTCTGATGCAATTTGTTGGTGCATGTGGGCTAAGCGCTACTTTCACTATCATGTATGACCCCTCCCGAATTAGTTTGTTGCAGTGCCAGTCAGTGTGTTTCAAATCTTTCTTCTTAAGGCTGGGTATCCTACTCATAACGTCACGCGGCCTTACGCTGTTATATAGATTCATCATCTTTACTGTTAAGTGCAGGCTATACGTATGCAGAACACTTCCTGGAGCTTGTCTGACATATCTAGGTCTTTGTTGATGGCTTCAGTATTAGTCTTTCCAGGGATTTCAGTCCGAAGTGTGGGCATCCCCATTTCTATAGGAATGATGACCTCCATCCCATAGGTGAGGGCGAATGGTGACTCCGATCGGCCAGGTGGTTGTCTGTGACTCGAAAAGAGCTCCGGTAGCCCGTCCACCCACATTTTCCCTTAGCCAGATGTGACAGCTTTTAAAGCGTAAAGAGGGTTTTATTTAGATGCTTTACGCTGCCATTGCTATGTAGAGTACCATAGAGTTATTAAATTTAATCTTTACTCTACGGCATAAATTTATATCTCCATAGTTGTCAAACTATAGCCCATTGTGATTCTGATAGAGACTTGGTATTCTGGCAAACTAGGACGATATTCTTCCCATGAAGCAGGGCGACATCCTTGTCTTCAGTGGAGCGAAACTGACTATCCATTTACTAAAATAGTCGTGTGTTGACAAGCTTTTTGAGTTGGGCGATGACGGTCATTATATCTTAATTCCTACTAAAGGTAGAAGAACAGGACCAGTGATGGTAAAATTTGGTCTGGTGAAACCTCCTTGACACGGGGCTTGTCGTTGACAGCGGTCGCGCCTTCGTGTGTCAGTGGCCGCATCATTTCTGGTTGGCGATAATACCCTTGTGTATGGAATTTCTCAAGCTAGTTCTCTTGCCGAATAGTTCCATACCCGCTTCACGGAGTTTGACTAATATATCACCCCATCCTGGCAGTGGTGAGGCACTTAAGGTCTGACATCAGAGCCTTGTATAATTGCTAGTTCTTAAGGAAATCTTACCAACGGACTTGGACCTTGTGGGCTTCAACTCAATGGTGATTATCAAAACTCCGATAATGCCTTGTAGAGTCAGCCAGAAGGGCTGCCATCTATCTAACTTACCCGATCGGTTGTAATAGACGACGTCAGCTGGTAGTAGATTGTGAGGAATACTATTTCTTTTATTAGGATGGATGTGACCATTACTACCAATGCGTCTGCCCTTTCATTCAGTCATGGGATATATTTCGAGCCGCAGCCAGTACAAAGCTCTGATCTTCTTGTAGACCCACCTTATATTAATATGTGAGCAGTCCTGCATTGAATCTCAGTTTACCTATCTACTACCCGATTGAAGTCAACTACGTATGAGGAGTTTCTCGGAGTAATCACAGTTAATGCGAGATCACCGACTAGGATTGCTTCATATTCAATCACATTGTGGATGGGGAAGTCTGTGTGTGCATTTCAACACCATACCACAGTTGAGGGCTTTAAGGCTGCTGTTGGAAACCGACTCTCGATTCTGGCGACGTCATCCATAAAGTCTGATACTAGCTATCTTGGTCCACATCCGGCTAGTGTAATTTTGCTAAAAAAATCCATCAATACCTACCCTTTCAATGCCAAATGAGTTTATATTCGGATCTAGGAACTTCATGCTCAAATGCATGCTGGGCCATCCTTCCGATAAGGTCGAACCTGTGTGTAGTGTTTTGCGAAAGGAGATTGGTCGGCCTGACGATGGAGTACACACGGAAGTAAGGGTGAAGCTTCTTATTTGCCGTGGAGGGCTAATACCACTTGTTCGAGGCAGATTATGCAGGGTTCTCGCTGCGGTTTGTATAGAAGAATGTTGGTCTTTATTTTTTGGTTTTGATCTTCTTTGAACAAAACGGGACTTCTTTGAGACCGATATTGCTAGGTAGAGATGAGTATTTCGCTGGGGCTGGCAGCGGAATTGGTGGTTTTGTCAAATACTGTTTGATTGCCATGAAAGCTTTGTCGCATTCCTCATTCCAGTCGACCCTTTTGGCTCCCTTTAGAGTGATAAAAAATGGCTTTAGTCGATCTATGAAACAGGATATGAAGCAGCTGAAGTACGACTGACTGGATTCTTCATACTCTTTTCTGAAGTAGGAGCCCTAAAGTCCATTATAGTTTTGAGTTACAGGGGTTGCCCTCTATTCCTCTACGTTCATATATTGTTTTGCAGACCTTAACTGGGCGCCCGTTTCAAAGGGTTAGTTTCATGTCTGTTCTTTACAGTAATAGTTCCAAAGCCTCTGTAGTGTTTGATGTTATCTAAGCGTTCTCTAGATTTTCCAAGCATATCGCCAATATAGGCTTCCATGGTGTTGCCCAACAGCAATCAGAATATCTCAGTCACCAACCTTTGATAAGTTGCCCCAGCATTCTTCAATCCAAAAGGCATCACATTATAACAGTATAGCATGTGTGGCATAATGAAAGCCGTTTTCTCTACATCAGCGAGGTTGTAGAATCGTGGCGTCTAAGGCGCCCAGCGGCCAGTATCCGTGCGTTGCTGAGTCAGCAGCTTTGATCGCTCTCTCTCTCCATGGAAGGCATATGTGATGCAGAAGTATGTCGATAGTTGGTATTAATGGAGTTAAGAGCAAATGGGAAATAACTCACTATTCATTATGTGGTGATATTGTAATTCTTCACCTTCATTCAGGCACGCATTATAGATTCCCACAGCGCGTGGTTCGTTTCATTCTTCAGAAAAATAAAATAAAAGTCCTATTATTAAAACAGAGCCAAACTACGAGAATAGAGCATAGCCCGGTCATGACCAGCTAAAACTAACATATAATGTGACTATAGAATATAATTGCAAATAAAATAAACCATAACAGATTATGAGAAAACCAGTTGTGGATAAGTAACATGGAGCAGCCAGAAGTCGAATGCATTTATATGATTAAAAGATTTATGGTCACATTACGATAACTATAGGGTACTCTATAAGCCCAGATATCAAATGTCGAACCTAGCCAAGATGCTCTATAACCGATGCATAAGCTAACTGTAAAGTGCATCTGCTTAATTAGGATATTTGACCACACAGCTGAGTTTAATCAATTTAGCCAAACCCTTAACATAGTGATGTCATCTTGTACTGCTTTGACATTTAATATGGCAATATCCTACATACATATCACCCCAATATTCAACTGTAGCTCTCATCTATAATTAAGCAAAAATCATTATGCTATTTAAAACAGTGTAACCACTTTCCAACCAGGGCCCTTCAGGGGAAAGGCATCCTCTGTAGCATTAGCCTTCCCATCACCATTTGAGGAATCACCAATCAAGTCACTGCGATCCAAGATCCAGTCCAGATCTCTTCTTCACTGAGATTTATTATATATCGCTTATCGTTAGCATTTTTGTCATCTTAGGCTTAGCTTTAGCAAGTCCTCTTCCTAGAGAAATGAAACTCCATTAAGAAAGGTATAAGGAAAATGCAATTGAACAAGTAACAAATCCTTCTCATTGAAGTAACATTGTGTAGACTTCAAGATTCTGCCACTTGATGTAGGAGGAAGCTGAGCTAATCCTACCAGGAAATTGAACTAAAACCAATACTGATCTCAGTGGAAATATTTATTAAATATTGTAAAGTGAATCTTTATACCATTTTTCTGTATTTATCTCCTTTTTTTTTGGAAGGCCTTTTACATTACTTGTTCACACTTTGGAAATATCAGCAGTTAAGTTAAACTAGATCGGATAATAGAGGTAAATGGCAAGGTTCAGGTTCATACCTTTTGAAATGCCCCTCCACCTGTTATATTCAAATAGCTCCCTCGACTGCCACACAAACAAACAGAGGCCTCATTTGTTCAGATGTTTTTCCCGTGTGACATTTGACTTCCAATAATTTCGTTAACTTGGATACTAATTTGTTAACCTTGTATTTTCACGTGGCCTTCCTTGTGCCTGTTTGTTTTACCTTCTGTTTTCTGAGTCCTTCCATGGTGGCTTCCACCATAATTTCAAGGTTCCCATTGCGAGGCCCTGAGCTTTTTTCTGCTTGCAGTCCAAATGCAGAGTTCTGGTTCACCAGATTCTTGGAGGACTGTTTCACCTTCTGTCTTCCATTTTGGAGTGCCATATTCTCGGCATGTTAAACTTAGGTTCATCATTCTTGAAGATTTCATTCTGATCTGATAGATGCGATTCAAAAAGGAGAAAAAACAACCAAGGAAAATCAGTAAAGTCTCAACTGGTAGTCAATACGCCATAAAAAGCAGGAAGACCAGAGGGCAATTAAATAAATAATAAATGTGTCTTAACTTAAATTAAAGAAACAAAGCACAGAATGTAACAACAAAAGATGATCTCTTGTTAAACAATAAGAAAACAGCTACTTGGTTGCTTAAAAGAGCCATTTACTTAGCTAATGGCAGAAGTGCAAAATCTTCATCAATTTACAAATCAAAGTACTGTACAACTCTGTAATCTAGTAAAGTACAGAAATGCATAAATTGAACATGGACAGGACAGAGCTTACACTAATTAATAAATGAGGGGCTAGTTTTTGTGTCCAATTTGAGCCTAATGGGGTAGACCTCTTTCAAAACTTGCTGGAAGAAAATGGATTAAAACTGGGACAGCTTGAATAAAGATAGATCAAAACTTCTAGTAGTTAACTCATGATCCAGTTATTTGAGAAGAGTTGGAGGAATATCTGCAGCATGGGAGGTCGACTGGGGACTTGTAAGGATTAATCCGAATGGCTGTTGGAAAAGAGAAGTTCAGGGATGATGCAAAGCAGGTGCTGGTTTGCAAATTAGCCTCAGGTGTTTAGATAATACCAGTGGTGACTCAAAGTTCTCTGGAAAGAAGCAAGAGGCAATTCCTCTTGGATTAGAGTTTGGGTTAAGCAGTCTTAGTTTCTTATTAGAAGGGTAGGAATCATGACAGCAGCAGGTAGAAGAAAAGTTTTTAAAGGGTGGGAGAAAATGGAAGAAAGTTTCTCATTTGGAGAGAAAAAGACAAACAGTTGAAATTCCATCTCATCTTTCAGTTTGGATTTGGCGGCAAAAAAGTTTTGTTTGGTGTTCCCTGAAGGCCAAGGCTTGAAAAAGGGGTGGTTTCTGCTATGAAAAGTTAGAGTTTAAGTAGTAACCTTTCTTGGAGAAGAAAAAAAATCTCCTTTGAAGGGTTAGGGGTGGCGTAGAAAAGAAGAAAGATTACAAAGCTGGAAAGGGGAGATTTTGTAGATCGCAAAAGTGAGGAAGAAGGGAGATGCATTATGGATGAAAATTAGGGGTGATGTTTGATTCTGAAGACAGCTAAGCAGTTACTAGTTGGGAAATGGGAAAAGGAGAATATCACTTTAATATGGATTCGAAAAGATGGGAAGCTTACCAGTGGAACTTGGAGGATGGCATAAAGAAGTTCTTTGGCGGAAGTTTTACTAGAATTTGAGAAGTAAGGAAGAGGGTGCTGAGGTTTGGAAGAAGTTGTGGATGTTTTGAAAATAAGATGCGTGATAAATGGAAGCCCAGGATGGTTGCCAGTTGGAATCTCTTGCAAGGAAAGATGGGGTGGTTTGCAGTTCAGGTGTGGGGTTGCCTCTTCGATTCTGGAATCGAAGAATGTTCAAAGAATAGGGGTTGTATGGGGTTTGGATGGGTTGAACTGAAAATTTCACCGAGTTATAATTAGGCGAAGTGCAGTTAAGCGGGAGAGAAGATCTTCCTAGGTGCCCAGAGTGATGGGCTCATCTTGTTTTGCTATCAGTTATAGTGAGTTCCAGTGCATCTCTCTGCAGCGTGATGAGTGCAGTAGGTGAAACCGGGTGAGCCAGTGTGTTAGGGCGAGGGCGATGGAGAAGATAGGTACGGAAGGGCGTGTCTCTGGGTGCTAGTGAGACTCGGTCGAGGTGGAGCCGCGTGTCGTCAGTGGGATTACGTTGAGTGTGTGAAAGGGCGATAGTACTTCTTTGCTTGTTGGGCATCAGCGAGACAGGTGTGTCTGGGAAGAGGGAGCAGGCAGGAGAGGGCGGAGCTTGCCCCGGGGGTTTGATGTTTCAGTGGGGCTAGAATTAAAAGAAAAAAGAAAGGGGGATCTTATTGGGAAGGAGGTAAGGAGATGGACTAAAGCCCAATCAAATGGGCTAAGCATTGTAAACAGAATGATAAATGGCTCCACAAAATTAGCATTGCTGCTTGAAGCCCACATCGGGAAAAGGCTTTGGGAGGACGACCCGGTGTGGCGAGTCCTCTTTGATACAGGGCCTTTATTTGGGTGGGAGAAAAATCCCTAGGCCTGTTACAAATTCTATTTTAAGTAGCAAAGATGTCTCAGGCTCCAGAGATGTTAGGACGGGCGTCCTGCTGCTTCGGACCATCGGCTAACTACAGCCATTGGAAGACGGTTTGCGAAATTTGGAAATCATGATTTCAAAGGAGGTCGCAGATACGTATAGGAGAAACCAAGCTACGCATGAGATGTTGAGGGAAGAAGGGTCAAGGTACGCTCCTTATATCTCGAGGGGGAGCCGTGAGTTATCTTCCTCCACTGATTCTCCTTCTTTTTCACCTTCTTCTAGGAAAAGTATGGATATGGTGTTGGCTAGGGATGGTTTTTGCTTGAACAAAGTGGGTAGGAGAAAGGAGAGAGGGATCTTTCCCAGGCCAGCTCAAGGACGATGAACTGAATCAGCGGAGAATTTAGGATCCCATTGTCGTCGAAGGGTTTTGATAAAGCGGAGTGCATGGGTTGACTTCTCCTATCTCAGGTCTCTCCTTTGGCTGTTTGGGCTTGAGAGGGTAGCAAAGGGAAGGTGTCACGCGAGATATAGGAGTGAGTCGAGCCTCGAAAGATGTTTCTTTGGTGGGGCAAGATTCTCTTCTTCCTCTTTCTGTTTTTGGCCAGGTCCTCCTTCCAGGGGATTTTTCAGGCGCAAGGGGGCTCAGATGATGTGGAAGACAGAGTCGGCCATCCTCCTTGGTGTATGGTTTCCACGAATGGCAAGGGAGGCAGTGGCGAAGGCTCAGCGATGGAAGTGAGGTAGGGTAGAATTTCCGGTAGATTTGGAGGAAAGATAGGAAATTTGGAAGAAAGTTGTATGTAAAATTGGAAATTTAGTGAGTATTTAGGCTTCCCCGACAAAGAGGGTCGTAGAGTGGGAGATTTTATCTCTCTTGAGGCGTTTGACTGTTAAACAGAACCAAATGAGGCCGAAAGGGCAGCAGGTCGTTTCTAGATGTGAGCGGGAGCTTAAGAAGTTAGAATGCACTATGAAATACAAGGGACAGTGGTATGAAAAGGACGGTGGAAACGAAAGGGGATTTGCGACCAAAAACTGCGATGTGGCCCGAAGATTATGTCGTGGAATGTTAGAGGTGTTAATAACCGAGGATAAAGAAAGGTCTGAAGCCTTCATTAGGTGCAAAAGGTGGATATAGTTTGTTTGCGAGAGACAAAGGTCGAGAATATGTGTGTGGGGTTGGTGCGCAGTCTGGGTGTGGGAAAGTTCTAGGCCCAGGGATCGGTGGATCTGAAGGGACCTGGCAGAGCATGTCTTTTTGGGATAAAAGAGAGTTGTGGAGGCTAGGTTGATATAGGCGGGATCTTCTCAGTCTCTTTGTTTTTAGAAAGCGTACGGATGGCTTCCGTGGATGTTCTCTGGGTTTATGGCAGATTATTGGATAGTAAAAGGGAGTTTTTGGAGGAATTAGGGGCTGACCAGGAAGCATGGAATGGGCCTTAGTGCGTGGGAGGGTTTAATGCGGTTCGCTTCACGGGAGCGAGGAGGGTGGGAGTGTCTAACTTTATGAGAGAGATTTTAAATCATAGAGAGATTTGGAGTTTGAGAATCATTCCCTTTTTGTGGGTCCTTTTTACTTGGAGGAGGAAGGAATAATTGTTCAATGTCCAGAATTGATCATTTTTTGGTTTCTAATGATTGGGAGAGCTATTTTATGATTAGGTACCCACGAGTAGGTGTCTGCAGGAGTCAACAAAATTTATAATCTAATTCCTCTCTGCTTATTGCTTTGTGCACCAAAATAGTGGTTCTAGGGTTGAACACAGGGATGGGTTTTCTTCATGTAAATGATGTGCAATTAAGTTCAAAATGGTGAATTCAATTTGGATTTGGGGTTTTAGTAAAAATAGTGATTTACTAGTGAGAGTTGGTGATTTATAGACTGAAAATAAAATGAAGTAAAATGAAAAAGACTCCTTGAGCATCGAGCTCTTGGGTTTGATCCTAAGGCAAATGAAAGGTTCTAGGGTCTTTTCACTGTTGGGGAGAGATGACCTATAGTCATTTCGAACCGGATCTTGTTTGACTATCAAAAATTGAACCACATTAATTTCCTTTTGAGGGAAATGGCATTTATTAGGCATCAAATGTTCTGGGCCATGAAAATCTATCTCTTAAAAATCTACCCTACATTAACTAATAAATGACAACTAATGAATCTCGGTGGATCTACTTGATAAGCATCCCATATTTGAGAACCTAAAGCTTGCCAAGTACGGAGTTAGCAAGGTGCATGAAAGAGATTTAAACCTATTATGAGAAATAGAGACATAAATACCCAAAATGCTTGCATTAAATACATGACGAATCATTTCACGCCGAAACCACAGCCCACAGTGGCCTCATAACTTCCAAGGATGGAGGGGTTTAATAATCATCCCTTGAGTTTTCATCCTCGAGGGTGTTTGGCATGGCAAAGGAAAATAAAGAGAAACAAGAAAATGAAAGAAGGAAAGCTGGCGGGAAAGCTTGTAGTCCAGCACTCTGTATTTTTCACTGACGAAAAAATCGTTTTCTTTTACAAGGGTTTGAGCTTCTATAAAAGCTCTCGAAAAATGCAAAAATACCTCAATTCTGCCATACACACTTGAAGAGCAAAATGGGAAAATGGAGTAAAAATGACAAAGTCAAAGTACGGAAAATTTCGCACGTGGTGAAATTTACCGCACGGTGGTGCAAATTCGCACGAGTGCGAAATTGCTCTTGCTTCTGCTCTTCTTACGCTCCTCTTTTGTCCTCCTTTTCCTTAGATTTCGATCTGAATGCTAAGATTCGAGTCAATTCTTCGTGCTTGAATCGATTCAACAAATTTGGCATTAATAGCTTACAAAAACTACAAAATTAGCCACAAAATGCGATTAGTAGAATAACCGGGACCTTAATGTGCAAATCGGGTTAATTACGCTAATTAGTACACAAAAAGTGCTCAGAACCTTAAATAAACAAGGTTCAAAATAGCACTTTTTGAGCACTAATCATTTTAGTGGTGTTATTCAGTCTACCTTACCTAGACCAATTTCTGACCATTGTCCCATTTTTCTAGATGCGGGAGGAATTAGAAAGGGTCCCATCCCTTTCAGGTTTGAAGTCATGTGGCTCAGGGTTGATGGTTTCAAGGAGTTATTGAAGGGCTGGTGGCAAGGCATGATTTTCAATGGTTCTTTCAGTTTTGTTCTAGCAAAAAAACTGAAAGCTTTGAAGGCGTTTCTAAAAACTTGGAATAGAGAGGTGTTTGGTAGAGTTAAAGTAAAGAAAAGTGAAGCTTTGAGTAGAGTGACTTGCGGGATGAGAGGAGATGACTTTGTTGGTATTGATGAGGCAAAGTCATCTATTTTAGTCCGTTTTGCGCCAAATTTTCATATCAAAAGAGACAATTACTTTGCGGAAATGAAGAAACTCACCCGTTTATTATTAAGCGGGTAGAATGGAAGAAAGAAGAAAAAGCGTTGAAAAATGCGAAATAAAACGGAATAAAAGTCACGGTCGATTGGCGGAGGCGAGAATGAAAGAATTGTTGATTCATTGATGCGAGTTTTAGGGTTTGCGATCAAATTACGGGGTCAGCGTTGCAAGAAATTGAAGGAGGAATTTGATGCGGTCGCGACGATAGAGTGCAGATAAGCGGTTGAAGGGTAGCGGGAGCTAAAGAGGGCGTCGCGCTGACGACCGATACGAGTCGCGAGAGTTGATCTTCGTGACTAGGATGAAGTCGTGACAACGTGGATTAAGCTATGAGAGGTTTGGGCGATGAAGCTCTTGAACATAAGGTGATGTAGCGACATGGGATCGGTCGCGACATCGGGGGCTACCCGATGAAGGTTGCGAGCCATAAAGAGATGTCGCGCGTGAGATGTGAAGTCGCGACGTAAAATTATCGTTGTTGTAGATGACTTGAAATTTGAGGTCGCGAGATATCGGCGTGTTCGCGGCATCGTAAAGCGATTGAAACTGCGGATCCTTTAGTTGATGTCCGCGGCGGTGATGTGCGACATCAGAAGGCGAGTTAAAGGCGCAAAAAGACTTAAGCTGATGTCGCGACGTGGGATCAGGTCGCTGACATCAAGAGCTATTTGATTAAGAAGCCCAGAGAACTAAGTTGATGTCGCGGCGAGATCGATGTCGCGACGCCGGGGAACGGCGGTGAAAATTTGAAGGGAAATGGGCGATGTCACGACAAGAGGCTGAAGTCACGACATCAAAACCATCAAGAGAAGATTGCAAGCCATAAGTTGATGTCGCGACGTGGGAGTGATGTCGCGACATCGATGATGTCCGCAGCCAGAAAAGCGAGATCACGACTTGAGCATTGACTTGGGCTGGATACTCACGAGGCCTGGTTACATTGGGTTAAGGACTGATTGAGACCACATCATCTGCGGCTATCCGGCTCATTAAAGCGACTTAGCGGCCCGCAGGCGAAGTGGATATTTGAAAGCTCATTTTCTTTTATTTTTCTTTCTTTTCTTTTCTTTTTCTTAATTTTTATTTAAGTCGTTTGACGAGTTATGCTCATCTTTATTTTCGTTTGTATTTTCTAATCTTGGATGTATACGTTGGGTACGAAGGCTGAATCACAATTTCAATTTCTTTTCAAATTACTACACCGGAATGTTTGAAGTTCGAGATAAATTTACGGAATCGATTGTTTCGGTTTCAAATTGCGATTATTCTTATGATCGGAGGAATGTTGTAATATGTAATTCGATGAGTGAGAATCATTTAATTAAATGAAACGTTATGGTCGAATTTATCTTTCTGATCGTTTCTGAGTAGCTTGTTAATTTAGGTTAATGAATTTACTTACGGTTTTGGGTTTATTGTCTTAGGATACGAGATACTTGAGTTTCTTATACATAGATTAGAATTGCGTCATTGCTACGATTTCAAGGAGGTCTCTTGAGTGACACGGGGAAGACATTCACGGAAGTAATGTGCATTTCTTTGAAGGTATACTAACACGCTATTAGGGATCTTTTGGGCTTTGTAAGTTCACTTCAGATGAAGTACTCTTCTCACTTGGAAACTCGAGCAGGTTGGATGGGTTATCTATTTAAACAAGCAAAGGGAGTTCACCTCGGTCGGATGAGTGAGGCCCGATCCAGGTGGCATTTGTGATCCCAATCAAGGAAGGTTGGTCCCATTCTAATTTCGAGGAGGCAATCGGAAGTTGTATATCGTAACGTAGATAACTTGGGAATGGGTTCGGTCAGTAAAATGGGTATGAAGTATTGCGAAAGAAAATCAGGATTAAGTCACTTTTAAAGTAGTTATCTAATTCCACGTATTCGAGAGAATCGGGTCATAAATTAGATAATGAAATGTGGAGTGTGGAGATCCGGTACCTTTATAGCATATGGGCAGTTACGAAACTTGAGATGTCGAAATTTTATCGGAATTAACTACGGGAATCGATAGTTCACTATAAACATTTCTATTGATGTGTCCTCGAGGGATAACTATTCGAGTATTCATTTCTTTTTATTGAAATTCATTATTCTTTATTCTTTATCTTCGGTATGTTGGTTGGATTCGGTTGTTTTCCGCCACGTTCGTTTAAATTTTCGGCTGTAGTGTTTGGATCTTTACTGTCATTTTGTGGTCTAAATAGTAATAGATTGAATAGTGAGGTTAGTTGATTTAAAATTCTTGGAATCTCTGTGGGATCGATGCTCTGGACTCAAATCCATTTATTACTTGTCGACATTGCATGGGAATATCGGACGAAACCAAACTTTAGAAAATGATTTATTCTAAGAGATTGGTGGTTTATATAGTATAAGGATAACAAGTTTATTGCGGATTCTTAAGGGGGATTAGACAACGATCCTTTATTAATAGTGTCATAAATTTGTATGAGTTCTTTAGTCAGGATTCTTGAGTTTTGGTGCCTTATTCTTGTAGAAGGGATTAGAACAATAGTCCTTTAGTAATAATTGTCATAAATTGTATGTGTGTTTTGGTTCGGTTAACAAGTTTTTTATCGGCAGATTCAGGATCGAAATTTTGCTTAATCAATATTAGGATGAAAGGAAAGAAATACTAATTTAGACATTTTAAAAGAAAAGAACAAAAATAAGCGTTTCCAAGCGGTGAATCTTTTGTAATATGACCTTTAACTAGCCCATATTAGAGTATTTTATTGAGTTAAATTAAATCCTGATGATCTAAGTGTACTTTGATTTCGAGCCGGCTCGTACGACCATGACGAGATGAGGATTGACGATGTAGCCAACGAGAAGTAAGTGAAGACTCAAGGAGCATGACCTTTATGGAGGGATTTATGGAATTCATTCATCCTGATAAATGTTGTAATAGAGCAGGGTGACAATCAGTACTAATAATTTTGAACTCGAACCGTGCTGATGCCATGGTCAGCTGGCATCGGTTTGTGGTCATCCCGAGATCAAGCGAGCACACAGGAAGATTCCTCGGGATGGCTATCTTGTGCAAGTTGGATGGTGTGGAGCAGAGGAAGTTATTCAGTGCCGATTATTCCCATTCTCTTTACGGATATGGGTACACTGACATGGTTTAACTCCCTACCATATGGTCTGATAACACATGGAGAAGGAGCTAATGAATTATTTCGACAAATTCTTTACTCCATCCCTTCCTACTTACGGACCAAAGAAGGGAGTACTAATTCAGACATGGGAAAGTGAGAACCCGATTATACGAATGGAAAAATCTTCTTTATTTGAATACTACATTAGTTCATTTAGAAATTTAGGGGAGAAATAGCGGAGTGAAGAGAGCAAAAGGAATGTGATGAATAATTTATGTCGACCATAGAATGTGGATGCATTGATACGTGGTTATGAATGAAAGGAGTCGACTAAAGCTAAAAAGCGCCCAGAGTTGTGGAAAAGAATGAATTACCTGTGAGAAAGAAGGATCCTACAAATACATTCGGAATGGTGATATAACATATTAAAGAAAAGGAATAAAAGGGAGTCTCATTTCAACACCTATCTTTAACTACTGATTGAGTTGGAAATAATTTATTAGGATTTTATATTTAGTAGCATGATTACAGTTTAAGGGAATTTATTTTTATATTTTATGAAATGCCAACTATTGAATATGAGAAATAATAGAAATTGTCAATTTCTGCACATGATAAAATAAATTAGTGGTGGTTGATTTGAGTGACATTGAACAATTGTGATATTCTTGTAAGTTGGATTTGTTTATTGTTTGAGACGCTGCGGGTTGAAGGATTGACGAGGATGTGAGAGAATGAAGAATAATAGTGGAAAAGCCAAATTGGTAAATTTATTCATAACGAGAAATAAAGAACATTCTACTGTCTGCTTAGAAACCAGATAACGTAACTTCCATTAATTAATGTCTAGACTTTATTGATAGATAATGAAGTAACTGAGTAATGTGAAAACATTAATAACCACACCTCTGATGCTCCTAAAATTTCTAAAGGAATCAACGAACTAAAATTCCTTACAAAACTTGTATCAAAGATAAATAGCGATAAATACGAGAAGCAAATCCATCTTTTGATCATCGATACATGGAATATCCTAGTTCAGGAGCATAATCGAGAGGAAAATTAGAGGCATTAAGAAAACGTTTCCAATTCTCAAGAAAAGCTGAAATCTGGATTGAAAGCTAAAGCGGGACATAAATCGATGAATCTCATTTAATCTTCTCCTTAGAAATTGCGGAAATATGATGACTGTTTAACAAGAGACACCTCCTTTATAAAGGGATGGAAGAGCGAGGAATTAGAAACAAGCGAAGAATAGAGGGAATGGAAAATGAGAGTGAAAGAAAGCGTCAGAGAGTTTTCAAACAACATTTTATGGAATGGTAAAATTGGGAAAACCATTGATTCCACTAAGTCATTCCGTAGCAAGTTGTTTCACCAGAAATTTGTTGATGGGAAGGAATATAGTTAGTTAAGTCCTTAATTGAAACTCTGAAAAGACAGGCGATTTTAGGTTTTGACAGAAAGATATGCAGTGCAGTTGGAATGTGTCAGGGGCTTCAGTGCAGAGATTAAATTTTGAAGCGGGGATCGACAGTCTGGAGAGATGGGATTTTAGGCGGGAAATAGAGTTTTCTTGAATTTAGTAAAAATGTTTATGGAAATGACAGTTGGTGTAATATCGAAATCTTTTGATATTTGAATAAAATTAATTGATTTACAAATTGGTTGATCATGATGTGTGGAATGTGTTTTTACTAATGCTAGTTTTATTTTACCTTTAGAATCAAAATAACATTTATGTTACATTAGATTTATACGAAAGAATGGAGAACATAGATAATGAAGCTGGAACTAGGTATGTACTATTTTGTTCAAGTTCGTTTGGGTTGGCTTCAGAGGAATTAGTTGATCTGATATAACAAAGTACTTGGGTAAACTAATGTTAAACGTTGAATAAACACAAGTCTTGGAGAAATATCCTCGGTCCATGACACCTTCAAACTTTAGTGAAATTAGGAAAATTGAATTAATTTATAAATCCACGAGTCCTAGAACTTGTTTGAATATTGATTGGCGAAATCCCACAGTTTGAAAACAATAATGTAATCTGAGGCCATTATTGAGCAGGTTTGAGCTTTTCCGGCCACCTTATGTATATGCTTTTGCATACACCTTGAATCCACTGAATTTGAGCCAAGATATTCCATGTCTTGAAAATAAGCCCGATAAGCCCGAGCCATCCTTTATCCACTAAACTTCCAGTAAAGAACTATGATGACCAAGAACGAGGAGAAAGAATGGGATTTGGGGAGTTTAGTTAGGGAAAGCAAAAGGAATCATCTGAGAAGGTGAAGGAAGAGAGATCGAGACAGGAAAATCTGAAAACAAAAAGAATAGTTTTTGTCTTTGTGGCTAACTCTTCTTGAACAATTAGAGTTCTTGGGGTGTTTCAACAACCCCAGGCACCCTAATACATACATTATGGGAGCTACTAGCAAAGTTAAGCTAAGAGTGTTAGAAAGCCTAAAAGAATGAAACATAGTATGAGCCTAAGGGCGATTAGAGGAAAATTCCCCCAATCAAGATTCACAGAGAATTTGAGGGCATGACTTTGAAAGGAAAGGGATTCGAGTAGAATCCCAACCTTAAAGTTTGGGGAGTTTTTTGGGAGGAAATAGCCGAGTTGAGAAGAAAGAAAAAGAGTTTGGAGTAATCTCGACCTAAAGAGTTCAAGTCATCTACCCTTTTTTACCCAAGCTAACATTACATTAAAGACTTTGATTGATTTTGAGGTTGAATACCTACGATAGTGAGTCAAATGAAAAAACAAGCATATGGGACTGAATAAGCAGTTTAAGAAAACTCCCGAAGATTTATTAAAACTAAGAAAGTTGAGAAGAAGGATTCTTGACACCTTTACATACAGTAAGACTTGATAAATAAGCATTTTTATATACATTAGTTTATCAGGAATTTTTGTAATAAAAGTATACCATACTTTATTCTTTCATCGAAAAGCTGAAACTTGAATTAACGGTGAAATATCTTTTAGTTCTAGATTAGAAGGTATGACTGGATAAGGATGAAAACAAAACATAAAATATAACTACTTGTTTTGAGGACAAACAATTCTTTTTGTTTCTTTGCTTGAGGACAAGCAGAATTCTAAGTTTAGAGGAGTTTGATGAGCTTAAAGTCATCCCATTTTTTAGTCCATTTTACGCAATTTTCATATCAAAGAATGATTACTTTGCGAGAAATATGAAGAAACTCACCCATTTGTTATTAGCGGGTAGAATGGAGAAAGAAGAAAAAGCGTTAGAAAATGCAGAAATAAATTGGAATAAAAGTGCGTCCAGTTAGCGGAAGCGAGAAATGAAAAGAATTGGCTGATTCATTGATGCAGTTTGGGGTTTTACGATTAAGTGAGGTCGCGACACGAGAGAATTGAAGGAATTTGATGCGGTCGCGACGATAAGTGCCGGATGGCGGCTGAAGGAGTGGCAGGGCTAAGAGGCAGACGTCGCGAAAGCGAAGCGTGGTCGCGACAAGAGTTGATGTCGTGACTAGGATGGAGGTCGTGACCATGAAACAGATTAAGGCTATGAGAGGTTTGGGTGATGGAAGGCTGCGGGACTTTCTGGCGATGTCGCGACATGGGATCGGGTGGCGACCTCGGAACTACCCGATGTGAAGGTTGCGAGCCATAAAAAGTGTCGCGACAAGATGGCATGATGCATGACATCAGAAGATTTATCGATTGAAGGCGTAGATGACTTGAGGCGAGGTGCGGCAGAGATATCGGCGTCGCGACATCGTAGGAAAACTTGATTGAAACACAAGATCCTTTAGTTGATGTATGTAGAGATTGATGTCGCGACATCAGAAACCAGTTAAAGGCGCAAAGACTTAGAAGTTGATGTCGCGGCGTTGGGATCGAGTCGCGACATGAGACAGCTGATTAAGCGAAGGAGCTAAGTTGATATGTGACGGTCGATGTCGCGACATCGAAGGAACGAGATGAAGTTGAAGGGAAATGAAGCGATGCAGCGGAGTGAAGTCCGCGACATCAAAAGTATGAGAAGATTCTGAGCCATAAGTTGATGTCGCGACGTGGGGTGATGTCGCGACATCGTGATGTCACGGCCAGAAAAGCTGGTCAGCGACGAGCCGATTGACTTGGGCTGGATACTCACGAAACCACGGTACTACATTAAGTTAAGACTGATTAGAACCACATAAATGCGCATTATCGGCTCATTAAAGCGACGACCACGGGGCGAGAGATGCGGATGGTAAACTCATTCTTTATTTTCTTTTCTTTTCTTTTCTTTTTCTGTTTTTATTTAGTCGTTTCGACGGATTATGCTCGTATTTTTATTTCGTTTGCCTTTCATCCCGGATGTATCGTTGGGTGAAGGCGAATGCGAGATTTCAATATCTTTTCAAATTACACCACGGAATGTTTGAAGTTGAGATAAATTTAAATTAGTTATTCAGTTCAAATTCTGATTATTCATATGATCGGAAGGAATGATGTATGTGTAATTCGAGTAATTGAGAATCCAGCTTCCATTAAATGAACGTTATAGTCGAATTTATCTTTCCTGTAGTAGTTTCTGTTGCTTATTAATTCAGGTTAATGAATTTACTTGGTTTTGGGTTTATTGTCTTGAGATCTGAATATGGTTTACTTATACGCGTTAAAATTGCGTCATTACTCTGATTTCAAGGAGATTACTCTGGTAACCGGGGAAGACATTCACGAGAGTAATGTGCATTTCTTTGAAGGTATCACTAACATATTTATTAGGGATCTTTGAGCTTTGTAAGTTCCTTAGATAAATCCTCTTCTCACTTGAAATCAAGAGCAGGTTGAATGGAGTTATCTACATTTAAACGAAGCAAAGAGTTCTTTCAGTTAGGATAATTAAAGGCGATCCATGTTAGGCGTGATCTAATCAAAGGAAGGTTGATCCCCAGTCCCAATTTAGGAGAGCGATCGATTTGTATATCATGTATAATGATGGCAGGGCTAAGGTTTACAGTCCGTAAAATGGGTATGAAGTATTGCGAAGAAAATACCCGAGTTAAGGAAGTCCCTTTTTAAAAGTAGTTATCTAATTCCTGTATTAGAGATCGAGGTCATAAATTAGATAATGAAATGTAGATGTGGAGATCGGTACCTTCTGGCGCCTTAGACTGATTTTGAAACTTGAGATAATCGAGAAATTTTATCAAATTGCTACGAGGAATCGATGGTTCACTATGGCATTTATTGATGTGTCCTCACGAGGATAACTATTGATATTCATTTCTTTATTAGAAATTCATTTATTCAACTTTATTCTTTATCTTCCGGTATGTTGGATGGATTGATTGTTTTCATACGTTAGTTTAATTTTCCGGCACCTTAATCTTTGGATCCTATGTTTGTGGTCCGGAATAGGTATGGAAGTGCGATAGTGAATAGTTGATTTAAAATTAAGGATCTACATTGGGATCGATATACGGGCTTAAATCCGTTTTGTGTTACTTGTCGGCACATGCACTTGAGAATGTCGGACGAAACCAGGCTTTGAAGAATGATTTACTGCAGAGATTGGTGGTTTATATAGTGGGATATATGAGTTTCGGCCGGATTGCGAGTGAATTAGACAATAGTCCTTTGGTAATAGTGTCATAAATTTGTATGAGTTCTTTGAATTAGGTTAGCAGGTTTTGGTGCGTTCAGGATTGAACTAATAGTCCTTTGGTAATGGTATCATAAATTGTGTGTTTTTGGATTCGGTTAACAAGTATTTAGAAACAAAGGCGAAACTTAGCTAGGGAGGATTACAAATATTTGTCCCTTTTAGAGGAAGTTTCTTGGAGGCGGAAATCCAGAGAACTACGGCAAGGAGGAGACAAGAATAAGGTTTCCTTCATGGATCATTTAATTCCTTAGAAGAAGAAATTGTATAAAAAGTCACGGAGTTAATGGAAGCTGGTTTGAGATGAGGATTCCATAGAGGGAAATGTGACTTCTTTCGGTGCTATCTTTACCGATCTGGAGGTTAGGCGCCCTTGTCTTTACAGTCTAAACTTCAAAAGAACTTGAAAGGATGTGGTAAACCCAGTCTTGAAGTCCCTTTCGAAGATGGAGTTTTCTTGGTGCTCCGGTTGAATGGGGATAGCTTGAGATAGCAAACTCCTACTAAGCTTTTGGCGGTTTAGTTTGGGATTTCGTGAAGGCAGGAGTCATGGGATTCTTTAAGGACTTCTTTGGTATAATAGAGTTGTTAGGAAACCTAAATTCTATCTTTTTTAGTTTTGATCCTAAAAAGGAGAATGCGGTGGATATTAGAACTTTAGACTATTAAGCAGTGGTAGCGGTTCATCAAAAGTTTGCAGGCGAAGGTGCCCCAACGAGGTTGAAAAAGTGGTTGGACAAATTAGTGTCGACTGACGCAATGTTTGTGAAGGGGTAGACAAATTTTAGATGCAGTATTGGTGCTAACGAGAATTTGTAGATGCTTTGTGAAAGAGGAGAAAGGGATTATGCGCAAGCTAGATATCGAGAAAGCATATGATCATAAGTGGAATTTCTTACTTGGTGTCATGGAAAAAATGGGTTTGGGAAATGGTTAAAATTTGGATTAAATGGTGCATCTCTACGGTGGTTCTTAGTGTTGGTGATGAGACCCCTCTAGTTTTTTCCGGAGTTCTCGGGGTCTTAGACAGGGGATCCTCTTTCTCCTTATCTTTTTGTGCTTGGGATGGAGGCTCTTAGTGGCCTCATTGAGAGAGCAGTTCTAGGGGGCTTTCTCTCAGGCTGCTATATAGGGAGAAGAAACGGAGAGGGTATGGTGGTTTCCCATTTGTTGTATGAACTGACACTCTTACATTTTGCGGGCGGATGAGAGCAACACTAAAGTTGGTTGTTGATGTGGGACTTGAGTCATCTACGGCAGGGGATAAATTTGAGCAAGCGAGAATTATTTCGGTCGGGAGCCTTTGCGAAGTGGAGTGTTGGCGCTTGAACTAGGGTGCAAGGTTGGGGCTTTTCCTTCATCCTATTTAGGTCTTCCTCTGGGAACCCCTCATAACTCAGTTACGGTTTGGGATGGCATTGAAGAAATGTTTAGGAAGAGATTGGCTTTGTGGAAGAGACAATATATTTCTAAAGGTGGGAGAGATCACTTCTGCTCAAGTAGTACTTTGTGAAACACATATCTTTGTAATACCAACTTTTCGGATGCTAGACGAGTTAGGTGCGCCTCGAACAAATTCAAAGAGGTTTTCTTTGGGGTGGTGGCAATTTGGAGAAAAACTCCTTGCAGAGTGGTCGACAGGTTTGTTCGGGGCCGTGAGAAAAATTGGAGTTTAGGTATTAAGGTACCATTATTTTAAACGAGGCTCTGTTGTGTAAAAATGGTTGGCGCCATGATGAGAGGGATTCCCTCTAGTGAAATGTCATTCTATGGAAGTTTGGGGAGGAAAGAGGTGGTCGGTGCTCTACTGATTCGAGGGATGCTTATGGTTCTAGGGTCTGGAAGGAGATTTTAAAGGAATGGGATATTTGCTCTCGCTCTTGCTGCTTTCTCTTGGGAATGGAAGGAACGGCTTTTGGAAGGATGCTTGGGTGGGAAGAGGCATTTTCTGCTCTTACCAGCCTTTTGCCATGGCTGACTAATAAAGAGGTCTACGTAGGCGAGGAGTTTGGGAGCCTTCTTGTGAGGGTGGGGTCTGGACTCCTTGTTTCGTTAGGCCTTTTAATGATTGGGAAGTGGAGGAGATTCAAAATCTTCTCAGGCCTTACAGAAAAAGAATTCTCCCAGGCAAAATGATTTGATGCTTATGAGAAGAAGGTAAAGATGGGTCTTTTCGGTGAAACTTTTACATAAGGTTTTGTTTAGGTCTAATTGATTGTTTTCCCCACTAGCTTATTTGCAGGTCGCGGGTTCCAACGGAGATAAGTTTACTGCTTAGGGAAGCTTCTTGGGGCGAGTGTTGACTCCTGATCAAATTAAAAAAAGCGGGGAAGAGCTACAGCGATAGATGTTTCCTTTGCGGGAAGGATGAAGAGACGATGGTACTTTGTTGGCCACCTTTATCCGTGGCTAGATCGTTATGGGATCTTCTCTTGACGATTTTTGGGGTGTATTAGGTGTTCCTAAAGTCGGTTTGAAACCACTCTTCTCGTGGTGTATTTGTGTGGTGAGACGGAAGAGAAGGCTTGGATGGCGACACCCTAACATTGTTTTTGGACTATTTAATTGTGAAAGAAATAACATTGCTTTTGAAATAGGGAGTTTTAAGCGCAAAGGATGAAGGCCTTATTCCTTTGTAATTATTGATACAGCGCAGTATGTACTTGACTAATAGGTCTAGATCTTTAATTGATTTTTGACTTGGTTGGGGTGTAAGTGAGGGTGGTGGGTTTTCTTGTTTTCCTTCCCACTTTAGGGGTTCACTACTTGTAGAGCTCCGTTGGAGTGCTTCTTTGGTTTTAATAAATTGCTTTACTCATCAAAAAAAAAATGAATCCCAGTTGTTCATGAATTAACCTTGATAGGTGTACCTGATACTTATGGGTGAATGAATAGCTAATAGGGAAAGAAAAATAGTAGCCCCACCAGTTAGCTATATAAGGAATAATGTACCATGCACATGAACCATTATGAATATTGTATTAGAGAGATGATATTGATGAATCATAACATCTAAATGAGCTAACAACATAGTATATATTCTGAAATCAAGACAGAGTCAGAGTCTATGAGAGGATACATTCATACCCCAGCAAAGTTGCACAACTCTAAATCACACCAAGGGGAGAATTGTCACCAATAATTAACTTTCAGATTGGGGGAGATTAATCCTCTGAAGGGCCCTAAAAAAAGGTATACAAGACACATACACCTAACAACATCAAAACCACCAAATGCCAAATGTAGAAACCATATATAAAAAAAATGAGCCCTCCCACCTCGCGACCTTGAAAATTGAGTGATTAAAACTTAATGAGTCATACAATATTGAAACTCATTATTTTTGTAGGGCAATCAATTAGTCATACAATATTGAAGTAATGAGTTCACTTCATGAAAATTTTTATAACATCCTGAAAATTTCAGAGATTGGGGTCAAAATCTGCTTCCAAGAACATGAGATTCAGAGAATGACTTTGATTCCTCTCTAAAAGTATGAAATGAAATATTTATCAGAACGTTTTTCAAAAAAAAAACCGGTATGAGAAAACTGTAGTACTTACATCTCTCTCAATAAATCCTGTTTGTCTTAGATCATAAAGCCTAAATGCAACTGCAACAAATAAAAGAAACACAAATGCATTATAACCAATAGTTTTAGACTGCAAGAAAAAAATGGATAATTGCCTGTAGTATTAGCCAACTGTTTTCATGCCTTACAAGACTAGTGAGAAATTAGTACATTAGATATATGATCACATATCAAAAAGCCGGGGGGTTTGGGGGGGGTGTCCAGTATAATAGGTACATGACATCAATGATGTTTTAGACTTAGCAGAAGAGGGAAAAAAATAAAAAAAGGGGCAAGAAGGCCAAAAATCTTAAGTGCAAGTCTAAGTACCAGTTTGGTGCTATCTTGCCAAACTAAAAATTCCTTAACCACAGAACATGGTATCTCACATTTATTAACTGATTTGACAAACTAAAAATTCAAGTACCTGCAAACAACCACCATCTTGTGCAGATTTCAAGAACTTTCCTGACAAAACTGACAAAAATTCACGGGCAGAGGACTTTAAGAAAGTCAAGTTGTCACCAGCAACTTGTAGCTCTTTGTCTGAAAATGCTATTGTCAAAACCATTCAGATCAATCTTTTGCTCCATAATCCCTTTATTCTGTTGAATGAGAATCTGCAAACTGGAGCATATTATTCCACAAAGATTGGATTCCTCACATAGAGCAGTGCATAATGCTTTCTCCATATCCTTGAAGCTATCAGTAGTATCCAAAGGGAATTTGCAAAATGAAGGTAACAAAGACCATAGAGAGTATACAAGTGCATCATAGCTCCTTGATGAAACAATCCATCCCTCTAAATAAAGCTGTCAAAAGCATGATGTTACTAGTAATACCACGTCATAAATATTACCAAAAAAAAAAAACATCACTAAGAAGAGGTTAATACCATTCGAGATTTTTGCTTCATGAGCCGAACCATATTCAAAATTGACTCTCTAAAGAAGCTTAAATGAGCCCCAACTGTATACTGCTTTAGAATTGGGAGGATCCAAACATTTGCCTCAGATAGGTCTTCATCCTCTAACTTAAGAGGTAAAATACTTAAAAATATCTCAAAAAAAAAAATACTAAAAAATATCTCATGTCCCATAGCAACAAGAGCTGATCCTACCATTCGAGCAGATGGGGATTAATCAAGGCAGGCACACATCATCAATTAGTACAAGGTATTTGGTCACGGATAAGTGAATAGACTCAATACGAGGGGTGCTACAATGATAGCTTCAACTGACAATCAGTCAAATTGGCTGAAGTTATAGCAGGTACTGAACTATAATTCACTACTGATGTACCGGAAACAACAATATTCCATTTCATTAGAAACATTTCACTACAAGAGTGAGATCCTACTAATTAATTATTAGAGATGGAAGCAAGTTGAAATGTTAAACTTACAACATAGCCACAGAAGATCAACATTTCATCCTGAAAACTAATTACTGAACCATTTTAAACAATAGGGAAACCTGCTACTTAGCCACTATGTAATGGTACCATTTAAGGCAGTGTCGATCTCTGTGCAACAAAATGGCATCTCAAAATTTCACAACATTGGAGACAATTTAATACAGCCTGTAGTAAAAAAGAAGCTTCCAAGACCTTTTTACTTAATTTTTCTTCTTTCATGCAGTTAGAGTTCATAAACAAACTTCTTATAGAAAGTCCACAGTTTTAGGCCAAAAGAAAAGGTTTGAAACCAAGAATTGTACGGGAAACTTAACACATCTGGTGCAAGGGAGTCTAGAACTCCTTTTTTTTTCTTTTCTTTTCCTTTTTTATAGGCAAACAGGAAAAAACATATTAACCAAAAAAGAGCTTGAATTGCAAAAAACTGAAATCATAACCAACCTACTTGAGCATGCAGAGATCCGAAATTGTTCGAGGCAGCCTAATCCGTCAGTACTCCGCGGCCGGCATTGTCGAGTAAATACAAAACAAACCAGTGGGAAAGAACACAAACACTCCAAGAGCCACCGCTAACTCCCACCTTGTCAGCGGGAATCTCCCATCAAATTTCTCCCCGACAGACTTCTTGGTGGTAGGAGAATCATCCTCCTCCTTCGCGTTCTCCTCGTCCCTCAACCTCCCCCCATCATTTCCTAAGTTCCTCGGAGCCACCATGATGAATTCACCTCTCCCGACTCACACAAAGAACCCAGGTTCCTCAAGCTTCATCATACGCAAAAGAAGCCATGAATCTAGATTGAATCAATAAAAACCTAGCTCACATTGACGGACGAAATGAAGGTAAAAGAAAGAAAAAAGGTGCGATTTTGACTCGTGGGTTGTGAAATGGAGCAGATTGGGTGTGTATTTCGTTACAATGGGGCTGAGGCGGGATTTTGATTGTGGGCAATGAGGGAGTTTTGAGAAATGAGAATCGAGTGGATTTGATATAACCCTAACCCTAGAGATCAAGTTATGAAACCGTAAAACTATATAGATTCAACGAGGTGAGTAACTGATACGAGGGAATGCGTCTATTTCAAATAATGCGAAGTACTTGCGCAAGTGCACGCACAAAAGTATCGCAAGTGCACGCACAAAAGTATCGCATGTGCACGCACAAAAGTTTATCTTAAACTTTATTTGAATGATGTAAAATCTATAAAAGTCTTAATTTAGGTGCGTGTTTAGGTAAATAAACTTGAGTGAAGCGTTTTATTTATAAGAATTTATATTTATAGTATTTTATTGATAAAATTCTTGTATTTTGCGTATTTTAAAAAAGCGTTTATGGGTATATTGCTTTATTTCTTATTTTTTAATCGAAAAGTGAGCAATATCGAATCCGCGAGAGTGGGCGAGGCAGTAGAGTATCGCTGTGACGCGGTTAGCAGCGGCGAATCGGCTCGTGGAGTATCAGATCACGTGATGGATTTATTGCGACAACGTACTCTCTGGCCAATTCTTGGAAATACCAGAAGATGGGCTGTCAAATAATTTACCAGTGATCTCTTATTGAGGAAGTAAAATCGGTTTCGGTAGATTTTTCGTGGTCTCCAGACTTCCAGTGGGAGTGAAAAAATCAATGGAAAAATCGGATGCAAAAATTTGTGAAAAATCGGAAAAGCGAAATTTCTCAGGTTTCGACGTCTACATCAGCCTTTGGGAGTATACGGAGGAGAAAGATAATCCATGGGTTTATCGGCGATAAATTAGAAAAAATCGCCAGGTTATTGGCGATTTATCGAAATGGAGGCCTTGGGATGCTTTCTGACCTTTAGATTTTTCCCTAGTTTTGATCCAACGGTCCAGATTTCGTCCGCCTTTTTTGAATAATCCAACGACTATTTTTGTGATCCAACAGTTGATTTTAAATCTGAAGTTTTGATCATGATCTAGAATGATTTCTAACGGATATATGATGATCCGGCAGTGATTTAAGCAATCAAATCAGCGGTTAGAAATAAATCACAACGGTTTTTTAATGATCAATGGCTATTTTGGCTCGAAAAAATTACATAAATACCCTAAAATCATACACTTTGCCCACAAACTCAATCATCACATCTAAGCTCCATTTCACTCTCAAATAAATTTTTATTTGTTCTTTATCCTAATTTTTTTGAAAATAATTGGGAATTAAAGTATATTTCTTTGTTCATTAATTTTGTTTTTATGCATATTTGATTTAGTTTTATTTTGGTATTGATAGTTTATAATCTATATTTTTTATATTATAGTTTTATTTTAGTTTTATAATTTGATAATATAATTTTTAGTTAATTAATTTATATTATTTATTTAGATAATAGATTATTTTAGTTATATAATCTTTCAAACTTAGTTATTTACTATAATATTATTTTAGTTATATAATATTTGAAATATTTTATACTACATAATATATTTTTATATTATAGTTTTATTTTAGTTTTATAATTTGATAATATAATTTTTAGATTTAATTAACTATATTATTTATTTAGATAATAGTTATTTTAGTTATATAATCTTTCAAACTTAGTTATTTACTATAATATTATTTTAGTTATATAATGTTGAAATATTTTATACTATAATCTATATTTTATACTATAGTTTTATTTTAGTTTTATAATTTACTAATATAATTTTTAGTTAATTAATTATATTATTTATTTAGATAATAGTTATTTTAGTTATATAATCTTTCAAACTTAGTTATTTACTATAATATTATTTTAGTTATATAATGTTTGAAATATTTTTATACTATAATCTATATGTTTATACTATAGTTTTATTTTAGTTTTATAATATGATAATATAATTTTTCGTTAATTAACTATATTATTTATTTAGATAAAAGTTATTTTAGTTATATAATCTTTCAAACTTAGTTATTTACTATAATATTATTTTAGTTATATAATGTTTGAAATATTTTATACTATAATCTATATTTTATACTATAGTTTTATTTAGTTTACAATTTGATAATATAATTTTTAGTTAATTAACTATATTATTTATTTAGATAATAGTTATTTAGTTATATAATCTTTCAAACTTAGTTATTTACTATATTATTTTAGTTATATAATGTTTGAAATATTTTATATAATCTATGTTTATACTATAGTTTTATTTAGTTTTACAATTTGATAATATAATTTTTTAGATTAATTAACTATATTATTTATTTAGATAATAGTTATTTTAGTTATATAATCTTTCCAAACTTAGTTATTTACTATAATATTATTTTGGACCTTATAATGTTTGAAATATTTTATACTATAAATATATTTTATACTATAGTTTTATTTTAGTTTTATAATTTGATAATATAATTTTTCGTTAATTAATTATATTATTTATTTAGTTAAATTAGAAATTTAATGTTAGGAATTTGGGTGCTCTTGAATATCTTAATGATATTATTAAGCTAGATATCATCATTATAAACTTAGGTCTTACTTTTATATTTAAATTACATATATATAATGTTATTATAATGATATCATTATCTGAAGATGACATGATTTGAATTTTATTTTCCAATAAAATCACATGTAATTATAGAATAGTAGTAGAAGTGGAATGAGATCTGCATGGTGGTATTACGCACCTTGGAGGACATAAAAATCGAACAATTTGCTTAGTATTATGGTTTAAGCGTAAAAGTGGTGGAATTACTCGCCCAAGAACAAAGAAATAAACCATCCCGGATCCCCATTCAACTACTAAAGAAGGGTAATAGATGTGCCATAGGAAGTAAAACAAGAAATGAAAGCGACTTTTAGAACATAAGGTAAAGGAAAGCGAAAAAGCAGTGATATGGAAGAAATTCGAAGTGAATTCGGTAGTATGATGGGAGGAAAACATCCTTTATCTCATTGATGATGATGAGGAGGAGGAGGGTGATGAGGATGTGCATATGTATCAGAGGTGACATGCCCCAGATGAACTGAGATGAATATCGAAGCGTCACGTGCATTAAAAAGCTAGTGAATGGAGCAGAATCAGTGCGGGATTTATGAGAATGAAAGAAAATAGGTACAATCTTATACCTAATTCATTTTCTTAATTATGTATAAAATAATGTAAAGATTGATTTTATTTTTGCATAATTGCAATAGGCGAGTCTTACGACCTAGTGATCCATCGAGACGTATACAAGAGATCACAAAAAGTGTTCGGCGTACGGATCCGTCACGCCAGTGCACCATCGTATCTGAAGTCTTGGTGGAAAGCGAAAAGCCTAAAAAAATATGTTCAAAGGTGGTTCAATCAAAGGAAACAATGGGGCGATTAATTAGCAAGTTCTTCATATATGAAAGTGTTCCACCTCAGCGGACTCACACCATTTTAAGAACGCCTGATTTTTGCTGCCACTGACAAAACGAGGTTTAATACAATTATATAATATGTTTTACATTATGATCTCCATATGAAATATGTTTTAATATGCTATAGATTATTATATGTAGGGATGGGCGTGAACCACTTAATCTCAGTATGAAATCAAAGCGAGTCTTTGATAGAATTATAAAGACATGGAATTTTATGTCAACTTGCAAGGGAAATGGAGACATATGGATTATCTGATTGTAATGCGATGGATGGGCCAGGGCCAGCTAAATTGAGCATAATTAATTTGTGGTATATTCAAAAGGAAGCAAATTTTCTGGAAATATATTTGATCGTCGGATAGATTAAGGCGACAAATACATGGTTTGTTGAAGGGGCGTTATCAAGGAAGTTGGAGAAGCAAATGTAAGTTTCAAATTGTAACAGAATAATGGATGTGGCATTTGTGGCAGGAAAGTTGTTGATGATACAATGCGTATTGGACTCATTATGCGACCTTATTTTGCATTGATTTAATGTTTGAAGGCGTTGGTAAAAGGGATAGTGTTGCTCAGTTGATCAAGAATGGTGAAGATACTTAGAAACGTTTCTGATGTGGTTGGTTCTTTGCAAAAAATCTGACAGTATGGTGGGATATAAATGCGTCTCGCAGGCAGCAGATTCTGCAATAGCTATAATATTGCGCCAATGATCTTCTAAAGAGGGTTGGTTGGAAGAAGTGCTTTATTAATGTGAATGGTCATCTCATGACTTAAGCCAGGGTTGTAGTTGGGCGTAGGAGTGAAAGACTCATGTTTGATCATCAATATTGGGAGAGGTGGAGAAGCTAGTATCCATCATGAGGCCTTATGCACATTAGCCGCATTGTTGATTCAGAGGAAATCAATCCAGCCATGCCATTTGTCTAAAGTTGATTAGGTTAGAAGGCAAATTCAAATGACTCAAAGCTAAAAAGTGGAGTGAAACTTATCATCGCAAATCGTTGGAATAGAACTCTTAAGCATCCTGCTCATGCGATAGGTAACTAATTAATATCCTCTTCGCCCAGATATTCATTTAATAATTTTATGTTTATATTATTATCGCATACTAATTCTCGATCCTTTATTACGACATACTATCTAAATCAGAATTTCAATACGGACCTAGAGTTGGTTAACCACAGGCCTTACTTTAAGCTGTTCATGATGTTTTTCTAAAATTAGATCCTAATCTTTGAGAGGCCTTTCTAATTTTGGAAATGAGGTAAATTAATGAGTTTCTAATTCTAATTAATTGATTCAATTTCTTCGATTAATTTTTATTTTAGATTTTGACATTTTGAATTCACGGCTTATACTATTAGTGATGCAAAAAAAAAGATTTGGTGATGAGACCTTGATAGCGTCAAAGATCAAAAATGGTTTGGTAGTGTTAATTCCCATTATAAGTAATTTTATAACTATTTATTATTCTATATTGAATATAAGTAATTTTATTAATTTGAATGGTGGTTTTTGTATGGAAATCAAGCTCCCGACGATAAGGAGTTTGCCTTAAGGTTCTTTCCCAAAGCTAGCATCATCTTCGACTTATGAAAGGGGTGAACATTTACTCTAATTCATACCAAACAAAGAAACCATTTTGCTTATCCTAGAGCTCCCGACAATTGGTTTTTGTTATTGCCAGCATTGAATCAGGTGATATGGAGGTAGAGGCCGATAAAGTTGCTGAAAATAATTTCTCTCAGAATTTACTAGGGGAATTTCGGTGAGTTAGGTGAAGAAGAAGTCAACTATTTGATAGGTTAGACCTCTCCGTTTAGATGATGAGATGGAAATCTGATCCCTGAATTCTTTTGCGTGTTAGAAGCGGGAGTTAATGTTGACGGGTTTTATCGAAGAAGTCCATAGTGAAAGTTTTAGTCAAGACACGGGACTCCATTTCAGCGTTGGCCTTCTGCGACCCTCCTTTGATTCAGAGTGTTGAACATAGTAGTAGACAGAGTTTGTTGGTACTTCTACAGGGTTATGATGGCTCGCGAGGAGAGGGACCCGATAATGGTAGTGATCTTGGAAATGATGGTGGGGATAGTGCGGATCCACAACAAAGTTAATATCCAGTGAGCCCGTTCTTAGGTGAGGTGATTTCACTCATGCCCAGATGAAGACACGGGTCTAGGAGGCGGGCAGGGTATTGAAACCCTTTGAAAGCCACATAGAGGAAGACGAAGGATGACACCATCACGATGAGGATTCGTTTCTCGAAGCCGGTTTTAGTCCATGAGTATTGGAACTCAATTAAGTGATTCCATCGAATGAGGGCAATATTTCCTCCTTATACAATGAGTTATGTTAAGCCTTCTTACATCCAACCAGGTTCTATTGGTGAAGAATATGGGAATGGATTAACTATCCTCATGATCCCTGAAATGCCATTCCAAATTCCATATCAAGTCTGAAGGATTTCAAGTAGGTATGTGGGTGAACCGAATTTTATCCACGGAGGTTGTGGGTAGGAGTCAACATGTTATGCATGGCATGTTCGAAGTTCTGATCAATGTGTGCAACACCATGTCTTGGTATGAATGTTGTATTCATCAAGATGGGATCCACTTCGTAGAATAATGTAATGGAGCCACATCGGTCTTCATTTTAGTTTAAATAGCTATTGTGATGTAATTTCTACGATAAATTATGAATATAAGTCTTGACAAGTGTATATTTGCTTATTTATGTATTTTTTATAGTTTAACAAGTATTTCCATGAATTTAAGTATTTTTGTTAATTTTTGCATTCTGAAATATTTTGTCAAAATATCCACGATATTTTGTCAAAAAATATCACCAAATGTTAGATATTTAAGTAAAATCAAATGGAAATATCCATAATTACAGATATTTTGTTCCTTGCTGCATGACTTCAACACATCTCCACGAATCACGTACATAAGCAGCCCTTAGGATGATCAGCAATTCTTGAGGTGGAGAATTTACAGGATAGCAGCTATCAGGAAACAGGTCTGACGGCGCAAAATGTGCCCTTCTCACCTTAGTTCGGAAACCAATTACCCACTTTCCATAATAAATTGGGTCCATCCTCCTCCTTGAGAGAGAATGAATGGCGGCGGGGAGAACTACCGGATACCACACTAAAATGTCGGCTGTTTACTCTCCTTATTTCTTTGTCTTACTTAAGCATCGGAGAGGCGGTCGGCACACCCCCGTCGGTGCCTTGTTTGTTTTACAGGTCCTTGCCGCTAGGTTAATGCTCTGACGATCCAATGACTTTGAGAATCCAGGAATGACAATTGGCGCGTGCAACGAGGCATTCATCAGAAAATCTTGCTATGAGGCGTCTGAGAAGCATTCGTCACATTTCTCGAAGCGATCCTTCTCCCGAGAGCTTTGGTAGTTCTGGCTCTGCCTCCCGGATTCGTTGGATCCTATCGCTATGGCGTTGGCGACTGAATCGATCCCTTGGTGGTAGTTTCTTTTTGTGATCGAGATATGGAAACGAAGCAAGAAAAGTAGGCCAGATAGATGGCTAAATTGTGGAACATCATGCTGTGGTATGCAGAGAGAATGTCACTGCGAGATTTGTTTTCCCAGAAGAGAGGATCGGGGCGAAAATGGGGAAGCGAGGCCATCACACTGCTGGTCGAAGCAGGAAGCTGAGACGGGCCCATCAGGCCCGGCAGGCAGTGATGCGGCGCCAGCGAGCAGTGAGTTCATCCCTCCTAGTAGTTCTCAGCTACCTAATCTTTCACCCACAAGAACAAGCGTGGAGGCTGAATCGAAAAATTTATGCGTTTCAGCCAGTTAAGTCAACGACATGCATCGCCAAGTACAAAGAGAAATTAGTAGAGAGCGATGACAATCGGAGCAGGCCCTCAAAAATGTGCTCACGTGGCACGGGGGAGTAGCACCACCACTTATGTTCATGTATCCTACCTTCAGGGCTGCACCCGCCCCGCACATGCTTACATCTACCACGTCAAGGCTGAGACATCTTATCCTCCTCTTGGGCCGACACATCTTAATTCAGAACCACCCCATTGCTTTGTCATGCAGTCTTTACCATGTATGATGGCTCCTCAGATCAAGTATGATCACATCTTTGCATTTCAATCGACCCGATGATACTTAATCACGGGAAGCGACCCCAAAACACTATCGCGAAGTGTTCCCCGGCCAGCTTGAAGGGCACGCCCTTTTGGCTTGGTTCCTGACTCCATGGGAGATCTGCTCGACTCCTTGTGAGTTGTGGGCTACGATTGTTTCCCGGTACACGTGCTTAGTTTGGCGGAAGGAAATCTCAGGTTCTGACCATCTTCAAGCGAGGAGGGGCGAGTCCATCGGCAATTTCCTTTAGAAGATTTGGGCCAATAGGTCGGCAGTTAATTCATACAGTATGGATGCGAGTCCTGCAGAATTTCCAAGGAGATTTGGGTAGACCCACTTCAGTTCCTTCCACTTTCATTGTCTTGGATTCGCTGCGCTTGATGGAGGAATTGTACGACGGGTGGATAAATATTCACTTGTTGGAGGACAATATTTGGGCGACCTCAGGCATGATGATCACGGCTTAAGCTGTGGCCGACCCTTTGAGGGACAATCTGAACAAAGGGGTCGGAATTAAAACTAAAAACGCTCCAGGACCAATATGAGAAAAATAGGGGCCTTTGCTTGAGTTTCATACAGGCGAAGGTTTTTAAAAGGTGAAACAAAGTTTGCGACGGAAGATTTTAGTCGATGTAAATTTAAATTAATAAAAAAAAAAAAAAAAAAAGAAACTCCTTTTACGATCCTATGGTACATGCATACTAATCCAACGAACAATAAGAAAGAATTACCTCGATCAAATTAAGGAGATTTTTAAGCAAGTAGGGTTAATGACTTAAGGTCCTTTTTTCTTCATGTTTTCCATGATCTTCAAGCCCAGATTATCTTGTTTCACGAGTGCATTAATGAGTCTGAATTAACGAGGTTTTGTTTTAGAGCTGCGATATTCGACACCTTGAGATCGAGAGGGTTAGATGGAGACGAAAAAAAAGTGAAACTCTTTCTCTCTTACTTTTTTTTCTCTAATTTTTATCACCCTTTGGCCTTTAGGGTTTTGCCTCTCTATTTATAATATGCCTTGGTGATCTCAACCATTGGATCCAAAGTGACATATTTAAATATTGAATTAAAATTAAGTGACAAAAATAAATAGGATTAATTTATCAAATTAACTGGATTTCATCCATATAGTAATTACTATTGGTAATTAATTCAATAATTAATTAATGTTATTAGTTTCTCAAATTAACCCTTTCATCCATATAGTAATTACTATTAATTAATTAATTCAATAATTAATTAATTAACATTTAATTATCCAATAATTGCTACATAGTTGCTATGAAACAATTTCTTTACAACTATGCCCTCCAAAGGATTTCTTTGTTAATTTAATC
Source organism: Tetrastigma voinierianum (assembly GCA_016808115.1). NCBI lineage: Eukaryota > Viridiplantae > Streptophyta > Magnoliopsida > Vitales > Vitaceae > Tetrastigma > Tetrastigma voinierianum. Next base: position 155,191 of record JAEQBH010000430.1, on the reverse strand, counting down.
ATGTACAGTGTTTTAAGATTATGACTGAGGACTATGGACACGTAATTTCAAGCTCGATAAATTTGATAATTAATTAAACTTTTTAATCAATTAATCTAATTTGTGATTCGTATTATTCCATTAAAAATACAGCTGAACTCTTGTAATTACATAATAATTTTATGTAGTGATACTGGCAGTCCATTGATATAATCATTACATCTGATTAGTCCTCGAAATTAGTCCGAAATCATTAAATTTAGGTAAGTACCGTTTTACCCATCTAGTGATATATTTATCCTTACGTTTCATTAATTTACTAGTGAACAGTTAATTTATAAAAGCATTATAAATTCGAAGCTCAATGATTCGAATTGACACTTAAGGGAACCAATTACTCCAGAAGCTTCCCTTAAGAAGGGGTTTACAGATTCCATATCTATAGGACATGTTCCCGACCATACATCTCCAATGGGCCTCGGGCCTTAAGTAATTAGGCTGTCTTGGGACATATCATGTCTATGAATCAGGCCACATTGAAATAGACGAGTCCATAGCTACTTTTTCCAGTTAAATTCATCACATATGATCATCTAGTGACATGGTTTAAACTCTTAATAGTAATGGTATATTATTTAAGAGTTTAATCCATATCTGATCTGTCTATGTAATCGGATTATCACGACTCCATTTAATGCCCTTTTATCGCTCTAGATTAAGATTACTGCATTCTTAATGTTTAGTGGACCGTACTAGTAGTATTATAGATCAAAGATCCCTACTTTGATTTACAAATGATAGTTTAGTTTATTATATATAATCTTGATCATCTCATATATAAGCGTATATCACCCAAGATTATAGTTACATTGGCAAACTTGGGATTTTATGATATTTGCTAAGTGCTCTGACACATGTATAAAGAATCAAATATAGAAAATTATTTTCATGAAAGCGATTACAAACTACACGCTTTGGGGCACCATGCCTAACACTACAGACATCTCTTACGACATATAGCACTACCATCAGGATCTTGACTTCAAATGACCCACACTAATTCGATCGGATCGCCTGGCGCAACCGAGTCTACGAGATGTGATTACCCTGAGGACCATGGGCGAGACCCGGCCCAGTGTCGAAGCACGAAATTTTGGTGGAAGGTTAATCGGGGCCGCGGCTCGGGAGATATGTTCGGAGACGATCAGGTGGAGGCGAGATCGCCGCGGTTGAAGAATAGCGGCGACACACCCAGCTCGCTGAAACCGGCCCACCATAGACTATATCTTTGGGTGCTCCCGATTGGCCGACCAGTATCGATCTGTAAGGAGGTTGTTGCGGCCTGGCAGAGCCTAGGTGAATACCATGATCTATCCATGTGAGATAGCGGGTGAGCCAATCGACGTTTACGACCCTATGTCACTTTCCCCCTATTAACCTTCAAGGTCAATTTACTCCACACTGCAAGTGCCGCACTCATACTTATACATGTATTAACGATTTCGATGTTGGCCAGTGCGATTGACCTGGCAATGTGGCCCGGGCGCTGTTCGACTACTGCCCGGGTGAAGAACATCTCTTTTAACAGGCTGAGTTCGATTGGAAAAACTTTGTGGGGTTTGAGGCAGCCCGATATGATAGGCGACATTTGTCTTATGGGCGGGAGCGGGGTCAAGTTGATGAAGTCTTATTTTTAGGTTGTTGAGGACTTGGAGCCGTCTGATCGTGTTAATGAAACTTTGCATTTGCATCTTGATCGCCGTGCCTCGACTTCCATCAGCGATCAACCTGACCAGTACGAGACAAATTGACCTCTAGCCGGTCGACTAGCGGCTGGCAGTCTTGCAATGTCGATACGCGAGCATGAGAAAAATGAAGCTCTGATCGGCCTCAGGACTGGGCCTCATATGGGGAAATTGCAGGCTCGCCAGCTGAGGCGGGCAGGGACGGGCGGTGATCGTAGACCCCCTAGAATCAATATTCCTAGATGGGCTGGATAAATTCACATATGTTAGTGGCCTCTTATCTAGTGGAAGAAGAGCAGACCATCAAATCTTTGCTTTCAGTAATATCGGATGTATTTTCTGATTTCCACTCGACTTGTCGTGGCGTTAACGTGGCATCATCTCATAAGGCTGATATCGATGCATTAGGCTGGCCGGTCGACCAGAGAAAGTGGCGTTTCCACGAACCATCATCGGGTTATTCTGACATAAAGTGGATAAATATCTTTTAAGCGAGTTCATCGGGAGATAAAGTACCGGGAGTGGCTGGCCAATGTGGTGGTAGTCCCGAAAAAAGGTGGTAGATGGAGAGTGTGTGTGGACTACACAAATCTCAATGAGGCAGCGTAGAAAAACTGACTTCCTACACCGGATAGACCCGGTTGGCCGATCGCGTTGGCCGGGCATGGGATCATTTGTCGTTCTTGGATGCCTTCTCGAGATATCATTAAATACCCGTGCATACGCGAACATGAAAAGCGGCATTCACCACCGCCGCGGGCCTGTTGCACTTCTGACGTGATATGCGTTTGGCCAGAATGCGAGCGGCGCGTATCGAGGTTGGCCAAGATGTTCGGGCGGCGCTGGGAAAAGGCCATAGAGGTTTACATTAGTGATATGTTGGTAAAGTCCGAGCGCTTGGGACCATGCGAACACTGAGAGGCTTTTGAACTCTGGGGCACGCCACGAAGATGAAGCTCAGTCCCTCAAAGTGCGCCTTGAGGTCGGTGCGGGCCGATTTTGGGTTTCATGATGACTCGGGAGGAGGGGATAGAAGCAGCCAGCTGTTAAGCTATTTTTGGAGTCCCAGGCTCTCGCAGAAAAGGGGGTACATTAAAGAGGTGATCTATGGGATTACTTGTTCAAAGTCAGCGTTTCAATCACGTGGCACCCGAACTTTGTCGGAAGAGGGAAGTGCGACCACCAGAATTGTGAATGGGGATTCGATTTATTTACTAGAGTGTCCATAGAAGCTGGGCTGACGCACTGCGAAACCTTATGGGTGAGCTCTTGTTGGATGTCTGAACCTCTGCTCCATGGCTACTCCCTGTCTCCTGGCGATAAGGATGGAGTCCATCGCCTCACATTTGTCCTATGTGCCTACTCTGCCATTTGCGATTCTCTCTAGGCGGTTTTTAAGGGTCATGCTCCCTGTCTTGGCTAGTTTCTCCTTCTCCATTTGCTTCTCGAGGAGGGTCGAGGTGTTGTTCTTCTTCTTGGGTAATGGTGTTTTGGCCTTCTCGGAACATTGCGCCTCTGGGGAGTTGTATTTGCACAGTGAGTTCTTTCCCGGCTTCTCTTAATAACGTTGGTTGGAGGCGGGCCCTCCGTCTAGGCCGTCGACGTGGCGTGTAGAGTTTCTGATATGCCTCCCAGGAGTCATTTATCTCACGTTGCCTTGGTCTTGCGTCAGCAGGAGTTGATGGCTCTGCTTTGTGTTCAGGTTGATACCATCAGTCATTGAGAGGTCAACTTTATTTGTAAAGGAATTGTCGTTCCCACAGACGGCGCGGCTGATGATGCTTTCAGCAAAGTGGGAGTACACGGAGCTTGACGGGATTGGCAGGTTAGTCCGCTAACTCTATATGTGGGGCTCTCACAAAATAAGAAGCAAAGGATCGCGAGGATGCGGGTTGCCTCTACTGATGCTAAGTTAGTTCGCTAGGTGGAAGAAGAATCGGCCTTGGGGGTAAATTAATGCGTGCGCTTTCGCTAGATGGGGTATTTTGATATTTATAATGGGTGATCATGTGCTTTATAGTTGAATGATGATAAGGATATTTAAGATTTGGATGATGGATTTTCTTTCCTTATCGTTAAGCTAATTTAATAAGGGATAATTGATGAGCGATTATTAGGGAAATATCTGCTTTCCTAATTGGTGGAATTTGAATTGGGAAGTTAGTCTTTCCTTTAATACGAGTTCTTGGGTGTTTCGTCACTTGCTTCTCAAGCCGAGGGTGAAGCGGGTCCCAGGCACAGGCGCCGTGTTTGGGCATATGTGGTAGTAGAGGCTGCTATGTCTTTTATTGGAGTCTGCTTAACATACTCTTTTTAAGCATGTTATTTGGGCTTGTGTTAAGGCATCTTGCCCTTTATTATTTAAGCTAATCAATATATATATATATATATATATATATATATATATATATATATATATATATATATATATATATATATATATATATATATAATCTGAAAAGTAAGACTACGAATATTTAAATGTTCGAATACAAAGAGTTGTAGCTAGAAATAAAAAATGAAAAATCTAAAATCTGAAAAGTAAACTAAGAATATTTAAATGTCCAAAAGAATCTAGGTTGTATTACATAAATAAATAAAAAATGAAAAAAATCTAAAATCTGAAAAGTATAACTAAGAATATTTAAAAGTTCGAAAATCTAAGAATTGTAGAACATAAAAAATAAAAATAAATAAAAATTGAAAAGACTAAAATCCGAAAAATAAGCACCACTACATGAAAAATCTAAAATATGAAAGATAAGCACCACAACACCAAAATCGAAACCGCCATAGTAAAAGGATGATCTAAAAAAAACTTTTTATGAAATATCTAAAATACGAATTTTATTAACCAGTAACAATTAATATAAAAAAAGAACAACCACCAATGGATTTATGTTATGAAATTAATTTTCAACCTATCAAAACATATTAAATAAGGGCAATCAATACATACCTAGAATATTTTCTTTAAACAAAAAGAAACCTTCCTCTCCGACTTCTCCTCCGTCTTGATCGTGTCCCCTTTCTTACTTTCATTGTCTCCTTTTAAAAAACGAAAAGGAAAAAAAAAACATTCATTCTCCAAAAAGGAAAAGAATCACAATCATGTACAATCAAATCAAATAATGAGAATAAAATAAATAAAACAAAACTAAGACTAGTCAAATTTGGGGTCTACAATAATATATTAGAATGAAGGTTAAAATAACTTTTGAATTCTTATTAATATATTTCTCTTTTTATCTACTCATCAATAGATTTTCAAAAAATAATTAAACATATATTTTAAAATAGAAAGTAAATTGATAAAATTAAATCAAATTAATGCAAAAGAAAATTTATTGTTATCAATTTTGAACATCTATAGTGTCAAATATAAATATTTCATAGGTTCACAATTTGATAGTAATATAAAATTTTCATGAATTAAATTATGATTCATTTTTAGGTTTCAATACAAAACCACACATTAACTATTTTATAAATAAAAAAACTAATAAATTTCTATTTTTTGTAGTGTTTATATATTTTTCATAATTACTTGAGAATGACTTTTAACATAAAGTTGATTAAATCGATTATTAAGTTGATAGAATTACTTAACATTTAGTAATAATGAAGAGGAAAAAAAGTGACAAGACAATAATATCATAAATACAAAGGAAGTGAAAATAAATATAAATATTATAGTTATTGAAAAAATGCATTTAGATTAACAATATAATAAATGCAAAGGAAGTGATAATAATTATAATATTATAGTTATTATAAAATAATTAACTAAAAATCTCACGAGTTTATAGCACAAAGAAATTAACAATATTTTTAAATCAAAATGTGGCAAATGTCATATAGATAAAGGTGATATTTATCTTTTTAACCTAAGAAAATTCATTAGAAAATAATTTTGCTATCATAAATTTTGATATGGAAAAAAGTAATGCTATTTATATTTGATCCCAATACTATTTTTTTAAATTGGTTTTATATCTAATTCAAAATATAATTATTTTTACTTAATTTTTAATATGATATTTAAAAAAGAATTCAATTATTTATTATATTATTTTATTTTATATTATCTCACATGTACATGTACACTTACTAGTATATATATTATTTTGAGGCATGACATTAGAATTAAGAAATTTATTCCTCTATTATCTTGGTTAGCATCATGTATTTTGTTGATCACTCTTGTTATAATCATTTGGAATTCTTATCCACCTAATGAGGAAAAAAAAGGTAAATTAATACACTATCAAATTTTGATTTTGCCAAAAAAGAGTTGTATACAAATTTAAAACATGAAGTAAGAATAAATCATAGACACAAAATAAATTATTTTAAAGGTCAAAAGATTTTTTGTGATTGCATAAAGGAAGTAGTATAATTAAAAATAGTTAAATTTTATATATTTTAAATTATTTAATTTTATCGTTTAAAGTAAATTAATAAAAAAAATTAAAGACAAATAAAAAATAAAAAATTAATTTTGAATAGATAATAAAAGTTATTAGAATTAATTAAATCATATGAATAAAAAAATAAATACTAGAGAATTGTGAATATAATAAGTAATTTATAATAAAAGGATATTGAAAATATTGAAATATTGAAATATTTTTAATCATTGTTAAGACCCATACTTTTTTTTAAAAGGAAATCCTTCTTCATAATCATTTGACGTTCTTATCTACCTAATAAGGAAAAGCAAAAACTATAATAATTGTGAAACCCCAGAAATTTTTTTTCTTCAGAAAATGGCAAAATAATAAAATTACTAAAATGGTTCAGGGAAGCCTAGAAAATTCTCTAGATCTCGAATATTAGCGGATGTCTGGGTGGATTCGATCTCGCGATCAGTGACCTAGAAAAGTTTCATCAAATTCACCAGATGTCGCATATTTTTACGACATTTTCTGAAAGGATAAGTCGCCAAATGACGCGATCAGATTTTTACGAAATCTTTGTAAGTCAGGAATGACTTGAGCTAAGTTCATTTAAAATAAATTGAACTGAAAAGAAATAAATTGTTTCGGGTAGAAACGGACTCGAATGAGATATGGACGCATGGCACAATGTGAGTCATGTATAAAAAAAAGATAAAAAGAAAAAAAAGAAAAGAAGGAAAGTCAAAAAAAATAGTGAAAAGGAGGGGAGGCCCAGATAAAGTGAGAGGAAAAAATTATAGAGAAAGAAGCTTTAGCTTCTCTCTAAGATTTACGGTAATTGGATCGTAGGTTTTCGTCGGAGCAAAAGGTAAAGTTGGTCCACTAACTGAAGCTACGTATGGTACCAAAATCTTGGAAGCTATTGCAAACTCTCAAGAGGTGAGGAATTTTTCTTACTTTATTATTTAAAATTTCAGTTAATTACTTAATGACTCGGGGTTTTTCTCTAGAGGTTAGAGGTTTGTGTTTTCTATCAAATTTGGGACCGAGTATAGGATTTTTCCATTTCTGTTTATTTTTCCATTTTAGGACCGCTTTGGTTGAGTTTTAATGCCCTAAGGGAATGTTAGCCTGCCCTAAGGGATATTTCGCAAGAGAATGTGGCAGCAGACAGAGCGCCTCGCTTTGAGCCTATATGATGTCCAAGCTGTAATGATTTTGCTAAAAGTGGGAGAATTTGGACTAGTAACCTTCAAGGAAATTGTAGCCCTATTTGAGAACTTGATGTTAGGATTTTGAATCACCAAAATCGGGCTTCTAGAACTCAAGTTATGGTCCTTTTTCTTGGGACTGCTCCAAGTTGCTCTGTTTTAGCAAACCTACTGTCCAGGTTTTGGGATTGATTTTCGACTGGGAAAAAGTGAGAATTTTGTAAGACCCGGGAAAATTATAAAATTTCAAAATTAGCAAAATGATAATAATAATAATAAATTGTCAAAATGGTTCAAAGAAGTCTAGAAAATTCTTTAGATCTCAAATGATGAAGAGACTATGTCATAAATTGCTTCGCCAAATCTAAAGACCTTAAAATTTCTTGCTGAATTCTGGCGGACAATCGAATTTTTACGATTTTCTAGGCGATAAGCGTTGACTTCAGTGGACAAATTTTTTATAAATATTCGAAATGTGAATTGTTAACTACAAGCTCATTTAAACTAAATTGAATTGAACAAAATATATATATATTGAGAGATGGACATTGCGCCATGTAAGAAAAAAAAAGAGGATGATCAAAGTCAGCATAAGTAGAAAAGGAGAAAAAGAAAAACAAAGAAAACAATAAAAAGGAAAATGAGAATGAGTAGAGAGAAAGATTTTTTTCTTTCTTTGCTTCTCAAGATTCATGAAATCGGACTGTAGGTTTTCACGCAGAGACAAAGTTGGATTCACGATTGCAAGTTACGCGTGAGTACCAAATCTGAGTTTCACAAACTCCACGAGGTAGAAAATTTTCCTATTGCTATTTCTTTAATCTAAAGACTATTTAATGACTTGGGGTTTTCTGAGATCAGAATTTCACCCAAATTTTTGACCAGTGTAGGAATTTTTAGAAATTTTTAGACTGCTTTCTGGGACAAGCTAAAAGAATTTGACTGCTTCTTATTAACTGAGCTGAATTCTTCTTGACATATTTTCGACATTCCTATCGTGATTTTCTGGACTATCAAGCAAATTCCAATAACTGTGCTGGGAGGTTTAGTTTTGATCCCGAGACTGATGCCTTCGGGTTTTATGATGTGTTTGGCATCACAAAGAATTCTGGATCGAACCTGTGAAGGACCCAAGAAGTGCCCCGTTGTATATGAGTCCTAAATTAAGTACTTTATTGTTGGAAAATAAATAATATGTTGTTAGCAAATCATGTTAATATGTGCTTACGGGATGTATTAACATGGAAATGGTGATAAATGGAAAATATACGAGAAACATAATTATCCCACTTATAAATGTTTCATGTAGCTCTATCAGGTGATTTAGGTGCATGGAAGACATCGCATGAAATGACATGATTGCATTTCATATGTACTGGCCAAGGCTGAGTCGTGTGGGTGCATGATAATTGTTATTCACCATTCTTAGAATGTGTGGTGCGGAAAATAGAACAACGTCCAAAATCACTCACGGTTGTATAAAACAATACACAATATATTTGTAGGTCCGGGTGAAGCAAGATGAGTGTAGATCCTTGTGCAGTGAAAGACCCAAATTTATTCTTGGTCGAGAAGGATCCAAATGATAAAGTCATGAAGTGTAGGGGAAGGTGTTGCGGCTTTCATGCAATGGTAATTCCTAAATTCGCAACCCAAATAAACACACGGGATTTGATAAATTAAAATCGAGGGTTGTCTAATGGTTTGGTTATCAGAACCACTAATGACCGGGCTTTTCACACTTGGCATTATAGGTGTGAGGGAGTCGGTCAGACTTCGTCAGGCATGAGGAGTCTCATCTCATGCATGATACCTTTAACATTCCATATAGGATTGCATTATTTATATGGAATATGATTTGATATTTTATGTATGCCATTGTGTATTTATATGAGTGGCCTCAGAGGGAAAATTTTCATCGCATTGCTCACTCCCATCGTGGGACCCCCTTTCAAGTACAGGGAGTGTACAAGGAGATGACGCCCGACGAAATGATTACAAGGAGGTTTCATGGTGGCCTTGATATTACTTTTAGAAAAAGTATTTTGTATAAAAGAATCTGTAATTAAATTCCTTTTGAGACTACATAAATAGTTGGTATGTAATTAATGTAAGGGTCGTGATCGGACTCTGTGCTGTAATTATGTTTACTTCATATTTTAGATTTAAATGAATGAATGATCCAGTAAAGGGATGTATTGAGGTGGTGCCGAAAACTTGTAGTGTCCACTGGTAGTTGTGGTTATAGGTCAGATATTGAGAATATAGATGTGATGGACCCCAGTCACAATATTTGCTGAGACCCTAGATGGGTTATGTGGTTATTGTGTTGTAAGGTTGGGTAGAGCCCATCAACAAAGGAGACTCTGCCCGATTTTTTTGTGAAAATATGGTCCCTAAACTGACACAACGCTGTGGTATCGGGTACCTTAAATCCATGAATTCCACAGCTGAAGAGTTGTCAACGGACCCCGGATTTGGGGTGTCATAGTTTGCATCGTAGCCAGGTAAACCATTACCCAGGAGCCTCGAATGTGGGTATCTACAGTACTGGCTTCGATGCTAGCCTGCCTCAAATCTAGGTATCAGGAGTTGAAAGAGTGCACCGAGGTCGATGGGCATGGGTCTGTGATCATGCATCATAGTGTGTTACGTGGTTTTGTGTTAATAGATGGCTGATTGTAGTGGAATAATATACATGGTAGATTTGTATGCGGAAGACTAGGCTAGGAAAACATAACCTGTGGTTCTGGAAAGCAAATGAAACATGATAGTTCGAACCTACTGTGTATTAGTGTTTGGCATTATGCACCACTAAGGAAAAGGGACGAACTCATGATGTTAAAGTCTATTAGTGGTTGGCATGTGCAATACTAGTTAAACTGAGATAGAAATTTGAGAACTCTATTGCTATCTGACACTTGTAGATGGCTAGCAGAGGAAAAGGACGCCGGGATGGTGGGCGGAGTAATAACCCATGACCACCGGCTTTGGACTAACAGACCTCCATAGAGGCTGTTGTTGTTGCGACTGCTGCCCTTATGCAGCATGTGGTTGCTGCCACCATCGCACAAGCCGTGCAATTGAGAACCATGGGGCCGGCAACCCTGGGAGGTTCGAGGCATATGATCCTCCAAATTTCAAAAGAGAGAGTAGACCCGATGGTGGCGGTCATTGTTTCCGACTAGTCGTAAGGATACCTGGCGCTAGTGATAAGAGGAAGGAGAGCTAACCTTCTTCTAGCTCCAGGAAGAAGCAGAAGACTTCGTTTAGTACGACCAAGGACGGGGTCACCGGCGATCGTACAAGGCCGAGTCGAGGCTTCAAACAGACGCAGGTGATGACATGCTATCATTGCCATCAGCCTGAGCACATGAAATGATATTGTCCACAGAGGCGGGGATCCTAGAATTATGGGACAACGCAATCCCAGTTATCAGTGGGACAGATGTGGACACAATTTGTTCCTTCTCACCCTAGTGCGGCCGTAGGACCAAGACGGGCCTTAAGGTGTCGCACGTTTCTGCTATACGACAGGGCCGAGAGGCCAGGGTATGGATCGAGGTCAAGGCCAAGACTTCTAGGCCGGTACTTCAGGGACTTAGGGGTGTTTCTACGTTGTGGTACCACATACTAAGCTTGAAGATCACCCGACATGGTACGTTTTTTGCCTCACAAGAGTGTCATGAATCTTATGGGACGAGTATTCAGAAGTATTGTTGCATACGTGAGAAAATTTAGCTTAGATGTTGAAACTTGGAAAAGCCGTTGTATGTGAATCTCTCCTTAGGAACTAGGGTGAGTGTCAATCGATATGTCGATCAGGAGTAAGAGATATTAGGATTCTACTGAATGTGGACCCTAGGGCCGTGGAAGAGACGTTTTAGGTCATCCTTAGGATGGACTAGTTGACGGCCCATAGAGTCGTCATTGATTGTGATCGTAGGTTATCGCCTACACACATGATGTGCTATTTAGGTTACGCTCGTGTGGGAGTATGCATGATGTTTACTCCTTAATTACGCACGACTCCAGCAATGGAGCGGATGTTTATGGGCTGCGAAGCAAGCCTTACCCCGGAGGATGAGGGAGACGGATTTGAGTATACCCTGGTGGTTTGCTATATGAGGTGATGTTTTTTATAAGCCACTGGGATTTCTCTACATGTGGACGTGGACTTTATCATTGAGTTACACCCCAGACGTCAGATATTTCTATGACTCATAGGATGGCACCGGTTGAGTTGCAAGAACCTTGTTCCGTATATGTGATTTTCGTTGGAAATAAGAGTTTTATTAGACCGAACACTTCAACTTGAGCTGCCTGCGATTTTAGAAAGAGGTCAAAATTCTAGTGGATGGCCCGAGGAAGGCATTCCAGGAATTGAAAATGAGGCTTACTACAACTCCTATTCTGATAGTCCTAAACAAGGACAGAGGTACACGGTGTACTGTGATGCCTCTAGGGACGGACTGGGATGTGTCTTGATGTAGTCCGGGAGGGTTGTAGCTTATGGTTCCAGATAGCTAAAGAATCATGAGCAGAATTTCCCGCACGATTTGGAGTTGCGCCATAGCTCCTGGCTTTCGAAGGATTTGGCCATGCCACTATCCGTAGAGCATAGGGTGGCGCTCAGGTATTTTCTGCACTGGCCAAGAGTCTCGAGATATATTACACTAACGGGACTCCCAAACATGAGCACCCAGATGGATGGAGATATGTGGAGGACTATGACTTCACTTTGCATTACCATCCCGGGTAAGGAAATGTAGTGGCTAATGCACTGGCCGAAGTCACGAGGAGACCGGCTAGTGTGAAGCTCCCGAGAGCGGCGCACAATGAGACCCGGGAATGGGCTAGACCGCATTATAAAGGATCAAAGCTCAAGGAGCGCTAGGGAGTTTGCATACGCTATCCATCGAGCAGAGTGATTGAGTCCTAGCGTGGACGTAGAGATATCAGCCCATTAGGACCGGCATCACAGTATGGGTGACGCAGGCCGGTCATCCACAAATGGTAGTCTTCTTAGATGAGACGGTCGTGGTTCTAATCAATCGACCGGTGAGAGAGATCTTCCTGGGAGTTCCAGACTGCCTGATTTGTTGTGCATCCGCGGCACGAAGATACCTTGATGATCCTTCGCCGCGCATTATTGAGGGAAAGAAGCTAGTACAGGTTGAGGATTTTGTTCGACGGTGTCTCACGTAGTCACAGGTGTAAAGGTCAGAGCATTAAAGCCGCAGGCTACCCAAAATGGCTGGGAGGGGTCAGCTGAAGTGATATTGCGATGGATTTTGTGACCCACTTGCCCTTACATGAGGCATGACGCAATATGGGGTTATGCGGACCCAAGCCACTAAGCCCAAGACATTGTCTAGCGCGCGTATTCTACACTGAGGAAATTATGTTAGTTATATATTCGTGAGATTATCCGGGTACATGGAGTACCAGTGTCCATAGTATAGGACAGGGATCCCATATTACAAACATTACCTGGAAGTTTCCAAGGCCATGGACTAGAAGGAAGGATGTGCACCATTTTTTTTATCCACAGACCGATGGTCAGTCGGAGAGGACCATACAGGTTTTAGAGGACATGTCATGAAAGATCAGCCCCGAATCTTAAAGGTAGCCGGGAGGAGCCTGACTTATCGGAATTCGCCTACAACAGCTTATCGTTAGCATACGATGACATCCTCTATGAGGCTCTAGAGACAGGAGGCCATGTCATCCTCGATTTGTTGGCTGGGAGGGTAGAGTTCCATCACCGGTCCTGGAGAGTGATTAAAGACACCCTGAGAAGATCTGGCTGATACGTGGTTGCCTTCAGTGGCTCAAACCCTAAGCAGAAGAGCTACATCGACAAGACGGCTTCGAATTTGTGAGTTTGAGGTTGGTGATCAGACTTTAAGGTATGCCTAATAGAGGAGTGGTCATATTCGACAAGCAAGGGAAGCCAGCTTCGAGGTGGTTATCAGGCCCTTCGAGGCTCTTCAGAGGCGGGCACAGTTGCATATCGGTTGGCACTACCACCGAGTTTATAAGGTGCCCATGAGGTGTTCCACGTCGCCATGTTCTGGAAGTATACTCTAGATCCAGCTCATGTAGTGGATTGGAGAAAGATTACTATTGATACTGATGGGACCTTCGAGTAGGCTTAGACCAGCATGTGATCTTGGATACCGAGATCAAAGTTTGCGACGCGAAGACCGCGGCGGTTAGTAAAAGTGTTTGTGGGCAAGCAATCGAAGAGTGGAGTGATGCAATGTAAACGCAGGACACGATGCGGCCACATATCCTTTCCTATTTGAGGATGAAGGTGCGCTATTCAATATTAGTCTATTGGAACTAGTTCGACTATTGCATATGCAGTGTCAGGTGTTATATGTATGAATTTCGAGGACGAAATTCTATTAAGAGGGGAAGAATGTAAAACCCGGTAAAATTAGAAATTTTCAAAAATAGCAAAATGATAATAAGAATAATAAATTGCCAAAATGGTTCAGGGAAGTTTAGAAAATTCTTCTGATCTCTGGATTTACCTAAACTGATCACAATAAGTAAATCAGACACAAATCTAATTTAATCTTAAAATTTTATTAATTTGAAATAATTAGAATTTTACGATTTTCTAGGTGATAAGTTGTCAATGACTCCAGAGACGAGATTTTTATGAATATATCGGAAGTCAGGAAATGACTTGATCTAAGTTCATTTAAACTAAATTTAATTGAAAAAAATATATATTGAGAGATGGACATTGCGCCATGTAAAATAAAAAAAGGAGGATGGATCAAAGTCGATGGATAAGTAGAGAAAAAGGAGAAAACAAACAAAAGAAAACAAAAAAAAAAAAAAAAGGGAGAAAGAGAACGAGCGGAGAGAAAAAGTTTTTTTTTTTCTTCTTTTTCCTTCTCTCTAAGATCTACGAAAATTGGACTGTAGGTTTTTATCAAAGTAAAAGGCAAAATTGATCTACACATTGCAAGCTACGCGTGGGTACCAAAATCTTGGAGTTTCGTCAAACTCCACGAGGTAGTGAATTTTCCTACTGGGCTATTTAGCCTAGCGCCAATTAATGGCTGGTTTGTTAGAGGCCGTGAGAGGTCAGAATTTCGCCCAAATTTGGACCGAGTGTAGGAATTTTAGAAACTTTGAGATTGTTCTTCGACGTCAGGCTAAATGGACTAAGCTGCATACCCTAGATTGAATTTTTGGGATTGTTTTGAACATTTCTGACAAGATTTTTGAACTATTTTCGCGCCCGTGATCAGGCAGGTTTGAAGTGATCCTGTAACCGATGTTTTTGGGTTTTGGGTTTTATCACAAGAATTCGTGATCGAACCGTGAAAGGACCAAGAAGTGCCAGTTGTATATGGTTCGAGATTTCCAATATTTTGTATGTTATTAAGGAAAATAAACAATATGTTGTTGTATGTAAATTCAGTGTTAATGAGGTGTCATGGATGGGCCAAGGAAATAGTGAATGGAAATTATATGTATTCGAATTTATAAATGTTCTCTGTAGCTCTTATTGCATGTAGAATGACACGCATGAAATGGCATGATTGCATTTTATATGAACGGTCACATCACATCGAGCTGTGTGGGGGACATCAGGATCATCATCTCTGTGAATGTGTGGTGAGCCCGAAAAATAGAACAATGTCCAAAAACTGGAACTTTACCTGGCCAGAGCAAAACAATAATAATAATAAATTTTGTGTGTTTGGGAAGTACATGGGGTAGATCCCTGTGGTGAAAGACCCAAATTTTATTTGTAAGACATATGGATCCAACGATGAAAGTTCGCGAAGTGTCTAAGGCATCATAAGCTCGCTGCGGAGACCCCAAATTGCAACTCAAATAAACACAATGTGATTTGATAAATTAAATTGGAGGATTGTCTAATGGCGTTTAAGCTACAAAGTGAACCACCATGATCGATTTCACACTTGGTGTTGCAAGTGTGAGGAGCTCTGGGCTTCGACTGGGGTCAGGCATGAGAAGTCCCATCATGATGACATGGAAACATTCCATATAGATTGCATTATTTATAAGGAATAGATTTGATGTTTTATGTATGCCATTGAATGTGCATTTGTGAGAGAATAGCCCTTGTAGGAAAATTCTTCTACTGACATTGCTCACCCCATCGCGGGGACCCCTTCGTGCACAGGAGGTACAGGAGATTCCATATGTTCGATTTTGTGTCTGATTATGAAGGAGCCGATGTGGCCTTGATATTACTTCTTTTTTAGTAAAAGTATTTTTTATAAAAGAATTGTAATTAAATTCTTTTGGGACTATTGTATAAATAGTCGAAAAGGTAATTATGGTATGAGGGCCGCCATCGACTCTACGTTGTACTATGTTTTACTTTCATATTTTTAGATTTAAAAGGAAAGAATGGATCCAAAAGGGATGTATTGAGGGGTGCCAACTTGATATCTCACTGGTAGTCAGGATATGAATGTATATTGGGAATATGGCGCATGAACCCCGTGTGGTCATTACTACTTCCTACGGGAGGCCCCGGATGGGTTATGGTTATGTCAAGTTGTAAGGTTGGGTAGAGCTCTAACAAAAGGAATCGTCGATTTTTTGTGAAAATATGGATCCCGTTAAACGGGACACAACAATGTGGTATCGGGTCACCCGAAATCCACAGGAATTCCAGTTGTTGACGGGTTGTCAACGGGACCGCCGAATTTGGGGTGTCACAAATTTGGACTAGCATCCTTTAAGGAACTTGTAGCTCTAACTGAGAACTGGAGGCGAAGCTAATCACCAATCGACATCGGCAATCAAGTTATGGGTCCGCTTCAGGATCATTTAAATTAGGGTCAGTTAATGATTGCGGTCCAAATTTTTGTTACAATTGTAGTATATCATTGCTTGAATTGAGTGATATAATGGGTTGAAATTGTGTGGAAGCCAAATTATGTGTTCTAATAGTTTGGTTTTGTGATGTGTTTGTGACGACAAGGCCATCACATGGCTGTAGGCTAGCTTGAGGAAATGTCTGGATGCGTTAACGCCTAGAGGTTGATGGATGTCAAGTAATTCGAGCGGTAGACTCGTGATGCCAACGTGAGCGCGTGTATTGATATTATGTTGGCAATGTATTGTATGATTTATTTAGAATTTGTATGCTTACAATATAAATGTCCAAATGATGCATGGATAATTATGTATTAGTAGTATGCATATAGTACTCATTGTATATGTAGCATGGCATGAATAGCAATGGATGATTGCATCGCATTATGCACTCAGTACGCCTCATGACATGGGCGTGAGTGCATGGCAAGATCAAATGCAAAGTTGCGTTGATGGTGGGCCTCAGAATACGGGACGACATCTGAAATGAGTCGCACTGAAGCAGGTTATCTAAAGCTGACCTGAGACTGTCCATAGCTTTCAGGAATAAGGCCGTTATTGGAGATCGTTTATAGCTTTAAAATAAAGCCAGCGATCGGAGACTGCCCAAGGTCGCATATTCCGGATCGGATAACCCAAGATTGAGATTGTCCAAGGTCGAGACTGCCTGTGGTTAGAGATCGTCTGAATGCTTGGATCGCCATCGTTTGAGACTGTTTAAGGGCTGAGTCAGCTAAGTATTCGAGGTTGTCCAAAGGATTTGATGAGAGTAAAAACAAAAGCCTTTTGTTTTGATAAAGAGTCATTAGGTGAAACACTAATGACAAGTTTTCAAGACGGTATATGATGTGGCGAGCCTGCGGAGACCTCGATAAGGATGTGTGAGCCAAGCATTCTCATCCACACATGTAGATGATGGAGTGGGAACGTGTAATGCTTTACTTGAATGTGCAAAAAGTTAAGCTTGCATGTGCAATTTTAGGTAGGAGTAGCCTTTATAGAATATTTGTCCAGCCGTAAGATTGCTCGTTCAGATCGTGAGTAGAAACCCCTTTTTTGGGGCAATGTGGAGTTTATAGGGAGACGACGCTCCGACAAGGCCATGATTGTGAAGAAGGCCGATATGTGGCCTTGACAATACTTTGTAAAGTATTTTATGTAAAAGAATTGTAATTAAATTCTTGGACTATTGTATAAATAGTTGGGTTTATAAATTATGGTAAAGAGGGTCGTGACCGACTCTTACGGACCAGACTGTCGCTTTATTTTCGTTATTTTACTTAAACGTGAATGAACGGGTCATGGTAAAGGGATGTATATATTGGGGATATGGACAGATGGACCCTGTGGGGTCATTACTATTTCTGTTGAGACCCTGGATGGGTTATGATTATACTGTTTTATAGGTTATATGTTGGGTAGAGCTCCCCGAACAAAGGATACTCTGCCCTATTTTGTGAAACATGGACCACTAAATGGGATACAATGCTGCGGTATCGGGTTACCCGAAATCCACAAGAATTCCTGGCCGGTCGACGGCTGTCAACTAGACTCCCAGATCGGTGTTACAGCTGGGACGGAAGCAGTGAACATACCAGGAGCGGGGACATTTGTTTGAGACACATTTAGAGTGAGACTGGGAGTTAGGGGTCCGAAGCACAGATGAAGGGAATTCTAAACTCAATCTCCGCGATCACCATGGACCAGAACCTGGGGTCATGATTTGAGGACCATACATGGAGTAAAAATGACCCAACAGGGCCCATCATCCATACTGGCCCATATGGTTACAGCACCATACATTTATGCATCCAAGAGTTATTACATCATTTAATACATAAAACATATTAAAACTGGGCTGGTTTCTAATATACACAAAACAAGAATCAAGGCCACAAATCTATTCCGCCTATAACTCACCTTTATGAGCTGTCGCCTGCATTCACCTGCATTTGGAAAGGGGGTCCATGATTGGAAGTAGCTAACGCCCAAGAGATAACCTACAAGGGCTATTCTCACCTAGGTGCATATGCAAATGATCATTTCACAATAAACCAACAAATCAACTGCGGCATACATGTTGTCCCATCATGAAAAATCTACATGCATGTATATGAGACGACACTCTACATGCTCCCAAGAACCGGTCAACCTCCGACCCACCACCCAATGCAAGTGTCAATGGAAATCAATACTGAGTCAGTCCCGATTCCCATCTCACACCCCGTAGTCTATGTGATATTTATTAATCGCTTGCCTTTTAGGCAATATAATCTCAACTTCACCGGCTCCTACACCCTCCGACATTTTTCGGGCTTTCACCGTGTGGATACGCCATTCCAACCAAAGTTTTCAAAGCCACCCGAGGGTATCTATCCCTACTGCTACGCCCGACACACATTTCATTTCCATTGCTAATGACCTGCGATCTCCACCGACTTCGTCCCATTCCCAAGCCCACACGACGAACACCAAATCTGAAGTACAAATCATATTTCATGAACACACTTTCTGTAATGTGGTGTTACCACATACCAATGCAATGCAATTTGTGCCACTGCACTCAAACCCAGCGACCAATGTAAGGAAGACTTCTACATGGACATTCTAGCTGACCATACACTATGAGTGTGCTATGAACACCAGTTCAATGCACAAACATTTCATATATTTAACATACATGCAAAGCCATGCTTAATATCCACACATATCCAACCAATACATCACATAGTTACGCAATTACATCTTTTCTATCATTCGCTTTATTCATGTCAACACATCATTCAAACATGTATTAAATAATTCCAACCATTACTTAGGTAATGTCATATTCATATTCTGGGCCGAGACATAGTATGTCACCATACAACCCTAATGCATATAGTTATTTCCATCTTTATTTCACATATTTCACATATTCAAAGATGTCATTGACCCATGGTAATCACATACCATTCCCGCCATAAATCCCGCCATGCCAAGCCTAAGAAATAACTGACTTAAGTCCAGAAGTCCGCTTTTTGTAAATATCACAAACATCCAACAATACCTCACTGTGCCATATACAATCCAAAGCATTTGATTACAAATCGGCTCGAAAATGTTCCGAAACTGTAATGGACTATTCCTCAACTATCCGTGACCCAGCCCAATGTTCAGCTTACATTTTGGTTGAGCGCTTTATCTTATTAAATTCTATAATTAACGCAAAGCTCTCCACAGAGAGTCCAAGAACGCGCGACCGGAGTCTCGGACGAGAAAGTTATTATGAATGGCCCAAAGTTGACGCGGGCTTCATCTGGCCAAGGGTGTGCGGAAATTTGGGCACACTCGTCATTACTCCCGCTTCGGGATTTTGCCATCCTGCAACACGTTGTTCCTCGGTTCTACGTCCCGGAAGTCCTCAGAAACCGGGTCTTTACCCATCACAGACAATCACAATAAACCACATCATATCCTAGCCTTCGCTCTCGAAAAATCTGACGAAACCCGTAGGCCATTACATGGTCCCAAAGAAATAAACTGTGAGTGAGGGAAACCTACCTCTGTGAGCGTAGCCTCCGTGCTCCTTGCCAGTCCGGGCCCGTCACCCAGAACACCCCTTTCCTCCTTCCTTTCTTTCCTCTTCCCCCTTCCTCTTCTTTCTTCTTCCTTTCTCCTCTCCTTCTTTCCTCCCTCTCCCTCCCTTTCCCTCTCCTCCCTTTCTCTTCCTTTCCTCCTCCTCCTCTTCCCTTCCTCCTTCCTCCTTGCCGCCTCCCACTGACTCAAGCCGCCGCTCTCCCCAAACTGAATTTGAGACTCCATGATATGGCTTTCATAAAGGTTATGAGCAAAGACATGGCATGCCACGCAGTCATACATGCATGCCTTGTGTTATAGTATTTGTGACACATTTACTACAGGTCACCCATGGTTTCCGCCAAGTGGGGTCTCCCCGACACCTGCTTAGAAATACGTGAAATCTCGACTATCTCTAATTCAACGAATTGATCAGAAGGATTTCGTGAGACGATTCCAACGGTGCAACTGGCCACCACATCCGAGATCTAGAAAAATCCCAACTTTTCTTTAGACTATTCCGATAAACTACCGTTTTGCCCCCTTTTTATCTGAAAGTTTTAAATTTAAAATTTTCACGGGTTTTACTGATGAGTGTCTAAAACACTCATATTATACCCGCGTTGGTTTTTCCTTTTCATGTTTTTTTTATAGTAATTTCATAGTTTAAAAATAGACCTCTGACGGTGTTTGGCTCGATGCGTGCATCGATGTATGGCAAATATAGCTAGCTTAGCAATGGGGAGCAAAGCAAGAAAGTGGCTGTCACGTCGCGACGTTCCAACGTCGCGACGTTCCCATCGCCGCGGTGACGTCCCACATCGCGATCGCCAAGGTCAACAATGCGTAAGTCATCACAACGCCGCGATTGCAACGCCGCTGACGCCAACTCAGATCTCGCACCTCATCACGTGCAATGCAATGGCTCGTGCAACAGGATCGAGGCACGTAACGGCGCAATGCAAACGCCAGAGCGTAGTGAATACCGCATCAAGAAGCGCCCTGATTTGTACTTTTCATTTTTGATTTGAGAATACGTTTAATACTAAATATTTTCATTCTATCATTCATTATGTTCAGATCTATATCTAGGTTATGTTGAACCCTCACATGTGTTGATGGATTAAAGTTTGGATCTTTATTTTATTCGCTATTTATCAATTTGTTCGAGATCGCTTCATATCTCACAGGGTTTAATTATATGGTGATGTCTCGCCAACATTGCATAATCAGACCGAGAGCCTAGATTCAGATGAGGTTATCCAGGATCTGGTAGAGCAATTTTCATCGATCTTGCAGTGTCAGAGATATTCCGATCCCGAAGGTGGCAGTTAGAATCGTTTAATATTCCTAATACCTGAGTTGAGATAGAGATATACTCAACTCTGTAAACTATTTGCAGATAGGCTGATATACCCTCGAGAGAGATATCTCTCAAGTAAGATCACCGCCATTAACAAATTTGTGAAATACATCAATAATATCTTGAAGAAATAATCCATTAAAAGGACAGTGGGTGAGAGAGTAATCCTAGTCTTCAATACTAACAATATTAGAACTAATAGTTAAATGAATTTCACATACTTTCTTTCCTAAATTATCTCTTCAGATATTATCTAAAAGCCGAACCTTTCAGAGTCAATACACCCGCCCCCGTGATCAAGCATCCGCACTGAGTACACTATATTACCGGTTTAATGCCGCACTTGCGCACATAGGCGTACATTTTGCTACGCGCACCGCGCTTCGCCTCGTCAAGTTTTTTGGCGCCGTTGCCGGGGACAGCATTGGATTGATATAGAGAATTACAATTAGATATTAGCTCGAATTTTACTTTTGTTTATTTTTACAAGTGCCGGGTAATTGCTCTTTGTTGGTCGTAAGCATATGTGTAGGTTTCATGAAGTGCAAGCTGACATCGAGATCAAACTAACCAACACCTTTTTGATCCTGAGCCGTAAAAGAGTCTCTGGGTATTGCATCGCGCCGAACAAAGAGAATTCAGAATGGGATGGAAATCCAATAATCATGGAAACACCAAGAAATAAAATCTCGGGTATTGAGTCTGTAGACTGAACTACGAGAGGCCGAAATGGGAATCACGAAGGAATCCACACCCAGACCATATACAAAATGTATGATCCTTTCTATGCTTACTAGATAGTGTCTGCTTACCACTAACGTTGTTCGCACAAATGTCGACGTAATTCACCCATTCAAGCAAACAATAATCAAGCCGCCACAAGACGGCGCTTAATATCTGCTCATGACTACCCCATGAGAACCCGAACATGCATTTGACTAACTTCCTTGAAGTTTAGATACCATCAATTACAATGGGTTGAGGCCAAGAAGCTCAAAGTTATGCTGTTCCACTTTCACTGGAGATAGAGCTAATCGGTTAACCAAATAAACACCGATTCAATCACTATACGAATGATTTATGTGACTCTCGACTAAGTTCTTCCACCTTCGAATTGGCACAACTTGTGCAAGAGATCAATACCTTTTGGACAACTAGATGGGGAGAACCCGCAGGCATGGACAGATTATTTAATTATCGCTAAGGCCCACACCAATCGACTAACCGTATGGACGCAAGCCCACACCTTTCTATAATGGTCTGAGAAATGCAACTAGAACAATGATTGATGCTTCACCGGAGGAGCACCGATGAAGAAACCACAGACTGCTTATGAAATCTAGAAGATGCTACGTATCAACACAAATCAAAATGGAGAAGTGCCAGCACCAAGAAACGCAGTGCAACAAGGAGCAATGAGTAACTCAAACAATCAGTAATCATGGTACCAAATTGATCAAACAGTTTAATAGATGCTATGAATCGCGAACGCCATCCGTAATTCAACGTATGGAGCGTGGGAATTTCGTGGGGACCGCACAACAAAGACGGGAATGTGGGCCGTGAAACCCTACGTAGAAAGCAAGCCCAAGACGTGTCCGTGCTTAATCAATCAATCACAGTTAGGGCCGATGGGGTGCCAGCATTTAATCGTAATTCGCGCCATGGGTGGCGTAATCGTAACTTTAATAGTCGAATAATCAAGGTTGCGGGGGCGGCGGAGTAATTCTAACAATACGTTATCGAACCGAATTCAGTGGAACCACCTTCGAGAAAAATTGATTTAGAATAAGTTTCAGATTTATGTTAATCTTCCCACTCGCCTTCACAGAATGAGACTAGCTAAACATGCAAGAACAAGCAACCCATTTGAACAACTGATGCCACTGAGAAGTTTGGAAACAATGGCCAAATGGCAAACTTATCGACGTAAGAGCAAACGTGTCTCCTTTGGCTCAAGCAATTTCCTCGTAAGTAAACCTAAGAAGAGATGGGAATGAACATGTTAAAGCAAAGGAAGCAGAAGTGGGAGAATTGGAAATACGCTTACAACCCCCAATCGTGAACGCTTAGCGATTGAGAAGGTCATTATTCACCAGAGCGTAGATAGAGGTAGAAAAGAAGGTTTCGTGAGAAGAATATTAGAGAATCCCTCTATCAAACAAAGCCGCATATCGGGCCTTTACCCATTAACGCCTCAAGAAGCGTGAACCGGAGGGCAATTCACTAAATTCATGGAGGTGTTCAAAGATACACTTAATATCCCGTTTGTCGATGCCCTAGAGCAGATGCCCGCTTATAAAATGCGAAAGACATTTTGTCCTGTATTATATGATTAGCCGATTTTCAAACAAAGGAACTTAACCGAGGAATGCGCACATACTGGTGAAGCCGCAGTGCTCAAGGACCCAAAGCCATCATCCTCGCACCATCGAAATGCTATCTTTGAGAGAGCCCTATGTGATTTGGTGCCAAGATTAATCTTATGCCCTTATCCATTTTCTTAAACAAGGATTGTGTGAAGTTCGCCGAATACAAATACACTTCAACTTGCGACAGCATTTTGAAGCATCCAAGAGGATAATAGAAGATGTTTTGGTAAAGATCGACAATTATTCTGATTTTATTGTTTTGACATGGAGGAAGATAAAGAAATATCGATAATCTTGGGTGTGACTGCTTTCTGCACCGGTGGCAATGATTGATGTTCAGAGGGGAAACTAACTGAGAGTAACAAGAAAGATGAAGTAAAGTTCAATGTGTTTAAGCCAAATGAGACACCCAAAGAGAGTGATACTTGCTCACGGCCGAAATAGTAGAGGCTATAGTGTCTAAATAAGTGGTCTCACTCGACCCTTCGGAGACTAGCCTAAAGGGAGAAATGAGTCCGAGAACCCGAGCGAAGAGGCGTAAGAATATGTTAATGGATGGACCTTCGACACACAGATTGAAATACTTCAATCACTGGGCGGTGGAAGAAACGCCTGGCCCCATCGATTGAGAAAACCTTCAAGATGGAACAAAACTCCTACTCAGCCATTTGAAGTATGCATACCTGGGGGTAGAATCTACGCTACCCGTGGATTACCTCAAGATCTCGACGGCACTAGAGGGAAGAGAAGTTATTATGGTCCGCAGAATCTTCAAACATGCACTTGGACGGTTCTCTGCAGCCGATCTAGTGCGGATTCGCCCTTCTATGTGTGCATGCATCGATTTTTATTAGAAGATGACATAAACCTTTAGTGAAGCTACAGAGGAGGTTAAATCCGACAATGAAGGGAGGTGAAGTCCTAAAGAGTTCCTAAAATGGCTAGATACCGCGAGTTACTCCCATTTAAGACAAGGTAATGGTAAGCCCGGGCCGTAGTGCCGAAGAAGGGAGGAACAATCATTATCGTAGAATTAAAATGAAGATTTACCGCCACAGAACAAGCACGTGGAGGATTTAAACTGATTATCGAAATCGAACAAGGCCACCAAAAGATCATTTCATTGCCGCCAGATCGTATGCTCGATCGACAGCTTCGCTATGAATACTATCGCTGGATGGATATTCCCAGTTATAATCAATTGCTATGTACCCCGAGGATCGTGAGAAGACATTCACTTGTCCTTATGGTACATTCTTGTCCCTTATGGTACATCGCATTCCGGCGGATGCCCTTTGGACTGTGCAATGCACCAGGTACTTTTCAGCGATGTATGATGGCCATATTCTCAGACATGGTGGAAAAGACAATTGAGATCTTTATGGACGATTTTTCAGTAATGGGAAATTCATTTGACAACTGTTTAGAGAACTTGAGAGCTGTACTGGCAAGATGTGAAGAGACAAACTTAGTACTCAATTGGGAAAAGTGCCATTTTATGGTGCAAGTGTCCTTGGACGTAGTTTCGACAAGAGGGATAGGGTAGATAGGGGGGCGAAGATTTGGCGATTGAAGTTGCCTCCACCCTCGTCATTAAAGGGATTCGAAGTTTTCCTAGGCCCTTATTTAGTTCTATAGGCGGTTCATTGGGATTTTTCCTGGTCTGTAGTTGTCTAACCTCCTAGTCAGGGATCCCATTTGAGTTTGATTCGCAATGTTTGCATGCATTCTCGATGTTGAAAGATAAGTTGGTTTTCGCTCCTATTATTTGTGAAGCCACTAGATTGGTCTTTTCAATTTGAACTCATGTGTGGCCTTGACAGCGATTGGGGCGGATTACGGGAGGCGAAGCGAGAGAAAAATCTTTCGGGTAATCTATTATGCTAAGTAGAACCTTGAATGATGCTCAGCTGAATTATGCCACTACGAGGAGAAAGAAGCGCGCCATTGTTTTTGCTTTGACAAGTTCGGAATGGCCATATTTGATTGGCAACAAAGGTCGTGGTGCACGATCATTCGCCATTAAGTATGATGACGAGAAGATGCAAAACCCTATTAATTCGGTGGGTCCTCTTGTTCTGAAATTCAACGTAGAAATTAAAGACAAGAAGGCCTTCGAAAACCTAGTATGAGACCATCTTTCCGCATTTGGAAGGGGCCGGAGATGATGTTCAGGTGAATGGCCAATTTTCGGACGAAGCTCTTAGCTATTAAGGAAAGGAGAGGCGGTTCCATGGATTCGCGAGTTATGTGAATTATTTGGTGGCTAAAGTAGTCCCTCAGGAATTTAACTATCAGCGGAAAAAGAGGTTTTTCGCACACTTGAAACACTACTATTGGGAGGAGCCAATTCTTTACAGAAATTGTGCTGATCAGGTGATAAGGAGATGTGTGCTAGAAGATGAAATGCCTGACATTCTAAACCATTGTCACACTCTATAGTGTGGTGGGCACTTTGGTGTGGAAGGCGTGACCAAGGGTACTCCAATCGGGTTTCTTGGCCTACCTTGTTTAAAGATGCTCACCCCAGTCGTTTCCACTTGTGACAAATGTCAGTGGGGAACATCTCTAAGAAGGGCCAGTACCCATGCATCCCATTTGGAGGTATAGAATTGTTTGATTTATAGATGATTCTCATGTAACCATTTCTCGCATCATATAGCAACTTATATATCTCACGGGGTAGCAGATCATGTCTCAAAAGTAAGTGTGGAGGCGATCCTACATCGCACCAATGATGCCAAAGTTGTGGCTCAATCACAAGAATATTCTCACGCTTTGAACCTCGAGTATTAATCATGATAATGGTACCATTTCCCTCAAATAAGGTGATTGACAGTTTTGGTAAAAGTAATGGGTACGCCATTCCACATCTCAGATACCACCCACAGCCTAACTGACGCTGAAGTATCAAATCGAGAAATAAGTACATTCGAAGACTATCACCCGTGAAGGATTGGTCTAAAAGATGGATCGATGCACTCTGGCATACCGTGGCAAGATTAAAATTCGGTAAGCCACCATTCAGAACTGTTTATGCAAATGTCACTTCCAAGATTCAGGAACACGGTTCATCAAGCCACTCCACAAGAACATGGATAATACATCGCCGGCCGAAACGATCGCTTCCAACTCAAAGGAACCAGACTAATTCGTAAAACAGCGATGAGAACGCCTTCAAGATGAGAGTAAGGCCAGCGAAAGACTGCCCGCATCCGCCACATCACTGCAGGAGTTCACAAACGACAATAAGTTCTTCTATCGCACCCGCCAAAGCTTCCGTAGCTCTGAAGTTCTGATGGTCCTGCCTTCACAAGACCAAGGTCTTTTCACACGTTGCAAAGGTGGTTACACATCCCGAGAGCATTGATAATACCACTCAATCATTGAAATGACAGGTACGTTAGTTTCTGCGATAAGCAACCATTCCTTTGATAGTCACGGCGGTAGGTTATACCGAGTTCGGGCCCCGTTACATTGAGATTCGTGGTCGCCGAAACAACTGACAAACATGGCGCCAAGCAACCGTTTCTTACACTTTTCTCTTTCCGAGTGACAATTTCTTCAGTGTTTTTAGTGATTGTTTTTAAAGTAATATTGGCGGTCGGGCCCAGGCGTCGTAACGTTATCTACTCGTTGTTTATTTTTCGTGACCCCAACGCGAGTACTAGGAGTGACCGGTCTGCAGATCAATTACAGTCCAGAGCATCACGCATAGCGGGGAGGTTCGCCAACCGTACGCACGTGTAGATTTTTCGGGGAACCTTCTCCAGAACGCCGCGACGTTATTGCTACGCCGCCATCGCCGGAACGTCACGCCAAATCACCTCTTCTCTCGAAAGTCGACGCGAGATCCGAACGCCGCGACGGACGGCACTTCCGGGAATCGCACGATTTGGTCGGGCCTCCGGAACGTCGACGACACTCAACGCCGACGCCGCTAATCCACTTCGCCGCCGACGTGGATCTCAACGCCACGCGCAAATCTTTACGAAGTCCCGCCACGCCGCGACACGCTGCGATATCCAACGCCGCGACGCTGCTGGTTTCCCAAAGACTTCAAACGCCGCGACGCTGCCCTCAAACGCCCGCGACGCATCTGTTTTAAGGCCAAGAACGGTTCATTTTGCTCTTCACCTCACTCACACCACCACCAACCCCAGCTTCGCGCACCACCCTCAACACCAGCCCTACCGGCTCTTAGAGTACGCCACCTGAGTCTGCATCTCCCATTTACTCCGGTGCACCTTGCTTCTCACACATCCAGGTCCCGCCATTGTGGCATTCCCACCACACTGGTATGTTCTGCGCCCTAGCCTCTAGTATCGCCTTCTAGGGTGCCACGGCATTCGCTTCATTAGCCCAGTAGTCTAGTCACAGGTATTGTTAGGTTTATTTTCTGCTTTCGAGTCATGCTAGCTTTTTTTTTTGTTACCTAGTAGTTTTGGCTTGTTTTTGTGCACACCAGTTTGTTTGTTTTGGTCTAAGCCGCAGTGTCCACCTCAAAATACTACCACGTGTCTTCTGTGTCAATATGTCTCGTAAAAGGCAAAATTGCCTACCAAGCTGAAAGTTGGTCCACGAGGACCCAATTTCACTTACGAGCGTCACGCTGGTTTGGTGAATGCGGTGGTTACTGATCGGCGGCACCATTTGCAAAACCGATCGCTCATCAAGGAGATGGCTCTTCATCACCCGATGACTTTTCTTCTCGAAAAACCATTGCGGCGGGCGATGGCGTGCTCGTGCCAACCACTCATCCAAGAGCCGGCGAGTGGTGCAGCTCACGCCAATCTCGCTCCGGCGTCTTGAAGAAAGCCGGGTGCGGGTGTGGCTGGTCACTTCACCGCGCAGTCATCAATAGTTATTACAGTTTAGAGCATGTCCCTTCCTGAGCCGCTCGACGGCTTCCACGGAAAGGTTCCGACTACCCCGAGAGATTATACGCCAGACACCGGGTCGTGGCTCGTGAGGGAAAATCAACAAAGGGCCGCCCACTTCAAGGCCAAGCACGTACCTTCATTCCTGTTGTCCGGCACCACTTTATCACGCTCGCCTCATTCGACGACGAACGCAGGAAGACCGCCAAGCCGCCGCGGTTCAACTATGTGCCATCTTGCTGTGGTATACCTTCGATGTCGTTATCGGTGATGCCATATCCTCCATAACCGGATGCAAAGATGAACTCGGGGGCACCTCTTCCTTATCTTCGCTCGCGGTGTCGGCCGGTGCCCTCGACGATACCCAGGTCTGCCCACTTTATAAAGCTATTTCGTCAAGCCGACACCCTGTCCCGCAACCCGAGGGGTCTATGATCTGGCCATGAGCTCCTGACGAGGATGAGTCGCATGACATCAAAGCTCGTATGGCCCCCGGGCGATCCCGCGGAGACATCGCCGCCCCGTCCCACCCACCCCACCACCACCCCTACACTCTCGTGAGCCATCCGGGCCTTCGCCCGATCCCGAGGACCCGTGGCTCACTTATAGAGAAGGCTCGATGCATTCTCGACGAGACCCCAGGAGCAATCGAGTCCCGGCCTCCTAGACATGGAGGCCTCTCCGCATATGCGCACCGGCCCGGCCAATGTGCCATCATTCTTCAAGAAATAGAGTCTCTTGCAGGCCCAGATCGCCAAATTTTGTCTTTCACCCGCCACTCACCACCGCCACCGCAGTTGATCACTGTGGGAGCCCTTTACCTCTACTTTGTTTATCACTGGGGACACTGGATATTTGTCTGGGGGGGGAGGGTGGTGATCGGGTTTGTTTTGTTTGCTATGTTTTGTTTACTATTGGTGTGTAGTGTTTTGCCTCGCTCAAGATATTAGTTTATGTTCCATAGTTTCCATTTACTTTTCCTATTTATTTTGGCAGTCATGCGCTTTGTTTGCATGTGTTAGTCATTCAGATATGTAGTAAATTGGCGGTATAAAAGTATGTTGAAAGTCGAGGACTACTTTTGGATCAATTCGCTGGGAGTGGGTGGTGATCGGTTTTGCTTTGTTCGTTATGTTTTGCTTTATCAGGTAGTGTTTTTGTTTCGTTCAGCATATTAACAGATGTCTCAGTTTCAAGATTTTCCCATTTATTTTATTGAAATAAGTGTTAGTTTGTTCGTGATGTGTTAGGTTTATTCGTATATGGTAATTGGCGTGTATGTGTGCTATGTTGAAAGTCGAGGATCATTTTTTTGGACTCCGACCCGCTTGAATATAGATGATCTGATGGCCACACCTGCTGATGCCTGGCAATTAGGTTGAATAGGTGGAAAGGTTTAGAACCATTCCCAGTAGCGTCAAGAAACTATTTCTCGATGATCATATCACGCCACACTACCAACCTTCGTGGTATGCATATGTCGAGACCATCCACGTAAAGTCTGGTCAAACCTCGAGAGCAAAGCACCATCTGCTGACTGGACACCCAATCAAAAGAGGATTGCCATTGAGCCCCAACAAAAAAAAATAAAAAAAAATAAAAAAATAAAATAAAACAGAAAAAGAAAAGAGAAAGTCAGGCAAGAGTCGTGAGTTAGAATAAGTGGATCACCTAATCTTTAATCCCGGTACAAATCGGCGTGGCCTTTCAAAGCCTAATGCCCTAAGCCAACTGGTCGGGAGTCATTGACTCTACCGCCCACATGGGATGTAAGATGGAGTTTTCCACAACCTAGGGCCTCTTTGAGTTTGGTCGAGTGTCTCTGGTGTTTGAAGGGAATCAATGCCCGTGCCTTTAACCAACCTGGGTAGGGGGAGTAACCACGATCCCTGCCACAAAGTGGAACACCCAACCAAAACTTCTCGCACCAGGTATTTTTCCATTTGAGGTACTTAGAAGTTTGTGTATTTTTTGACAAGAATAAAATGGGTATGCTCCTATCCTTTTTAGTTAAGCTCCAAATAGGTAAGTCAACTTTAAGTTCGGGGTTTGAGCCTATGCACACCGGGAGGTCATTCATTATACGCACATGTGTCATTGTGAAAGGTTATTGAAGACTATGGAATTTCGAGATACCTGTCACTTCCACCTAGTACAACTGAGAGTTTCCAAAAGTCGAACACTTGTATGCATCCCGTGAACTTCGAAAGAAAACAAGAGCAATGTTGAGTCATCCAAACTGATCCTCCATTTTCAAAGACGTAACACTGGTTTAGTGTTAGTTTCAGATGTTGAGTGTGTGTGTTCTTGCGAGTCGCTTCTGCTTGGGGACAAGCAAGAAACTAAGTTTGGGGGTGTGATGAGTGTCTAAAACACTCATATTATACCCGCGTCGGTTTTTCCTTTTCATGTTTTTTTTTATAGTAATTTCATAGTTTTGTGTGGCTAGACTCCTGATTTGGTGTTTGGTTTGATGCAGTGCATTGGAGCAAAAAGTATAAATAAGAATCACTTTAGCAATGGGGAGCAAGCAGTATTGCCACGGCCGCGACGCCTAACGCCGCGACGTTTCTCACGCTGACGCCCCAACGCTCACGCCAGGACGCCCCACCCGCGGGCACGCCGGCCACAATGCGTGGTCAACAATCGCGAACGCCGCTACCGCCAACTTTAGATCTCGTAATTCTCATCATTTAAAGTACCTAATGTCGTAAACAGGATCGGGAGGCGACGTAATAAGGCACGTAAATTTAGAGCAGAGTGAGCGATCAAAGAAGTGCCCGGATTTGTACTTTTCTCTATTTTCGATTCGAGAATGATGTTTTAATACTTCAAATATTTTCATTCTATCATTCATTATGTTCTAGATCTATCTAGGGTTATACAACCCTGTCATGTGTTGATGGATTAAAGTTTGATCTTTATTTTATTCGCTTATTTGATTTAATTTGTTCGCATTCGGTCTATATCTGTGGTTTAATTATATGGTGATGTCTGGGCAATACTGCATAATCGCACCGAGAGCCGAGATTCGAGATGAGGTTATCCAGGATCTGGTAGAGCAAATTTCATCATCTGTAAATAGAGATATTCCGATCCCGGCGGTATTCGGGTTAGAACGTTAAGCATCTCTAATACCGAGTTGAGATAAGAGATATACTAACTCTATTCAACACGAGATAGGCTGATATACCTCGAGAGAGGATATCTCGTAAGTAAGATCACCTCGCCATTAACAAATTGTAAATACATTGAATAATAATATCTGCAAGAAATAATCCATTAAAAGTGACAGGGTGGGAGAGATAACCTAGTCTTCAATACCAAGAATATATTGAATCAATAGCTTACCGACTTCACATACTTTCTTTCCTAAAATCATCTATTCAGATATTATCTAAAAAGCCGAACCTTTGTAGTCAATACACCTGTCCCTGTGGATCGATATCCGTACCGTGAGTACTACTTGGGCGACGCTGGCCCACTTGGCGCACATAGGGCGTACATTTTGGCTACCACCGCGCCGGGCCCGGCTATTTACATTAGTGGCATAAAGGAACACCACATTGTGTCCATTGATTGCTTCGGTGTTCTAATACGCCCATGGGATTTATTGTGGTTTTAAGGAATATATATGCATGATAGACGCAAGATAGAAATTGAAGAACACTAGGGTTAGCAAACGTAACCTTAGGGGTTCAGAAAACGAATAAGCATGATTACGTAGGAATGGTTATTTATTAGTGTTTGGCATTATGCACCACTAATGTGATAAATGAAAATAGAAAATCTCAAATTACTATCTCAACTCGTGCATAGCAAAGTCGAGGGCATGACATAGAGGTCAGCCCATGGGGTGTAGCCGACCAACGCCTAGCTACACCGTGCCTTGTAGCCATGGTGTCGTAACATGCCATTGCACAAAGTAGTGCAACTGGGGGGGACAGGAGGACAAGTTAAACCCTGAAAATTAGAAATTTTCAAAATGAAAAAATGGATAATTATAATAATAATAATAATAATAATAATAATAATAATAATAAATTGCCATAATGGTTTAGGGAAGGTGAAAATTCTCTAGATCTCGACGATGGAAACTGACCGCGCCTGCTAAATTGCCTCATGAAATCTAGTGACCCGTAAAAGTTTCGCTCGACTCCGAGATGTCAGAGTATTTTTACCACTTGGGTGATAAGTCGCCAATGACTCAAGAACGAGATTTTTACTAAAATTTTGGAAGTCAGGAAATGACTTGAGCTAAGTTCATTTAAAATAAATTGAACTGGGTGAAATAACAAATGAGCCTGTGGCAAAACGGATTTGACGAGAGATGACACTAGCCATTATTGAGCCGCTGTATCCAAATTTAAAAAAGAAAAAGAAAAAAAAAAGAAAAAAGAAAAGGATAAAAAGAAGGAAAGTCAAAAGAAAAGAAAGAGAAAGAGACGGGAGAGTAAGAGCGAGAAGAGAGAGAAATAGAGAGAAAGGAAAAAAAAATGCTTATCTCTAAGATCTACAAAGATCGGACATACGGTTTTCGTCGGAGCAAGAGGCAAAGTTCATCTACGCGACGAGAACTATGCGTGGGTACCAAAATCTTGGAGTTTCATCAAACTCCACAAGGTAGGGAATTGTCTTACTTGGGTTATTTCTAACCTAAAGGCCATTTAATGGCTTGAGGTTTTCTTAGAGGTCGTAAATTTCAGTTCCAAATTTTTGGGACTGAGTGTAAGAATTTTTAGGAATTTTCGGGACTATTTTATACTGTGCTCGACAGATTTTCTGGACTTTTTTTCGTGCGCCTCTCGACCGTCAGATTCTCGCTTTAACCCTAGATGTCTTCTGCCTTGTTGATTTTTTTCGCATCACCGTAATTTCCGCCAATGAATGGAACACGTGAAAATGGTCTATGGTCGTGGAAAGGACCAAGAGGTGCCTTGTTTATGTGGGTCCCGAGATTGGGTCATTTTGTGTAAGTTATTGTTGGAAAATAAATTAACATGTTGTCAGAAAAAATCATGTTAATATGTGCGTCATGTGATGTATTAACATGAAATTATGATGAATAGAAATTATATGTAGGAAATATAATTATTCGAATTTTTATAAATGTTGTAATGTATATGACATAGCACGAAATGACATGATTTGAGATTTCATATGCACGGTCACATCGCTGAGTCGGGTGTGGGTGCATGCGGGTATTGGTTATTCGTCATTATCAGTGAATGTGTATGAGCTCTAAATTGGGACAATGTCCAAAATGACCAGCCGGTGCGTAAAATCATAATAATAAATTTGTGTTTCTGGTGAAGCAAGATTTGTGCCCCCAAGGGTGAAAGACCCAAATTTATTCTCGCTTTAGACACATGCATCCCGGATGTAAGTTCGAAAGTGTCGAAGCATGCGCGGCTTCACGTGAGACCCTCGGAAATTCCGCCTACTAAGGGAGTCACGGACTTGCCGCGAGCACGAGGAGTTCCATCTCATGCATAACACGTAATATTCCATATAGGATTTGCATTATTTATATAAATGCGATGCGGACGTTACGGTTGTGTCATTGCATGTGCATTTTAGCGGGTAGCCCTTGTAGGAGAATTTTCTACTAGGCATGCTCACCTCGCTGTGGGACCCTTCGTATAAGGGGTGTACAGAGACAAAGTGTTTCCAGACTACAGGTCAGTGATTATGAAGAAGGTCGATGTGTGGCCTTGGTATTCCTTGTAAAAGTATTTTATATAAAAGAATTGTAATTAAATTCTTTTGAGACTATTGTCTAAATAGTCGAGTATGTAATTATGGTAAGAGGGTTAAATGGACTCCTACAAGCTGTAATTAAGTGTTTTACTTTCATATTTTAGATTTAAATGTGAAAAAATGGATCCTGGTAAAGGGATGTATTGAGGTGGTGCCGAGTAACTCGGTGTCCACGAGTAGTTGTGATATAGTTATATATTGGGGATATGGACAGATGGACTCTTTGTGGTCATTACTATTTATGTTGAGACCTTGGATGAGTTATTGTTATACAGGTTGTATGTTGCAGATTCCGAACAAAGGGGAGACTCCGCCTCTACTGCGGAAAACATGGATCCCGATAAATGGGACACAATAGTGTGATATCAGGGTCACCCAAAATCCATAGAATTCGCAGTCAAGGGTTGTTAACGGGACCCTGATTTAAAAGTCACGCCTTGGTATTAGAGATTAGGTAAACGATCACCTAGGAGCTGCGTGGGTACACAAGTATGGTCTTGATACTACCGTCTCAAACCATAGTATTAAGAGTCTAGGTACACGAAGGCCAGGGCTGACGGAAGGTCTAGATCATGCATTGTCAGGTGTTAATGCGGTTTTGTGCTTAACTTGCTGTGTGATTTGTGTGAATAATATACATGGTGGTAGTATATGGGAAATTAGGGCTATAAAACATAACCTTAGGGGTTCAAAGCAAAATGGAACATGATACTGAACCGATGGTATTAGCTGCCGGGTATTATGCACCACTAGCGGGAAAAAAAGTGACAACGGTGTAGTTTATGATGCAAGTCTACGCGGTTGTGCCTTCGTGCACTACTAGTTAGACTGAGATAGAAATTTGATAACTCTATTGCTATCTTAACTTGTGTTTTTGGCAAGTCTAGGGCGCAGACGTAGAGGTTGTCCACTGGAAAATAGTCAACCACCACCTGTGTTTGACCCACATGCCTTTATAGGCCATGGAAGGCCGTAGCTGCCATCATTAAAGCAAGCCGCCGTGGGATCGCTACCACTCGCATGACTAGTGCAACAATGGGCCATGGAGGGACAAGTAACCTCCAGGGGTTTCAAGCACATCATTCTCCGACATACATGGGAGGAGGGGACTCTGTACGGTCGCATTACCCGCCATTGAAAGAGAAGTAGATGACACACAGAGCATCCGGGACATGGGTGCTGGTGCTAAGAGGAAGGAGAATTAATCTTCTTCTAATTCAGGAAAGAAGCAGAAGACTTCTATTCCACGGGATTTCGTAGACCTGGGTCATGCATATCGTGGTCAAGGTCCACCTGGGTTTCATCTACCAGATGCAGATATGTTATGGCTACATCACTCGACTATGAAGCGACGCCCTCGAGGCGTAGATCCCGGGGAGTTATGAGAGGACACCACAAATTTCAATCGCCAACGACTTACTCAGACGCGTTAGCTTTGTTCCCTCCCAATTTCAACATGGGCTGGGAACCGACATCGCCTCCCAAGGTGTTGCACAAGCACCTACTTCTTCGCAGATGGGCCATATGGGCCAAGGCATGGGTCGGGGTCGAGGCTTAGATTTCCAGGCTGGTACTTCAAGGACCCAAGGGCGTGTCTACGCTATGGTACCACAGATTGAGCTTGCATATCAGTATGATATACAGGGTATGTTTCCGCTCTCACAAGAGTGTTGTTTAAATTTGGATGCATCATATTCATGCTTATAGTTGCATAATGAGAGAAAGGTTTGGGCTTAGAGGTTGAAACCTTGGAAAAGCCGTTGTATGTGAATTCTTCCCTAAGAACTAGGGGAAGTGTTGATCAGATATGCCGAGATTGTGAGTTAGAGATCTCATGGATTCTGCTCACTGAATCTCGAGCGGTTGACATATCAAACGGAGCGTCATTCTTAAAGATAATTGACGCCACATCGGTCATCATTGGACAGATAGTAGGAGGATTACTTCCTACACACGGGACAATATTCGTGTGACTTTTCAGGGGGACAAGCATGATGCTTTACCCCAAACCATGTACCACTCGTGATGGCGTGGGCGCGCCGATGGGAAGGCAGCAAGCCTTTGTTGGGTTACGGCGTAATATCCAATCTGATTGGAACATAAATGCAGTGGAATTTAAAATTTTTATCCCTTAACCCACCAAGGATCACATGAGTTTCATAAAAAACCGAAGGAAGGGTAAACGAAACTTACCTCTTGTAGATCGATTCATCAAGCCTTCAAAGTCTGCGTCTTGGTTTATTCGATCTTCAAAGGCGCGCTTTTCTAAAAAGCGGTACTCACCCCTCTACAAGTATCCACACACGAACACGAACGATCTTGTTGAATGCCAGTTCGGAAGCTGTTCTGGTGGTCTCTCCGCTTTGGCTGTTCTGCAGCAAAAGACGCACCACTACTAAAAAAATATATGTCCTTTACTACACACACACACACACACACACACACACACACACACACACATATATATATATAAGAGTATATATATATATATATATATATATATATATATAAGTCTCTGCTAGTATTTTAGTTAAACGAATTTTATATTATTATATATTTAAACCCTTTTTAAATAATAATGTAATTTAATTAATCCTTATCGATAAGGAAACAAATTTATATTATTATATATTTAAAAACTTCTTTAAATAATAACAATTTAAATTCAAATCCTTATCGTATAAGGAAACAAATTTATATTATATTATTATATATTTAAAACTCTTTTAAATAATAATTTAAATTCAAATCCTTATCGATAAGGAAACGAATTCTTATATTATATTATTATATATTTAAAAACTCAAATAACTCCTTTACGATTATTTCAACCAATAAGAAAATATAACAAATTAATTATTTGTTATATTTAAATCACGAATTTAAACTCTTCTCAAAATTAATCGAATTCTAAATAACAACTATTATTTGTAATTCTTAAAAATAATCTCATCATTTTAAATTACTAAAGAGAGTGAAAAAAACCATAAACCGTTATTATTCGCTCTTAATTAATTCTATAGGTTCAATTAACATCGCGGTAGCTCAAATCACATTTTAATCCTACAAGTCATAAGTGGCCTATAGCAAAACATTGCGACTACCACCCAAGTTAAATGAAAAGCTCATGATCCGAGACAACCTTAATATAGCTACGACATAATCCTTTTTGTCTATGATATCTGATAGAATATAAGGCATGGGAAAGCTTCAACCTGAGTATCTTTCTATCTGATACCAAACCCAATTAGATCGACTAAACAAATGACATTGATCTCTCCATCAATTCATTTCGAGCACGACCATGTGTTTCACTCTCAATTGTCGAGGGGACCGAGAGATATCTCTCTTATAATAAGAGGGACCAATTCCATCTTAATCGCTCATATCTCACTACATAATTCTTATTATGTTTAAGTATAACCTTTATAGTCATCCGATTAAAGACAACATTTGATTATATCAAAACACAATATTCCTTATGTTGAGAACTATAGTGATCTCAGGTCAAAGGATTTAATAACACAACTATTAGAGATTAACTTATGACTTTGATCCATGTATTAATCTCAAGACGGGTCTGGTCTAATATTTGTTCAAATAAATAATAGATATAAATTTGATTTGTATCTCATACACATATCTATCCCATGAATATCAATCAAACTTTATACTAATCTTAATCATTGTTATTCCCATAAATAATAACCGACAGTGGGACATTTAATAATTAATAATATTATTCAAGGACATTATATATAATAAACATGCAAATCATCATAATAATAAATTTTCATAAATAGTCAAAATACCATGTCCATACAATAGGCCTAGAGCACTATTACTAACAGCCTTACCCTGGAGGACGAGGTGAGACAAGAATTGAGTCTACCTCGGGTGGTTTGCGAGTATGAGGATGTCTTTCTGGATGAGCTACCGGGATTACCTCCGCACAGGGATGTGAACTTTATCATTGAGTTACACCTTGGTACGTCGCCAATTTCTATGACTCATAGATGGCATCGGCTGAGCTGGGTAGGAACTCAAGGTCCAACTGCAAGAATTGTTGGACAAGGGTTTTATTAGACCGAGCACTTCACCTTGGAGCGCTCCAATTTTGTTTACTAGGAAAGAGGTCAAAATTCAAGTAGAATGACCTGTGTGAGAAGACATTCCAAGAATTGAAAATGAGGCTTACTACAGCTCCTATTCTTATAGTTCCAAAACAGGGACAAAGGTACATGGTGTACTATGATGCCTGTAGAGACGGACTGGGATGTGTCTTGATGTAGTCCGGGAGGTTTGTGGCTTATGGTTCCAAACAGCTAAAGAATCATGAGTAGAATTACTCTACACATGATCTAGAGTTGGCGGCCATAGTCTTTACCTTAAAGATTTGGCACTACTATCTGTATGGTGAGCAGTTTGAGGTATTTTCAGACCATAAGAGTCTGAGGTATATCTTCACACAGCGGGACCTCAACATGAAGCAACGCAGATGGATGGAGTATCTGGAGGATTATGACTTCACTTTCAGACATAATCCCGATATAAATGTAGCTTTCTACTGATGCGTCAGTCAAGTCACTGAGTACTAGCTAGTGTAGCTTCCTGAGAGTGGCAGATGCTCGAGATCGGTGGGATACCAGCTGCAAGACAAGGATCGCTTAGGAGCATTAGGGAGTTTGGTAGCTATGTCATCCCTACTAAGCAGGGTGATCGAGTCTCAAGGGCAGGACGTAGAGATATTGTCCATCGACCGCACAGTAATAGGACGGCTATCGGGCCATCCACATAGATGGTAGTCTTCTGTGATAGGACGAGTCAGGGTTCCCAAATTAATCGATTTGAGAGAGAGATCATCCCGAGTTCCACTTTCGATTCACGTGGCATCCAAGTGGCACGAAGATGTACCGTGATCTTTGTTGCTAGTATTACTAGAGCGGAATGAAACAACACGTTAGGATTTTGCTTCGACGCTGTCTTCACGCGGTCGCAGGCAAAAGTCGAGCATCGGCGACAGCGTGGCTACTCCAACCATTAGAGATAGCCGAGCGAAGTGAGAGCATGTCACGATGACAGACCCACTTGCCACGGACACAGCGGAGACATGATGTTGTATGGGTTATAGTGGACCGGCTCACTAAGTCGACACACTTTCTAGCGGTGCGGATGACCTTCACACTAGAGAAATTCTGCCAGTTGTGTATTTGTGAGATTGTCCGATTATATGGAGTGCCAGTCTCTATCGTATCGGACAGTGATCCAAGAATTACGACACACTTTTGGAAGAGTTTCCAAAAGGCCATAGGGACACAGTTGACGATGAGCATTGCGTTTCATCCGTTAAAAATGAGCAGCCGAGATGACCACGTTTACTTAGATATGACGCAGCAAATGCCGCCCGGATCCTGGGCAGAGTCAGAGAGCAATCACCTTTCTGTGGAATCTCGCCGGCATGTGTCGCCACATCGAATATTCAGATGGCACCCTATTAGTTTTTATAGGAGGCTATGTTGATCCCCCCGATTTGTTTGACAGAGGTGGAGAGAGTTCCATCACTGGGTCCGACCCCACCTCAGGGAGACACCTTGAGAAGGTGGGTTTGATAATGAAGCATCTTCTTATGGCTCCAGCCGATTAAAGAGCTACTCCGGACATCGTCGAATTTCAGAGTTCGAGAGGTCATGATCACGCCTTCTAAATGTGATGCCTAAGAGAGGAGTGATAAGATCTCATAGTTTCTAAGGAAGCTAGCACTGAGGTATATCAAATACGGTACTCGAGAGGGTGGGCACAGCTTGCTTACCCACAGCTTAACAATCGAGTTTATTGTGTCCATGAGGTGTTCCATGCCCCATGCTCCTAAGTATACCATCCACTCATGTAGTGGATTGGGGAGGGATTATTATTGATACAGATGGGACCCTCAAGGAGGGACCGGTGCGGATCATGGATAGTCGAGATCAGGTTTTGCGACGCAAGACCGTGCGACTAGTGAAAGTGTTGTGGCAACACTAAGGAGTGGAGGAGGCAACTTAGGAACGCGAGGACACGATGCGGGCCACATATCCTTTCCTATTTGAGGATGAAGGTGCATTTGTCTAATATTGGAAGTCTAATATTGGAACTAGAATAACTATCAGATATGCATGTGTTTCAGCGCGCAAAGGTGTGAATTCTCGGGGACAAAATTCTTTACAAAGAATGTAAACTGAAAATTAGAAAAATTTCAAAATGGAAAATGATAATAATAATAATAATAAATTGCCATAATGGTTCAGTGGAAGCCTAGAAAATTTTCAGATCTCGAATGACTAAACGGATCATGGCGAAGCACTCCGTCTCGCAAATCTGACTTAAAAGTTTCGTCAGACTTCGAGACAATCGGAATATTTTTACGATTTTCTGGGTGATAAGTTATCAGTGACTCCAAGGATGAGATTTTTACAAAAATATCGGAAGTCAGGAAATGACATGAGCTAAGTTCACTCAAAATAAATTGAACTGAAAATAAATAAATTGTTTCGGGGCAGAAACGGACCTGAATGAGAGATGGACACATGGCGCAATATGAGCCATGTATCTAAATTATAAAAAAAAGGAAAAAAAAAAGAAAAGAAAAGGATAAAAAGAAGGAAAGTCAAAAGAAAATAAAAAGGAAGAGACGGGAGAGGGAAAGCGAGAAGAGAGAGAAAGAAAGGAAATTTTTTTTTATGCTTCTCTCTAAGATCTACGGAGATCAGACCGACGGTTTTTGTCGGAGCAAGAGGCATAGTTCATCTACGCGACGAGAGCTACGTGTGGGTACCAAAATCTTGGAGTTTAATCAAACTCCACGAGGTAGGAAAATTTTCTACTTCGGTTATTTCTAGCCTAAAGGCCATTTAATGGCTTTGGGTATTCTTAGAGGCTGTGAGAGGCCGTAAATTTCAGTCCCAAAATTTTGGAATTGAGTGTAGGAATTTGTAGGAATTTTAGGATGTGCTTTTGGACAACAAAGTTGAATTTTAATCTGCTGAGCAAATAAAACAAGATTTTTGAGACTGTTTTTGGGCAGTCTTGGACCGTGTTAAGATTTGGTTTTAATCCCAGGATGATGTCTACGGGTTTTGTTTTTTTTCAGTATCACTGTAATTTGTTGATGAATGGAACCAAAAATGGTTCATGGTTTTGAAGGGACCGAGAGGTGCCCTGTTTATGTGGGTCCGATATTTGGGCCATTTTGTGTTATTGTTGGAAAAATAAATAACATGTTATTGTGTGTAAAAATCATGTTAATATGTGCTTGCGTGATGTATTAACATGGAAATTGTGACGAATGAAAATTATATGAAGGAAATATAATTATTCGGAATTTATAAATGTTGCATGTAGCATGACATAGAACGAAATGGCATGATTGCATTTCATATGCATGGTCACATCGCATTGAGTCGGGTGTGGGTGCATGGTATTGGTTATTCACCATTATTGGTGAATGTGTAGTGAGCTCGGAAATTGGGACAACGTCCAAAATTGAGACTCACGAGTGCCTAAAAATCATAATAATAAATTTCGTGTGTTTGGCGAAGAAGACGGGAAAATCCCCTCCTGGCGGTGAAAGACCCAAATTTTATTCTCTGCTGTATTATATGCGGTCCGACGATGTAAGTTCTCAAAAGGCTGGTTACTGCGGCTTGCAAGTAGACCCTAAAATTCGCCA
Organism: Tetrastigma voinierianum; assembly: GCA_016808115.1. Lineage (NCBI taxonomy): Eukaryota > Viridiplantae > Streptophyta > Magnoliopsida > Vitales > Vitaceae > Tetrastigma > Tetrastigma voinierianum. The sequence continues at coordinate 113,335 of JAEQBH010000430.1, read as the reverse complement.
CCCAATTTTAAACACACGATTTGGTAAAATTGAATAAACATCGAGGGTTGTTCAACGGGTGAAACACCAAGGACCGGTTTTCACGCTGGCATCAGAGGTGTGAGGAGTTAGTCGTGACTCGTCAGGCATGAGGAGTCTCACCTCATGTGCATAACACGTAATATTCCAGGATTTGCATTATTTATATGGGATGATTGGACGTTCATGGTTGTTGGCTGCATGTGCATTTTAGCGGGAGTAGCCTTGTGGGAGAATTTTTCGCTGGCATTGTTTACCCCGCCAGGACTCCCTTTCGTGCAATACAGGCATAGAGACGACGCTCCGACGAGGCCGTGATTATGAAGAAGGGCGATGTGTGGCCTTGGTATTTTCTTTGTAAAAAGTATTTTATATAAAATAATTGTAATTAAATTCTTTAAGGACTATTGTCTAAATAGTCGGGTATGTAATTATGGTAAGAGGGTTATGGATCGACTTCACGAAATGTAATTAAGCGTTTTACTTTCATATTTTAGATTTAAATGGAATGAATGATTCTAAAGGGATGTCTTCGAGGTGGTGCCGAAAATCCTATAATCATGAGTAGTTGTGATATAGTTGTGATATCGGGGGGGATATGGACACATGGACCCTGTGTGGTCATTACTACTTCTGTTGAGACCCTGGATGGGTTATGGTTATACAGGTTGTATGTTGGGTAGAGCTCCCCGAACAAAGGAGACTATGCCCAATTTTTTGTGAAAATATGGATCCCGATAAATGGGACACAACAGTGTGGTATCAGGTCACCCAAAATCCACAAGAATTCCACGAGTTGACGGGTTATCAGGACCCCCTGACGCAGTCGCACAAGTAACCCCGAAGGTTTATAGCACATCATCTCTCGACATTCACCGGGAAGGGGATCCGCTGGTAGCCGATCATTGGTTCCGACAAAGCTGAGAGGATTTCGGAGGCTATGGAGATTACATCCGATGCTAATAGGATCGTGTGCTAGCCACATTTCACTTGGGAGGGTGGATCCCGGGGATATGGTGGATTGGTCAAAAGTCTCAATGGATCCGTAGACGATGACATTGAGAGAGTTCCGAGACCTCTTCATGGATAAGTTTTTCTCGGCATTAGCTAGGCATGCAAAAGCTCAAGAGTTCCTTGAGTTGAAGCAAGGAAGTATGACTGTGCTTGAGTACGTAGCTAAGTTTACCGAATTGGCACATTTTGGGGATGATTATGTGGCCGCAGAAATGGCCAAGGTGAGGAAGTTTGAGGATGGTTTGAAATTATCCATCCAGGGTAAAATTGTGGGACTCCTCTTGCAAGATATGGACTCTATGGTCAGCACAACTATGGCTATAGAGAGAGAGATTGATGATGCCCGGAGCATCCGAGATGCGGGTGCTAGTGAGAAGAGGAAGGAGGATTAGCCTTCTTTGAGCTCGAGGAAGAAACATAGGATTCCTATTCCACAAGACCATTCAGTACAAGGCCGCGGTTATCAGGGCCAAGGCCAAGAGGGGGCATCTAGCCAGACTGGGCAAGTGACATTATCACTGCCACCAGCTTGGACACTTTAGACGGGATTGCCCACAGAGGTAGAGATCTTAAAGGTTATGGACACCTCGCCCCCCAGCCGTATCTGTGGTAAGGTGACATGCTATCACCGGCCACTAGCCCGACACTTTGTGTGGATTGCCTACGCAGGCAAGGATCCAAGAGTTATGGGACAATCTTAGTCCCAATCATCGCTGAACACGCAGACAGCTTGTTTCCTCCATCTTGGCATGGGCCAAGGGAACTAGTATTTGTCCTAAGGTGCGGCACAGGCACCAGTTGGATCGCAGACAGGCCAAAGAGGCCAGGGGCATGGGTCGAGGTCGAGAACAAGGCTCTCAGGCCGGGACTTCAAAGACCTAGGGGCATGTCTACGCCGTGATACCTCAGACTGAGCTGGCAGATCAGTTGACTCTTTAGGGTATGTTTCTACTCTCGCGCCTATGGGCAAGAGTATCGTTTGATTTAGTAGCATATGCATGTGTTTGTGTGTGCTAGTGTGCGTGGGAATTTCGGGACGAAATTCTTTTTGCTGTGGGGAAGAATGTGAACCTCGAAAAATCTAATTTTTTCTTAGTACTGCAAAATAATGGAATTTCCAAAATGGCTCAAGGAAGCCTGAAAAATTCTCTAGATCTCAGATGATGAAACGGACTGCGCCGTTGGATTCGTCTCGCGAAATCCAGTGATCTAAAAAAGTTTCGTCGAATTATAAGACAGTCGGAATATTTTTACGATTTTCCGGGTGATAAGTCGCCAGCGAATTCGTGGATCTAGATTTTTACGAAAAATTCGAAAGTCGAAATGGCTTAAGCTGTTCATTTAAAATAAATTGAACCGAAAAGAAATAAATTGTTTCGGGGCAGAAACGGACCCAAATGAGAGATGGACACATGACGCAATGTGAGCCATGTATAAAAAAAAAAGGATAAAAAGGAAAAAAAAAGGAAAGTCAAAAGGAAGAAAATGAGAGGGGGGAGACGGAGAGGTGTGCGTGAAAGGAAAAAAAATTTCTAGAGAAAGAAGCTCTAGCTTCTCTATAAGATTTACTGTAATCGGATCGTAGGTTTTTGTTAGAACAAAAGGCAAAGCCGGTCCACGCATCAAGAGCTACGCATGGGTGTCAAACTCCACGAGGTTGAGAATTTTTCTACTTTGGTTATTTCTAGACTAAAGGTCATTTAATGGCTTGGGGTTTTTCTTAGAGGCCGTAAATTTCAGTCCCAAATTTTTGGGACTGAGTGTAGGAATTTTACCTACTTTGGTTTATTTTCCATTCTAAGGGATGTTTGGCAAATTAATGGGTTATGGGAATAGTGCCTTGTTTTAACCCTATATGATGTCTAGTTTTCGGAGCTGATTTTCGGTTAGGAAAAGGAGAATTCTCTGACTAGTAACCTTCTGGCTAAAATTTGCATTCTTATTTGAGAACTTGATGTTAGGATTTTGAATCACCCAAATCGACTTCTAGAACTCAAGTTATGGTCCGTTTCCCGGGACTGCTCCAAGTTGCCCTGTTTTGGCCGAACCTACTGTCCAGGTTTTGAGACTGATTTTCGGCTGGAAAAAAGTGAGAATTTGGACTAGAATCCTTCAAGGAACTTGTATCTCTATCTAAGAACTTGATGTTAGGCTTTTGAATCACCCAAATCAGGCCTCTATAGCTCAAGTTATGGTCCGTTTTCCGTGACTACTGTAGCTTAGGCTGTTTAATGATTGTGTCCAAATTTTTGCCATAATTGTAGTATATCATTGCTTGAATTGAGTGATATACTTGGTTGAAATTGTGTGGAAGTCAAATTGTGTGTTCTAATGGTTTGGTTTGTGATGTGCTTGTACGAATAAGGCCATTACATGGCTTATTGTAGGCTAGTTGTGGACATGTCTTGTCATAATTCGGCCTAGAGGTTGTTGGATGTCGTTACCCGAGTGGTAGTAACTTGTGATGCCAACGTATGCGTGTATTGATATATTGGCATGTATTGTATGATTTATTTGGAATTTGTATGCTTGTCGATATAAATGTCAAAATGATGCATGGATAATTATGGGAGGAGTAGGCATGCACATATAGTAATTATCAGATATGCAAGATGGTGATGAATAGGCAATGGCATGATTGCATTGCATTATGCACTAGTACGTCTCATTACATGGGTGTGAGTGCATGGTAAGATTGACACTGTGTTTGGTGTTGATGGTGGGCTCGGTAACATGGGACGACGTCCAAAATGAGTCGCACGGTTTTGAGGTTATCAGAGACTGTCCAATGCTTTTGAAATAAAGCGGTTATCAGAGATTGTCCATAGCTTGTGAATAAAGCTGTTATCGGAGACTTTCCATAGCTTTAAAATAAAGTTGTTATCGAAGACTGTCCAAGGTCGAAGATTGTCCGGGATTGGAGATTGTCTAGGATTCGGAGATTGTCCAGTGGTCGAGATCGTCTGTGGTTGGAGATCGCCCACTGCTTCGAGATCGTCACCGGAGACTATCTAAGGGCTTTGAATGAAGCTACATTCCGAGGTTGTCCAAAGGATTTGATGAGTAAAAAAAAAACAAAAAGCCTTTGTTTTGGATAAAGGGTCAGTTGGATGAAACACCAATGACAAAATTTTCACATTCTTTCGATATACGCACGCTACAGCGGAAATGCAGGAGACTCGGATATGTGATAGAGCGGTAGAATACATTCTCATCCATGACATGTATACATTCAGTATAACGTGCATGTTTTTACTTGAATGTGTGGTGTGCCATTGCATGTGCACTTAGGTGGGAAGTAGCCCTTGTAGGAATATTTCTCAACTAGGCATTGTTTACCCCATCGCGGGACCCCCTTTTCAGGTACAAGGAGTTTATAAGGAGACGACGCTCCGATGAGGCCGTGATTATGAAGAAGGTTGACATGTGGCATTGACAATACTTTTGTAAAAAATATTTTATGTAAAAAGAATTGTAATTAAATTGTTTTGGACTATTGTATAAATAGTCAGGTATGTAATTATGGTAAGAGGGTCGAATTTAATTTTTATGGACCGTAGACTAAGCCGCTTTATTTTCATATTTTAGATTTAAATGCTGAATGAACGGATCCCACAAATGACGTGATATATTGGAGTAAGCATGACGTACGCGACCTGGTGCACATTACTACTCGTTGAGACCTTGATGGGTTATGATTGGCATCAAGAGTACAAGTTGTATGTTGGGTAGAACTCCCCAAATAAAGGAGACTCTGCTCGATATTTATAAAAATATGGATCCCGATAAATGGGACACAATAGTGTGGTATCGGGTCACCTAAAATCCACAGGAATTCCATGGGTTGACGAGTTGTCAACGGGACCCCGGATTCAAGGCCTACAACACCTACATTTTTAAGTCTTTCAAATTAATAAACTATCAAATTATGATTTTTAAAAAAAGTAAATAAATTTTAAAAAGGGAGAATTTTTTTTTTTTTTAAGAGAAAAAGGGAGAATTATGGTGGAACAAAATGAATAAAAAAAAGGATGCCCCTCAAACCATTAAAACATGTGCAATCTACAATAAAAAAAATAATGGTGGAACAATAACCCTCCTTATTAAGACCAAAATGTTTTTTATGTGTTGACCTAAGTTAACCCTGGGGCAGGAAGGGAGGTGTCCCTGAAGTTCATGTTGTGGTGACGCTATTACGTTGTAACTAAAATATTTAGCCATAAATAAAAAGCATAAACATGGAATAATTATTAATTTTTATCAATTTCAAAATTTATTTTTATTAATTTGTAACTGTAAAAGAAAAAAAGTGCTAATGTTTCAAATATATAAATTGAATAATTATATATTTTGATTTAATATTTTTTCATTATAAATTGAGGCTATATATGATTACACGCAAACTATTAAGGAAATAAAATAAAAAATGAAAGAAAAATTATTAAATTGATTCATAAAATTTAAGTTTATTTAAAACTTATTGACCAAAAGTAGCTTAAAATTGAAAAAATAAAACATTTAAAGAAAAAGTTTAAGCTACTTTTAATATTAATAATAATAATAAAATAATAATAATAATAATAATAATAATAATAATAATAATAATAATAATAATAATAATAATAATAATAATAATAATAATAATAATTTTAAGTTTAAGTTTAAGTTTAAGTTTGTGAAGAGGTATACAAATTTAGGAATTATTAATATAATAAAAATTAATTTTAAGTTTAAGTTTTAACATACTAAAAATTTTTTTTTAAAGAAACTTAAATATTAAAAAAAAATTTAATTCAAAAAGGAAAAATATACCAAAACCAAGATTTAAAAGATAAACTTTTTTTTAAAGGAAAAATAATTTTTTAATTCAAACTTCCAATAGATCGATCGATTCAAGATACAAATTGTTAAAAACTATAAAGGATGAAACAATATCCAAGTTAATAGCATAATAAGCCAGCATAAAGCCTATAAATTTGATAATATGATTACTAGAATATCTACAACACCATTGTTTCAACATACTGACGACCATAATCTTCAATTAATCGAATACGCTTTGCTTGTCTGAATCGTCCCCCACACATATTAAACATCGCAACAAGACAACAGAAAGCACTATGGAGTAATAAGCCGATGGTAAACCAACGCTACAATAAGGTGACGACAAAAAACCAATGCTGCAATAAAACGATGATAACGTGAAAAATAAGAAAAACCTAAGTCTTTGTGGAATAACCACTTTATTAAGATATAGACTGAAAAATATATGTAGTGAGATGATTTCAAACCAAAAATGGCCAAAATCGACATTCATTGCTTAAAGAAGACGAGTAGTTATAGAAGAAAAAATAGAACATTAAAAAAATCAACTTTTTTGTCTTTAAAAATGTAAATGGAAGAAAAAATGTAAAAAAAATAATTTTATTATATTTGATTGTCTTGTAAAAATAAAAGTTATATAACTAAAATTATTTGAAATTTATATATTTGTAAACTATTTAATTTTTTTTGATAAATCAAAGTAATTTGAATAAATTTTAAAATAAATAAAATTAATTTATTAATTTTGACTATATAATAAGTTATTAACATTTAAATCACATTAGTAACAAAAATTAAATATTAAAGGTTTTGTGCAAATAATGAATAATTTATACAAAAGATTAAATCCAAAATATCAAATAAAAATAAAACAATTATGATAAATAATATTTATAAAATGATAACAATTTTAACTATTATAATATAAAAGCTCACTTGTAGAGCATGGGGCATTAATAAAAAAAATGATTTTAATTTTTGGGCCCATCAAAACCGTCTGTCCTATGTCCGTCAGATCCGTCCTAGGATAAACTTTGAAGGCTCGAGTTGGGAGCCTTAATAGCTGAACATTCACTTGGACTTGGTTGATGTTTGTGGTTGGTGAATTCAATGAATGTAGGCATGTGGGTGATCTGCTTAACCGGTTCCTTCAGAGATGGGTGATCGGCCTGGCTTCTACCCCGAAATGGACATAGTCCGGTTAAGCCGCGATGGAGGTGGCGGTAGCCGGGGGCTCACCTCAGAGAGGAGTTGTTACTTCACTTGATCACTTCCAGAGGAATACTTGGTTGGCTCTTCAAGCACAAGCTGCATTTTGCTAAACCACTATAAGGATTATTAGTATTTGGATCTCTCCTTCATTTACTTTTTATTTATTAGAAAATTTATCTTTATTTTGATTTGTATAGCTTATATTTTACACGAACTTATCATTTTTAAATTTTGAATTAGTAACCACCACCCACTTTACTACCCTTTTAATTGATTCCCTTAAATTTTAATATTTGAGGAAACATGTGTAGCAGATGAGACACTGAGATTAGATATGTATTTCTACTCCATGGTAGAAGATCCAAAATCTATGGGCTTGTTTGGCTTCTGTTTTACCAAGAACACAATTTTGGTGTTATTTGAAAGCTGTTATTATTTTCTAAATTTGGTGTTTCCTATATTTTTTTAGAAAAAAAAAAACTAGAAAGCAAACGTGTTTTCCTCGTTAAGGTTTCTCCTCGCTTTTTGTAATAAAAATAATTTCAAAAATAAAGAACTCAAATACGCCTCTACAATACTCTTATCTTATATTCTCTTTCAAATCCTTTCTAGGTTCTCGTTAGAGTCTCTTTTTATATGTAGATCAATGCATGTACGGGTGGGAAGCCTTATGAACCATTCTCTCCACATTGGTATTAATAATCTACTTTGGGCTTAAGCCCTCATGATCATGATTTTGTTTTTGAACTTTTCCCTCAAAGGGCCTGAAACCAATATTGAATGTTGTACATGCTTATGTACTCATAAACCTTCCAATTTCTAACCAAAGTGGGATATTATGGGACTTTGGGCACATACTAACAATCTTTTCCTTGAATAAAATTCAACCAAACCTCCCCTCAAACTAGGGTCGATTTTCTTGTCTTTTACTACGTTCGACATGATGCACCACTTGTCGAGGGCTCACCACACCATTTTGTTCGACTTCCACTTACACGCTTAAGCGTCTATTCAACTCTGATACCACTTATTGGGAAACCTCATGGGCTCTTCTTTCCACATTGGTATGATATTATCCACTTTGAGCCTAAACCCTCATGGTTTTGTTTTTAGACATTTCCTCCAAAAGAAATCGTACAAATTGAATATTGTTCATACTTATATACTCATAAACCTTCCAATTCTTAACCGATGTAGGATATTATGAGACTTTGAGTGCACACCCAATATGCACATGCACATTAAAGAGAAGGCGATCATAAGAGCAATCTTTCCTTTGCTGAAATCATACTCGGTGAAAGACCACATATAATTATGAGTTTAGTTATTTTGCTTTGATATAAGGTTTGATGATGCCTTTTTCAACCGAACTGGCCGAGCGTAGCGGGGGCCGGGCTGGCCGACCCGATTGCTCGCGTGGTCGATGCGTAAGGCCTGGATCGTCTGGCCGAGGTGATCACGACCGTTGATCCGCGTGCTCGACGTAGCACTCCTCTGCAAAACAAGGAAGAAGGGGGTCGGTGAGGGCTGTGCCCGTAGTCGCCCGATGTCAAGCCGGCTTCCTTCAAGAGAAAAAGAGACTCCTTAGAGGGCGCAATGTGTCGTGACACGAAAGATGCGTCTAAGAATGTGTCTCTCACCGCTGGGGTGGCTATGTATTTATAGTAGATGTTCAACCAGCTGATGGTGATTAGGAGTCCTTCCCATTGATGGATATTTCTTATTATAGTCCATATCGGATTTGGTACAGGATATAGAAAGAGTAGTTTACTTGAGATAGTCTTCCTTCCTTATTGATGAGATTTGGTGGGATTTTCAGAATAATTGTTAGACCAAAACATGTTTGCACATTTATGCTTTAGTTATGCATGCAAGATTATGACGTTATCACCAAAGGATTACTATCTAATCCCCGGCAACGGCGCCATAAAACTTGTTCACCGAACCAAAACACACATACAAATTTATGACACTATTACCAAAGGATCGTTGTTCAAATTCCGCAACTGCAATTCAAAAACCCGTTAACCTAATTTCAAAGAACTCGCATAAACTTATTAGGACACTATTACCAAAGGACTATTGTCTAACTCGTAACGATAATTCTCAAAACTCATATCCTTATACTATAAAACCATCAATCTCTTGGCAAATCATTTTCAAAATTTGGTTTCGGGTCCGATATTCGCAAGTGCACATGTCGACAAGTAATAAAATGGATTTAAGTCCGTACATCGATCCCACAGAGATCTCAAGCACTTTAAATCAACTACCCCGACTACTCAATTTCCATACTATCTGACCAATAAAATGATAGTAGGATCCAAAGATTAAGGTGCCGGAAAATTAAAAACGAACAAAAGGAAAATAACCAACCATCCAACATAATGAAAAATAAAGAATAAAGAATAGTTAATTTCTAATAAAAGAAATGAATACCGAATAGTTATCCTCAAGACACATTAATAGAAACAATATAGTGAACTATCGATTCCTCGTAGAGTTAATTCTTGGAGCAAAATTTCGACATTCCCAAGTTTCAAATTGCTCATATATGCTAGAAAATTGATCTCTCCACACTTCACATTTCATCATCTATTCTATGACCCGACTTTCGAATACAGGAATTAGATAACTACTTTTAAAAAATGGACTCTTAATCCGGCATTTTTCTTTTGCAATATCATACCCATTTTATGGACCCAGAAACCTAGCCCTGCTATCTACCGCTGCTGATATACAACTTCCAGATTGCTCCTCCTCAAATGTAAATAGATCAACCTTCCTTGATTAGATCACGCCTAACACGGGATTACCTCACTATCCAATTGAGTGTGAACTCTTTGCTTTTGTTAAATAGATAACTCATTCAACTCGCTCTTGATTTCAAGTGAGAAAGAGGATTATCTAAGTGAACTTACAAAGCTCAAAAGATCCCTAATAAAGAAAGTTAGTGTTACCAAAGAACAAAATATTACCTCGTGAATGTCTTCCTCAGGTCACTCCGGGAGGACCTCCAAACTGAGCAACATCATGTGTCCAACGCATAAGAAACTGATATTCCAATCAACACAATAAACCTAAAACCGTATAAATTCATTAACCCGAAATTAACAAGGTGTCGGAACGACCACAAGAAAGATAAATTTCGACTATAACGCTCACTTAATGGAAGCCGGATTCCTCACCATCGAATTACACGACATACAACATTCCTCCGATCATAAGAATAATCGCAATTTGAAATCAACAATCGAATCTTAAATTTGTCTCGAACTTCAAACATTCCGTAGTAATTTGAAAAGAAATTGAACATTCAAATTTTTCAAACAAAACGATAACATCCAGATTTTAAAATACAACGAAAATAGAAAATACGAGAGCATAACTTCGTCTAAAACTACCTTAAATAAAAAAAAATTAAGAAAAATAAAAAGAAAAAGAAAAGAAAATAAAGAAAATGAGCCTTCAAATATCCAGACCCTCTCGCCTCGTATTTTCAAGCTGCTTTAATGAGCTGGATAGCTACGTATTTATAGGGTTCCCAATCAGCCCTAATCCAAATGTAGCCCGCTGCGGGATTTTTGAGTATCCGTGCCCAAGTCAATGCTCGTCGCGACTTCAGCTTCCTTTGTCGCGGACATCATGTCGCGACATCAATCTCACGTCGCGACATCAACTTACTCTTATGTAACCTGATTTGGTTTCGAGTCTTGATGTCGCTGATATCATCTTGTCGCGATATCTTCTCTACGCCTTTGGCGGTTTCACTGTTTCTTTCTCCCGATGTCGCGACGTGATGTCTTGTCGCGACTCCTCGCCATTTCATCCAGCCTTCAATCGATAAGTCGCCGGATGTCGCGATATCAATCTCTTTGCTCTACATCATCTTATGCGGAACTCGAGGCTTCAATCGTTGTTCTTGATGTCACGACATCGGCTATCTCTTGCCGCGACCTCACTTCACGCCTTTGCAGCCTTTGATCCGCTGCTCCCGATGTCACGATATCGATATTCATTTCGGGACCTCACTTCTACGGGGGCTTCACCTTCAATCGAGCAGTCTCGGTGTCGCGACGATCTCATGTCGCGATGATCGCCTATGGCTTGCGCCTTGTCTTGATGATTTTTGATGTCGCGGACTTCCAGCTCGGCCGCGGACATCATCGGTCGCCACATCAATCTAGTTCTCCTGGCTTTCAATCGTCGCTTGATGTCACGACTTCACTGGTGACGCTGGCGACGCCACCATTTCCATGCGCCTTTCAAGAGCAAATTTCAAGTCGCGACTTAATATCTTGTTATCTATGTCGCGACCGAATCGTGATTTCTTCACTTCTCGATATCGCGACCATGATCTGACCAGAACCCCAAACCGGCATCAATGACCTCAACAGCTTTTTCATTCGTTTCGCCATTTGATCGCACTTTTCCTCCACTTATTGGGTCAGATTTTTCACTTTTCTCTTCCTGCTAATAACAATTTGGTGAGTTTCTTCATATTTCTGTATATTATTTATTCATTTCTAGATGAAAATCAAACAGAAAAATGGACTAAAAATAGATGACTTTTAAGCTCATCAATAATATATTATTGGGATTTATTCTGTTTCCCATCCCTATGGGAGACTTACCATAATTGGCCTTTGGGCCCAGCGGGTTGGACCTTTCTTCTGGGTTGGCCCCAAAAAGGCTGGAATGTTGGTTTTAGAAAGGCCCGAGCCCTATCGCAAGCTCCTCATTCGGGGTTCAACCAGGCCTTTGTGCCAATACCGGGCCTTCGGGCCCGATGTGTGGGCTTGCGAGCCTTATTTTTCTCAAACCCCTATCAAGGTTCCCCCACTCTCAGGTACGGTGTACGCGGGCAAGGGCCGTAACGCTTCGTGATCGGTGTAACTTCCACGCGGTCCGCAGCCGATTAGTTAGTACTGGTCGCCGCCATTCGGTTTCCCGATAATGATGACTCTTGGGTTTTCGCGCTTGTTTCCCCTACCTCCTCTTGTTTCTTTCAATTTCTTTCACAGACCTCCTTTGTCCTGTGCTTCTCTGGTCCTCCAACTTCCGCGATCTCGTACTTTATTTGCTCAGAGTTCTCTGTTTGACCCTTTATGAGTCTTTTTCTCTCATGATTCTTCGAGGTAGCTTCTTCCTATTTTATTCCTGATCACCGCTGCCTCTACCTTTTGGTTTTTTTTCCATTGGTACGACGAGGCTGCTAGGGGTTAAATTGATTGGGTTTCGCTTACCGTTCGCTTTGATTACGGGTCCTGGGTTTTCTTCTTTACGTATTGGCGATGACTCTTCGCTTGTCGCCCGCCCGACTGTTAGGATACTTCTACCGCTCGAATCGTGGTTGAACCCCGCAATGTTCCTGGGGCGCCTCCTCTTCCCTTGGATAAGGATAAAGGGAAAAAATAAACTTTACCAAACATCTCGGCCTGACACCAACCGCCGCTCAACATTCTAGACCGTGGGACTCCAGTGTTGCCTGGCCCTTCTCGTATGGGGCCACTAATAACGTTATCGACACCGCGCCCGAGCATGGACTCCCCTCGACGCCCCACACTTTTTATGTAGCCTCCGTGCCCGGGATGGTAGCAGTTTCTTTCGAGGTCGCTGACAATGGTCTTTCAAGCTTCACCGCATCCCTCATGAAAGAGGTTCCCGCAGAAGATTTCAACGCTTGTCCTTTCCTGCAACTTGCTCCAACCTGGGGCATTTTGCGGGCCTATTACCTTTAGGACAGGGGCTGGCGCCCTAGTGTGGCTCATTCCTCTATCTTTTAGCCCAAAGGAGACTACTGAAAGGCTTCCTTTATTTTTCCAGCAGCGCCTGAGCTCTGGTGATCACCGATCTTCCTTCTTCCCATTGGTCAGGAAGGTCAGTATATTTTGTTAGTGGTCGCACTCGGGAATACATGAACCTCGACAGGATGATACTTCATGCCCGGTACTGACCACTCGATAATCTGCAGAGTGTTTGCCTCGCTTTCTGGGTGTAACTCGTAGGAAGGTTGTTGAATATTTTCCGACTTTAATATTCTCATGCTTCTTCCCGTGCTCGACTTGATCTTAATGCCAAGATAATGTTGTGTTGCATGTTGGCGAATGTCCGCCGTCCCATGCGAGCCGATAAAATTCCATTACTCCCGGCCCGTCGAAATCGAGTCCGCACGTCACGTCGAGGCCTCGCTCCTTCCACCGTGTGGGAGTCCCTCCTGCTAGGGCTTACCGCAACCAATTCCTACTAGGGGAGAAATTTTAATCCGCTTGGGGCACTGCCCTAAGCCCTCGGGCGCAAAACTAAAAATTAGCCCACCGAGGAAGATCGGCCTATTTTTAGCCAAGGTTTAGAAATTGGGGGCGTCTCCGACTTCTCTTGCTAGAAAGCCGGAGCGGGCGCAGTCGCCTACGGTCGAGGTTCCTGCGGTCATGAGCTCTCCGCCCCCTTCTAAGCCTCGTCAGAAAGGCAAAGAGTCTCGGATGGAGCCGCTGAAAGCAACCGCCGCGTTATGCTCTACTACCGCCGAATCCGCCTTCGGAGAGCGCTAGGCCACCTCTCAAGGGTGGACGAAGCTGAAGTGGGTAACTGAATCGTAAGTCATAAGACGGTGACTTTGCTCCTCACTGCCGAACTTGTGGCGGGTGCAATCTCGTCCGTCCCATGATTCCCGACCTCGAGGTCGAAAGCCGCCCGCTGATGAGGCTCCTCCGCTCTATCCTCGTGGGGCTGCCTGCAAGTCCCTGCTTTCGATAGTGTCCTGCTTTTGGGTTGATCCTGTTGATGTTAACTTCATGTTTGATGTGCGTAGCCACTCATTTGAAGCGGTCTAGCCGATAAGGCCAAACTAAATGAAAGCATGTAAAATCGCCGTGATTTATAAGGCGGCGGCCTCTTTCTTTGAGCGGATCAAGTCGCAAGAACGGTACGCCGTATGACTCAAGAGAGGGAGAGACTTAAATTCGATTAAAAAGCACATCGCTGCCGCCGTGTCCATGAAAGTAGCGAGATCAAGTCGGGGCAGCATGGCGGTTGAAGTGCGAGCTTCGGGCGTCCGGTGAGCTCCATGTTGCTCTAATGATTTGATCGAGATCCCGGATGGGCCGCAGCTCCTCCTAAAGCACGCAGCCGTACTGTACCAGCCTGGCCGCCATCCCAGCGAGCCTGGAGTTCCCAAGAGGAGCCGCGGCGAAAGCCAATGACGCATTCAGGTGGGATAAAGTAGCGCAGCTAGCCGCGGGTTTCGTGCGGCGCCTCCGTAGCTGCAGGCCGCTAGATCAACACGTGAGGCTTCTAAGGTCAGAATTCATGAGCGCCCATCGAAGAGGTCGCGATCAGTACGGATCTTCACCAGAAGATATCCTTGGTTGCTCAGAGGGATGATGTTATTAGCAGATTGAGGGACCAAGCCGGCTCGCCTTCCTGCGGTTTGCCAGCGGAAGGTCAACTACACCCGCATTTGGACTCTTAACTCGAATCTCCCAAGCGACGAGGATGCAGAGGAAGTCTTCTCCAGATATTCTCAAGGAACCCGATACCCGCCGGCCCATTCCCCCTTCATCGTCGGCCCTTTCGCCGACGCCAGGCTCTCGGTATTCATTTCTCGCCTCGATATCGACTTTTTATATTTTTATTCTTTATGTATACTTGCTTCTTTTGTTCGCCCGGGGCCCGAGACATATGTAGCTTCTCATTTTAATAAATATTCAGTGGTTATTTATCGTCTCATAGTTTTCACCGTAGTGTATTTTCGCTTTTCTTCATGAGTTATCTCAGTTCACCGAGGGTCTAAGTTGGGCAATTAAGCTCTCGCCAAACTCGAAATGCTGAGGTTGCGGGGTTAATTTCAGCCAGTCGCCCTAGCCCCCTGGGGGTCGTACGACTTGTGGCGGAAGTGGGCTCACAAATTGAGCTGCTGGTCTTTATTGACCGCTTGCCCTCGAACTGGACCATTCCCTTTAGGCCGTATGACCCCATTTTCTACAGAGTTCGTCATTTCGGGCGCTCACCTCCACTACCGACTCAAGATGAGTTGGAACAGACTTCTTTAGAGCCACATGAAAGGTCGAATAGTTGAGCTTGTCAATTTGAGTTGGTGGACTCACGCTGAGTTATCGTAGAGTCAGCCGACTTCTTTAGGTCAGTTCACCTTATGTAGCCGGGTGAGCTCAGCCCATGTGAACTCGCCAAGGCGAATCGCTAGAAGAGCTCGCCAACGCACAATAAGGTAGCTCGCCCATGTGAAATGCCGAAGAGCTCGGCACGCGAATACCAAGGCAGTCATTCATGAAATGTCGGGAAGAGCTCGCCAATGCACGGGGCTGGGCGCAGCTCGCCCATGTGAAATGCCGGGAAGAGCTCACACGCGCAACACCGCGTCCGCTTCGACTGAGTTGTTCAATTGAGATGGCCTTTAGGCCGCTGGACTTGCGCAGAGTAGATGAGCTCGCCAGAGTGAGCCATCACCGGGCGCCAGGGCCTTGCATGCTCGTACCGAAAGTGGCGATGTAGCCGAAAGTGGCAATGTCGCTCGAATTGGTCTGACTCCTAAGGCAACAAGGCGGTTCGCGCAGAAAGATGAGCTCGTCAATGGTATGCTCCACCCGAGTGCGGCGTTCCAACCGAGTGCATGCTCCGTACCGAGGGCAATGTAGCCTCGAGCTGGTCCGACTCCTAAGGCAACAAGTGGGTCTTCAGAAAGTAGATTTAGCTCAATGGCGGCGCTCCAAATGAGCGGCGCCCGTACCCGAGTGGCGCCCACCGAAAGCGGCAATGTAGTTCGAAATGTCCGACTCTCGAGGCGCCGCGGGTCCCGGCAGAGTAGATGAGCTCACATCGGTGGCGTCTAGCCGAAAGGGCGTCTGTACCGAGTATGCTCCAAACGAAAGTGGCAATGTAACCCCGAGATGGTCCGACTCCCAGTGGGCCAAGGGCTCGTGGGCAGAGCGGGGGACAGTCACAATTATATGCCTGCACCGAGTGCGGCGTTCCGGTACCGAGTGGCAATGTAGCCCGAGCTGGTATGACTCCCCGAGGCGCCGCGCGGCCCGCGCGCAGTAGAGCGAGCCTGCCAATGGTGGCTGCCCCACCGGAGCGGCAATGTACCGAAATGGGTTTGACTCTCGGCGCCGTACCGCGTGCGCAGTAGATGAGCCTGCCAATGGTGGCGTTCCACCGAAAGTGGCGTTCCGCATGAGCCGATGTTCCGTAAATTGAGTGGCGGTTCCAGCCGAAAGTGGCAATGTAGCCTCGAAATGGTCTCGACCCCGAGGCGCCGCCTATGCGCAGTAGATGAGCTCGGCTAATGGTGGCTGCTCCACCGAAAGTGGCTGCCCGTACCCGAGTGCGGCAATGTACCGAAATGGGTTTGACCTCCCGAGGCAAATGCGGGCCCGCAAGTGCAGATGAGCTCGGCCAATGGTGGCGCCCGAGCCAGTGGCGCTCTAAACGGCGCGCAGCTCGAGCCGGTCTCGACTCGAGGCAACGGGCTCGTGCAGTAGATGAGCCTGCCATTGCGCATGCTTAGGTAGAGCTCATCCATGTGAACTCGGCCAGGCGTAGTCCCCGCGGCAAATGACTTCCCCATTTTCAAAGGTGCGAACGCCTTTAATACCGGACATGAGAATTCCTGGGAGCGTTCGCGCGGCCTCTGCGGCTTGATCTTCTTATAAAATGGTGGCTTCATAGCTAAAGAGTTTACATTTTGAATACTTTGGCTTTTGTGGTACGTGACTGGAGTCTGTGTGAGCGAAGGCCTGCTTGGTGGTCTTCACCGGGGATCTAGCCGAGATCCCGAAGCGGTCCCGCCTCGTCGTCAGGAGTCAGGTTTTCTCAGTCTCCCTTTATAGAGTCATGCTATTCCCTAGCTTCAGGCTAGGAATGCATCCTGAGAGGGCTGCGGCACTCTTGCGCCGCTCTGGCTTTCTTCTGCTCCTTTTTTTCTTCTCTTTCTTTCTCCTTCTCCTTCTTTTCATCTTTTCTTCTTCTCCTCTTTTCTTTCTCCCTTTTCCCTCTTTCTCCTCTTTTCTTTTCCTTTTTTTTTTTTTTTTTTTTCAAGACAAAATCAAGTACCTACTCCTCCTTCCTTTTCCTTTCTTCTACCTCTGTCTTTCTCCTCGCCCCTTTCCTTTTGTCGAGGGAATCGTTTGTACCGATTGTAATTGAAGACATCATCGATCAGAATCGGTGAATCCGATTGAAATAAAGAGTGACTTTATATGAACTTTCTCATTATGTCTTTTCTGTATCTCACATATCTGAACTGTTTGAGATGTCTAACTAAATAATCAATGAACGCTCAACTTGTCACATAAGAATCGATAAGGCTTTATTTAACATTACAAACCGATGCCTACCGTAGAAACGCCTTTAAGATGTTCTCGTATTCCATGTATGCTCGAAGATTTTTCCTCCTCTGTCTGAGCTCATAATTGCCCTACCGACTTCACTCGAGATACGAATGTAAGGACCTTCCCAGCTAGCCCGCTTTCCATGCACGTTCTTCCTTGCCGGCAGGAGTTTTAAGACTAAATCACCCTACAGTAGCTTCTAGGTTTGACTTTTTGATTGTAGTACTACGCCTTCCTTTGATAGTCCTCTGTGCGCTTTAGGACTTGCTCGCGCTTTTCATCTAAGAGATCTAAGTTTAGATGAAGGGCTTCGTCATTGTGTTCCACTGATGCTAACTCGATTCTAGGAGACTTTATTCGACCACCCGGGGCTATCGCTTCATACAAAAGCTAGGCAAATGGGGTTTCCTCGGGTTGCTGACTTCGTATCGGGCCCTGTAGGCCCGTAGTACCGGGAGGTATTCTACCCGCTTCCTTTTAAGGTCTTCCAATTTGGTCTTCAAGGCGCTTTTAAGGGTTCTGATATGACTTTTACTGTCTGCTGACTGCGGGTGGCCGAGATGAGTAATAATTTTTGATTCCGAGCTCGGTTACGTAAATCCTTGAATTCCTGGGCGCTATCGAACCGCTTCCTGTCTCGATACCAAGGCTCTTGGAATACCAAACCTGCATATGATGGCTCGCCACACAAAAATCAACAGGTATCTTCGCTCTCAGAATTGTGGCTAAGGCCCGCCCGCCACTTTAAAGGGCACCCACCGTCATCGATTATGAATTTGCACCGAATTTTTTGCTCAATGCGGGCGTGGGTCCCAAGATGTCCAAACCCCACCGTCGGTGCGGCCAGGCTTGTGATAGACGTTAAGTGTTCTGACGGGAGGCGTGAGATCTTGGCGTGATCCTAGCAGATTCTGCATTTCTTGACTAGGTCGGTCGCATCTTTGAGTATTGTAGGCGCAGTATTCCCGCCTCAAGACTTTTCCTGCTAATGCTCGAGCTCCGATATGATTCCCGCATATGCCCTTGTGTACTTCTCTCAACACGTACTCGGTGTCTTCTCCTGCGATGCATTTAAGGAAGGTGTGAAGAATCCTCGCCAGAGGCTTCCCTTGTGATTGGTAAACCCGCATACTCGCCTCTTATTTTACCGCTTCGGTCAGTTCCGTAGGCTTCGTCTATAATATAATCCTACATGGGCTCCATCCAAGTCGGCTCAGACCCCGACCGCAACCACTCCGCCATAGAGATCGATTGAGGGTTCCGCGCATATTCGACGTGTCGACCGGGCCGAGTTCTTCCCGTGAGGTCAAGGCTTTGCCAAGGCATTGGCTCGAGCTCTCTCGGCCTCGTGGGACATGCTCGACCCGAACCACTCGAATTTTTAATATGTCACTAACCTTCTGGAGGTATAAAATCATCCTTTCACTTTGGCCTCAGAATATCTTCATTTGTTTGACCAATTACCGAGTCAACAGACCTCTATTGGTCGACACGGCCTAATGAATGGGCGAGGTCGGTGCCCGCTATGACGGCCTCATACTTCTGGCTCGTTTGTCGAAGTACGAAATCCAAATCTGAGTGCGTACTCAATGTCTATTCCTTCTGGGGAAGTTAGGATAAGACCCGCTCCGCTTCCTTGTGCATTTGAGGCTCCATCTACAGAGAGTTTCCAAATTGGTACCGCCCTTTTGTGAGTGGTCTCGAGCGCCCTCGTTTCTGGGTGAATTCCATGACGGCCCGCCAGACTCGTCCTTCTTTTATCGCAGCTGGGCTTGTATCTAATATCGAACTCGCCAAATCTATGGCCCACTTCATCGCCTTCCGAGACTTCTCTCGGTCAGTAATACTTGCTTCATCGGATATTCTCGTTGGGACTTCTATGGTATGAGCCCGAAATAGGGGCGGAGCTGAGTCGTTACGCCTGCAGATAATTTTTCCATCCCGTGCTCTCCTCCGCCTCCTCTCGAGCGCCCGCTACAATAGTAAACTCGGTGCCGTACCTGTTTTTTGCTCGACGAGCACTGCACGGCTGAGAAGTCTCGACACAACTAAGTATAGAGTGAGGAGCTCCCCTTCAATAGGACTTACTAGAATGGGCGGAGAACTCGTGCATGTTTTAACGCCGTGAATGCTTCTTCACACTTTGCATCCCATTGAAAGGCCTTCGTGATTTTGGAAGAAAGGCCGCACTTGTCACTCGCCTCGATACGACCATTTAGGGTCGCAATCCTTCCCGTTAGTCGGATCTCCTTTATACCCGATGGTGATGGCATGTCGAAAGCACACAACCTTTATTTTGTTCGATTTGCTTTTCGATTTCACGGGTGGTTTACTATGGAAACCCAGTGAATTTTCGTTGACACATCAAGGCACACTTATCGGATTTAGCTTCATGTTGTAACTTAGATTTGAAAAGCTTCGTGAGATGGGGCGTATGTGAAGGTCGGTCGGGTGGATTTTACTAGCATGTCGCCTATGTGTACCTCCATTGTCAGGCCTATTCGCTTCTAGAACATTCGTCCCACTAACCTCTCGATAGGTGGCTCCCGTGATTCTGAAACCAATGGCATCACGCGATAACAATAGGTTCCTTGTGCCGTGATGAATGAGGTCTTTTCTTGGTCTTCTGGGTCCATGTCGACCGTTGTAGGCTGATAAGGCGTCCATGAACTCGAGAAGTTCATGGTCGGTCAGAGTCCACGATGAGGTCGATCTCATAAAGGGAAGCCCATCTTGGGCAATCTTCTTTATTTATGTCTCTGCGGAAGTCGATACGTAGTCGCCACTTGCCATTTTCTTTTGACGAACCGGACGTTAGCCAACCACTCAGATATTCGAATTTCCCCGATTGCTTCGCCGAGGAGTTTATCAATTCTCCTCGCCGATGGCTGGTTTTTCACAGAAGCTCCTTCGCTTTGCTTCTTTGATCGGTTTAAAAGCACGGGGCTGGGTGTTCAAATTCTATGAGTGATTACCGTAGGTCAATTCCCCATATCCGTCCGCTCTATGGAAGATTATCGCCTGCTCGCCTCAAAATCGGGCAAGGAGGTTGAGGTCTTCCGCTAGCTGGAGCCGACATAGCGTAGATGTTCCGGGCCGCCATCCAGCCGATACGGGTTCTGTAGCTCTTCCCGAGGCTCGGCCGGGTGAGAACTCCGCCACGCATGTCAAGCTCGTCCACATCCACGCTGTCGATCGCTTACTTCATGGAGGCCGTAGCATTCCTGCTACCCGCCGATCTCCTGATAATCCCTACCCGTATGGTTGGGAATTTGATTATCATGTGGTATGCAGGAGGGGATGGCTTTTATTCCATTAAGAGAGGGTCTTCCTAACAACATGTTATAGGCTGATGGGGCGGCTACAATGAGAAATCTTGTTATTGTCGTTGCCGCGCGGCTCTGGTGGTGAGCACCTGGGATCGAGCCCAAGGTAAACACTTTTCCCGCAAAACCCCGCAGATGTTGACGGGCTCCGGTTTTTCTCTCCTAATGCCCATTTTATCAAAGGCTGACGCGAAGATGATGTCATGAACCGCCGTCAATTAGAACCCGGGCGAACTGCTTGTTGGCCACAATTGCGCCGAACTACCAAAGGGTCGCTACTGGGGTGTTGCATCCCTCCGCATCCGAGTCGTGAGAATGTAATGGACGTGTCGGTCACGCTTTGACACCGCTTGTGGTTTCCCCTATTTCGTTTGTCCCGATGTCGCAGATGGGCCTTCCGAGTTGAACTGTGACTCTCCCCGCGAATCTCCCGAGATCATGGATTTTCTCCAAGGGGTCACTGCGCCGAAGTCGCCGCCCGCCGAGGCGCGGCTGTTGAGTCGGGGCCCGTTCTCGTTTGATTCCCGGGCCTGGATTCCCGGGCCTCGATTCGGGCCCCGACCTTGAGATATGAAACGCCGAGGTATCCGCGCCGATAAGTAATTTCTATTTCTTGGGGATGTATACGCTTGTCCGCGGCGATGTCCATAGTCCCTATGGAACTCGCATACTGAGTCGCTCCTCTCGGCGGGATCCGATTTCACGGAGCTGGCCGCCTCGTGAACCGGCTCGTTCAGATCATGTAGAATCTGCGGATACCGAGGCCGCAGGAGTGAACCGGCCGAGGTGAATAACGCCGCCGCCTTTCGACCAAGTGGGACCCGCACGATCCTCGAGGCTCTCCATGCCTGGGACGCTTCATCTTCTTCGGGGATGCTCCTAAAGCTTTGTCTCTTGGGGCTTCGCCTCGCCGCTTATCCTTGCACTACCTTCTCTTTATGGGCAGGAGGAGCTCTCCTTCTTGGATATGAGGGCTTTCGCCGTTTATATACTTCTCTCGTTTATGCAGCAATTCCTACCCATGCTTCTCGTTTGAGGGTTTTTTGAGACAGAAACATCGTATCCTTTGATCAGATTCTAACTCAAAGAATGAAAGCAAAGATTTCAATTTTTCATCTAGTATGTCTATCTTCAAGGACTCGGCGTGAATCTTGCACGAGGACTTTAGATTCTCCCGTGGAGCCTCGCTTGACTACACTAGATGGTAACTCGGCTTTCTGTACGTCCTGGTTCCGATGAAGTGGGAGACGAACGCAATGGATAGTTCTCTGAACGAAGAGATTAATGAAGGTGGAATTTATCAAACTGTGCCAAGGCCGGCCTTTTAGTGTGGTAGCGAAAGCCCCGCATTGCAATGTGGTCCCGATGATCCTATGTGTAACTCCATTTGATTTTTGTAAGTATTGAGGTGGTCGACGGGATCTTTGATTCCATTGAATGCTTCCACTTGTGGCATTCTGAATTTCGCTGGAAGGGGGTAGCGTAGCACCTCGGCGGTGAAGGGTGATTCAGTTTGTTGTACCAAGGTGTCCATAGTGTCTAGGGCGCGTCCTTTAACCACCTCCTTCACACGGCTGAGCTCTTGTTGAAGACTCCTAAATCTCTGCTCCCATGATTGCTCTCCCCGTCCTAGCTGAGGTGATGTAGTTCTTCGCTCGACATGTCCTCCAAGCATTGCCTGCTTCTCTTCCGTTGTGGGCCACCAGGGTCTATGCCCCCCGGTGCCTATTGACTCTCGGTCGTCATCTCGTGGAATGTCGTGGATCAGAGCCAAGCCCTCATGGGGGAATGTTATGACCTTCCCGGTCTACCGTGATCCCCTGTGGATGCTGCATATGTCTCGTGTTGTTCTAACTCTATCGGGCGTTGATCGGACGAGGCGGCGCTTCCACTTTGTTCGCCAGACGCTTGCATTGCTTCTACCGCCCCAAGAGGCTCGCCGTCTCAAGGTCTTCTCGCGATCTTGCATCCTTGAGATTGGCGTTACTTCGCCAGGTTCCGAGTAAATACCATCGCGAATCGAAATCGGGCGAGATTTATAAGAACCGCTGTTTCCTATTGCATTCAAGGCCAATCGATGATGCCTTTTTCAACCGAATCGGGTTGGAGCCGCAGGGGTCTGGCCGGACCCGATTGTTTGTGGGCCGGGATGCGTGTGTCCTGGATCGTCTGGCCGGGTGTGATCGCCGTGACCGTTGATCCGTAGGCTCGACGAGCACCCTCCGCAAAAACAAAGTGAAGAAGCGGGCGCTTCGCGAGGGCCGTGACCTGTACGCTCGATGCCTAAGTCGCTTCCCTTCAAGAGAAAAAGAGACTCCGCTTAGAGGGTTTAATGTGCCGCATACCATGCTGCCTAAGAATGTGTCTTTCACCACTGCGGCTATGTATTTATAGTAGATGTTCAAATTTGATGGGTGATTAGGAGTCCTTCCCATTGATGGGGATATTTTTATTATAGTCCATATCGGATTTGGTACGTGATATAGAAAGAGTAGTTTACTTGAGATAGTCTTTCCTTCCTTATTGATGACGGTGGGATTTTCAACAATATATTATCGATTTATTCTCGCTTTCCCATCCTCACAGAGACTACCACACTGCCTCCGCTCCAGCGGGTTGGACCTTCTTCCGGCCGTCCCAAAAGGCCTGGGAGTGTTGGTTTTAGAAAGGCCTGAGTGCCTCATTGGGCAAGCTCCTCCTTTGGGTTCAACTAGCGGGCCTTCGTGCTTCGCTGGGCTGGCCTCTTTTTTAGGCCTGATGTGTGGGCTTGCGAGCCTTATTTTTCAAACCCTATCAAGGTTAATTAAATGAATATTACATAAGAAGTCCATCGATTTTGTTACATTTAAAAAAAAATATTGTTAGTAATTTCACTCTTAAAGTTATATAAAAATGTATTAGTGAATACTTCAACTAGTCCACATTAAAGAAAAAAAGGATCGGTTTTCATGGATACATCCATAACTTAATTATTTAAGCTATAGATTAAATTACAGCCTTTTATCAGTTCACATTTTCCTGTTTGCAAAATTCTGCCATAGGAAAAGGTACCATGAGCCATTCTCCCCTCACCTAAGAAAATCACTGGCTATGAATTGTTCATCCATGTTCTTAAGAAATGTTAAGAGGCATATTGAGCTACTGAACAAATATTATATGGTAATTTTGGGATAAACAAAAAAAATTTAAGTGCAAAATTGAACATACGGGTAAATATTATGGACATTTATGTACCTTCTCCTGTTTCTTAGAATTTAGTAGTCTTGTTTGCCAGATGCTAGAAGTAAGAAATCTTGTTTGCCAGCTTATAAGGAAATCGATGATGATGATGACTTTTTGAAAAAGTGGGTATGAAACATAGGGGTCTCCAACGGGCCGGGCTTAAGAAATTTTTAAGGCCCATAACTCAGCCCATGGGCCCAAATAAAACAGGCCTCCCCCCCTTTCCCTCCCCGGCCCGCACCCCCCCTCTCTCCTCTCCTCTCCCCTTCCCCTCCCTGGGCCCCTTCTCCCCCTCCCGGCTCCATGACCCCTTCCCTCCCCTTCCCCTTCCCTTTCCTTTCCCTTCCCTAGCCTCTCTCCTCTCCTCTCCCACCCTTCTCCCTTCCCCTCCACCCGGCCCCCCATTCATTTCCAAATTCTAATGGTCATGTGATCGTTGGATCACAACGGTAATATTCCCCATTCCCAACGATCATGTGATCGTTGGAATTTGGAACCTTTCCCATTTTTTTTCACTTCTTTTTTTTCTCTATAAATACTACACATTTTGTTTACCATTTTTCATCAAATTAGTCTTTTAATTTCTCATTTTCTCTCACAAGTTCACTCAATTTTCTCTGACATTCTTTAATACTTCATTTTCTTCCATTGTTCTTCACTTCTTCATATTACATGATATTATTAGTGGTACAAAATTGCAAATCAAGCATTGGTGACTCAAATAATTTCTGGTTTTAAAGAATTTCGGCTTCGATCCCTCCTAATCGAGTAATATTTCTCCAATCTTTACTTTTTTTATTTGTTTGTTACATTTTATTTGATTCATTTTTTTAGTATAATATTTTATTAATAATTTTAATATGGATAGTGCAATGCATCTTCTTTCAGTCCATGTGCATCATCAAGTAAAAATTTAGTTCAAATATATGGAATTTTTTGATAGAATAGAAATAATTTTAGAAAATAATAAAAAGAGCTAAAAGCAAAATGTAAAATTTGTAGCAAAACTTAGCGGTGGATCAACTGGGCACAAGTCATCTAAAAGACATAATGAACAAGCAGTAAAACTAAGCATAATGTGGGGATATTAGAAATTATATGCAATTAGGTAAAGATGATCGTGGAAATTTAAAAAAAAATTCTTAAGGACAAATGGCATTTAATGATTGATTACATAATAAGAGCTGAACAACCTTAATATGATGAAACTCATGAATATTCAGAAACACCAACATTGATTAATCCTCAATTCAAAGGTTGGTCCTAAATAAAAGAGGTATTATGAAAAAATTTCAAATGTAAAGAGAAAATTTTAAAATATTTTGCAAAATTTTTGAAGGAAAATTTGTTTTTAACATCTGATATTCGACATCTTTAATGCATGTAGGCTTTTATATGTATTAATGTCATTACATGATAATAATTAATGTTAAATAAAGTTAATAATTTCATTTAAATAATAAATACTCCACATAGTGGTAAAATATAACAACTTTTAATAAATGATGAAATTATAGATTTAGGTATTCGTGGATAAAATATTTTCAATAACATTAGATAATGTCGTACAATGATGAAGCAATACAAAGATTAAAAGATTTTGCAAATAAAAGAGGATCATGCAAAATTATTTCACGCACGTTGTTGTGCACATATTTTAAATTTAATTGTAAAAGATGGATTAAAACAAGTTGATGATACATTAGAAAAAATTAGAGACATTGCATATAATATTAATTGTTTCCAAGCAAAACATAAATTATTTTTTTATTGTTGCAAAATTGCAAATATGAAAAGAAAAAATATAAGTTTAGATATACCAATTAGATGAAATTCTACTTATAAGCTTTTATAAAATATTACAAAATATAAAAAGATAGTACAATTATACTAAACGCAACTATCTTAACAATAATAGTGACGTATTACGATTTATTAAACGACATGACGCATTATCGCGATCTTCTACGAGATCTTTTTGAAATTTTGACGCTCAACAAATATTTTTTGTATCAGGTATTATCCAACTTCACATCGAAGTTATTATGCAAATAACTAGTATTTATATGATACTACAAAATTATTTAAGTTATGGAAATTTTTTAATGATACAATCTTGCAATGATAGAAAAGATTAAAAATATTGGGAGAAATACTTTGATTTATTATATTGGTTTAATTGTGGACCCTATATTAAAATTCTGATGCTCTTAGATGAATGGTTGCAGTTATTTTATAATGAAGATCAAATAAAAATTAAAAAAAAAAGAAATTAAAAATGAAGTAAATTTGTTATTATATATTTTATATAATCTTTATAAAGAAAAATATGGAAATGATATTAGTTTGATAAAATCATCATCCGCGACAAGTTCCTCATCTTTTTATAAAAGCCCTTTAGAAATGTTTAAAAGTATAAAAAGGAAACAACTAGGTTCTTCCAAATACAACCGATATAGATAGATATTCAGTGGTGAAACAATTCCATTTGAAGACAATGAAGATTTTGAAATTTTAGAATGGTGGAAAACAACAAATAAAATACCTCGTGTTATCTATTATTGCAAGTGATGTATTAACTGGCGGTTCGTGAGTACACGCATCGAAAGTCGCTTAGTGCAGGTGGAAGAGTGGTTAGCAAAAAGTGATGTAATTTGTCACCTGAAGCAATCGAAGCAGTAGTATGTTTAAAAGATTGGAATTTAGCGGACAAGAGATTGCACGATCATGTTCGAGAAGCTGCACTAGTGACTGATACAGAGAACTTAAATTTATCAAAACATGAATGGATCCATGATAATTCTCACCAGAAAATAGTGTTTAAAATATTTAAATGTATTGTATTTTATTTTCTTATGGTTGAAAAGTAAGAATGATTAACAAATAAGTAGGTACTAACCTAGTTGGATGTAATTATTTTATAAGCGATTTGCACTTATTTTATAAATACGTAAACTTTTCATACATTTCAAATGTAATTATATTCGATGAATAAAATTTAAATGAAGTATTTTATTTCAAATTGTTTTAAGCTACTTTTTATTTTTTATTTAACTTTGAATACAATTTAAATAAAACCCAATTACCTAAGTGGAAGGGTCGAGCTTTTTAGGCGGTCTCTTGACGGGTTTTTCAAGGCTCTGGCGCTTTCGCAGCTCGGGCGGGCTCTAAAGCCCATGAATCAAAGCCGCCAAATCAAGCCCGCGGCCCGGCCCTTCTTAAAACGGGCTTGGGCCGGGCTTGGCCGCTCGGGCTTGGGTTGGGCTTTACCCCGTCGGGTCAGGCCGAATCCAAGATGGGTCTCAGGCCGTAGGCTTTTTGGAGATCCCTAATGAAACAATTGGTTTGGAATTCCATGACCTAGAAAATGACAACCCTAGGATATAAATTGGAATGAATTTGAAAGAACAAAATATTTGGATTCTCACGTCTTTTCTTTTTCTGCTAAAGTTGACTTTGAGTAAACCTAAATAAATTTCTTTTGGTGTTTTTATTCAATTGGGGCATGCGAAAATATAGCCTCCCCATGTAAAATTTTAGGATCAATTAACTTCAGAATTTCAAGACTAAACAATTCTAAAACAAAAGGATATATTTATGTTTGCAAATTGACTATGTCAATTTTAAATCTAGCAATACGCATTTTAGACATAGACGTAGTGCATATATATATATATATATGTTATAATATTTTATAATAATAGGTAGTATTGAAAGTACATTTAGCACCAAATGATAATTCATCAAATTTAAAAATAGATTTGATATTAAAATGATAATTTTTAAACAATAGTTGACATGTAAAAAAAGGATTAGAAAACCAAGGAAATTCCAACCATAAATATCAAGGATATATCGCCATATCACCACATTCCCTCACCAAAAGAAAACGATATAAAAAAAGGGCATAACTTAGTAAGGATGTAAACCCCATAAAATTCTAATTTTATGAAAAGAAATGGCACTTCGTCAAAAATCCGAATTTTTCTATATCTTGGATGACGAACGGACTTCACCGCTGGAATCGCCTCACGAAATCTAATACCATAAGTTGAATTTCGCTAAATTGCGAGATAGTCACTTCACGCGAGGCAACGAGTAGTAGTACGACACTGCACATTATGAGCGGCCACGAGCGTCGCGTCATGTCATGCATAATTAGTCAAAGATGAGCTCAAGTGTGGGCCATGGGTGGACACATGACATGATGCCATTGGATGAAAATCCAAAGTATATGGATAAGGGATAAGGTGTAATCCTATCAACCAATGGAAGGTTGACATGTGGCAAGTGAGAGGACCAAATCTTAACTCCTCTCTTCTCCCAAACGGTTTGGGAGGGAAAATTAGAGAGACAAAAGGAAAGAGAGAGAAAGGAAGGGATTTTTAGAGAGAGAGAGTGTCCAACTTCTTTCTAAATTTCCCGGTTTTGTGGAGTTTCGACAACTCCTGGAGGTAGGGGTCTTCTCCTACTCGGTTTATTTTCGGCTTAAGAGTCATTAAAATGGTTTGGATTGTATGAGGCCGTGGTTTGGCTGTCCCAAAAATTGGGACTAATGTTAGAAATTTTCTCGGGATCTGCTGGAGCGCCTCGACCGATCTCAGTCGAAAAATGGTCCCTTTACATGTGTGTTAAATTGTGGTTTTGGGTGTTGTGAGGCCGGAAACGGCCACAGATTTCGGTTCCAAAGAAGTGGAACCGAGGTTGATGAGGGGGCTATCCATGGACAACCCACGCACTGTTTTTGGGGATTGTTAAAAACAGTCTCGATTTACGTGTTGGACTGAAAATGTCCATGTGAAATTGCTTGAACTGGATGGCATGGATTGTGTGGAAAATGATATGTTGATGCATGCTAAATCAATGTGTTAACATGATGTTTGAATTATATGAAATATAATTGTGTGTGAGCCATTGGAAATTAAATTGTTTATTAACCCATGTGAACTAATTGTGATGTTATTGCTATGAATAAATAACATGTGGTTAGTATGTGAATTTTGTTAATATATGCATGATTGATATATTGGCATGTGTTGTATGAAAATGGCATAATGCATTTCATATGCACCGGGGCAACCTAGAACAATAGGTGTGAGTGCATGACATGAAAGAAAAAGGAAAATGGTTGTGAAAGGAATTTTAAAGGAAGATTTTCCAAAGAATTGCCTTGAAGAGTTGTCCAACAGTTCACGTCGGAGAGGCCCATGACTGTTTCGGAGAATTACCCAAGAATTCACCCTGAGGGTTGTCCAACAGATTTTACTGAACTGGTATTATGTTTTCAGGAACAAAAACCTTTTGTTTTGAAGACAGTGTTTTTCACACTTGGCTTAGGCATGTGTGAGGGAGTCAGTGAGGGCTCGAAAAGTGGGAAAGGGTGAGTCACATTCTCATCCATTTCATGTAGACATTTAAGTAGGAACATATATGTTTTTCTTGAATGTTGGTTTGCCATTGCATGATCACTTAGGTGGGGAGTAATCCATGTAGAAGATTATCACTACTGGGCATTGCTCACCCGTCATGGGATCCCCTTCGTGCAATGTGGAGTGTTCGGAAGACGACGCCATTAGAGGTCACAGAAGAAAGCTTCTGACAGGGTTTCGATATATATTCTTAAACAGAATAGAATCCTTAATTTTAATATATGTTTGTATTAAGAGTGATGTAACAACTCTTGAAACTATTGTAATATAGTTGATTGTATTTTGGTGAGTATGATGTGTAGGCCAATGTGGCCATTTTTACTCATGTATGAGTTTCATGATAAGGAGACAATGTGCTTTTCATGAGTCAGATTTATGGTCACTGCACCCTGAAACGGGGCGTCACAAAGGATGAATAAAATTCGTTATTATAAGTACATATATAATCACGTTTAGCTAGGGGAACTAATTAACCGCAACTATATGATTTCCTACAGTTGGATGAAGGAAAAACCGCTACTGCATATGTTTTAATAGACACGTTTTTTTTAAGATTGCAACTATATATTGCTCAATAGACGATAGGTAGTAAAGAAAATGCCCAAAGTCTTTCCCCTTATGTTTAAGTTGGTACTTGGAGAAATTGCACATAATCAAATCCTTGCTCTACGGTTTGGAGAAATTACACACATTTCTCCATGGTTTCTCATCTCTTTTTGTTGGAGTCCTTTTTCTCCCTCTACTTGAATTCCATTTAGCCCTAACCTCTGGTTCTTTGCCAGATCTCTTCCACGACCTAAACTTTATTCCCTCTCAGTTCCTTCTTCACATTAACCACATTTCTCCGAGTATCTTGGATTTCATCTCCATTTTCCAGGTATTAACAATGTTTTTTCACCTGCAAATGCATATGTTTTTTCTAAATCTCTTTCAAGGTTTTTTCATTTCTAGGGTTTTCATCACTAGGGACCGATCGGAGGGTAGCTGCCACCAATCTCTCAAGCCTCGATTACCAAAATGGTACCTCTTTCCCCTCTTTCTCTCTCTCTCTCTGATTCTACTTCTCTCTATGGATTATCTCGATTCTCAGAAATTTGAGATCCGGTATGAGTGTAAGAAACTAGCGAAGAAGATGAAGCAGAATCGTCCCATCCATCATTGGATCCATATGAGGATCGATTACACCATCCGTATGAGGGTAGAAGACATCACTGAAGGCTGACGTGGACTGCCTATGTGAGGCCTTCAAGAGTAGTGCACAGTTTGGGGTGGTTTGGAACATCACTAAGGGCTTCGCTCTCCCTACTGCTTGCCGCATCTCTGCTCCTTCTGACTATGGACGTCAGTCATCTCACTCTTCTTTGTCTTTTCCGCCCTTTTTTTTTACCTTTTGGAAAATTTTGTCCTGTTTGGTTGCTAGGAAAATTAGTTCTTTTGGAATTTCAGCAAGAATTTTTTTTTTTGTTATTAATGGTTCTTTTGTGTTTTCCTAACAATGATCTTTTTGCATTCTTTTGGCAGTTTCAATCACTCCTGCTAGTTCTCTTGGTACGTATTATTTTCCTTTGTTTTGAATTCTTAGGGTGGTAGAAATAAAATCAGTTCATGTTCGCTTTGTACTTGATGTTGTTAGCCGATGACTATACGAAATATCTTTCATTTGGTCATTATAACTTCTATAATCATTGCTTTTGTGGGTGTAACCATCAATTTCAATGTCCTGTAGAACTTTGTAGATCTACCTGGAAGTGAAAGAGCATCCTAAACACATGGAGACGAAGCAAGACTCGAGGAAGGTTGTCACATTAACCTTAGCTTGATGACTCTCACAACCTGTGAATCAAAAACTCAAGTCGAATCTCGTTTCAAGTGGACATACTTACAATATTGGGATTAAACAACTCAATTTTTTTAGTAGCATACCTTTCTATATAATGAGATTAAACAACTAAATGGCTGATTTCATGTAATTATCTGAGTAGTAGTTGGGTATATTTTCACTCTACCCTGTTTATTGACTGTATATTTTCTGTAACGAGTAGGGTGTAAATTTTTCATCGATATATTAAAGTGAAGAGGAATATCCTTCTACTCTATCATCCATCCCATGTAGCTTTTTATCTTTTTAATGGATATGTTAGTGATATGCTCTAGCCCCGTGGCATATACATTGTCATTATATGTTTATATACATGAGGAATTTATCATTTTATCTTGTTATTTAAATTGTGGTTTAACTTGGATAAACTAAGATCCCTTTAATAGTTGGCTCCGCTTTTATGTCATCAAGTATGTGACTTGATAGTAAAACCTTAAGGCATAAGAACATCTTTTCTGGGTCCATAGTCGATCATTATCAGGGGAATAATAATGAGCAAGATCATTATGTTTTCCGAGAAAGACCACGCTTTGGTCGGGTCATGAACATAAGATGCCATCGTAACATAAATACTTGTTAAGTTCATGTTATTGACCGACCAAACATGAGAAATACTACATGGTGGATTATGTCAATGTGTAAGAATTCTCATTGGCAAAGAGTTGTATTTGAGTCCTTCGACCAATTCACCATGGGATTCCTACATGAGGAACTTCGTGTCTTGACGTAGCTCAATGATACCTTTAATGTGGATGGTAATACAAAGTATGTCGGCATGCATTAAATCATGTGGAGGAATGTGAGCGATAGTGAAGGAATTTTGTCCTCGTCTAATCGAGCGAGATGCCTATCGCCTCTTTGGATAAGTGAGACCGAGAAATGCATGGTCGTGCTTGAATGAGAGATTGATAGGATTTCATCAATATCATTTGTTTAGTCACCACTTGAGAATCAAGAAACAATTAAGTTGTATAAAGATGACTTCATTCATGCTTTGTGCTTAATCGAGACATCGTGTGACAAAGGACTAATATCATACTATGGTGAGGTTTTTCGAGTCATCGAATTCACTTGATTTGGGTAGTTATAATGTCTTGTTAGAGACCAATTATAACTTGTGTTCTTAGAATATGATTTGGGCCAGCTGCCAACATTGAGTGAACCTATAGGGTCAAACATAAGAATGAACTATAATGGGATGTTTGAAAGACTCTCTCTTTAGCCCATGATTAAGCCCAAGCCCGTTAATAGTTAATGGAATTTGCTTAAATTGCTTTTATTAAAAGGGTTTGGGAGGCTTGATATAAATATAATACATTCAAAAGAAGGTGGTTCTTTTGAAGTGGGCGCTTTGAGAGAGAATTCCTTAGTGTTTCTTTTGGGAAGACATTTAAGGTGTCTTTGGTTTTCGCTGGACAAAGACCAATCATAGTGGTACTAGCACATCCATCCTTATCCATTAGCCATACGTGTGGATACCTTTAGAGGTGTTTGCACACGCATTTGCCTGTTTCATGGTTCAGGCTGGATCGTTTCCGTAAGGAGTTTTGTTTGTGTTTCGGGGCCGTGGTGTGTGTGATCAAGTAAATCGCACTAGCCTAAAAGGATTCGGCCCATAAGAGGTAAGATCTAGATTTCCTGATTCATTGTTTAGTTTCATCAAACCGCTTGATCCCGATGCGCTCGCCGCTAAAATTTTTTATTTCCACTGCGCTTTCTTATCTCTAGATTCCAAACAGCGGTATCGAGCTACTTGTCGCTTGGTGAAACTAATTTTTATAAGGTGCTATAACGTGATCCGCTTAGTGTATTTGTTTTGCCATATGTGATATGCCATGATCCAAGAGTTCACCATTTTATAATCGGTGATAACTGAAAGTAATGTTTTTTTTCTCAGATGAAAGTCTATAACATTAGATCAAAAATTGCAATGTTTTCGGCTTAGAAAAGCAATTCAATAGGATTAGACCGCTGATGATCGAATCAAAATCTAAGTTCGTACTTTGTGGTTCTAATCGATTAGGACTGCGTGATTTATTAAATCAATATGACCGTTACATATTAAGTATGGCTGTTACAAATTCTTACAATTAGTGAAAATCGTTACATATTAAGTTTGGTTGTTACGCATTCTTATTAATCAAGAGGACCGTTAATATTAATGTTGGCATTAAGGAATGTAGATCAAGCATGCATTATTCTTACTAAGAGGATCATACATTAATGTTAGACATTAAGAATGGACTCGTTACGCATTATTTTTAATCAAGAGGGATCGTTACACATTAATATAGAAATTAAGATTTGACTGTTATGTATTATTACACATTAAGTAGATTGTTCAAATTAATGACGGACTGTTATATTAAGAGTAATCGCATTAAGGAAAGGCCATATCTATAAATTCATTATGCTTAATGTGGCTTATATTCAATTTTGTATGGTGCCACGCGCCCTTAGTTCAATGTGATTGGCAGGTATTAATTATGGGTTTGTAATTTTTAAATACGGCCTTCGTGTCGTTAATTTTATTGACACACCATGTGTGTCTCTTTTTTTCATTATATTAGCATACACCATAAGAGGTATTTTTATCACACAACATGTGTGGGTTCTTTATTATTTTTTAGCATAAAATAGCATACAATTATTACTTGCTTGTAATGAAGAAGAATGGAGGCCCGTTTCGTTTCTGGAGACAAGCCCATAAAGCTAAGGTATTGGTTAGTTGTAACCCGCATCTCCATATTGGCTTATGGAGATCACCTAGAAACGGGCCATGACATGTCACGTTTACATTTATGCTTATTAATATGCTTGTATGTGATTCATGTATATGTTTATAAAGTTTGCCTAACAACTTGATAATTTCATCACATAAAATATTAAGTCATAAAATGCCTTCCATAATTTAACACTTGTCAATACTTCGATCGTCCTTAATATAGTTTCGCCAAAGTGTGGTGTATCGCCATCTTAGAAGACATGATGGATAATGGTGATATCCATAAGATTATGGTTAGACTTGGCTAGGCTATCATAATGGTTTTGGGCCTAAGGGCATAAAAAGAAAGAGTTTTCTACCTAGTTAGCTTAAGTTTAACTGTTATGCCAAAGCTAAGCTTGAATTTAAGTCAAACGTGGGATTTTCACCCACTCAAGAAACTATAAGATCGTTTTATGTTAATTAAAGAGTTATTAATTTTAGTGGTTATTAAAGACCTCATTTATTAAAAGCTTTATTTTTGTATGTGACTAATGGCATCAAACAACACATCAACATTTACTCTCAAGGACTGCCCTGCAAGGAAAAACTTAATGGGACAAACTTCCTCGATTGGTCTTGAAATTTGAGGATTGTCCTTAAACAAGAGAGGAAGATGTATGTTCTTGATAATGAAATCCCTACTGAACCTCCTGCTAACAATGCCCCACGAGCCGAAAGGGATGCTGCAGAGCAGGCATTTGAATGACTCTGTGGATGTAACCTATCTTATGCTTACAACCATGAACTCTGAGCTTCAAAAGAAATTTGAGGAAATGGAGGCATTTGATATGATGGTGCATCTCAAGGGAATGTTCTAAGAGCAAGCACATCAAGAAAGGTTTACAACCACCAAAGCATTGAATGCATGCAAGATGACTCCTGGCACTTCAGTAAGTGCACATGTGCTAAACACGAAGGGTCTCATCGATCAGCTTGATAAGCTTGGTGCTCCTATTAGTCATGAGTTAGCTACTGATCTGATTCTAGGTTCATTACCTGAATCTTATGATCAATTTGTTATGAACTACAATATGCACCATATGGAGAAATCTATTGTTGAGTTACATGGAATGTTAAAGAATGTTGAGACGAACATTCAAAAGACAAATCCAGTGCTTATGGTTCAAAAAGGGGAAGGCATGAAAAGAAAAGGAAAGGGCAAAGGCAATAAGGCCAAGAAAGGCAAAGGACAGTCCAAGCCTAAGGCTAAGAAGCCAAAGCTGCCCAAGGAGGGAGTTTGCTTCTTCTGTAATGAACAAGGTCATTGGAAGAGGAATCCTAAGCTCTACTTGGAAAATCTGAAGAAAAGAAGAGAAGGAGGCTACCACTTCAGGTGGATTTATAAGAGGAGAAGTTTTCAATCTGGTTCATTTCTGCCTTCATGGGTATTAGATACTGGATGTGGATCTCACATTTGTGTAAATGTGCAAGGCCTGCGAAGTAGTAGATCATTGGCTAAAGGCGAAGTGGACCTATGAGTGGGGAATGGAAAGAGCTAAGGGCATTTAGCTGTAGGAGTTTTATGGATTTCTGACTTTTCCTAGTGGACTTGTTTTCCAATTAAAGAATTGTTATTATGTGCCTGCTGTGAGCAGAAACATTATTACAGTTTTTTGTTTAGACTTGGATGGATTTCACTTTATTATTAAGAATAATATTTTCTCCATCTATAATGCA
Source organism: Tetrastigma voinierianum (assembly GCA_016808115.1). NCBI lineage: Eukaryota > Viridiplantae > Streptophyta > Magnoliopsida > Vitales > Vitaceae > Tetrastigma > Tetrastigma voinierianum. The sequence continues at coordinate 77,618 of JAEQBH010000430.1, read as the reverse complement.
GAAATTTTTTATGGGAATGCTCATTTATCTAATGGTCTCTACGTTTAAACTTTGGAACAAACTCCAAGCCCATCTATAACATTGATACTAAGAGGTGTTCAAGTCCACAGACTTGAATCAAACTCATTGGGTATCACAAGCCAGGGGCTATGTCAATGAGAAATGCATCTTGAAGCTCCACAGCGATGGGAATACATACATTAATTTGACTTAGAGTCATTTGAAACATGTGAATCTTAGCCATTAGCAAAATGACCATGCTCTTTCGCTTGACACAATGAGAGTGGATAAAAACCATTTGGGCCTTATACATATTGGATGTTCAGGGACCAATAAGCTCAATTGCTAGAGGAGGTTATCAGTAATTTATTACTTTTACCGATGACTTTAGTAGATATGGTTACATCTACTTAATGAGGCATAAGTCTGAATCATTTGAAAAGTTCAAATTATTCAAGAATGAAGTATAGAATCATCTTGGAAAGAATATCAAAACACTTCTCGACCGATCGAGTGTGAATATTTAAGCCAAAATTTCGATGATCATCTTAAGGATCAAGGATAGTCTCACAACTCACTCCACCTAGAACACCACAATGGAATGGTGTATCTAAAAGGAGAAATCGAACTTTATTATATATGGTTCGATCTATGATGAGTCAAACAGATTTTGCAATATCCTTCTAGGGATATGCATTAGAGACTGCTGCGTTCTTATTGAATAGAATTCCATCGAACGCTACTAAGAAAACACCATATGAGTTTGCGGGACAGAAAGTTGTCCCTGTTTGTATTTTCAAGATTTGGGGTTGTGAAGCTTATGTAAAGCGTCAGGCTTCTGATAAGCTAGCATCCAAATCTGATAAGTGCTTATTTATGGGGTATCCAAAGGAAACAAAAGGGTACTACTTTTACATCCCATCTGAGAACAAAGTGTTTGTTGCTTGTAATGGAGTTTTTTTGGAAAGAGAGTTCATTTCAAAAGAGTCGTTGAGTAAGACATCTCTTGAAGAAGTTCAAGAAAACCCAATAAGTTTGCCACCTAGCCTTCATGGTACTCCACAAGACTCACAAACCGCTTTGTTGAGTTTGAGACTTTCTCAAGACAAGGCCCTACCTAAGGGTTCTAAAGTAGATCCATCATATTTCAAGAGATATGGATTTCAGAATCGATTTAATAAAACCATAGAGCTTGTGGATCAAGATGAGCCCACAACCTATCATGAGGCAATGATTAGCCCAGATTCTGAAAAATAGCTTCAAGCCATAAAGTATGAGATGCAATCAATGTACGATAACCGGGTTTGGAATTTAGTTGATCCACCTGAGGGTGCTAAGGTCATTGGTTGTAAATGGGTTCATAAGATCAAACATGATATGACCTTCAAGTCTCGACTCTGTTGCAAAAAGGTTCAAACAAAGTCATGGTATTGACTAGATAAGACCTTTTCACCGTCGTTATGTTAAGTCTATTAGGATCTTCTCTGCTATCGCTGCGGTGGTACTTATGATTACTTAGATTTTTGGAAAATTGATATCAAACAACGTTTCTTAATGGAAACTTACTCGAGGATGTGTACATGACACAACTTGAGGGTTTTGTTGATCCTAAGTATCCTAATAGGGTGTGTAAGCTTTAAAGATCCATTTATGGATTATAGCAGGCTTCATGAAGTTGGAATCTTTGTTTTGATGAGGCTGTTAAAGAGTTTGGCTTTATGAAAATGAAGATGAGCCTTGCGGTATACAAGAAGGTTAGTGGGAGTGCAATTGTCTTCTTAGTGCCGTATGTGGACTATTATCTTACCCATCGGGAAATGACATCCCTACCTTGCGCAGTGTCAAGTCTTGGTTAGGGAAATGTTTTTCACGAAAGATTTAGGCTAAGCCGCCACATCCTGTGCATAAAGATTTATAAAGATAGATCTCAATGGTTACTCAACTGAGCCAAAGTGGGTACATAGACAAAGTGCTAAAGAGGTTTTAGCATGCAAGATCTTAAGAGAGGTTTCGCCAATGTCTTATGGCATTAAGCTCAAGAAGTCTCAATGTCCAACCACGACGGACGAGAGAGCGATGGATAAAATCCCATATGCTTCTGGGCTTATTGGTTCTATCACGTATGCCATGTTCAGACCGACCGATGTCTCCGTGTCGGCATGACAAGTAGATTCCAATCGCATCCAGTGAATGTCATCTGGATAGCAGTTAAGATTATCCTTAAGTACTTGAGAGAAGAACCAAGGATATTTTTGATCTATGGTGACAAGAAGGCTTATTATTTATAAGTGGTTATACCCGACAAGCGGGTTTTCTGGCTCGACTTAGATGACTTTTCACATTGCAACTGGCTTTGTGTTTTGTTTGAATGGAGGTGTTGTGAGCTGGAGAAGTTCCAAGAAAGACATTGTGGTCGATTCTACTGGCTGCAGGTCGAGTACAGGCTACCTTAGATGCAGCTAAGGAGGCAGTTTGGATCAAAAATTTCGTTTTTAGACTGGGTGTTGTTCCTAACATTACAAACCCAGTGGACGTCTATTGTGACAGTAATAAGGCTATTGCTCAAGCCAAGGAGCCCAGGTCACATTAGAGATCCAAGCACATACTCAGGCGTTTCCACCTCATTCATGAGATCATTGAGAAAGGAGATGTTAAGATATGTAGAGTTCATACTAATGACAATGTTGCTGATCCTTTGACTAAACCTCTTCCACAGTCAAAGCATGATAGTCATACTAGATCGATAGACATTCGATTTATGCCTGATTGGGCTTAGGGCAAGTAGGAGATTGTTAGTGATATGCTCTAGCCCAGTGGCATATACATTGTCATTATATGTTTATATACATGAGGCATTTATCATTTTATCTTGTTATTTAAATTATGGTTTAACTTGATAAACTAAGATCCTCAATAGTTGGTTCGCTTTATGCTTTCCAATAAGTATGTGACTTGATAGTAAAACCTTAAGGCATAAGAACAATATTCTAAATAGTCCATAGTCAATCATTATTGTGGGAATAATAATGAAGTAAGACTATTATGTTTTCTGAGAAAAGACCACATTTTGCTGGTCATGAACATAAGATGTTACTCAAAACATAAATACATGTTAAGTTCATGTTATTGAACTGACCCACTATGAGAAATACTACATGGATTATGTCATCAGTAATTCTCATTGCAGTAGTTGTATTTGAGTCCTTCTACCTGAATTCACCATGGATTCCTATATGAGGAACTTCGTGTCTTGACGTAGCTCAATGACGTCTTTAACAAGATGGTAATACAAAGCATGGTTAGCATGCAAAGAAATCATGTGGATGAATGTGATTAAGAGCTAAGGAATTTGTCCCGCTCTAATTGAGGAGATGTCTATTGGGCCTCTTTGATAAGTGAGACTGAGAAATGCATATCATACTTCGAATGAGATTGATAGGATTTATCAATATCATTTGTTTAGTCACTACTTGAGAATCACAAACGATTAAGTTGTATAAAGATGACTTCATCCATGCTTTCAGGCTTAATCGAGACATCGTGTGACAAAGGACTAATATCATACTACAGGTTTTTCGAGTCATCAAATTCACTTGATTTGGGTAGTTATAATGTCTGCTAGAAACCACTTATAACTTGTGGGCTTAGAATATGATTTGGGCCCATCACAATATCGAGTGAACCTATAAAAATGCCACATAAGAATGAGCTATAATGGGATGTTTGAAAGGCTCTCTCTTTAGCCCATGATTAAGTCCAAGCCCAAGCCCAAGCCCAAGCCCAAGCCCAAGCCCATTAATAGTTAATGGAATTTGGTTTAAATTCGTTTTAATAAAAGGTTTGGGAGGCTTGATATAAATATGGGGTTTATCATCTAAAAGAAGGTGGTTCTTTTGAAATGGGCACTTTTGAGAGAGAATTTTTTTAGAGTTTTGGAAGACACTAAGATGTCTTTGGTTTTGTGGGACAAAGACCTATCATAAGGTACTAGCACATCCATCCCATCCATTAGCCGTTCGTGTGGATACCTTTATAAGTGTCATTACCGCATCGCCTTGCCTGCTGTCGATCATTTCCGTATGAGTTCTATTTCAGAGCCAAATAAGGTGTGTGATCAAGAAAATTTGCACTAGTCGAAAAGGATTCGGTCTACAAGAGGTAAGATCTGGATTTCCTTGATTCATTGTTTAGTTTCATCAAACAGCTTGGATCCTGATGCAGTTCAACATTAAATTTTTTTTATTTCTGCTGTGTTTTCTTATCGCTGGATTCCAACAGGATATCCTTCTGGATTCCCATTCCACCCAAACGAGTTTTTGATTTTCTTCGCGACGAGAATTCTCGAAGTGAGGTACATGACTTTCACAAGCTTAATTAAGCACTTCCATTCTCTTCTAATTACCTATACCAAGGATAGACAATATTTATTGGTAAAAAAGTTTCCTCTCATTTGGTCGTGGTGAACAAAAGACGCACCAACATCTTCTAATTTGTTCACTAAGATCTATTGCATCGCTTATTTTCTAGGTGGCTTAGATAACCTGCCTACTCTAGGCAAACATGCCTCTACATACGAAGATTAAGACTTTCAAGGAATGTCTCACATTATGACTCATGAAAGTTGAACCACCTCTTCCGTAATATTTATCCTGTTTCATGTAATTTTGATAGTGGGATATGCTTTCAAATGGAGGGCTAGTTCAAGAGATGGCACACATAGCTAATGGCTGGGATCTAGGCAAATTTAGACTGTGTAAATTAATAATTTGCCATAATTTTAACCCATCTATATCATCTATCTATTACGAGTTTTTTTAACTTTATAATATATTAAATTCATAATCATATTTTGTGACAATGAGGTTGATTTAGCATAAGCATTGATTAGTCCTTTCAATAAAAAATGATTAGTCTTTCCTAATTTGTGTTATATTTTCCATATAAATAAAATGGATCATATGTCATTTCATTTGCTTGAAATGAGGTACATTCATTTCAAAATATCATAATTGATTGATTTTCTTTAATAAAGACCAAATATTTCTCTTTTTTTTTCTTTTTTCTTTTTTGTGATCCATGTGCAATCTGAAAGTGTCTTGCCTCTAAAACTCCTTCCGGATCTTGTAGCCATGATAGCACCCTCGCTCCGATACCAAATTAATGCAACACCAAAAGTAAAATGCACAGAAGAACAAAGTAGAATTGAAACAAAAGTCCCCTTAACTGCAAAATGTTAGAGGAGTTTGCAGGTTTTTGAGCTTAACTGGTTATCACTGCAAGTTTATACAAGGCTATGGCTCTATTTGCTCTCGCTAAGAAAGATAATTTCACGTGAGGAAGGGCAAGTGAGAAGATGGTTTTGTTTAGACAGAGATGGTTTTCCGTTAACTCCAAATCTTTTGAGTTCACGGTGGAGAGGGAAGGTAGAAAGTCATAGGTGTTCATAACAGAAAGGCGCAGGGGTTGGATTTCTTGGATCCATTTTGGAGAAGAAGGCATAAGAATCCTACTCAAGGGAGTTGAGTCATTTAGAAGGGAAGCATGCAAGAGTAGTAGAGGATTGGAATGGAGGGAGAATGGAAGGAGGTACAGTATGGAGTTAAAGAAAAATGATGTTGGGCCTTTTCTACTCAACTCGGTTGTAGATGCAAATGGAAAAAACACCGTATGTTCTTTCTTGAAGGAAACGATATGATAAATGGGTGGACTCTATCCACAGGTGCAAGGATAGGCCAACTTCTTTCTTTTCTTTGCTTGAGGACAAGCAAAACTTTAAGTTTGGGGGTGTTTGATGAGTGTAAAATTCATTTATGTTTTGAGTTCATTTCACATGTTATTTTGAGCATTTTATATCCATATTCATGTAAAACTCATAACATTTCTTCTAAACTTGGTTTTGTAGGATTCTTGATAAAAAGCAAGTGATTTGGAAAGAAATGAGCAATATATTTCCAAAAAAAGAGTCAACCGAGTGTCTCACAGTGCCATCGGGAAGATGAATTTTTCCGTATCAGATGGAACTTCAAATGGTTCAAATTCCCTTATGGCTATATTCTTCATTCAAAGATCTTTCCAACGATACGTCACATGCCCAAATCCGAGTTAAAATGAAGAAGTTATGGCCCCGATGTGCTGAGAAGGCAACCTGGTCGTTGAGCAAAAAAAAATCGCGACAAAGCAAAAAAATTGTCACGACAAAGCAAAAAAAAAAAAGTCACGACATAGCAAAAAAATGTTGGCACATAAAAAAAATTGTCACGACAAAGCTAAAAATGACATCGACGTAGCTAGCAACCGCTTCAGCCGCCGATGTTGGGCGTAATTTCGATGCCGGAAAACTGAGAAAGCCCGAAATTTGAAGACTGATTTTATATAATTAGTACTATTCATCTAATGAGCTATTCAGAATATTAGTAGCTTATACCCATAAAAGAGTTGTATCTTTGCTCTGATTTCCAAGAGGCCCTTTGAGTGACATAGAGATGAAGATTCATGAGAGTAAAGAGCAGTAACTTGGGGGTATGTTAGACTAATATTATGGAACTAATGAACTTTGAAAGATTATTCGATAGATCACTAATTTACTCATGGTGTGAGGATTAATTTAGATGATGTATCGGGCTTAATGTTTAGAGGTCTCACCAATCTGATAGAATGACCTGATCCCAGCAGCATAGATCTAATCAAGGAGAGAGAAAACTTTATTAGATTTGATGAGATACCAATTACATTGGAGAAGGCTTGCATTATCCTGTCTATGAGGGCAAGTAGTCTTTAGTCCTAAGAAAATGGTGTGAAGTACTGGAAATGAAAAATACCTAATTCTTAGAAAGAGGATTATATCCTACAAGTAACTGATTAGACCCATTATCGGGAAGGAGCATGATTATCTATTTAGTGAAATGTATAGTGTGTGGAGGAATTCAAGCTATGCAACATTGCTCTTAGACAAATCCAGCATTCAACTCACAAATGTTGCGCTTTCAAGGAAATGCAAATTGATTGTTAAATGATTATCACCGTCCCTAGTGCCTCTCTTCATACCTTTTAGACTTTAGTAGTTAATTTTTTGATAGATTTTAGAATTAAGATTAGTTTTAAATCAGTTTTTATTTCTGTTAAATTGATTTTATTCCACATCCTATTTGGTCGCTATAGGATAGCGAAGAGCCTCTTTAAAAGTCCAGTCCCAATTCAGTCAACAGAGGCACTCCAACTGTAAATAGATATTCGACTTCTAGAGTCCACTTTGGTTACTTGTATGACCCGTGTAATTTGCGGGAAGGGGTCGAGGTTGGTAATACTTTTCATTTCGCTTTTGAGTACACTTACTTTGTTTCAAATCGTTTGAGTAATTACCACATTCACTTCCTTGGCCAAATTACATACATCATTTGAACTTTATGTTTTTGGCTCTGTCAACATGAATTTGAAGTTAAACCTGCAGCCGTGGTTCTAAAAATTAGTCAACAAGTTTTTGGCGCCGTTGTCGGGGACTTTAGTTAGTCTTTGGTAGCCGTGTCGGAAAATTGATTAACAACCACCCATTTGAAAGTCTCACATGGCTGGACATCATTTGATTTTTGTTGATTAGAAGAAAAATGTATTTGAAATGTATTTAATTTAGGGATTGCCATGAAAATGTTCTATTCGAATTTGATATGAAATTGTTTGAGTCATATTTTATATGAAATCGATTTGAAATATATTTGAGAATGTTTTGATGGAAAATTTGAATGTCCTAACATATTTGATTTGTGGAAAGAAAAATATCTACTATTTGTTATATGATTGAAAACCTTTTGATCAATGAAACTGTATTAATATTTCTTATTGAGCTTTAAGCTCACTCCCATTTGTTAACATCTTTTCAAGTGTATTTAATTCGGTAAGGAGAGGTTGGCTAGGATGAGAATCATATCATTATTAGGAATTTGATTTTGGAATATGTTTTGGACCTTGTTTAGTTGTTGAGTTTGTGTTTTTTTGGATTATTTGTTCTTGGAGTTGGTTAGAAGGATATGAATATTTGTCTTGGGACTTTTATGTTAATTCATACATGAATGTTGAGCGTTAGAAAAGTTTTGTTAATATGAAATTTTTTATATGAGAATTGGTTATATAGAAAGTTGCGCATTACTCTGAACAGGTGTTTAGTAAGTAGACAAAATTCAGTTACAAAAGGAAGGTTTGTGTTGTTTCACGCTTCGAGCCTTCGGGCTTGAGGTGTGAATTGATAGTCATGCCCCTAGGGCGGTGATTCGTGCCACGGTAGGGTGAGCGGAATCAACAAAATTTGTATCCGTAGTTCCTCCTACTGCCGTAGTCAAGCTACTGCAGCATAACGGTCTAGGGTCGAACACGGGGATGGGTTTTCTTCGTACAAATGATTTGAATGAAATCAAAACTGTGAATTAAATTCTGATTTTGTAGGTTTGTTGCACCAGGAAGTGGGATGGTTTGCAACTCGAAAATAAATGAAGAAAAATAAGAAAAAGAACTCCTCAAGCATTGGGCCACTAGGTTTAAGGTCCTAGGCTAACTGAGAGGTCCCCGGGTTAATTTCCTCACGTTATGACAAGCAACCTATAGTCCATGGCATAACCGGATCTATGTTTAACTAGAAAACCTCACCCATGAAACAACTCCTATTTGAGTCAATACAGGTAGCATGCAGTTATGGCCCCTTTACTGTTTGAAACCCTAACATTCAATATCATCTCAGAGGCTCGTAAAGACCATCTAAAGAACAACAGTACATCTATCACTAATTATGCACTGTATCCTAAAGCATGGAGAGTATTGGCCAAATCAATAACATTAAATGCTATGCAACCCTAATTTGAGAAACACTAACATATAAATATCATTTTAGAGGCTCGTAAAGACCATCTAAAGAACCACAGTACATCTCTCACTCAATATGCACTGGATTCTAAAGCATGGAGAGTATTGGCCAAATCAATAACATTCAATGTTATGCAACTATCAGTTTGAAACCCTAACCCCTTAACCTACCCTCGCTGGTCAGAAGGGCAATCCACGGATACAGTGTATCTAAAGCCAAGAATACACTAAACCCTAAAGCTTGCCAAGTATTGACCAAGGAAAGTAAATCAAAAACTAAAACCTAGAGTTGAAAATTTAGGGACCAAATGACAAAACCTCGTTGTATGAAAAGCGGGAACCACCAAGAACTCCAAAGATCTCACCCTTAAAGAATTTTACTTCAAGAAGGGAAGTGGTTTTGAATGCTCATCCTCCAAGTTGTCATCCTTGAGGGTGTTTGGAAACCAAGAGCTGAGAGGAAAGAGTAGAGAGAGTAAGAGAGAAAAATCGAAAGAAAATGAAAAGCCGCGAGATATTTACCTAAAGATTAAAGTTAGGTTACAAACTTATAAGGTATTTATATATAGCCAACCCAAATGTGTGAAAATACAAGAAAGCCTAACATTTTGGCTAAATTCATAAGGCAAGGAGCAATACACCAAAAAATGAAGTCGGTTGGCATTAATTACAAAAGCATGATTACATAAAGTGGATTTCGCTAATACCAAAAATTTCGGCTAGTTAGCTTAAAACCACTAAGAGATAGCGAATCATGAATTGCCAGTAAAGGGTACTTCGCTATTAGCGAAATTTCGCTAGCTTAGCTTAGCTCTGTGAGTAGCTTAAAATGGTGAGTACTTTTCGCGAGGGAATAGTGACTGGCTAGCTGGGGCGAATTATTAAGAGATAGCGAAATTGAGAAATTTCGCTTATCCACAAAGGAATTTTCGCTAGCCTACCGAAAGTCCAGTTTCTCCCGCGGGCCATCGCTCCATTGGCCACTGCTCCCACGTTTCTCTCTTCATTTTCTCTTCCTCGCTTCATTTTTCGTCTATTTTCTTCTTCTTTCCTTCTAGTCTCTGATCTATGATGCGTTTGACTTTAATCTTCATATTTGGATCGACTCAACAATGTTGGCGTGATTAGCTCGCAAAAACTGCAAAATTTGCCACAAAATGTGATCATTAGAATAATAGGGACCTTAATATGTAAATTGGGTTAATTACAACAATTAGTACACAAAGCGCCTAAAACCTATTAAAATAGGTTCAAAATAGCACTTTTGGGCACCAATCACCCTCAACCTACACACATTGTTAGTCCTTAGCAATGAAAGAAAGAAAGAAAGAGCATACAAAAAGATAACAAAATTATGTGCACAAAAAGGTTGTAGTTCAAAAAGGTTGTGAAGAAGTAATGCCTAACCCTAAGTAAGAATCATCAAAGCCGTGTCCAATAACTATCATGAGAGAATAAATACCATACAAAATTGAGTATCAAAAGAGTCTCCATCTCAGTGAATCAACTAGAAACTTCCACCAAAATCTAAGTGTTTATTTGATTAGCTCTCAACAATAAACTGCTAAACTGCACTCTCCCCCCAACCTAGCTACTACCACGACCTAGCATGCTAACCAACCTAAATAGATCAGGACCCACCTCTTATTCCACAATTCTTTTTGTGTTGTAGGGTGCAATGCTAAAAACTCGACTTCATCAAAGTCCGTGTAACGGGGATCTACCGATGACTCCCAACCAATTAAGGTTTAGGGCACCAAGTCATAAGGATCTTTCAACCACTAACTCTTCAGGTTTCACCCCGGACCCCGAATGATTTCGAGACTCCGAAGACTTACAACTTGCTAAACTCCACCCATCCACCCATGTAGCGAACACTAAGTCGGTGGTGACTCCCAACCAAAGGAAGGTTTAGGCACCGGGCAAAGGCTGCCATATACCCTCGGACCGTGCTCGGGTTTCGCGGCAAAAAGCGCTGCAATTCTTATTCTTTTTCTTTTCTTTTTCTTTTCTTTTTCATTTCTTTTTCTTTTCTTCTTTTTCTTTTTCCACAGGGGTCCTTAACCTATTAAAGGCGGTCAATGAAACTAGGGTAGGTTATGCAAAATAAAGGAGGTTGCACAGTTTTTTAGCCTATCAATGAAATCTAATGTGCTTTGTGTGTGGTTAGCTAAAGGTGGAAGAAAAAGGTCGAAATCAATAAGAATTCAACTAATCATTCACTCAACTAAGCATGGAACCAATCTTAACATCAATAGAATTGACAAAGCTTCAATTTTTCAAACCACAAAGTTAGGCAAAACCATAAAGCTCGTTACAAATGGGTCCGTATTTGAGCAAGTCGCTTAAGATAAATGTACTTTATAAAAAGGGGACCCAAGAAGCCACTGAACATCATAAAATGGGCTTGCACAAAATAATAACAAAGCATAATGCAAAATCCACTTCCTTTAATAACTTCCCAACCCAAACATCTCTGTCCGAAATGGGGCTCGAATGGAAAATTAGAGAAGGAAGTGTTACTCCATGATAAGATGTGATCATTTCTGATAGGAGACTTACAAGCTTTCCATCAACACCTTATTCACTCCTGTTTGGGCTTCTAAATAAACAAGCTAGGAGAAGAAAAGAGAGGAAAAAAGGTGACCAGTTGGACCGTTTTTTAAATTACACTTTCACAAAAAATTCAAAAATGTTCTTTCTGGCAATATTTGGATTCTACACTCTCTAAGCTTTCCAACGGTACCAAGAACGCTTAAAACTGAGTTCGGATGAAAAAGTAATGCGCGAAACAAAATTGGAGGTCAAACTGGTGGGGATTTTCACAGGATTGCGAAAATAGCAATCTTAGCTTAATAATTTCGCACCTTAGCGAAATTTTCACTTTCGCTAGACACAAGAATTTTCGCTAGACACTGTTCAAATTTTACATTTTGGCCACTCACACAATTCTCAAGCAGCTAGCGAAATTCTCGCTTAGCTACGCAAATTTTTGCCCAATTTTCGGCTATATAGCGAATTTTCTTGATTTCACTACAATCACAAATTTTCGCAATTGTTGTGAAAGCTCACGTTCCTAGTTGTTGATTTCTTCATTCCTGTGTTTCAAAATTTTGTATTTATGTTTCAAAATTTGCACACAACCTGTAAATTAACACAAGAAAATTAGGAAAAATTGCAGCAAAAATTAATTTAAAAACATAAATTAACTAAAAATAAGATAAAACAAACAAGAAAAAATTAAACAAAAGGGGAAGCTGAAATGCCTAGGTCCGGTGTCTAAACCCGAACCCGCACCTAACCAACCACTATGCCATGCCGTATAGGCAAATGCTTGTGCCTTTGATGTAGTGGCAAACTTGCGTACAGAGGCCACTAATCTTCAGTTCCTCGCATGGCATGCGTTGATGGGTCGACTTATTTTGGGAGCTGCATTTTTGGAGTTTGCCGTGTGTGTTGGTTGTGGTGCAGGTGAAGGTAGAATTTATACTTGGTCATCTGAGGGAGCTACTGGCAGTGGGTTGTAGGTGACCTTGGCATTGGCAGTGGGGTTTGTGGGAATTGGTTGAAGGACATGCTTTTGGGGATCTTCCACTATTTCTTCTCCCCACTACCCTCTTCACTTATCAAGGCACTATTCTGTTCTTATTTCTTTCCAAGGCCTGGCGGGCATCTCGCAGTTCCTCAGGAGGAGCTTCTACTAATTCCACTTTCAATTCCTCCCGAGGTTGCAGCTGAGCCTGCTCCAACCAAAAATTGTTTCGGGGCCAAGCACTTCCAAATTCTCCTCCTTCACTTAACAAACCGACGTAAGCTTTGAGATGGATTCCTGCAAGATGTCCAATTTTTGATCAATTTCACTTTGGAACCCATCTAATTCCTTGTTCATGGAGCTCTCAACTGTCTCAGTTTCTTGATTGGCCTGGACAGTCACTACCCTTTGCTCCTCTATGAAATTGTCCAATTTGTTTGCTCAAATTGGGAATGGCTTGTTCAACAAGGGATAAGGGTGGTGGTTGTTGCTGCTGGGAAGTTGAGGTAAAGTGTGGAGAAGCAGGAGGTATATAAGTTGAGGGAACATTATAGACAGGTGCACTCATCCATTGGTCTCTATATTCCCTCATAGACCTATATGGGTTTGGATTTCTCTCACGTGTCATCGGCCACGCCATGGAATCATCGTAAAAAAAGTTCCTATAGTCCTCATCACATGTAAGTCTAGGGTTATCCTCTCCTCACCGTGAGCCCAGCTTCCATATGGGGATTCCATTTTCTTCTCAATTCAAACCACCGGAAAATGCAATCCCGCAGCTTGAAAAGGCTACACAAAAACAACATTAAATGATCCTCAAGTGAAGACTTTTTTTTTTTTTTTTTTTTATGAAAGAAAAGAAAATGACAAGAAAAATATAAAAGTACTCACCAAGATTTCAGGATGAGGATCACAAGTGTTTCACGCCTCACTTCACCTGCTGGCACCATCCTCGCAACGGCGCTGAGTATTTGATTCGTGCCATCGAGCGGAATCAACAAAATTTGTATCCGTGAGTTCCTCCTACCGCGTAGTCAAGCTACCGCAAAGATAGCGGCTCCAAAGGTCGAAGACAGCAGTGGACGTGGTTTTCTTCGTACAAATGATTTGAATGAAATCAAAACTGGTGAATTAAATTTGGATTTTGGGGTTTGGTTAAAAACAGGGAAGTGGATGGTTTGCAACTGGAAATAAAATGAAGAAAAATAAGAAAAAGAACTCCTTGAAGCATCAGGCCACTGGGTTTAAGGTCCTAGGCTAACTGAGAGGTCCCCAGGTTAATTTCCTCGCGTTGTTATGACATGCAACCTATAGTCCACGGCATAACCGGATCTATGTTTAACTAGCAAACCTCACCCATGAAACAACTCCTATTTGAGTCAATACAGGTAGTATGCAGTTATGGCCCTTTTACTGTTTGAAACTCTAACATTCAATAGCATCTCAAGTCAGAAGACCATCTAGCAACAACAAAGACATCTATCACTAATTATGCACTGTATCCTAAAGCATGGAGAGTATTGGCCAAATCAATAACATTAAATGCTATGCAACCCTAATTTGAGAAACACTAACATATAAATATCATTTTAGAGGCTCGTAAAGACCATCTAAAGAACCACAGTACATCTCTCACTCAATATGCACTAGATTCTAAAGCATGGAGAGTATTGGCCAAATTAATGACATTCAATGTTATAACCATCGCTTGAAACCCCAACCCCTTAACCCACCAGTGGCTCTGCAAGGCAATCTCACGGATATTAGTGGGTATCTTAAAGCCAAGAATTGGCTAATTTGAACCCTAAAAGCCTGCTATTGGCCAAGGAAAGTAAATCAAAAAGCTAAAAACCTAGAGAGCTTGAAAAATTTAGGACTAAATGACAAACCTGCTGTATGAAAAAGGAACCACCAAAGAACTTAAAGATTCCACCCCCAGCAGCCTTTACTTCAAGAAGGAAGTGTTTTAGCCGCCTCATCCTCCAAGTTGTCATCCCGAGGGTGTTCGCAACCAAGAAAGTGGAGAGAAAGTTAAGAGAGAGTAAGAGAGAAAACCGAAAGAAAATGAAAGTCGGGCATGAGATATTTACCGAAAGATTAAAGTTAGGGGTTAGCAAACTTGCGGCTTATATAGCCAACCCAAATGTGTGAAAATACAAGAAAGCCTAACATTTGCTAAATTCAAGGGCAAGGGAGTAATACACCAAAAATGAAGCTCTGCTATATTAATTACAAAAGCATGACAAGACAAAGTGATTTCTCGCTAATGTTCAAAATTTCGCTAGTTAGCGAAACCACCAAGAGATAGCGGCGAATCATGAATTTTCGCAGTAAAGGGCAATTTCGCTTAGCTAGCGAAATTCTCGCTAGCTTAGCTAAATTTCAGGAGTAGCGAATGCATAATTTCTCGTTAGAATAAGGATATTGGGGCTAGCTAGCGAAATTCACAAGAGATAATAATTGGGAGAAATTTCAAGATCCACAAAGGAATTTTCGCTAAATTTCAGCTTAAAAGTCCAGGTTTCTCCGCGGCCACCGCCCATTGGCCACCGTTCCCTGCTTCTCTTCCATTTTCTTCCCGCTTCATTTTTCTTCTATTTTCTTCTCTTCTTCCTTCTGCAAATGATCTATGATGCTGAGTTTGACTTTAATTTCACATTTGGATTCACCTCAAATGTTGGCGTGATAGGGACCTTAATATGTAAATTGGGTTAATATAACAATTAGTACACAAAGCGCCAAAACCTATTAAAAATAGGGTTCAAAATAGCACTTTTTGGGCACTAATCAGGCGGGTTTCAGGGTGTGAATACAGAGTGGTATTAGAGCTATAGATTTATGATCTTGATGAGAACTTATTTAAGTTTGTCTATAGGGATAGTTAAGTGACATGTTAGCTGATAGTTCATTTTTGTTTATGTATTCTTAGCCTTCTTTACAAATCTATACTAGACAATTGATTTCTTGGTGACTAGTTTAAGTTCACTACACTCTTTTGCCTTAGTATTATTTGTTTGTTTAGTGGATATACTTCTACCAATATGAATTATGATTTGAATTTGTCACTTCTATGGAACACGTCATTATGGAAAATATAGTGGTTTGAAGTTATCTTATGACGATTGGTAAGAAGAATATGTGAATTGAATTAATACTCCTTAAACCTTAAAGTTTTTGTTTGATTTTGAGAATTAATTAAGGAGTTTCCTACTTTTTATTTGTTGACTGTTTTGGAAAAAGGACGACTTTCCATATTCATAGTTAGCTTGAGTTTAGTTTGAGTGAAACCATGTGGATACATTGTTGCATATAAGTTTAGTTTTGCAAGGTGATTCTTTGTTTGGGAAGATTGTTAAAACTTTTTGGCCCATGTGATGTATGATGACAAACAATTTAAAGTTTGGAAAAACCTAGTCTTCTGATTGAAATTCGAAGTTTCTTTGGATTTATTGATTCCTACAAATAATTTATTAAGGGATATCTAAGATCATCCTTATACTTTCAAGTTAACATATAAAGAAGTTAAGTTTGATTGGTCTAATTACTATGAGGATAGCTTCTTAGCGTTGAAGAGCAAATTAGTAGCAACTAATACTTTGATTATTTCATTAAGTTCAAATAGATTTGTTTTGCACAATGAAGTCTTCCATTAGAATTCAAGTCGTGTTCCTATGTAACATCAAAAAATCATGGTTTGTGCTTTTAGACGTTTGAAATCTTAAGATCGAAACTACGTACCTAATTATGATTTGAAGTTAGGTAAAGTAATTTTTACACCTAAGATATGGAGACATTTTTCTTTATGGTGAAACTTATGAGAAATTCATAGATTATGGAAGCTTGAAACAATTTTGTTTTCTTAAAAAAAAGGAGATTGATAGACTTACTTAAGGATTATGAAAACATAATCCAGTACTATTAAAACAATGAGAATATTGTGGTTGGTGCTTAAGTAGGAAATTATTGATTCATTGGAATTTATTAAAAGTTACAAATGATTATTACATGTTTTGAGATGTTTAGAAGTCTATGTCATAACTCTGGATTTTAGAGTTTTTATGTTGAGCATCATAGTACAACTAAACTTGTTGGGAGAATTAAGACCCTATAAGGAATTATTTGAAACTAGTTGACCTTATGGAACAATTGATTGTGTTTAATTAGATGATGAGATATTGAAGTTCGGGACTAGACTTTATGTTTTAAGTAATGGAAACCTAAATAGATGATTTTCGAAGGAAGTTTATTACTTTTTAAGCTTGTGATTCACTCTAAAAGGATTGAATAGTATAAAGATTTGAGGCAAAACCTTGGTGTTCAGATATGGAGTAGGACACCAAATGATTTGTGGCTTTAAGTTTGTGTGTTTATATATGGAAGTTTACCTTAGTAGCTAGTAGACTTTTGCTTATACATGTATTTCCAAATGAATGTGAGAACATATAGCTATGAATTTTATGACAAGGTTATCAAGAACTTTAATTGGTGATAATGTTTCATTGTGATGGTTGGTTTATTTATAAAGTATAATCATTTTCTATCAGACTTGTGAGTACCATGGTCTTTAGACCCACTACTCAATGGGCCCAAGGCTCACCTGGCCTGCGATGTGAAGTGGCCCAAGTCCACATACCATATTAAAACCGGAGGGCACTACCTAGATGGGAGAATCCGAAAGCCCGTCTATGAGAGCCAGGGAGTCTTCCCAGAGGCCAACTTCAAGGTAGCCCGTCTAGAGTTCTAAGTCCCCAAGCCGATCGTCCTTCCGCATATGGAAAGTTCGTTATGGATAAATGGATGAAGGCAAGAAATACGCAAAAGATATTTATCCGCGAATTTCTAGTTTCCAAATTCTACTTCTCGAAAAACATTAATCCTGATAAGGAAGAATTAATCCTTGATAAGGAAGGAGACATTTTATCACTAAAATTACGAGATTTTATTTCCTAAAATCAAGGAGAGGTTCGTGTATAAATCAGGAAGAACTCCCACGAAGGGAAGGTAAGCAATTCCAACTGCGTGAACCCTCCTCTTCTTCTTCTCCTTCTTTTGCTGACTCGATCATTGGAGAGGCGACCGACTCACCTTCTCCGGATCGCCCTTTTTGCAGGTTCACGTTGTGTTGCTAATGCCTAGAGGTTCAGATGATCAAGGTAACAACAATTGACGCCGTCTATGGGAAGCAAACGTAGTGTCTCGTCTACAGCCGTGAAGTGGCTTGGCTCCATTTCTTCTGATCGTCAGTAGCCCTCACCCGCCTGTGGATTCCTTTGTCAACTTCTTCCATATCTAATTCGTTCGAGGTAGCCGCAATGTCAACCAATTTGGTAATCTAATCGCTAGAGGACCAATTCTCTATCAAGCATGGACAGAGAGGAAATCGTATATAAAGGTAGATGAAGGAGTTACAAGGTCATGCCGAACTATTGTAGCGGGAGAAGGACCAGTTGCGAGCTTAGATGGAGAAAAGCCGCGATCTTGGAAAAGATGTATGAGATAGTGATTGAGTTGCGTATCCGATCAATCGCAATAAAGGGAAGGAACCCGTTATCCCTGACGATGTCGATACCCTCACGGATGATGAGTTGTTGATGAGCTTAAAAGTCATCTATTTTCAGTCCATTTTTCTGATTAATTTTTATATAAAAAGACTGATGAGCATGAATGAATCGAATAAGCCACCAAATTTGCAAGTGCCAGTGGAATCTAAAAGAAAGCAGAAATTGCAAGAAAAAGGAGCGTAATGTGGCCGAAAGCAGAATCGATATAATGGGATGAAGCAGGCAAAGAAGAACGAAGCATAAAGATAAAGGACCGGGATGTCGCTGGCTTTGACAAATGATCAAATGCGTGATTCAGTTACATCAAGTGAAACTCCACCGCAAATGGAAGCTTAATTGAAACAAAGAGCTTCGGAGCGAAGAAACCAAAGTTAAACAACCAGAATTGAAGAAGTTAAGACACAATGTCGCGATACCGATGCAACACACATCAACACCAGATCGTGGCAACATGACATCGCCAGGTATAGAGAAAGTTGTCGCGACAACAATTCCACGTATGACCTGAGGGCTCGCGACGAACATAAGGCCGTCACGGCGAACAATTGGTGATTTAACGGTAAGTCCTCACAACACAGCTCGTCGCGACGATCATCGTTAGCGACCCATGTCGCGGCTCGCGAGGTCGTCACGACGCGAGTTTCTAAATGGAGAAGAGGGGAGTCAGACATGACTAAGCTCGGTGAATAATACCCCAAATTTCTTTCACTTTTA
Organism: Tetrastigma voinierianum; assembly: GCA_016808115.1. NCBI lineage: Eukaryota > Viridiplantae > Streptophyta > Magnoliopsida > Vitales > Vitaceae > Tetrastigma > Tetrastigma voinierianum. The sequence continues at coordinate 58,964 of JAEQBH010000430.1, read as the reverse complement.
CACATGTCGCAACCACATAGAGGCTCCTGCGACAAGGACTGCGACAAGAACAGAGGTCGCGATGAGGGCTCGATGTCGCGACACAAGACGGGCCATCGGGCCATGCAACGCGCAAAGTCCAAAAGAGAAATGCATCGAAATTAGGGGCCCAACCGTAACCTCATAAATATGCAAAATGCGAAAAGAAACGTAGCCGCGGGCAACTTGGAAAGATCCGGGCCGTACAAGGCCTCAGATTTTATTTTTCTTTTCTTTTCTTTTATTTTTCTTTTCGCTTTTCTTTCTTTCCATTTATTTAGATTAGATTAGTTTGTATTTTCATTTTAATTCTGATTTGAACTAGTCGAAGGGATTTAAATAATGCGCATCTATATTTCTTAGACATCGTCTGTTGTTTGAATTCGCATAAATTTTGGGATTTCAAACACCCGGGGCCGATTTACGTGGTTTTTGATCGCAGTTTCAATGCATGGTATAATCGTAATTTAGAAACTCACCTTCCATTGAATTGACGTTATTGTCGAATATCTTTTCCCGCAAAGATTTTATACATATATCAACTTCTCGATATTAAATCATCCTGTCAGGTTTTGCTTGTTTCTCGAATCGATCTCAACGCCGCCTCCTATACCCATAACGAGATTTTTTCCGTACTTTGATTTGTGGGCCATCCGAGGGACACAGAAGGCATTCTTGAGAGTAAGGAACAATTTCGGGAAGGTATATGAACCTCGATATTGTTGATCTATCGTGTTCGCACACTTAAATCATCACATCCTCTTCTCACTCAGTAACCGAGAAACGAAGTTGAGTTAGTTATTAATTTAAGTATGCCGAGAGTTCACCTCAATTCGAATAGTGAATTCGATCCCGTGTTAGCAAGGATCTAATCAAGGAAAGAGTAAGTTGTTCTAATTTTGAGGTTGAGGAACCAGTAAAGTGCAAACCTCTGCAATGACTAATTTAAGGAGCTCGTAGTTTGCAATCCATGCTGTGGGTACGAAGTATCGAGAAAGAAAAACAATCTTAACAAGGCTACCGATTTAAAAGTAGTTATCTAAACCACCTGAAACGAGAAACGCGAAGGTGAGATGATGAACGGTGGGGTTTGGAGGAGATCCGTACCACACTATCTTATTCCTTGACTAGTTTTTTAAAATCAGTTCGAAGCAAAAAGTTACAAGACAGTCGAGGAATTGATTCTTTCACAATAGTTGATTATTCAATGTTTTCTTTAGAGATAACTGTTCAATCTAAATTTTCTATTTTAATATTTCATTATTAAATTCATTTGTTATTCATTCATTTTTCGTTCACTTCATTATTTTCAGGCTTTTAAGGCAAAATCCCAATATCATATTATCAGTCTGGGGTCAGTATGGAGCTTAAGTAGTTGGGGTAGTTGATTGAAAAATTTCGATCTCTGTGGATCGACACCCGGACTTAAATCCAATTCTACTACTTGTTCGACCACCCTTGCAAAGATACGATCAAACCACAAAGAAATGTGGTTACTTTACGAAATATCTTTAATCAACACTATAGCTAAAGAAACTCACACCAAGTTTAATGGTTTTATTATCGAGGACTGGGGAGTAATAATCCGGGGTAATAAGTTATAAATTTGAATAGGTGTTTTGAGATCCAGATCAATTCATGTATGGTCAACAAGTTTTATGGCGTAGTTTTTCCAAAAGATTAGATAATAGTCCTTGGGTAATTGTGTTATGAATCCTAGAACATACTCATCCGATCAACAAGTTTATCGGGCGCCTACTGTTGTGGGATTAGAGATAAGTAGTCCTTGGTGATAACGTCATAAATTTGTGTACATCAAATGATCCAAATAACAAGTTTTATGGCGCCGTCACGGGATCGAAAAGTTTAGTAGATCAATATCAATAAAAAAAGGAAATGCTAATTTGGAAGATTAAAAGAAAAAGAACAAAAATAGTTTTTCAAAGCAAGGGTTACTTTTAGCCACTACTTTAACAAGCCATATTGAAAATATTTGTCAAGTCTCGACTAATCCTATTAATGTAAGTGTTTTGATTTCAAGAAAACTTTAATGCAAAGGAAAATGTAACACCTGATTCGACATAGCGTGATATCGAACTAGAAAGAACACTTAAGCTCGAAAGGCGAAAAAGGTCGTAAAACTCGCCTATGGCGTGATGAAAGGCCGTACCGCATCAAGGACACCAACAAGAGCGAAGGCCTCCAATCACTGATACAATGGAGGACTTTTGGAGACCTATTATTCAGGATGAGTACTCTGCAATCAGACAACCTGCAGTTGATGCAAATAATTTTGAACTGAAGCCAGCACTGATTACAATGGTTCAGCAACAACAGTTTACTGGTCATCCCACTGAAGACCCAAATGAGCATATGGGAAGGTTTCTCAGAATGGCAAACACGGTGAAATTGAATGGGGTGAGACCAGAGGTCATAAAATTGCATTTATTCCCCTTTTCTCTAAGAGATACAACAACCACATGGTATGAATCTCGCCATACGGCTCATGAGAATTGGGAGGAGCTTGTAGCTTCACCCTGTGAGGGATTCTTTCACCCTCTCACTTTACCTCTAAGAGAAGGAGGGAGATAATTGTGTTTCAGCAAGGGGAAGATGAAAGCCTTTACGTAGCCTGGGAAAGATTCAAAAGGTTGTTGAAGAGGTGTCCAATGCATGGAATAGATCTGAAGACCCAGATGGACATAGTGTATCATGCTCTGAATGATACATCTAAGGGTATTATTGATGCTTCATGCTGTGGAGCATTCAAACGTAAAAGTGCTGAAGAGGCAAGAGATCTGATCGAGGACCTGGCAAAATGCAATATGAAAGCTCCATCAGAGTTTTCAAGAGTAATTGGCAGAGGAAGAGGAGTCATGGAGCTGAGCAAGATGACAACCATGGAGGCAAAGCTAGATGCCATCATGCATAGGGACAAGCAAGAGAGGAAGATGCACACCTGCTCATGAAATAGGAGCATGGAGAGGGAACTACGGAGAGGAAGTGCTGAGGCAATCTAATCGAAGAACCTGCTTTATGATGCCGAGGAGGTTAAGTACTGAGAGCCAAGAAGTTATCACTAAACCAAATCCTTAATCTGCTAAAGACACTATCATCCAAAGACCAGGAACCATGAAAATTTTTCATATGGTGGAGGGGCCTCACAAGGCCCAAGGCATGGACAGAATCCTCAACAAGGATATCAGCAACCACCTAGGTTCCTACAGCAGCAGCAAGGAGGTGAAAATAGAAACGATTACCAGGGTCAGAGGAGAGCCCAACCATTTGAAGAGCAAATGCTGCAATTCATGGGGGACAACAAGAAGCTGTTAAACCTCCATGAACAAAGTTTGCGCACTGGAAGCCCAAATGCCAATTCTCACCCTTTTCGTAAGACCACTAATGCCTCCCTCAAGAACCTCGAAACACAAATAGGGCAACTAGCTCTAAACCTGCAAAACCAGATGAAAGATGTCAAAGGACACGAAGAAGAATCCAAAAGACTCAGATGAACCAGGCAACCTTAAGTGGGAAAGACTTGGAGGAAAAGAAAGAAAAAGATGAAGGCAACAAGGGAGATGAAGGCCCAGACAATGCAGAAACACTGGAAAAAGAAAGAAAGAAGGAACAAATTGCCAGAAAGAAGAAGCAAGAAGAAGACCCAGAAATAATCAGCTCAGACTCAGCACGGCGAGGCCGCAGTAAATCAAAGATAGAGGAACTACTTATAAAGGTTCTAAAGACCTTCGGGCTGGAGATCGCATGCCTTTCACAGTAGGTGGTTACCGATGCCAATTTATGCAAGTACTTTGAAAGACACAATCGAGCAAAAAGTTATGAAGATTGTCGAAGAAGCGAATTGTGAATTTGACTCAAGAATCCTGCAGCGGCCGTGGATCAAGAGAGGCTTACCAGAAAAGATGAAGGATCCAGGGAGCTTTACCATCCCATGCACCATCGGAGAGTTTGAGTTCCAGAAAGCTCTTTGTGACTCAAGTGCCAGTTTAAATTTAATGCCTTATTCTATTGCCAAGAAGTTAAGTTTGGGGGAGATTACTCCCACTACTGTCACCCTCCAAATGGCAGATAGAACCCTGGCAAAACCTGAAGGCATCATAGAAGATGTGCTGGTAAATGGGAACTTTATTTTTCCAAGAGACTTCACTGCATCGATATGGAAAAGAAGATTCACAAGTACCTCAGCATCGGGAAGGCCATTCCTAGCAACCGAAAGCAAATTTTTAATCGATATGCGTAAGGGAATTATGCCTCGTAGCTGGAGAAGAGACAACCCGACTTCACTTAATCAAAAGTTTGAGGAGTTTAGACATGTGAGAGAGGGAAGATGTAAGGTCGATAAGATGTATATGTCAACAACTAATTTTACTATGATTGTAATGACCAACTTTCAATCAATGAAAAGAGATGAATTTCCGCATCCCAAGGTTTGATTCGTATTTTTCGCATCACCCTACATTCTACCGAAAAGGTGATGAGTCTTGAACAAAAATGGGATAAAACAAAGAGACAAAATGAAGAAAAGGAAGTTCATCAAGAAACCAAGGAATTAGCTGGCTAGTTTAAAAGAGTTGCCAAGTCATTTAAAGTATGCTTACCTGGAGCTGCCAAAGAACAAACCAGTAATAATTTCGGCCGCACTTATATACGAGGAACAAAGTTTGCTGGAAATTTTAAGGAAGCATAAAGAGTCTATAGCATAGTCTATTGAAGATTTAAAAGGTATCAGTCCATCAATATGCATGCACAAAATACTTCTGGAAGAGAGTGCAAGACCAACTGTTGAACATCAAAGGAGATTGAATCCAATGCAGAAGGAGGTAGTCAGAAGGAGGTACTCAAATGGTTAAATGTCGGGTTTTATCTATGCACGTATAGCCCTGGGTTAAAGGCCTACCCATGCGTGTTCAAAGAGTGTGGATTTCATCAGAATCCGCAATGACGTAAAAATGAATTGATTCCAACAAGAATAAAGGATGTGATGGAGAATATGCATTGATTACGTGAAAGTCGAACACAAGAATCAGAAAGATCATTTTCCATTACCTTCACAATCGATGCTAGACGTGCTAGCGTGACATCATCATTTTTGTTTTCGGATGGATATTTAAAGTTACAAACTGGGACAGTAATTGCACCTCGAGATCAGCAAAGATCATATTTACATGCCCCTATGGTACCTTTTCTTTCGTATGATTGCCATTTGGGCTATGCAATGCTCCTGCTACTTTCCAGAGATGTATGATGTCGATGTTCTCGACTCGTGCTAAGCTTATGGAAATTCTTATGGATGACTTTAATAAGCAAGGGTCCGCTTTGAACAATGTCCAACAACTGAGACAAGATTTCAAAGATGCAAGGACAAACAAACAAGACTAAATCAAAAATGCCATTTCATGGTAACATAAGGTATTGTTCTTGGTCATAAAATTTCTCGCTACTAATAGAAGTGATCCAATCCTGGGCGATTTCATTATCGGGTATCCCTTAGCACCTCCCACAAACGTGAAAGGTATAAGGAGTTTCTTGGGACATGCTATATTTTATAGGAGATTCCTCAAAGACTTCTCAAAATTAGCCGTAATTCACTATGCAAGACATCGGAGAAGGACACAAAGTTTAATTTTGATGATTCCCGTAAGGCCGACTTGAAGAAATCAAGATCGATTGGTTCAAGCACCTATCATGGTCGCACTGCACAATCGTGGATTCAAGTAATGTGTGATGCCTGACTTCGCAATAGGGGTCAGATGGGGCAAAGAAAGGAGAAAATATTCAGAGCTATATTATGCTAGCAGAATTTTCAAATTAAGCACAAGAAAACTATTCCACAACCGAAAAAGAGATGCTAGCCATAGTGTTTGCTTTATGTAGAAATTCGTGCCATACATTCTCGGGATCCCATGTTATAGTCTATATCACCAGCGCAAATAACAAATATCTGGATACAAAAAGGAAGCAAGCCAGATCATAAAGATGGGTGCTACTACTGCAAGAGCTGATCCGTGAAATTATGGATGTATGAAAAGGTTAGACAATGTGATAGCTGATCACTTGTCCGCAGTAGAAACACGAAACGTAAAAGAGGAGACACTAAAAGAGAACTTCCCGCATGAATAGTCATGTCATCCCAAATGCCATGGTATGCCGATATTGTGAATTACTTAGTCATGGAGTAGTTCTTCTCAATTCACCACCTCAATTGTGGTGCAAGAAAGTAAAGTCAGTGGATCATTAAATAAAATATATTCCGGATGACCCAATTATTGTTTAAGAGGGATGCTGATATGATTATAAGAAGATATGGGTGCGAGGGTGAATAAAGTATTTATGAGCGAACGCCATGCATCACCACATACGGGGCATTTTTCTCGAGAAAGAATACCACAAGATACTCCAATCAGATTTTATTGGCCAACTATTTCGGGACCCGATCAATGGGTCGAAATTATGTGATAGATGCCAAAAGATTGGAAATATCAAGAGCGGTAATGAAATGCCCCTACGAGGCATAATGCACGGGTGTAAATTTTTGATGTAATGGGATAGATTTTACGGGACCCTTTTCCACAATCATTTGGAAACCCGTTTATATTGTTAGCAAGGATTATGTTTCCAAATGGGTGGAAGCAAGTATTTGTCCAAGGAATGATACTAATACAAGCTATGTAGTTTTCTACAAAAGAATATTTTGAGCGTATTCGGGAACACCCAACTATCATTAAGTGACGTGGGAAGCCATTGTGCAAACAAAATATTCTCAAACTCAGAGTAGATATGGATCAAGCATATAAAGAGTCTAGCTTATCATCCCTGCACTAATGGACAAAGCAGAGATTTCAAATGTGGAGATCAAAAGAATCTGAAAGACTCCAAAGTCTGCTGTAAAGGATTGGTCTTCCAAACTTGATGATGCACTTTGGGCTTACAGGACTGCATTCAAAACTCCCATTGGAATGTCCCCATACAGAGTTGTCTTTGGCAAACCATGTCATCTACCTCTTGAATTGGAATACAAAGCTATGTGGGCCATCAAGAAGCTGAATTTCGATTTCAAAATAGCAAGGGAAGAAAGATTGCTTCAACTGAATGAACTGGAAGAACTGAGAAATGAAGCCTATGATAATGCTAGGATATACAAAGACAAGACAAAGAAATGGCATGATCAAAGGATTCTGAGGAAAGAGTTCAACTGACAGATCAAGTTCTGGCTATTTAATCGTATCAAGACTGTTCCCAGGAAAGTTGAAATCAAGGTGGAGTGGACCATATACAGTGATGTCAAGCACTACATTTGGAACAGTAACATTAAAGACTGATGCTGGGGAAGAATTTAAAGTCAATGGACAAAGACTGAAGCATTATCAAGGCAGGGAAGAACGAAAAGAAGAGTTACAGCTGGTTCAATGAGAGAGAGAAAGAATCAAACAAAGAAGTCCAAATGCAAGGACTCAAAACTCCGAGTGTACTGATGGGAGGTAACCCATAAAGACTTTTAATTTCTGTTTTTAGACTTTGAAATTTTTAGAATTCACCTAGATTTTGTTTTCTTTAGTTTTTTATAATGATTAGTTAGTAATATGGAAGTTAATTTTTGTTTAATTAAATCATTTCTGTAAATGTTGCAGAATACGTGAGAAAAAATGCAAAGGAATGAGAGAAGGAGACAATTCCAGGACAACTCCAGCAATTCACAGGAAGGAGCTTTTTGGAAAAGGGGGAGCATTCTTTTCCCTATACAAATTCTGTGAAAAGTGAATAGAATATATGTTTGAATTGCTGTGTGGAATTGATTTAGTTGATACTGAGAATTTGAGAATTAATAAAGAATGAAAAGCTCTCTGCTCATTAAATTTCAGGCAAAAGCAGACTATGTCGCGACAAAAACTTCTGTCGCGACAGAAACTGATGTCGCAACAGAAGTTGATGTCGTGACTTAGTAAAAATTGAAGGAAGAAAATTAGGGTCGAATGTCGCGACAAAACACTTATGTCGCGACAAGAGCAATTCCTTCAAAAGAGTGATGTGGTCGCGACATCTTAAATGAAACACCTAGGGTCGCAGCCGCAGGGATTACTTCGTCTTCCAGCAAAGCCATCGCTATCATGACAAACAAAGAAGTCGTCAGACAAAAAAGAGGAAATTTTCCAAATCAAGGCCTTAATTTTGCCCTAAATTTAATAACAGCACACAAATTTTCAACTTTACATTGAAGTCGCGACAAGCGAATTTGTATGGATAATAAATGGTCTCTTAATAATGATTGAATTGCAACTGTTGAGAATATCCTTTCATTATCGTCTCCCTCCTGGAAGCGAATACAACTTTTCATCTTCGTATTCTCTCTGATTTTCAAATCTCGAAAACCCTAGATCAGAACTTCTTCATACAAACCTCTTAAATTCTCTAATGGCCGAACAGTCAACCCTTATCCCGAATCTGAATGAAATCATGGAGGAGCATGCTCAACCAGAGGAGGAGGTTCATCTGGAACCTACGGAAGAGGTTCATCGGGAGCATACAGAGGAGAACATGCCTTCTGAACCTGGTTCGACCGCTGCAAGGCGTGCCAGAAGAAAAAGAGAAAGGAGAGGCAACAAGAATCCAGAGAAGAAGAAAATGAGTTCGTTTCAGATGAAGCTTATTCCATCTGGAAAAAGCACTATACAGGCAAGGGATTTGTAGGGGAAAGGGGATTCGGCCTTCACCATCTCCGCTTCTCAAAGAATGATAGAATAAATTTAGGATGGGAGAAATTTTGCAACACGGTAAAAACCTGGTATGCAGCGATTGTCGAGGAATTCTACTCCGATCTTGTTGGAAGAAAGGATAACTTTGTTTTTCGTCGAAGTGCGGGTTCCATCACGGGTGAGAACATAAATCACGATACTCTGGCATGGAGGGCGAAAACATGGAGCAAAAATACAAAGGTTGAGACGGACTGCGAGGAAGGCAGGGGTAGGCGTGGAAAGGTGAAATCGGGAGACGAGGTCAAAGCGAAAGAAGATTATTAACGGAGGAGATATGAAGGAAGCGAAGGTGTGGTTTTATTTCTTGGCTTGATTTAGTTCCCACTTAAGCATGTGTGCCGCAGTGGGGAAACGAAGCGATTCTCCTCTATCTTTATCTTGAAGAATTTACAAGGTAAAAATCTTGAAATTTATAATTGAAATTCAATAATGAAGTATCATGAAGGAAGCGAAGAGCTTGATTCATGCAGTGACCATCACTGGTTATGTTTAAAGAAATTTGGGTGTGAAGTGGCAGAAGAAGAAGAATGCCCCAATGCTTCACCATTGACTCTAGCGTGTGAGGGGCGAAACCCTAAAAAGAGGGAGTAATGGTAGACGAGAATCCGAGGGATGAAGGAGAATGCGGGCAAGAAGAGGGCAGTAGGATAATTGAAAATCAAGAAAAACAAATCCCGGAGACCACGACTTGAAGGTAATACCCCTAGGTTTCTGAGGAGGATGTGGGCGGATGTCGAGGAGTCCATAGATTTCACCACGCCCTTGACGATTCTCCGCGATAGAGACGAGATTTTAGAGAACTGGAAGGAAAGTTCGGGACGAGGAAATAATGAGATAATGGAGATGCTAATTCTTTATGCGAAGAATATGGAAGAAAGAGGAGAAATGGAGAATCCGACGGCAATTTTAGAGAGGAAACATATGAGGCAATTAAAGAAAGGGTCGTGGTGGAAGGAGGAACTACGGAGAAAAGAAGAAATGTTGACGGGGTGTTGAGAAAAAAGGAAAAGAAATGGGAAGAAGAAATGTCAAGAGAGAAATTTGTTGGGGAAAAGATTTTGGAGCATAAAGAAGAAAAATTCGAGAAAAGAAATGGAAGAGAGAGATCGAATCTTGGAAGAAGTTGAAACCTGATCATGAAGCATTCTCAATGGCTTGATTTGATCGAGACTCTCAGCTCTGAAGCTTATTAAAGAAAGGGATGCGAGAAACGAGCGAATGAAAGACATATAAGAAAGGGTTTAAGTTCCTTTATATGTATTGATCGTAATAGAAGAAGATCTTTGGATAGAGATAAAGTGCTAGATGGCAGTGATGCTATAGAAGAAAAATTTGTTGGAAAAATCTGGACTTGATCAGCAGCAATCTGCTTGAAATTTTGGAAGTCATGACTTGATGGAGAGCAACATGAACAAACTAGAAATGAGGCAGAAAGAAGCTGAATGACAAGGTGGATCTCACAAATAGATTGGTCTGAAGCGGACGGAAAGAATGCTGAGAGAAAGAAGAGAGAGGAAGTAAATTTCGAGTCGACCAAACCCGTACCACTTGATCTGGATCCCCAGGACATCTTACCTCTAAACAGAAAAGAAAAAAAATAGACCTTTCTATTGATCTGTAGATCCCTCCCTCATTCCCATCCTTTTGTTCTCAACAGTTGCACATTCTTATGAATAAAACCAGAAATTTGTTTGATGTGTTTGAATTTAAACTGTGTGTTTACTTTTTGCTTTAATTGTTAGAAGAATAACAGTAGAATTTAGCTCAAGAATAAAAATATTGACATATCATAATATGAGCCAGTTGAGGTGATTGATTAGATAAAAGGATGAAGCAAAAGTCGGTGAAGATAAGAATTTAGAAAGATTTAATTTAATTGAAGCATAAAATTGCGATTTAGTTTTAATTTCTTTGATAGAGTCCGGGATAAGGAAGGTTATACAATTGAAGGAACAAAACAAATTTTTGAGTTTCGCAGTATTAACAGTGAGAATTCGAGGAACTGTGGAAATAACATCATCTAAATTCTCATCCAAGGCGTGCTGAGTCGAGAAAGTCTCAGAGTTAAATCCACCGGGTTAATCAGCACCCAGATTCGAACTTCTTAGTTATTGATCAAAGGCGAAATCCTAGGTAATACAGCCAAGGAGATGATGCGAGCCATCCTTGAAAGTTTGAGCCATTCTGGCCATCCACAGCAATAACTAATGCATAAACTTTAGTTAAGAAATTGAGCCAAAACAAGCCTTATTTCCAAAATAAGCCCGATGGAGACTATGACCCATTCAAAGAAATCAATCTTCCAAATAACTTTTTGTGATTACGAGAACTAAAAAAGAAGAGAAGGAATAAAGTTTGGGGGAGTGTAAATATTTTTAGGAACTCAAAGAAAAAAATACAGAAAAAGGGAAAGAAGAGAAAAAAGATCTACATGAAAATCGAGTGAAAAAGAAAGCTTAAAGGAATGAGTTTGTCTTGTGCTTTGACTCTCTTGAACAATTAAGTTCTTAGGGTGTTTTAAACACCCTAGTACCCTAATGCCATTTGGTATGGGAGTTACTAACCCCCAAAAGTTCGCTAAGAGTGTTAGAAAGCCTAAAGAAGACAAAACAATGCTTATTTACGAATAGCGATGGAAAAGAAAATTCCCAAATTTGAATTATGAATGAGAAATGGGGAACATACGATTGAATAGAAGAAAATCAATGTGGTATCCCGAGCATGAAGTTTGGGGAAGTTTGTCGAGAAACTCAGAGGAAAAAGGAATGTATGTGAGTGAAAAGGAAAAATTATTGGTAATCATAACCTTAAAATCCCATCCATATACCCTTACGAGCCCTAACATTACAAGCTAAGGGCTGATTGATCCTGAAGGTTGTAATAGCCTATAACCCAGTGGAATCGATATGAGCAACCAGCCTATGGAATTTGGAAAATCGGGGAAAAGATCAAAGCGGTAGACATCCTCTAAAAAAAAAAAGGATTGAGTGGCTCATTAAAGGAAATGAGAAAGGAAACCAACTTACTCTTTAGCGGGATCAATTGACCTTCTTTGTTTATAAAACAAATTCAACAATTTCATTATGTACACGATTGAAGTAGATTAATCTTGATCACGGACTTGAAGAGTTGAATACACGAGAAAGAATGCAATTTCTAGTATTTGATTAAATTGGTTGCAAGCTATGAACGGACAGGAAAAATGTCCTTTTTGTTTGAGGACAAACAAATCTTTCTTTTCTTTGCTTGAGATGAAGCAAAATTTTAAGTTTAGGGAGTTTGATGAGCTTAAAAAGTCATCTATTTTGAGTCCATTTTCGATTAATTTTATATAAAAGTAGTTTATATGAAGGAATGGAATAAACTGGTGCATGCAGCGGGGAATTGACGAAGTGCGGTAAAGGAGCGAGGAATGTGGCCGAGCGGGCGATATAATGGGATGGGCGGTGGCGGCGAGCGAGCATAAGATGAAGGACGGATGTCGAAGCTTTGACATGATGAAATGCGTATTCGGGGTTACATCAGTGAAACTGTCATGAGCTGAAGCTTAATTGTAATGAAGTGTTTGGGAGTGAAAAGAAACTCAGAGTTAAACAGCAGGGAATTGAAGAAGAAGAAGACCTGATATGTGACGTGCGGATGCGATGACATCAATATACATCGAGAAGCGGTCGCGACATCGGTTCACGGGGAGAAAGTTGTCGCGACAACAATTCCACAGAAGACTTGAGGTCGCGACAACGCCAGGTTGTCGCGATAACAGTGTATGATGGATAGGTCCTGACACAGTGTCGCGACATCAGGCTGAGGACGAGGAAGGTCGCGCCGTGAGTTTCAATAAGAAGAGGTCGCGACAAGATCAGAAATTTGTCGCGCACGACTCACTTAAGGCGTGTCGCTGACCCCTGTCAGGAGCTCCTGCGACGAGGGCGCGGCGAACGAGGAGGTCGCGGCAGGGGCTCGATGTCTCGGCTTGATTATCGATCCCTCTTGGGCAGTTCAGCTAAAGTCCAAAGAAATGCATCGAAATTAGAGATGACTTGAACTCTTTATAAATATCTGTTCTTGAGAAGAAGCCTTATTGTGGGCGACAGAAAAGAGAATCACGGGTTCTTTGAAGGCTCCTGTATTTTATTTTCTTTTCTTTTCTTTTATTTTTCTTTAAGTTTTCTTCTTCCCATTTATTTTAGATTAGATTAGTTTGTATTTTCATTCTAATTTGGTTGAGCGTTATTTGTAAAGGGTTTAGGCGAATCTCGGTCTATATTTCTTAAAATTCTTGTAAGTTGTTTGTTGAATAAAATTTGGGATTCGAACACCAGGTTTCGATTTCTTTGTGTAGTTTCTTGATCAATGATAATGTATGGTATAATCATTAATTTAGAAACCCGGCTTCCATTGAATTGGCGTTATTGTCGAAATTATCTTTCTGCGATATTTTATACGTATTATGGGTGAACTTGAGATATTAAAAATCGACTTACTTGGTTTCTTGTTTTCTACGGAATTGATCCCAGCGTGGAGTCTCACATACCCATGTAAGATTTTCATTTTGATTTCAGGGGCCCTACGAGTGACTTCGAAAGGCATTCTTGAGAGTAAGGAACAATTTCGGGAAGGTATATGAACCTGATATTAAGATCTAATGTGCTACATACACTTAAAATCAATACATACTCACTTCTATTGTAGCAGGGAATGAGTTGAATTGAGTTATTAATTTAAGTATCTTGGGGATTCACCTCAATTCGAATGAGTGAATTCGATCCAGATGTTATGGATCTAATCAAGGAAAGAGTAAGTTGTTAATTTTGAGGTTGAGGAACCTTGATGCAGTGCAAACCTCTGCCGATGGTAATTTAAGGAGCTCAGGTTTGCAGTCCATGTTGTGGGTATGAAGTATTGAGAAAGAAAAATACCCAGAACAAGGCTGCAGTTTAAAGTAGTTGCTCCCCCAACCCCTTTGTGTTAGAAACTGATTAAGGTGAGATGATGACGGTGGGGTTTGGAAGTCAGTCCTGTATCTTATTCCTTGGTAGTTTAAATCGAGTTAAAGCAAAGAGGGAATTAAGTCTGAGTGTAAAGGTGATTCTTCCTGACTAAATGATTATTCAATGTGTTTCTTTAGAGATAAGCTGTTCGATCTAAATTTTCTATTTTAACCAATATTAAATTCATTTGTTATTTATTCATTTTTCGTTCACTTCATTATTTTCGGGCTTGCAAGGCGAAATCCCGATATCATATTTATCATCAAATGTATGGAGCTTAAGTAGTTGGGTAGTTGATTGAAAAATTCTTGAGATCTCTGTGGGATCGATATCACGGACTTAAATCGATTTACTACTTGTTCGATGTCATTGCACTTGCGATTATCTTTGGATCAAACAAAGAAAATGGTTTATTCTTTACGAAATATCTTTTAATCGACACTATGGCTAAAGAAACTCACTCGAGTTTAATGGTTTTGTGCGAGGACTAGATAATAATCCTTGGGTAATAAGTCATAAATTTGAATAGGTGTTTTGATCCATATCAATTCATAGAAGTGGTCAACAAGTTTTATGGTGCAGTTTTTCCAAAGATTAGATAATAGTCCTTGGGTAATTGTGTTATGAACTTGTGAACATACTCTGATCCGGTCAACAAGTTTATTGGCGCCATTGCTAGGGATTAGACAATAGTCCTTTGGTGATAACGTCGCCAAATTGTGTACATCAAATGGTGGAGTCAACGAGTTGTCCTCGGACCGCATCTTTGAGTTTCTCACGCAGGCAAAGAATGCGCGAGAGGAAGCGAGGCGAGTCACTTGTGAGGCGCCACATCGCTGCAACCGATGCCATTAGTGGCGCATCGAGCGGAGGAGATAGGTAGGAAGCGAGAATTGCGATTCGGGGCCCTTGGGAGGCGATGTCGTGTGCGAGAAGGTGCGTGCTACCGATATTACTGTGGGCATGATCTTTACTAATCGCTTTACATCCTGCCTTTAGTCTGAGGCGATTTTCTATCTTTATTGCGACCACCAATTCCACAGAGACTTAGATGACATGCTCTCTTTACCCCTAAGGTTCCTTGATTATGGCTTAGCCTCGCGGAGTTTTCATACCTGACTTTGCAACGTTCGATGGTTTTGCGAGCCCTTACAATCATGCTCCATTATAATCGATGATCCACACAAATGCCGGCGATGGCCTTTGTTGTGTAAAAGTGTTCCCAGTAGCTTGTGAGGACCTCGTTAGCTTAGTTCCCATAAGCTCTGCGTAACTCAATAAAAGCTCGTTCAATGAACATGGGGGCGTTCGTGTCCACCGGTATCTTTGTTGGTGAGGCCCGAAAAGAACATTAAACTACTTTGTAAAAAATTCTCAAGTAAGAAGAAGAGTCTATTTGAGACTTCACAATGAGGTTCGGGCAAGCCGTCTAATAGATAGAGTCATATAACATGGATGTAGTCCTCTAAAACTTTAGGAGAAAGCAGGTAGTCTGCTCGCTACCAGTCACTATCTTTAGACATGCCTTGATGGAGAGGAATTATATAGGCGGCAGATTGGTACTAATCTTTGAGAGGACTGATATCGGAGTGTAGCGACCCAATTGTAATGATTACAAACCCCATTGGGATGAGGGGAAAATTCCGCAGGAAGAGCGAGTCAAGCCCGGAAGGTCGGCCAGAGACTGGCGATCCTATGATCGGTGAAAAATAAAAGGCTCTCATGATTCCCTTTATTTGAAAGATCGGATGTGACACCAAGCTGTTGGCACTTTCAAAAGACTAGATGTGGCTCTAAGTCTATTGGCACTTTCAAAAGACCGGATATGGCTTTAAGCTGTGGCTTGCTTTCAAAAGACTAGATGTGGCTCACAAGCACCTTCTTGCCTCACAGACCCAGATGTGGCGCTCTAAGCTTTGTTGGCACTTTCAAAAGACTAGATGTGGTATAGAAGCCTACGACACTCAAAAGACCCGGATGGCACTAGGCACATTAGCACTTTATGAGGCCCGGTTGGCTCTAAGCTGGCGGCATTTCAAAAGGCTAAGGCGTGGCTCCCTAGTGCTGGCTGGTGTCTACGCAGGCGATGGTGGTTCTTAACGGCCGAGCAAGCCCGGGAAATGGTGCCTTCTTGGAAGCTGGCCAGTGGCCAGCTCTTATCTGACTTTGTTTAGCACCCACTAGTGACTATCTAGTGAAGACTCACGGAAGGGAGTTGTGAAACGAAAGAAATCAGTAAATAAACTAGAAATCATATTCTATAAACACACCAATAGTGTAAATAATACATATGTATTATGGTGACCAAACGGGGTCAATTACAAAAAAAGAAGAAAGAAAAGAGAATGAAAATAAGCTGAAATCCACAGCAGCCCTCCCCTCGAGGCTCAGCTGCTTAAGCTCCGAATCCGCCTCGGTTTGTTATGACCTCTCGGTAGGCTGCTTTGAAATTTATGGGGGCACCCCAGGTTCACAAAAAATTCTGGGAGTGGGTTGGAAAAGTTGGGCATAAATCTGGAACCTAGTTGGTCCTACCCGGATGTGTTTAGGCACAACACTCGTAACCATAAGCGAATTGGCTCGAGGCACTTGGTGAGTCCTCCTCCATGGCTTCCATGTCCATGCCCACTTGGGAGTGGAGAAAAGACACCTCATCCCTAGCCGCTCCGATTTCTAGCAAGAGTGACGTTTGCTCAACCTCTAGGCCGGTAGTTTCCACCTCTACCTTGTGCTTGGCCTCCTCCGCAACCACTAAGGCGTCTTGAACCCTAGCCAAGTCACCTTCCACCCTTGCCTTTGCATCCCTGCCTCGCTCTGGCAATGACCGGTCGAGGCAACTTAAGCTTCCTCTTTAGCCTCATCCCTCTCCTACTTCGCCCCTGCAATCTTCTCTACACCAGCCTTAGCCTCCCTCTCCCATTTCTTAGACCTAGATTTATCCTTGGCCAAGGAGGCATCCAAGGCCTGGTGCTTGGAAAATGGCCGGTGGCGTAAAGCCCACGGCTTCTCGGCATCGATCAGTGGGCATGGAATTCCCTATCTTTGGCGAGACCATGTTCGAATAACGGTGACATCACAGCCAAAGGGAGATGTTAGAGAGAAAATCCACGAAACCGCAAGCAGACATTCGAGTGCCAAAGTCAAAGGAAACATGCCAACTCGTGACTCGTTAAAGTCGGTAGTTCACGAATGAGCATCGAGTCTTTGACGGCGTTGGAAGGACTTCCTATCAGATAGCGAGGAGGGGATGGAGTACTTTCGCCGACGGCCATACCCAGGTACTTGAAAGAGTGGGGTGGGATCGCACATGTGTGCTCTGAGACTCCTTTGTTAAAGAGGCTCCAATGGTTAATGATTTCCCGGGCAGCCTCTGGACGAGCAGATGTCCATTTGAAGGATGGTCCCACTCACGTGGTAGAACATGAACTGTGGCGATGAGTAACCTTGGCTGCGAGGACCGGCATTTCTGGCTTTGTGGTCGAGAATAGCGACAATGACTATCTTTGATGGAGCCTCCCCTGACTCCATCGGCATTGGGAGGCCCCTCAGTTTGGGACCCATCCTGCAGCGTCTGAGACTTTCTGGAAGCATCTTAGGCACCCTCCAAGCCCCGAGTCTGTGGAGGCTCGTTCTGCGAAGTCCCGATAGTACTATCGGGCTCTTGCAGGCCTCTTAAATGTCCCAGGCGAGATTGCTTTGGGCGCTTTCCTCTGGAATGCGGACGGGGTAGTCTCCCCCTGAGGGCTAGCCACTTGCTTATGCATCCCTGCGGCGAATCAGACAACAAGGCTAAACATATCTTCCTCCCTCTCCTCAGTTGGGTCACTAGCGGTTGAATCTGACCAATCCTGAAGCCCCTCCCAATCTGTGGCGATAGCCTTGATGCATTTTGGTTATGATATTTCCCTTATTCTTTCACCACAGGCAACCTTTATCTTTCCCTTCTTCTCGGGGGTGAGCTTTGAGTCTTGTATGGCCAAAGGTGATTGATCCGGTCGTACTGAGTTGAACAAGGCTCCTTCAGCGATCTCGGCCTGAGGCTCTTCAACTTGCTTGTGAGGAGCTACCCGGGATCAACTTTAGAAGGTCAGCAAGGACAAAATGTTCACCCATGACAAGCTCTTCTCGCAGCGAGCGGGGGATGACGGGGACTATATAATGAAAGGGGATAGCGCCTAACTCATTAAGTTCTTCGTGAAAGCGAGAGTGGCTTTCGTGATTGCGCTCGCCTCGGTAATCTCGAAACTGACCATCGATGCAGCTCCCAGAAACTAGCCTTCTGGGCTAGCTAGCTAGTCGGCCTCGTCTGCGCTTACCTCTGAGAGTCGAAAGAAAGGGCATGTCAAGTGTGGGCGATCTAGAAAAGAACAAGCCTCGTCAGTGAGACGAGCACAGGGCGTGAGGGGACTAGTTCGTGAGTCAAATGGGAGCCCTGAGAGGCCTGGCGTCTCTCTGTGGCTCTCACTAAAACGCCCCTCTGCGCCTCAGTCTTGGGGTAGTCGGGCTTGGTTCAAATTGCCCTCTTAGGGGGCTATGGTGAGTATAGATAATCGAAGCCTCAAATCCCAGGAAAGCGAAGTGAAATAAAACAAATCTAAGCCAGTTAAATCTAATGGTGAAAGTTTAGCATACTCTGAGCCATCGAAATTAGAGAAAGATGTTTAGGATGTATAGAAAGCACGGGGATGTGCTAGGGTGAAATGCGAGAATTGCTTCACTAACAACAAGATGGGGAAGCGAGTCAACGAAAACTACTCACGGGTGAGTAGGCGACATTATCTGTCCTCATACGATTGGGAACTTAGTCGCCCAAATCTGTCGCTCGAACTAATGTCGGTAGGGACTTGATGGGGGGATCTCGACTCCTCTATGAGCATAGCGTGACGGTAAACTGCGTGGACAATTCAGAGAGGTCCCCTCTTACGACTGATTGATAGAAGTCTTCGACCTCTAGCCAATACTACATGCAGAGACCGAAAAAAAAAATGGCCGACTTGAGGACGCTATCAGTGAAGGCGTCAAAACCTTGGAGAGACAAAAGAAATCCCCATTTTGGAGGTTTGATAACCCATTAATAACCAAACCTAATAGCCTTTACAAGACCTAATAGGATGACCCCAAGCACAGGAATATCCCGAGAAAGCAGCCTATAACTTAAATCACGGGGACGTCGATGAGCGATGGATGCGCCTAAAAGAGGCGAAAACTCCCAACAAAAATACTCTAGAAAGCAGGCGCAAAAAAACCCTGTGGAGGTAATCTGAAACTAATTTATAAAAACTCGCAGAAAAATTGAAAGATGTCGAGGGAGCTTCGATGATTGCTTTGAAGCAATGATTCGCAAAAGCATATGAGAAAAGAAATTGGAATAGGTGAAAGGCTTTGAGTATTAAAAAAATCAGCTAGCTCCTTCTTCTACAGTTGCAATATGTACTTAAACTGGGCAGTGTAACATCATTGTCTCAAACATATTGGGAAATGTGTGCTACCCACACGCTTTGTGACCAAACACGCTTCACCTTCTAAGCGTTCGATGTACACATTAATTTTCCAATCCTTTCAACTTTCCATACTCGAGGTTTAAAACACAGTATTTTCCCCAACTGAAAATGCACAAAATTCCAATCGGGGAAAATAAGGGCATTGTGAGTACCATGGTCTTTAGACCGCTGCCAATGAGCGAAGCCTGGTTGGTCCCAGAGACCGCCCCTAGTCTGATGTATGAAACAACAAAAGCCCACCTACCATATTAAAACTAGAGGGCACTACCTAGACAGGAGAGCCCAAAAGCTCGTTTGTGAGAGCCAGGGTGTCTTCATTGAGGCTAGCTTCAAGGCAACCCGTCTAGAGTTTTAAGTCCCTAAGCCAACCGTTCTTTTGCATATGGAAAGTTCGTTATGGATAAATGGATAAAGGCGGGAAATAGGCAAAAGATATTTATTCTCAAATTTCCTAGTTTCCAAATCTCTTACTTCTCAAAAACATTAATCCTTGATAAGGAAGAATTAATCCTTAATAAGGAAGGGGAAATTTTATCAATAAAATTACAAGATTTTCTTTCCTAAAATCAAGGAGAGGTTCATGTATAAATCAAGAAGACCCCCCATGAGAGGAAGGTAACAGCTAGTGGATATATTCCTTCTTTCCCGCACTTTTCTTGATAATCATCGAAGGAGTCGATAAGGTCGTCGATTAAGCCACTTTTTCGCATGTTCACGTTGCGTTCTTCCAGCCTTGAGGTTGAAGCAGTCAAGTCAACGCTAAGACTAGCTTCTCGGCATTAAGGACATTTTGAGAATGTATGAGATATTCGATTTTATGGCATGTAATAAAAATTCTTATTTTACTTATAGATTTTGACTTCGTATAAAACAAGAATCAAGTATTAATTGATTTTTGATAGCAGTTTTCATACTTAGGCTGATAACTAATTGAGGAAAGTTATCGCAAGTTGGAAATATTTGTTGAGAGATTGTATTTTGACTTGAAAAGTAATCAGAATGAGTCCTTACCCTTTGATTAAATTTCCTTGTAAAATAGTTTTAAGCTAGCAATGAGATGATACATTCCAAGAGAGGTTTATGATAGAATTATATGATTCCCTATGTGTTATGATCATATTGGAGAAAAAAAATTAAGACTTAAGCTTGTGCAATTGACTATGAAAAGGATAACCTTGATTGAAGAGAATTTGGAAAAAAAAATTAGAGTACACATAAGAGTTATGTTGATAATCTCAAGCAATATTTGGTATTTGAATTTGGTGATTATGCTATCTTATAACTTGCTTGTTAAGTTGTAATGAGATTTGGAAGAAAAATATATTCAAAAATTAGTTAAGGACTTGTTTATATCAAGTTTAGAGGACTAAACTTTTGTTAGGGGGAGGGAAGAGGATGTAACACCTCACATTTTTTTAAGGGCGAAATAATAATAATAATAATAATTCTTTTAAATTAAAGGAAGGATACAAGAGTAATTCTCCTAAGGAACCCTAAGTATAAATAGAAAAAAAATTATTAATAAACCATTTTTGTGTTCTCTGCATAGCCTCCCTCTTTTGATCGTAGAACCATGGAAAACCTAAATCGTCAAACCTAGGATTTGAAACATTTATTTCAAGAGGTAAGATTTTTCCATACATCTTATTACAATGAATAGAAAAAAAAATGAGATTATTTCATTCTTCTCTAAGGAGTTGTGTTCTTGTTCGTAAAATCCCGAAAACTTAGAATGTCAGATCAAAGGTTGAAGAAGTAATTCGAAAGGTAACATCTTTTCCTTATTATTTCCTAGAGTTTTTTTAGGTAGATTCTTTGTTTATTTAGTTTAGTGCCTTGAAGAAATTAATTTAGATTTATTTCAAATTTCTTTAAAAATAAAATAAAATAATGGTTGGCGATATCGTATAAAGTTGCTTTGAGTAGGTTGATTAAAAAGTAAAAGAAAAAAAAGAGTAAGAAATCACCGTAAGCTATGAGATTGTGAATGAAAATAAAAAAAAAGGAAAGAAATGTAGTAATTATAGGCTTTAGTTTGCAGTCAAAGAAAAAAAAAAAAATGAGGAATTCATTGTACAAAAAAAAAAAAAAGTACAGGACCACTAAGAGATATTTATTACAAAACAATATCCCAAAAAAAATGAGAATGCATTAAGAAAAACAAAAAAAAATGATACAAGTGGGAATTTTAGAGATGAATAGTAGGTGTGTGGAAAGTAGGTTAAAAAGTCAAAATAATTGAAAACACAAAAAGGGAATGTAATAAAAAAATCAAAAAGTTCTTTGTATAGAATAATATATTAAATATACAAAAATTATTAACACTAAAACTTTCATAAAGTAGGTGTTGAAAACCTAAGTATAAGATGCCTAGAAATTATAAGTGTGATGAATTATGAAAACTAGAAAATAAGAATATTTAGATGTTAATATTTATTAGAAAAAACAAGAAACAAATATTTAGGATAATTTAGGAAGAAAATATGTAATAAATATTATACATTTAGAAAAAGCTAAAGTTTTATAAATATATGTATTTGATAAGTATTTGAAGGTATATGTATTTTGACAATTAAATATTTTATTAAAATTTGAAAATTTATTTAAATAAGGATAATGATTAGGGTAATTATTGAGTAATTATAGGATATAGATATATTAATAATACTTATTATCAAACATGATAATTGTTGAATAATGAGTTGAGATGATTATTAGATGATAATATAATTTATAAAATATTATTAATAGTATTTCTTTCTAATAAAGATTTAGTTCAAATTAAATATACAAAAAAATAATAAATAAATAAATTATTGAAATAAGATCCCAAAAGAATGAGTTTTATAAAAATTTAAAAAACTATATAATTTAAATGATTATCATTTGAAAAGCTACAATATGTTTGAGGTGAACAATAAAATCATGTTGATAGAATAAACTTTATAAATCATAAATTTTATAAAATATTTAGAAACCATTAACTTTTATTTAATATGGATTAGAAAGTAAAAAATAATAACAATGCTTAGAATATCCAATTAGGAAAGTTTTACTATCCCTAAACTTAAAATAATAGATAAATAATTAGTGATGATAATTTCTTCATTATTATGCTAGGAGGAAATACTTTTCTTAAAAAAATTTACAGCTATTTTCTAGCACTTTGAAATTACTTCTTTGAGGTAAAAATGTATCGACTTTTTGTAAAGAAAATATTTTTATATGTTTTATGTAAAGAATATTTATATAGTTTTTGGAATATATATTTTGTCTTTATGCAATTTAAATGAAGAAAAGTTTTTATTTTTAATTTCATTATTATATAGACAAATAGTGATTTTATAATAAACTATTTTGAGATTTGTTTTGTTATGAAAGTGGAAATTTGTAGAAATATTATGTTTTTTGAATTGAATTTTAAAATTATGTTTTTTACTTTGATTAAGTTTGAAGTGCGATCGATAGGAATAATAATTTAAACTATTTGATTGATGTGTTTTTCATATAATTGTTCCCTGATAAGTAGTTTGAATACCCGTGAGGATTGTATCTTGCTCACGATTTAGAACATTTGAGTGACCGCGAGATGGCGATTCTGAGGTTAGGAATTCTGATCTATTAGGTACGTTGGATGAAGTATTAAGAGCTATTGTTTTAGAGTTCACTTAGATAAATACCAGTTCACTATGGTGATCCCCGGAGAGGAATAGTTATCAATTTAAATAATCAGAGATTTCACCTTAATCTGTTGGAAAACTCTTGACTAGCTGTGATCTAATTAAGGGAAGAGAAATATTCATTAGATTTCAAGGTTGAGTCATCAATCAGAGTTGTAGAAATCTTACGATCTTAATAAACTTAGAGTAAAATCAGTCTTAAGAAATGGAGTATGAAGTATTGAGAGAAAAATACCCCGAATCTTGTGGAAGGGTGTGCAAAATACAAAGTAGTTGGTTAGACCCTTGTCTTGAGAAAGCAGGTCTTGGTGATGAAGTAAAGGAGAAATCCAAGAAATTTGCATTAGTAGGCATCTTTGACAAATCCACAAAATTTAGGATAGAGTTTTAAATGGGATCTGATGAAGGAATTATTTATTCATTATTTTCTTAATTGATGTCCATTTTACATAGAGTGATTCAGTCAATTCATTAGTTAATATGATTTAATGAGCTTATTTTTAATATCCTAGGGTGTAGATGTCCTCTTTAGGACATTTATCTTTTAATTTCTAGTTGATAAATCTTATCATTGAGGTCCAGATAGTATGGATTTTGAGTAGTTAGGGTAGTTGATTTGAGAATCCAAAATTAAATGCAGCAGGAATGATATACGGACTTATTCTTTATTGCTTGAATGACACATTGCACTTGCGGTGTCATAGACTAAACCTCAATTATTAATTCAGGAACATAAAATCGGTTTATTAGGCATTATCAAACATTTATTAAACTTGTGACATAGATCTACGGGAGAATTGTAAGGCTCTGTATAAAGTGTTAAATTAGTGGTTTGAATCTATACTCTCTGAACCAGGTCAAGTTTTATGGGCGTCGTTCTTGGGGATTAAGAAGGATTTGAATAAATATTAGACAAAGAGTGAAATGCTAATTTGGACATTTTCTTCAATTTATAAAGAAATAATAAAAACGCTTTTGACATCAAAGGGCTACATAAGCTACTAACTTTAGAAAGTTTAAAGATATATGATTAGTGATACCACTGCTCCAATTTGTCAATATATCTCCATTTCTCAGAAAGATAATTAATGCACAGAGTTTAATCAGATCTATTTCATAGACACCGAATTGGAAAGAACCCTAAGGAGCTTAAGGAAAAGTCCGCAGCGTAAAAGCAACCATGGCAAGATGAAAGAATCGAATGGGACAAATGAACAAGAAACAATAGTTAAAGACCTCCAATGCAAGATACAATGGAGGATTGGAGGCCCGCCATCCAGCATAATCATCGCAAATGACAACCCGTCAGGGGAGGCTAACAACTTCAGCTAAAACCAGCCTTGATCACCAGCGGTTCGCCAGACCGCCTTTACTGGTCATCCTAATCAAGATCCTAATGAACACCTTGAAGATTCCTCAGATGGGCAAACACGCTGTCGAATGAGGTGGAGACCAAGAGGTGATAAAGCTACACTCTCTTCCCTTTCCTTAAGAGATATTGCAGCCACATGGTATGAATCATTACCATATGTCTCAGTTGATACATGGGAGGAGTTGGTGGAAGCATTCCTAGGCAGATTTTTCCCCCATCCCTTGCAACTGAAAGAAGTAGGGAAATTATAGTGTTCCAACAACGTGAGGATGAAAGCTTATTACCGCATGGAAAGGCAAATAAAAGGTCGGGCCAAGAGATGTCCTATGCATGGCATAGATCTGAAGACACATATGGATATTGTCTATCACTCTTTGAACGATACTTCTAAGGGTATCATAGATGCTTCTTGCTATGGGGCATTCAAGAGAAAAAGTGCAGAGGAGGCAAGGGATTTGATAGCAGACCTAGCCAAATGCAACATGAAAGCTCCATCTGAATTTACAAGGGGCTACAGCAAAGCAAGAGGGAGTGGAGTCATTGAGCTAAATAAGATGACTGCCATGGAAACAAAGCTTGATGCTATAATGCACAGGATGGATAAACAGAGAAAATCGCACTCAAGCCATGAAATTGGAGCAAAGTAGGAAGAGATGGGATAAGAAGTGCTAAGGGACCTACTAAAGATCCTTACAGTTGAGGGAGCCAATTACCTAATGAATAGAAAACTATCATTTCGCTTTCAAATCTCAACTTGCCCACACATTACAATCCAGCACTGAGGAACCGTGAGAACTTCTCATACGGTGGAGGAGCACCACAAGGCCAAAGACAAGACTTCCAAGAGCAAAGAATAAAGAAGTGAGATCAAAGAAATGAATATCAAGGTCAAAGAGGACCCAGTCATTTGAGAGTGTATGTTGTACTCATGGGGATAAACAAAAGTCGCTCACATCCATAATAGAAATTTGTCGAGTTGAAGCTCTAAATCCAACTCACAATGTTTCTAATCCAACACAACGCTTCCCTAAAGAACTTGAAACACAGTCAAGTAACTGGCTTTCGACCTTGCAAAACTAGAATAAGAATGTGATTCCTGCGACACACTCGGGAAATCCAAAGGACTCAGAGTGGCAAATCTTTCAGCGAAGGGAGTGGTAAAAATGAGCAACAGCCAGAGTGTAAGAGAAAGAGAAGACTGATCAAAAGAAGAGAAAGCAAATCTGTGAGGAGATATGGGAAGGAGAAAGACAGAGGACCGCAAAAACAAAAGTGTGTGCAACTTGAGCAAAACGAGAAAAGCAAAGGAGCGTAAAATGTAAGAAGAAGGTAAAAGTTTACACCTTTGCAGTCCCATTTCCACAGAGGATTCAGAAAGCAAAGAAGGAAGAACAATTTTCTAAATTCTTGGAAATTTTCAAGAAAATAGAAATAAATATTCCCTTTGTAGAGGCAATCAATAAAATGCCAAATTATGCAAAAATTTTGAAGGAGATACCGAGCAAGAAGAAAGAAGATTGTCGAAGGAATATGAACTTAACCGCCACTCTGGCGGATTGCGTTATTCGAGAAGTTTACTAGCAAAATGAAGGACCCAATTTTCACCATTCCCTACTCAATGTGGGAAATATGAGTTCAAGAAGGCCTTATGTGACTCAAGAGCCGCGATCAACTTGATGCCCTTATCGCTGGTACAGATTGAGTCAGGAACATACCCCACAACAATTATTCTACGATGGCCGATAGATCCGCTGGCTCAACCGTATGCGTTCTTGAAGATGTGGCCGGGTAAAGGTAGGGAATTTATCTTCCCCTCGACTTCAGGTTATGAAAATAGAAGAAGACAACTAGTTCCTCTCGTTGTTGTGAAGACCTTCTAGCAACCGGAGCTACCTTGATTGACGGCAAAAGTGGTGAGCCGTGACCGAGGGTGGGAAATGAAGCGCAAATTTCAACCCAGACAAAAGCTTGACACAACTGATGTTGATGAGAAAATTCGTGAATGTTGTAGATAATGCGTAGTCCTATCAGCTTTGACTTGATCTCCGATTGTAACCTTCGCATTCATCAATGAAAATGATGACTTTCTAGTGCTATTGAGAGTGTTGACGGCAACCATCGCATTTCAATCGAAAATAGGGAAACAAGCCTTGAGTTTGAATGAAAACGCTTAAGAAAAAATTCAAGCAACTTAAAAGAAAGATAATCGAACAAGAGACTAGTGCGTATGGTTAATGTTGAAAGAATTGCCTAGTCATCTGAAATATGCTTTCTAGAACCAAAAGGGGAAGCCAAGAATCATAGCATTTAACCGGATCGAAAATGAAGAACAAAGGTTGTTACAGATTCTAAGGAAATACAAGGAAGTTATTGCCTGGTCAATTAAAGACCTGAAGGGTATCGGTCCTTCTATTTGCATGCTTAAGATATTGTTAAATGATGATGCAAAATTTTTATCAACACCAAAGAGGCCGAATCCCGTGACGGCGATATCGTGCTGGTGTTTAAATCGACAGACCCGACCCGGATACCCTTCCAAAGGTTCCCCGGGTGGTCCCGCCTAGTGAAGTTCCATTGTACAATCCCTAGGGAATACACAAAGGGACCCCACCTAAAAGAGAAGTAAACACATGCAGTACTACAATACCCCAATTATATATAAAAGATCCACAACAGCTTAAATTCACGAACGACCTATCATAAATGTAGGTCATAACCACAAACTCACATAATAAGGACTCATAAGAGTTCAAATACGAATATCGAGCATTCTAAGAGTATTTGCACTTGGGGTGGGTACACCAGAGATAAATAAGTCCAATAAAACAAATGTATAGGGATGCGAGGAGTACCGCAGCCTGTGGTCGGAAGAGCGGTGCGTTGGATCTCGGCGCAACAAGCCTCACGAACCGCCCGACCTATGGAACAGATGAAACAATAAACGTAGATAGTAAATCCCGTTGAGTGGCATAATTTATAAGAAAATAATTTTTTTATTTTCAAACATTTGCCTCTCAAGACCTCACGTCCACTCAAGGTAAGCACCCCGCCAGAAAACATTTCACAAAAACTCAGCTTTACCCATGTCCAACATTATGTAATTCATACTCAACAATTTAACTGGCATGATTGTTAAGAAAATTATAACCTGAATTTGTTCACAACATGGAAATTACACAAGATTTTATCTAGCCATCATGCCATAAAGAGAATCATGAAAATACAATACCAGCAACATCGAATGCTATACCTTATACGTAAAAACAACAATGTACCGCACTACGTAAATCTATCATAAAACCGGCCGAAAGTAAACTCGACCTTTCACGACAATCGCAACTTCTTATAAACCTTCACTAACCCGACCATCACGTGACAACTAATAAACCGTAAACTCGCCATCACGCAGCAACTAATAAACCTCCGGTAAACCCGGCCACGCGGCAACTAATAAACTCCGAAACCCGGCCATCACGTGGGCAACTAATAAACCTCCGTGTAAACCCCGCACATCACGTGCAACTATCAAACCTCCTAAACCCGACCATCACGTGGCAACTAATAAACTCAAACCCTACCATCACGTGGCAACTAATAATGTATAATCGTTTCCTTACTCACATGTACTTTCCCAACATTACCGTATTATAATCATTTCACAAAATCTCAAAAATCCATTTCTTAAAACAATAATTTTTCAAGGTGGTTTAAAACCTCAATCCACGTACCCAAAATATCTAAATACCACAAACTCATCCACGAACTCAGTAAAACTCCCAAATAGTTAAAATGTTGACAAAATTCATATGAAATGATAACTTGTTTTATATGAAACCAATAATTATTTTTGGCGCTGCAGAATGCACCATTTGGTCAAATAGTATATATGTATAATAATCCAACCACAATTATATATCATAGTAATACCTCAAAGCATTTAAACATATAAACCACTCAATGTACTATAGACGCCACCCCACTCGCAGATCGCCTCCCTACCAAGGTGATGCCTGTAATATAAATAAAAATACCGCTTAGGGCTCCAATAATCGGAACCAACAACATTGGGATGCCCCGGTTGGCCTTAGAATGACTTTTTAGAACTATGAAACTATCCAAATTGATTCGATGTGTCCAATTACACAAATAAGGTCTCTATGTTCCTAAGACTAAAATTGTACTTTTCAATTTAGAGCTAATTTCTAAATCAATCCATCCAATAATTCATAAAAACATCCACTTCACTAATCCAACTTCAATTTGCCAAACTTGACCAATTGGTACTCTTATTTCGAAATTCAAACTTCTCAGAATTAATTCGAAACAACCTAAAAAATGGAAAACTAAATCAAACGACGCCCAAAATTCACAAACCATATCAACTGAGTTTCAAGACCAGAACACAAGAAGCATTCATTAACTTGGTCCAACAATGCCGTGGGTGGCCGAAAAACTTGATCCAACAGTCGACCAACTTTGTTTTCATCATATCTTTCAAACGGTGAGGAATCTCGCAAAAAGTGGACCAATGAATGAGTTCGAGGGTCCAAAATGGGTGAGGAGGGGCTGGATTGGCCCAAGTGGCTCGAAAAATCGGCATCCTGACAAACCGTGGCAGCCTTCCGGCAGCCGTGGTTCGCAGCCGCATCCCTAAGGCCCGAAGGTCGGGCCGCGGAATTGGGTCGGCTGTGGACTGGCCCGGAAAGGTGGCGCACCTCCCCGGGCCGGCGAAGGCATAAGGTGGGTGGCCGTGACGCTCCCATGCACTAAAACCCGACACGGCCGCAGTGATCCAAATGACCCAGCCGGTCCATGTTTCGAGAATCTATCTAGGGTTTTGGAGCTCGTGATGGGTGTTTTGGGGCTAGGCTCATTTGCACAAAACTATGTTTATATAGGGCCTAGGGTCGCTTTCAGGTAAAAACTGAAGACAACTTTGGACACTGTTAAAATGCTGTCGTTTGAACTTACCGGGGTCATAACTTTTTATCCCGGTGAAGTTCCGATTTGACGCTCAACCCGCCTATGAACTGATCAACGAGACCTACCAATGCAAAGTCTTAGTCAACCCAAAATTATTCATCCTTGAAAAGTAAACTTTGGTCCACATACTAAGTGTTGGTCAAAACCTAGTCAAACCCGGTCAACTTAGTTAAACTGGTCAAACGTGTTACAAACTTGTATTATTCAAGGGTCATTACAAGAAATGGTTGGAAATGCAGCTTTACCTCATGTAATATCAGATACTCGGGTTAGCCTACCATGGTTCCTAAGAAGGTGGATTCACGTGATCGAAATGAAAGGAATGAACTGATTCCTACAAGAACTCCGTGGATAAGATGGAGGGTTTGTATAGATTGGCGTAAAATTGAATATCGTGAATCAGAAAGATCCTTTCCCTACTCTTTCATCGACGACAGTTAGACAAAGTTAGCGTGACATCCTCACTTATGCTTTCTTGATGGATATTCGGATATAACTAAATTCAGTACATGCACCTCGAGACCGTGGAGAAAACTACTTCACATGTCCTTATGGTACCTTGCTTTTAGACGAATGTCATTTGGGTTATGTAACGCTCCATACTTCCAAAGATGTATGATGTCTATAGTTCTTCGGGATTACAGGGAGTGTTATGGAGATATTCATGGATGACTTCACAGCTTATGATCCAGCTTGAAACATTACCCGCAAATTGGGGGACAAGATTTCACAAAGCCAAGACAAGAACCTAGCTCTGAATTAGGAAAAATGTCATTTCATGGTGACAAAAGGCATTGTACTTGGGCATAGAATTTCTGCAGCAGGTCTGGAAGTGGACCAAGCAAAAGTTTCCATTATAAAAACTCTTCTGCCACCAACAATAGTCAAGGGAATAAGAAGTTTCTTGAGACATGCTGGTTTTTAAGTAGAAGATTACGTAGACTCTCAAAATAGCAAGACCATTATGACATCGAGAAGGATGCTGCTTAATTTTTGATGAGTCCCGGCTTAATATTCATTTGAGAACATCAAATCCGTATTAGTTGAAGTCTTATCATGGCCAAACCAGATCGTAGAACAAAGAATTTGAAATTATGTGCACTGACAAAGGACTATGCAACGGAGCCGTATCAGACGTAAAGCCGAAAAATGTTTAAGGCCATATACTATTCCAGTAAAACCTTCAATGAAGCTCAAGAGAATTACTTAACTACTGAAAAAGAGATGCTAGCAATGGTATTTGCATGTGAAAAGTTCAGGCCATATATATTGGGGTCCCATGTCATCATCCATACTGATCATGCTGCAATCAAATATTTAATGGCCAAGAAAGAAGCTAAGCCAAGACTGATCAGATGGGTGTTGTTACTACAGGAATTTGATCTGGAGATCAAGGATAAAAAGGTTGTGACAATGTGATAGCTGATCACTGTCAAGAGCAAAAGACTAATGTGAAAGAAGAAGAAATGGAAGTAGTAGAAAATTTTCGATGATGCGCTATTTCAAATGCTGTCTTTACCACTTTGTATGCTAATATTGTGAACTTTCTAGCTTGTGGAGGATGCTACCCAGAATTTAGCTACCGGAAGAAGGAAGAAGTTATGGATCGATTAAGTTTCTTTACATCTCGGGATGACCCATTATTATTCTAAAAGAGGAATGAGCATGATCATCGAAAGTACCAGATAGTAAACAAAAGGAAAATTTTACAAGAATGTCATGTAACACCTTATGGAGGACACTTGCAGATGCAAACAATTTACAAAAATTCTCCAATCGTTTTATTGGCCTACTATTTTCAAAGATTGTTTTGAAATGGTTAACCAGGACCAAAGGCTAAAGGATGGGGAATATTAGCAAAGGCATGAAATGCCCCTGCATGGTATCCTAGTGGTGCAATTATTTGATGTATGGGGAATAGACTTCATGAGGCCTTTTCCATCTTCTTTTGGAAATATATACATACTCCTAACTGTGGATTATGTATCCAAATGGGGCGGAAGCAACAATATTCCAAGAATGATGCTAATACAAATAGTGGATGCAGCAAAGAAATATCTTTAGTAGATTCGGGGACACCCAGACTATTATTAGTGATGGAGGGAGCTATTTGCAAACAAGGTGTTTGAGAAACTCAGCAAATGTGTATGGAATAAAACACATAATGAGCTCAGCTTATCATCCTCAAACAAACGGCAAGCTAAAATTTCTTAACAAGGAGATAAAGAAAATTCTTGAAACGACTGCGGAGTTCCAAAGATAAAAGATTGAACTTTAAAGCTTGATGATGCATTGTGGACTCACAGAATCAGATATAAAACTCCCATTGAATGTCTCATACGTATTTGCTTTTGGTAAAACTTTGTCACCTACCTCTTGAATTGGAATATAAAGCTATGTGGGCCATCAAGAAGTTGAATTTTGATCAGCAATAAGGGAAGAGAGACTACTCTAGCTAAATGAATTGGAAGAGCTGAGAAATGAAGCTTATGATAATGCCAGAATTTACAAGGACAAGACAAAGCAATGGCATGATCAAAAGATTTTAACTCCAGATTAAAGCTTTTTCCAGGGAAACTGAAATCAAAATGGAGTGGCCCTTATATAGTAGTGGCAAGTACAACCTTTGGGGTAGTGACCTTGAAAACCAGTAAGGGAGAAGAGTTTAAAGTGAATGGTCAACGACAAAAACAAAAAGATCTTGGAAGAAATATGATTGATTCCTAGTTCTGAGGGAAGGAAAATTTTCATATTGATACAATAAGTCAAACAAGAAGTCCGCTTAAGGATCAAAACTAAGCAGCCAGGAGAGGCAACCTAATGAGTTTTTCATTCTATTTTTGGCATTTACTTATTTTTACTTATTTTTAGTTTGATCTTATTTATTGAATGAGTTCAAGAAGCATCTTAAATTTTTGATTTCCTTTTAGGTTTAAAACTTTTATTTTATTTCAGGTGTTGCTCAATTTTCAGACAATGAAGTCGCAAGAGAAAATGGAAGGATCTAAGGATTTCATAGAATATGCAAAGATGAATCGCAAAGGGAGTATTTTTATTCCCTAAGATAAATCTAAAAGACATTGCACATCTTAAGCTCGTGTTTATTTCCTTAATTTAGCAATCTTGTTTTGGTAATTTCATATTAGTAAATATTTTTTATTATGTTTATTTTTATTTCTATTTTTTATTGTCGCCATTGATTTTGAAATTCGACACGCATGAGAGAGAAAGTTCTGATATAATAATGAATGACAAATGGATTAGTTCAATGAATATATGTCGATGCTTAGCTGACAAGCACAGATCAAGATACACCAAACGCAAATATATTTGTTAAGCAACTTAGTAATTGAAAAAATGAACACTCTGATAAAGAAGTAACAAAGCAGAATTGCCCAAGTCCAAATGTCTAAAGGAAGAAGTCCAATTTTTGAAATAGGAATTCAAAGATATTCAATGCCTCTTAAGGAAAACGTTCAAACTTCTTTAAGGTTTCCTCCTTTTCTCCAAAATCTCCTATTGGAAATAGCCCATAGTGCTTTGATCCTGACAATTTTACTTGAATTCTTTATTGGGAATATTAAAGAGAGATTTAAAGACTTCTTCATTCCCCTGAGAACCCAAGTCACTATAAAAGGATGGGAGAACACAGATAGAATAAACTATGAAAATGAAGAAAAAGGAGATGAGGGAAAGATGAGCGCTCCAAAGGTCCAAATGCAGTATATGGTGAATGGAGTCGAAAACAAAACCAATTACGCTATGATTCCAAATGATGCTCTCATTGAAAGGATGGATGATGGGAAGGGATTTGGTGCTATATAACCAGACTCCATCATCTGGTAGGAACCTTACAGAGGGAGTATGAAAAATCCCACCTTATTAGGTCTGTTCTTCTGTCAACCAATTTATGAGAGGTCTTCGCCTGACCTTGCTTCAACTCTTCTTCCTTCGCGCACATCCTGATCGGGGAACCCATAAAGGTGGGTTGTTTCTTTAGAAGGAAGCTTTCTAGATAAGAACGCAGATCATAGTTAGAGATTTTTCGATTTGATACAAGATTAATTGTATTTTTTTGCATTAGTATTTGCAGGTTGAGAGATCGACAGTAATATTGAATATTGATAGAATTTATCAATAAAATGAGATTCCAGCTAAGCTTAATAAAGTGTGTTCATTACATTGCTAAATTGATATGAAAATGTTGATTGCATGAGTTGTTTGATCAAATTGTGATTGTAGATCCTTCAAAAGGAAGAATTTAAAAGAATGAAATAAATTGCAATGCATTTTGTATAACTAGGAAGGATTGTAATTAGAGAAACAAGAGTAGGCTTTAGTGAAATGAAATAAGAAGTTGCAGTTTTAGTTTGAAGCAGGTTTAAATTGCAAAATTTGGAAAAAGGAACACAATTGAAAGAACAAATAAGATGATTGAAGCTGTGTGATAGACAGTGAGTCGGTACAAATCTTGGAAAAACAATGCACATGGTCAAGAAAATTCTTCAAACTTCGAGAGGGATTAGGAACATCTTCTGGGGTGATTCACAATCAATGGTAGAAGGTCTTAGAACTTGTTAGATTATTGGTCAAGGCGAAATTTTAGGTAAAAAACAACCATCAGGAAGCCGATAGAGGCCAGCATTTGGAAGTTTGAACCTCAAACCTTCCCTCATTATATGCAAAGGCATACACCTAGTTCCCCGCTTGAGCCAAAAATGTCTAATTTCTTCCAATAATAAGATTTGGAAATCTAAACTCTCCCTACAATAATCCCAAAGAAAAGAACCCCAAATTACCTTGGGCTTTCTAATAAGGAATGTTTACAAAGTAAGGTGAAAGGAACAAGTTTAGGAATATATTTCTTTGAATACAAAGATGAACAGGAAAATAAATTTAAGAACTGTGGAGAAAAGAAGATGAAGTTGAAAGAATAAGTTTTGTTCAGGCCTATCCCTCTTGAACAATTATGCTCGTAGGGGTGTTTCAACACCTAATACCCTAATACCAACTGGTATGGGAGTTTCTAGCCTAAAGTTCTCTAAGAGTGATAGAAAGCCTAAAAAGACAAAACATTGCACTATTCCACTTTCACAAATGAAGAGAAAACTAAAAGAGTTCCAAGAAAAGGAACTGAAATAAGTCAGTGGTAAAACCAAAGGAGCCACAACATTCAAGATAATGTACAAGGCCAAGTTTGGGGGATTTTACACTGTTCAGAAAGGAAAAGTGGAATATGAGTAATTTGCAGTTTAAAATTTCCAATTGTTCACCCAATTACCCAAGCCTAACATTATAAGCCTAAAAGACCTATTTTATCTTGAAGGTTGAATTTACATACATTAGTGGAGA
Organism: Tetrastigma voinierianum; assembly: GCA_016808115.1. Taxonomy (NCBI): domain Eukaryota; kingdom Viridiplantae; phylum Streptophyta; class Magnoliopsida; order Vitales; family Vitaceae; genus Tetrastigma; species Tetrastigma voinierianum. The sequence goes on along the minus strand of JAEQBH010000430.1, from coordinate 24,299 downwards.
TCAATATGAAAAACAAGCTTATGGGACTTTTTTGGACTAATGCTCTTAAAGGAGATCCTCTTAAGATTAACTAATTCAACAAAAAGATGAAAAGAAAGAAGACCTACATACACTCACGTAACAAGATCTATTGGATCGAATTGTTTTCATGTAGTATTCAAATGCTTTATTTGTACGAGGTTGAAAACATTCCTTCTTCCTCGCTTGAAAACTAAAGTTTGAAGTGATACCGCACCTTCTTTGTTCAAGTCAAAGGGTGGAATAAGAAAAGATTGTGTCAGAACGTAAAAATGTCCTTCAAAATAAAGTTAAATTGTTTGAGGACAAACAATCTTTCTTTTCTTGCTCGGGGATACAAATGTAAGTTCAGAATATGATGAGTAAAAACTCATTGAATTTTTAGTCCATTTTTCTCGATTGTTCTACAATGTAATTGCTTGTTTTTATGTAAATATACTATTTACCAAATTTCTATTTTTGCGTAAATAATCGTTAAATGAAAATTCCAACAAGGATAAGAAGTGAAAACAGCTTCAACGGCCACGAGTCGCGATGCAGAATCGAGGTTGCGACTGTGTCATACTAGCGTCGAACAAAAGCCAAGCGCGCGTAAGAGCAATTTGCCGAGACCAAGATGGAGGGACTTCAAAGAAGATGATGTCGCGAAACCGTTTTGAGGTCGCGACAAGAAAAGAAGATATTGTTGGTTGCAACAGAGAAATAATGTCGCGATCAGAAAGTAATGTTGAATGGACTTGCAATGTCTCAGCTAGGCAATTTCAGGTTGCGATAAAGCTATAAGTTGGAAACTCCAATCTAGGTCGCGACCTGGAATTGATGTCGCGATAATACAAATGAGCTGTACAGTTAGAAATGGTGTGACTAAGAAGTGAGGTTGCGACTGGATGGGCAGAATTGATGTTGCAACACGCTTTTAAGGTCGCGACATAGATTTCAGCAAGGAAAGAAACGATTAGGTGGCGACCTAAATCCCATGTCGCGACAAGACAATGAAAAGACAAACAATTTTAAGTTGCAACATGAGAAAAGGAGCTGTGACCAAGGATCAATGGCTGACAACAAAAATGAGGTCGCAACATGCTTTTGAAGTCGCGACAAGAATTGCGGTGATTAAAGAAAATACTTGGTCGTGACCTAATGTCCACGTCGCGACAAGAAAACAAGCGTAATTCATCGCTTTGAGTCACGCACCGCTTTGAAAGCTCAAGACAATCAAGGATGTCGCAAATATGAAAGAGAAGCCGTGGACTAAGAAGCAAAAGGATGACAATGATAAATGAGGTCACATATCAAATTAAGGTCGCAAATACGTGAATAAAGAAAGGCAAGGAGAGTGAGGTATGGCATCAATTGAGGTCGCGACACCAATTCCTGAAGACAAGAAAAAAGAGGTCGCAACCGTAATTCTCGCGATTGAACTAATATGGTCACGATAAGGAATCTTACTACGACCACTAATCAAATGCAACTACAAGAAACATGTCACAACAGAAAACATCAAGTCGCAGCTCAACAATTGCAAGAACAAAATGAAGAGACGTCGCGACCAGTTTCCTGAGGTCACGACAGACTTGACAAACCAAACAAGGATTTTACTTCGCGACAAGCTTTTAAGGTCGCGACCGAAATAGCGAAATAAATAATGATTTTAGGAAATCCACCCGGAGCCTTATAGAAGGTGCCTAATTTCAAAGTTATAACAAGTTACACGCTTTTAAGAGCAAATTTTTCTTTTCGGGGAACCCAGAACGGGGGAAGAAGAAAACTCACTGTACATTTTAGAATATATTTTTTTTTCTTTTTTTTCCTTTTATTTCTTTGGATCTGAACCAACGATCTATTAGAATGTCAAAGCTAGAAGTGATATTTCCATTTACTGCCTGAGTTTAAATTAAATCTAGACTATTTCTGGAAATTGTTTCTTTTCAGTTTATTGCAACTGCAGTGGGTGCAATTTATCAATGCTCCATTGTCGATTGTAATGCAGTTTTCAGAATCACAACTTCCACTAGTTTTAATTTATTGTTAGTTATAGTCTTTCCTACATAAATTAGAAGGAAATACCTGGAATTTGGGGAGGATTTATTTGATTGATGTGTTTTTCATATAATTGCTCCCAATAGTAGTTTCGAATACCCATCAAGGATTGTATCCTGCTCTGATTTCCAAGAGGCCCTTTGAGTGACAAAAAGAGGCGGAGCTGAGTTAGAACATTCTAGTAATCGTGGGTATGTTGAACCATTATTGAAGAACTATGAGCTCGAGAGTTCACTTAGATAAATACCCGCTTTTACTCATAATTGATGTTGGAGGGGAATAGTTATCAATTTAAATAATCAGAGATTTCACCTTAATCTGTTGGAAAACTCTTGACCCTGTGTTAGCTGTGATCTAATTAAGGGAAGAGAAATATTCATTAGATTTCAAGGTTGAGTCATCAATCAAGTTGTAAATCTTGCGAGATCACTCGTGGAAGTAAGAAACTGGCAAAGCCTCAAGAAATGGGTATGAAGTATCGAAAGAAAAATACCCGCATCTTGTGAAGAGTGTGCAAATACAGAAATAAGCCGTGACTCGTCTTCAAGAGAAATAGGGTCTTCTAATTTGTGAAGTAAAAGGAGAAATCCAAGCTACATTAGTAGGCATCTTTGACAAATCTCTACCCAAATTTAGGATAGCTTTAAACGGACAATTACAGAAATTGGATTGTTTCACAAGATTTTCTTGTTAGGTAATCCATTTTACGTAGAATTGATTCACCAATTCATTCTAGTTAATATGATTTAATGAGCTTATTTTTAATATCCTAGGTGTGTGATGTCCCTTAGACAGCTTATCTTTTAATTTCTAGTTGATAAATCTTATCATTGAGGTCCAGATAGTATGGATCTTGAGTAGTTGGGGTAAAGGATTTGAGAATCCAACCTAATCTCTCTCGTGGGAATGATATCTCGACTTACACCAAATTTACTAATTGAATTACCCGCACTTGCAAAGGTCATAAACTAAACCTCATTATTAATTCCAACATAAAATCGCTTTTATTAATTATCAAACAACTCTATTCAACTTGACATAGATGCGGAGAACTGTGGCTCCCGTGATAAGTGTTAAATTGAGGGTTTAGTCTATACTCTCACAGTATTACCAATCCCCACATACAACTATCACAATAATCCATAAGAGTTTATTACAACACTTTATACTTAACGTATTAAAACTAGATTGTTCTAATATAGTTTACTCGGCACCACCTCAATACGTCCCTTTACCGGGACCCATTCATTCATATTTAAATCGAAAATATGAAAATGAAACAGTTAGTTACAGTCCATAATTACATACCCGACTATTTATACAATAGTCTAAAAGAATTTAATTACAATTCTTTTTACATAAAATACTTTTTACAAAAGTATTGTTTGATGGCCACATGTCGGGCCTTCTTCACAATCACGCCTCATCGTAGGGTCGCCTCCTCCTATAAACTCCCTAAATTAAAAGGGGGTCTCGAGACAAAGTAGCAATGCCCGCCAGAGAAATATTCCATAAGCATCCCACATAAGACATATAAATGGCATGCCACACATTCAAGTAAAAACATGCACATTCCTACTCAAATGTCTACATGTCATGGATGAGAATGTGACTCACCTTATCCCATATCCCTGATCTGCGATGCATTTTCTTAGCCCTTCATCGTGAGGTCTCGCTTGCAACATACCGTCACAAGACTATTCTATGCTCCTTCTTGATTCGTCATGGCGTAGCTCTGCCTGCAAAGGCACCGGAAATTTCATAGATAAAAAATAATCAGATGTTCATAAGAAAATGGATCAGTAATGAATTCATTAAAGATTTAGTTTGGTCTTAATACTACAAGTGCACAGGTCGTAAAAGTAATAAAAGTAGACCTATAAGTCCGAATATCGTTCCCATAAAGATTGAAAAGAATTTAAAATTCAATTACCCCAACTACTCAAGTTCCACACTATTTGAACTTCCATTTCATAGAAATTTCAATAACCAAGTTAAGAATTCTACTATCTGAATTTCTACATCTATAATAAAGCAAAAAATTAAAATCCTAAACATAAACTAGACTGAACCAGATTATTGCTAGAAGTGGATAACAGATTTCACTATTGTGAAATTATCAATTCCTCAGATCATAATCTAATTCCGATTCTATCATAAATCGAATCAAATTGTCAAAGAGGCAAGGTAGTATAGCTCGATTTCTCCTTTAACCATACTTTTCACTTATTAAAGAATCATGTTCATTTATAATTCATGTTTCTAATCAATTACTTGTAATCAAAATTTCTTTATAAGATCTGGGTATTTTTCTTTTCCAATACTTCATACCCATTTCTTATGACTACAGATTTCTTGCTTCCCAAGACAAGGCCATTGCCAAATTTCTACAAGTTGAATGATGTCTCATCCTTGAGATCTTAAGGAGTTATCCTTTTGCTTGATTAGATCTAAGCTAACACAGGATCAAGATCATTCCTCCAGACCAAGGAGAGATCTCTAATTGATTAAATTGATAGATCACTCAACTCATTCTCATACCATAAGTAAATTGAGGATTTATCTAAGTAATCTTTCAGAGCTCATTAGTTCTTCAATATTAGTCTAGCATACCCCCAAGTAACTGCTCCATGCTCTCAGGAATCTCCATCTCCGTGTCACTCAAAGGGCCTCTTGGAAATCAAAGCCAGATAATAGTCCTTTTATGGGTATTAGTTTCTAATATTAGGAACAATTCACTTCATGAACATCACCATTCAAATAAATTCAAGATTCTAAACCCAGGAAATTTCTTTCTAAATGTGCAAAAAATACCATAATTAACATCAGATCTTTCCCAGCAAAAGTTGTGTTTCTCGAAAACTGGATTACAATGAACACTGACATACTGATAAGGAAAATTCCACTATAACTGCAATCAAATGAAAGAAATGAATTCACTTTGTCTAGATTTCCTATCGATCTCGATGCACTGGAAATGAATTTCAACAATTTAATTCAACTTCTAAACTTCTGAACAATTCATTGTTTCAGGTCCAGTAAACAAATTAAAAGTCTACACTAAATCTAATCTACGAAGAAAAGAAGAAAAAAATAAAAAATAAATAAAAGAAAAATATAATACAAAAGAGTCCTAAACTCCTCAGATGCTCTGGTTCTTCCGACCCTCCTCAACTTTCCTCAAATTGTTTCTATTTATAAAGCCCCAGAAGTTTGGGCCCTAAATTCGAGGCTACATTGTGGATCCCCAAAATTCTGGCCCAGATTACATTCTCATCTGGGCCCAGAAGCCTGTCACCCATAGATCTTCTTCACCTTTCATACACCAGGTCTCCTGCCAAAGAGTCGCCCATCGCACCGCCCTGTTCCTCCTCGATTCCATCACAGCTCTCGCCCACAGATTTTCTCAGATATTTATTCCGCCACAACACAGTCTTCTGGCCTCAACACCATCTGCAAAGTCCATCATCAACCGCCTATGTCATAATATCTTTGTAATCTTGAATATTGCAGCCATGATGTTCATAATTTTTCTAAAGTCTCGTAGCTTCTTCAAACTATGCTATGACCAGTTTTAGTGTTAAACAGCATTTCATGGTCTGCCAACATCTTCATAGCCGTCGAATTCGTCACTAATCGCGACTTGTTGCGATCACTTGTTGTTACAACCCTGGGTGCCGCTACGCCTGGGTCGTCGATCCGGCCGTTATGCTCCTGATCGACTATCAAACGATTCTGTGCTCAAACCCAGCTTCGTTGCTGTGTCGCCAACGTACTCTCTCCCAAAGCCAGGGTCTCGTCATCATAGAAGTTCCAGTCGCCAATTTTTAGTTTATTCATAAACAAACATCTTCAAAGTCACGCATCCAAGACCGTCTATTATTCAAAACATTCTTCCACTGAAAGCATGCCCATCACACCTTCGTCGCTTAATAAACAATCACCGCTGCCGTCACATGTTCGAATCTTATTTATCCGCCACGACCAGAGTTTCTTCTTCTTTCAAATACATGGACATGCATCACCTGAGCCGGCATAAACTTCTTTCTTTCAATGTCGCGGACATACTTTACCTCATGACGTGAGGTCTTTTCTTTAAAGCTCTTCTGTCTCAAATGCTTTGTCATGTTGCAATGATCGCTGTCGCCATCAAAGATGAGGATTCTATCATGGCGAGATTCTCGCTTTCCGTTTCTTCATTATGTTACCGCACTTATAAACTCCATTATCCGCCGCAATATTCTTCCTGTATTGCTCTTTAACTACTTGTTGTGACATAATATCCCTTGTCGAGACAAAGATTATGCCTTCTGTTCTTCATTATGTTGCACCATAAACTTATTTGTCGCAGTATTCTTCCTGTATTACTCTTTAACTTCTTGTTGTGATAGAATATCCCTTGTCACGACAGAATTTGTCTTCTTCCTATTTAATTTGTCGCAATAGAAGCTTCTTTGTCACAACAATTTCTTCCTTGTGTTGACATCCTGTTGAAAACTTTGTCGCAACATTTACTTTCTTTGTCTCAGCTGACTTGTTATATTCTTCCCATTTTCTATCGCGACACGCTGTCTTTTGTCGCGACAGAGCTTATTTGTCAATATTCAGACTTTTATGTTGTGAAAAGTAAATATTGTCGTGACAGAGTTCCCTTGCCATTTGCTTGGAAGTTTGTTGCGATATCTAAAATTCACACGACGTAGATCGCAAAGAATTGCCTTTTTTCTTCTTTCCTGCTGGAATTTTTTCCTTTTTGAATTAAAACTTGCAAAACACAAAGTTGGTCAATATTCCATAATTTGGCATTAAAATAGATCTGAAGATACTAAAAATAAGCCATAAAAATGGATTAAAAATAGATAAGTTTAAGACTCATCAGTCCTCACCGACTCCCTCACACATGCATATGCAAAATGTGAAAACTGGTCGTTGGTGTTTCACCCAATGACCCTTCATCCAAAACAGTGGCTTTTGCTGGCAAATCAAATCCTCTGGACAACCTCCGATAATCGCTTCATTCAAAGACTCCTTGACGCCCCGACCATGGATAGCCCCGACCTGACAATATCGAATCTTAGACACCATCTCCTGACACCTCCGACCTTGGACGTACCTCCGCTAACAGCTTTATTTTAAAGCTATGTACGCCTCTCGTAGCGACCCTAAGCCCGACTGCACCGGCTGGCGTGATCCTAACCGAACCCTCTGGACGCCTGGTCGAAGCCTTTATCCAATACATTTCATTAGTATAAGTGTTTTTAATCTCAATTCTTTGCGAAAGCGATTTTAATTTAGGGCAAGCCCATAAACATTTACAAATTCAATGCAAATCCTTTACAAAATATGCATTTAACCAAAAATGGCATTTTATGCCGTTTACAACATAATATCCAAAATCGTAATTAGATATAAGTACAAAAATAATTTCGGAGTTAAACTCCTTTTGTTTACAAAACAACATCATGCTTAAAAAAATAGAGGATGGTGACGAGTATACTGTGGGCTTTCAGGAATGACTTCACCTTCGACTCCAGTCCACTAGCAATCACTAGCTATCACTCTGGCACTGCCAGACAGTAATAATACGCTAAGCATTTTCATGCTTAGTGGTCTTATGCTTCTCACCATTTTCGGGCCAATACGAATCATGCATTTATCGAAATAATGCTTTATACAATGTCTATGTGTAATAAAAGATACTTATGGCCAAATACACTTCAAAATCATTTTTTCGCTGCTTATGATTTCACATATGGCTATGAGTCAACATTCACGACATATTCGCTTGGTGAATCCCCGCCCCGTTTATCATTCAAGAGCAATGTGATTTTACATTCCACACCCCAAATATGACTATAGAAGTCAACATTAACGACAAATTCAGTTAGTGAATCCTGCCCTGTTTGTCACATTGAACAAATACGGTTACCTTCATGACGAATTCAGTTGGTGAATCCTGTCATGTCGATCATTCAATAATACATTTCAAATCAATTTACTCATGTGCAATAAATTCCCCTATAGTTCAAATACACGCTCACATGCAGATATTTGACAAACATTTTGAATATCACATTTTTAAATCCATATGCACTTTCGTAATATCATTTCAAGGTATGCTCATTTCATGTATTCATTTCATATTTAGTTGGTATACTACCAAAACACTTGAAATAAGAATAGAGGGGCAATGAATGCACCAATTTATTCATCCTTGTTCTTTAGATTCCAAATTCCGGTCGCTTGTCGCCTTCAATTCCTTACCTAGCTACCCGAGCCTACTCTAGTGGTTAAACAAATAATCGTGCTAAACGGATATCGTAGAGGCGGAGAGGTACGGTACATTTTTTGCTTAGTTTCATTCCTATTTGAACCCCCATTAATCATTTCTTAGGGTCCCTAAACAATCGGTGTACGAATACAGGACTTAACGGTGCAAAAATATGCAAAATTAAGGTTGCTGGAAGCAGTGGTACCGGTACCACTATGACTGGTACTGGTACTAGGCCCTCACTGCCAATGGGTACCGGTACCACTTTGAGTGGTACCAGTACCACTAGCCCTCTGCACCATGGGAAGCGGTACCACTTTTTGGTACCGGTACCAATACGCAATTTTTGCCCATAAAATGTCAGTTTTGCCATTTTTCACCCATTTTTCTTCACTAAACTTCCTCAATTCGTCCCATATCAAAAATCCACCATGGAATCCACCCAAATCAACTCCAAAAGTGGTTTAAAATCAATGAAACCCTTTTTTTCTTAAGTTAGGGCTTTTCCCCAAAATCAAAATCACAAAAGATGAAGTTAGGGTTTGAGTTCTTACCTTGAATCTCTTCAAATCTCCTCTTCCATGTTGCTTGGTCTCCTAGAAGCAAAGAATGGAAACAATCCCACCAAAATCACTCCTCTAGCAACCCCAGCTTTCTCCCTTTTCTCCTCTTCTCTCCCCAAAAACGTGATTTGCTCTTAAATGAGCCCTTAGACCACTTCTGGGTCTTTAACTTTTAAGTGTGCAACTTGGTCTTAAGTTATTTATTCTTCATAAGGCCTTGTTTGGCTGCAAAAATGCATTATTGGGTTAAGTTCTCCCAATTCACTATATAGCCCTATAAATTCTAATTGCACTTAAATTTTCAAAAAGATTCTCACTTAGACCTACAACCTTACATTTGTATATGACTTTAGGTCCTTATTTTACAATTCTTCCACTTTGCCTTTACACTTGGGTTAATTTCCGGGTTCAATCAATTCTCATTTAGCATATAATATTTGTTTTTGGCTCTTAGCCATATAATCATTTAACAATTCCCGAAAAATACCCAAGATAGCTCAATTTATACCCGAAATGAGAGTAATAATTTTTTATTATAAAATTTAGGGTATTTTGGGCGTTACACTCAAGCAATGTACCTTTATTCATAAGCTGCGGACGCCTCCTGAGAACCGCTTTATTTTTCAAAAGCACCGGATGCCCAATAACCTCAAAACTATGCGACTCATTTTGGACATCGTCCCATGTTACCGAGCCCACCATCAACACCAAACACAATGTCGATCTTTACCATGCACTCACACCCATGTCATGAGACGTACTAGTGCATAATGCAATGCAATCATGCCATTGCCTATTCATACCATGCTACATATACAATGAGTACTATATGTGCATGCCTACTCATACATAATTATCCATGCATCATTTGGACATTTATATCGACAAGAATACAAATTCCAAATAGATCATACAATACATGTCAAAATATCAATACACGCATACGTTGGCATCACAAGTCACTACCACTTGGGTAACGACATCCATCAACCCTGTCGACCAGACAAGACATGTCCAATAACTAGTCACAAGAAGTCGTAATGGCCTTATCTGCATACACATCACAAGCCAAACCATTAGAACACACAATTTCAACCAAGTATATCTCTCAACTAAGAATGATATCCTAAAAATTCAGGCAAAATCCGACACAATCATTAAATGCCTTAAGTCAGAGCACCTTAAAATGGACTATAACTTGAGCTATAGAGGTCCTATTTGGGTGATTCAAAATCCTAAAATCAAGTTCTCCGATAGAGCTACAAGTTCCTTGAAGGATGATATCTAAATTCTCACTTTTTCACAACCGAAAATCAGTCCCAAACCTGGCAAGAGGTTCGCCAAACAAGGGGGCCACAGAGCAAATCCTTGAAACGGACCATAACTTAAGTTCTAGAAGTTTGATTTGGGTGATTCAAAAATCCTAACATCAAGTTCTCAAATAGGGCTACAATTTCCTTGAAGGTTATTAGTCCAAATTCTCCTTTTTATAATTGAAAATCAGCCCAAAAACTGGACATCATATAGGGTAAAAAAGGGCACTATTCCCATAACCCATTAATTTGCCAAACATCCCCTTAGGGCAAAAAGGGCCAAACAGCCCCGTAGGGCATTAAAACTCAACCAAATAGCCTTTAGAATGGAAAATAAACCAAAGTAGGAAAAATCCCTACCTCTTGGAGCGTAGAAGAAAATCTAGGAAGTCCCGTGGACACTTTCTAAACCCAAAACCTTTGATTTCCTGAACTTCTCATTTGAATCTTCGGCGAAATCCAGTGATTTCGGTACCCACGCGTAGCTCTCGTCGAGTAAATGAACTGCTTCTTGACTCGACGACTCGATGGATGGAACCCTATGGATCGAAGAGAGAAGCACAGTTTCCTTTTCATCTCTCTTTCTCTCACGCCTCTGCCTTCTGCTTCTTTAGTCTACTTTTCCTTTCCTTTCTTTTATTTTCCTTTCAACTTAACTTAATTGTTGTTTTCATATGTGGCCCTCATGGCACCACGTGTCCAATCCTGTCCCGGTTCATTTTATGTCCCAAAACCATTGTTTCTTTCGCTCAATCTATTTTAATTAAACTTGGCCCAAGCCATTTCCTGACTTTCGAGATTTTCATAAAAATCTCGTCCCTTGAGTCACTAACTCCACCACCCAGAAAATTCGTAAGAATTCAGATTGAGTCAGAATTCGATGAAACTTTTCCGGGTCACTAGATTTCACGAGGCGAGTCCAACGGCGAAATTCGTTTCGTCATCTAAGATCTAGAGAATTTTCCAGGCTTCCCTGAGCCATTTTGGCAATTTTATTATTTTGCCATTTTCTGAAAAATTAGATTTTTTTTTTCTCTGCAACATGTTCTTTTTAAAACAGGTATTTGTTATGGATTTTAATTTTGAACTTGTTCAAGAGCAAGGTAGTATAGTCCTAGATTCCTCCATATACTATATATTTCACAAATTAGGGCACCATTTCCTTTTCAGGACAATGGGTCTAATTAGTTACTTTTAACATTTGACCCTCTTTAAGATCTGGTTGTTTTTCTTTTCAATACTTCACAACCATTTCTTAGAACTGAAGCCTGTTTGCACCCATAGATGGGAAAACACAAGCCTCCTTCAATCTAATTGATACCACAATCTGCAAGTTGAACAGAGTTCTCCATTTCCTGATTAGAATCTTAGCTAACACGGGATCGGGATTGTTCTGTCTAACTGAGACGACACCTCTAAACATTAAACTGATACATCATCCAACTAATCCTCACACCATGAGTAAATTAGTGATCTATCAGAGTAATCATTCAGAGTTCATTAGTTCCATAATATTAGTCTAACATACCCCTAAGTAACTGCTTCATACTCTCAGGAATCTCCATTTCTATGTCACTTAGAGGGCCTCCTGGAAATCAGAGCATGATACAATCCTTTTTGTGGGTACAAGCTACTAATATTAAGAACATTTAATTACATGAACAATATCGATTAAATCAATTCAGTTTTCAAAACTCAATACAATCGTTTAAATACTGCAAATCATGACCAGAATACCTAGCCCTTTCCCAGCAAGAGCTTAGCCTTCCATAACTGGATTACAACTATCAATGACTAGCTGATTAGGAAAATTCACTAAAACTGCAATCGAACTAAAGAGAAAGAGAATTCCATAAAATTTTCCAAAAAACCTTGAAGTTCAGACATAAATGGAACTAAAAATTCATTGAACTCAGCTCAAGATTACAACTTAGATCCCTTATTCTAGTTCCAAGGAAAGAGAAAAGAAATTACAAGAAGAAAAAAAAATGAAAATCTAGCTGCTACTATAGTTACTCCTAATGGCGGCTCCTCATTTTCCTAGCCGTTTTCTCTCTATCTACTCTACTGTTCTACTCACTTCTCTATTTTTAGCTCTAGGGATTGTTATTTATAGCCTCAATAAATGATGTCGGGCCTAAAATCAAGGTTGATGATGTGGGTTTTAGTGTAGGCCAATTTACTGTTTTTTATCGCGACATTATTATTCTATGTCGCGACATAGCAATCTCTGTCACGACATAAATTTCCAATGTCGTGACACAGCAGCGTATTCTCTTGTCGTAGGCTCTATCGTGGCAGTGTTGTGCCTTTTGTCGCGGCTTGTGTCACAACATAGCAGCCTCTTGTCAAGTCTGTCATGACAAATAAAATAAATGTCGCGACATATGTTCTACCTTTTACCTTGATTTATGTCGCGACATAGTTTTCTATTCCTTTGAAATGTTTGTTGCAACATAAAAATCCTTGTTGTGACAAACATTTCATAACTTGACTGCCATCTCTGTCGCGACAAAGTTTCTTCTGTCGCGACACAATTTCTTCTTTCTGCACTTTTTATGCGCGACAAACAATTTCTATGTCGCGACATAGTTTCTCAGTTCAGATTTGATCTTTGTCGCGACAAAGATGTTCTATGTCAAGACATAGTTTTGTGCCCTTAGCTTGATCTTTGTCGCGACAGAGATCTTAGCCTTTAGCTTTCTCTTTCTCGCGACAGAAAATTATTTTGTCGCGATAGAGTTCTAAGCCTTTAGCTTTCTTATTGTCACGACATAAAATTATTGTCACGACATAATTCTTTTGTTGTTGCCTTTGCCTTTGTTGCAACAATACAGAAGTATGTCGTGACATAGTTTTAATGTTCTTCAGTAGTTCTTCCAAGTGATTGTCGCGACATATTTTTCAATTGTTTTGCTCTAATTGTGTCGCGATAGACTTCGAAAATGTCGCGACATTCTGCAGTTATCTTTCAGGGGCTCTTCTAAGCTTTATGATGTGACATTATTTAACTTTGTAGCGACATTCTTTCTGTCACTTTGCCCCATGAGTATTGTCCCGACATTGTTGCGACAATCTGCACTGCCTGACTTAGCCAGTTCTACTGCTACTCTCCTTTTTGGCCTTATTTGTTGTTTTCTCTTGCTTTTCAGCTTCTTTTCTCTAAATTCATGCAAAACATAAATTTGGGTGTAAATTATATAATTATGCATTAAATCTAATTTTTAAGCCTAAAATATTCATGAAAAATGGACTTAAAATTAGATGAGTTTTAGACTCATCAAGTACCTCGAAGGGCCCAATATACATCGGCGATAGCTTTCCCCGCTTGCCGAACCTGACCACTCCTCTCTTAGGCATCACCTTCAAGAAGAAATGATCACCCACCTCAAACTCTAGAGGCTGCCTTCATCTTTCATTGTAGCTCTTCTGTCGGCTCTGAGCCGTGAGAAGATCGCCAGATCAACCACCTCTCGGGAGGTGGTGTCTCTAACTAACTCCTGACCGTGGTGGTTCTCCACCTTGTCCAACAAACCGATATCGATGGCCTCCCATACACTGCCTCATAAGGTGCCATCTGTATGCTCGCCTGATAACTATTGTTGTAGGTGAATTCCACCAAGGGTAAATGCTCTTCCCAGCTACCCTTGAGATCCAAGACGCATGCCCGTAGCATGTCCTCTAACGTCTAGATGGTCCTCTCTAACTGGCTGTCCGTCTGATGATGAAAAGTTATGCTCATCATCAACCGTGTCCCCATGGCTCGTTGGAAACTCTCCTAAAAATGATCCTTAAATCAGGGATCCCAATCTGATACTATGGATACTGGCACTCCATGTAACCGGACTATCTCCCGTATATACAACCCATATAATTCCTCCAGTGTGAAGGTCATCCGCACAGCCAAAAAGTGTGCCAACTTAGTGAGCCTGTCCACTATCACCCATACCGCTTCATGCGCTCGCGATGTCCATGGCAAGTGAGTCACTAAATCCATCGTGATGTGCTCCCACTTCCACTCAACTACCTCCAATGGTTGGAGTAATCCTGCTAGCCTCTGGTGCTCAGCCTTTACCTGCTGACACGTGAGACATCGTCGAACGAAATCTCCAACGTGTTTCTTCATCCCACTCCAGTAATACTGGCGACATAGATCATGATACATCTTTATGCCACTTGGATGCACAGTAAAACGAGAGCAATGGAACTCCCTAAGGATCTCCTCTCTCAGATCTTTTGACTGGGGAACCACAACCCCTCCCCTATACCGAAGACTACCATCTGAGTGCATGGTCTAGCCTTCATCACCTGTACCTGATCGTACCCAGTCCCTAATGGACAGTGTCTCTGTGTCCTATCCCTGTAACTTGATCACTTTTCCTAGTAGGGAAGGCGTAGCCACTAAAATCCCCAACGTACCTTTAGCTTAATCACTATACTGTAGTCCGAATTGTCCTATAGTCTCAAGCATCTGCCATTCCCGGGATGTTATACTAGCCAACACTCCCTGTGACTTCCTGTTGAGTGCATCAGCTACCACGTTTGCCTTACCGGGATCATAATGCAAAGTGAAGTCATAATCCTCCAGATATTTCATCCACCTGCGTTGCCTCATGTTGAGGTCCCGTTATGTAAAAATGTACTTCAGACTTTTGTGGTCTGAAAATACCTCGAACTGCTCACCGTATAAATAGTGGCGCCAAGCCTTTAAGGTAAAGACAATGGGCGCCAACTCCATGTCATGTGTAGGGTAACTCTTCTCGTGGTTCTTTAAATACCGAGAACCATAAGCCACCACCCTCCTGGACTGCATCCAAACACATCCCAGTCCATCCTTAGAGGCATCACAATACACTATGTACCGTCTCTCCGGGACTACGAATAGAGCCGGCAGCCTCCCTTCTTTAATTCCCTAATGCCCTCTCATACGAGTCATTCCACTCAAACTTGACCTCCTTCCGGGTTAACTACGTCATAGGCGCATATAACAAGGAGAAGTCCTCAATGAACCTCTTGTAATACCCTGCCAATCCCAAGAAACTGCATATCTCAAAATCACTTAGTGGCTTTCCTAACTCATAACCCGCCTCAACCTTCTGTCCACACGAATACGCCTCCGAACTCGATACCACGTGCCCTAAGAATTCACCGCAATGTACCATACTTAAGCAATTTGGCATACAACTGATGCTCTCTCAAGGTCTAGAGAATGAACCTCAAGTGACCCTTGTGATCCCTCCTCGACTTCAGTAGATCAAGATGTCATCCAGAAACCATAACCAACCGACTAGGTAGGTCGAACACCTTATGCATAAGATCCATGAATGTCACGAGCATCGCCAATCCGAATCCAGACATCGTGGAACTCGAAATGCACATATCGCGTTCTAAACGTTGTCTTAGGGATATCCACCTCCTTAACTCTCAACTCGATAGCCCATGGCAGATTCATCTGGAGTGCACTCCATGCCCCTCTCAACCGATCAAAACAAATCATCAATCGGGAAAAGGGCACCTATTCTGATAGTAGCCCTATTCAACTACCTGCACCCTATACATAGTCGAAGACTCTTGTCCTCTTCTTAAAGAAATTGAACCGGCGCCCCAAGGTGAAGTGCCTGGTCTAATGAAACCACTGCCTAATAATTCCTCGCAATCGGGACTCAGCTCCTGATCCGCAGCGCCATTCTACGTGAGTCATAGAAAGAAGTACGCACGTGAGTGTAACTCAATAACGAAGTCTACATCCCTATACGGAGGTATTACCGATAGTTCATCCGGAAAAACATCCTCGTACTCACAAATCATCCGAGGTAGATCCAAATCCTGTCTCACCTCGTCTTCCAAGGTAGATCCAAACTCCGACATGTCCATGACCCTCAGGTTCACAGTGAGTAGAATCCTTGAGATCTCTAGCTCACAATCCCGACATATCTGATTAACACTCACCCTAGTTCCTAAAGGAGAATTCACATACAACGGCTTTTCCAAGGTTTAAACCTTTAAGCCCAAATCTTTCACACATGATGCAATAATGAATGAATGAGATGCACTAGAATCAAACAATACTCTTTCCCATAAGTGAAAGAGTAGAAATGTACCTTGAATACCATCGACTGCTCACCGAGGTGCGATGGAGCAAACACTGAACCCTAAGTCTCACTATGAGCCCCGTCTCAACTCGACCAAATCCTAGCCCATGTGGCCCGCTGCGAATAGTAAGTGCTTAGGCAAAGACTCCCCGCACCGGTACTATCTTCCCTGGCCTATGATGGGGTAGGGAGGAACAAACTGCATATGTGCATGCCCCATCGACATTGGGATCAGGTGTCCCATAATCCTCTTGGGATCCCCCGCCTAAGGGCATTAACGTCTCAAGTGTCCAGGCTGGTGGCACTAGAAACACACTCTCTGCCCTAGATGGCTAGGAGCCCTGAAGTGCCTCCCATCTTGGGATGATTGATCTTGGCCTTGGCCCTAATAGCCACGGCCCTGTCTTTGAAACCCTCGTGGAGTAAAAGTCCTTTACTTCTTTCCTGAGCTAGAAGAAGAGAGTTGACTCTCCTTCCTCTTAACACTAGCACCCATCCTCGATGCTCCTGCGCCATCCACTCTCCTATGGCCATAGCCGGCCTGACCGCCGAGTCTATATCTCAGAGAATGAGTCCCATTAATTTTACTCGGATGGATAATTTCCAAACCATCCTCAAATTTCTTACCTGTCTCCGTCTGCGCCACATAATCATCATCCCGTAAACGTGCTAATCTCGTTGAACTTAGCCACGTATTCACCATCATCGCTCCTTTGCTCTCAACTTAGAACTCCCTTAGCTTTTTGCATGTCATGCGCATGCTCGGAAATATTTTCCCGCTTAGCCTACGTGTCTCCATGCACTGCCCCAAGTTCCTCGAGGCTTTGACCCAATCCCACCATACTTGGGATTCACCTCTAGCTGGAATGCACCTAGCCTTATTCTCGTGGCATCGGAGATGATCTCCATAAATTTTCTAAAATTTTGCCAACTTGCCGTGAACCAATGATCGGTCACGATTCCTCATTCCTTGAATGTCGAGGATGATGTGCCTTAAACCTCTGAAGATTACTCGGTCCTCCCTACCCACATTTGCAATAGCCTGTAATGGTAGCCACAACGCCACTACAAGAATGGTAAAGTGTCATAAGACTAATAGCCTCCATGAAGGCTTGTTGATTAAAGGCTGGTGGTGGTTGGTTGTTGCCCGTCCACCGCCTCTACATCCTCTTCCTCGACTTGCCATCTACACATGTCAAATAGCAAATTGAGATTCCTTTTTTTGTCTAACTAGTAGTGCAAGTGCCAACTACTAATAGACCTCAACATCCCGAACTATACCGTTCTTTCTTGTCCGAACCCCTAAGGTTACGTTTTCTAACCCTCGTGTTCCTCTTTTTTCTATATACAATTCATCATTTATTTATTTCACACAACATACAACACCAAATCATGTAGCACATTTAGGCACAAAACATGAAATGCACACAATGAATGCAATGGTCTAAACCCATGCCCATCAATCCCAAGGTATTGCATACCTATGTTCTGATGTACAAACTGTAACACCAAAACTAAATGAATCTAATGACCTAGACCCATATCCACCAAGCCCTAGGTAGCCGTATACCTAGGCTCTGATACCAATCTATGACGCCCCAATTTCCGTGGGTCCTACGATTGTGTCAATCCTATGAATTTCTACCCAGTCATTACGTTCCAAGTCTCGTACCGAATCAATACCACTACTCGGGACACCAAGTTATTTGGCACCACCTCGATGCGTCCCCTCACCGGGACCTATTCATTCATATTTAAATTGAAAATATGAGAATAAAGCACTCAAATATAGTCCGTAAGAGTTCGATCACAGCCCTCTTATCATAATTACATACCCGACTATATTGATAATAGTCCAAAAGGATTTAATTACAATTCTTTTATACAAAAACATATGCTAGAACAATTTTGTCCCAAACACTTTTACAAAAGTTTCATCAAGGTCACATGTCGGCCCTCTTCACAATCACAGCCTCATCTAAGCGTCGTCCACTGGTGTTGACCCTGTACCTGTAAGGGTTGTCCCATAAAGGGTAACCCACACCCAGTAGAGAATACCTTCTACAAGGGCTACTCCCTACCTAAATGCACATGCAATGTTCACTCAACATTTTCACCTTCACATTCCAACAAGAACATGCCAATTCTATATGAAATCCTACATGCCATGCCATGAAATGAGATGCATCTCATCATGTACCATGCGCCCGAGTCCTCACTGACTCCCTCACACAACGCCTATGCCCATGTGTGAAAAACAGTCATTCTAGATGACATCCAATGATCATTCTTTTCAAAACAAATTTCACTTGTTATAAACCAAAATCTTTTTTTATGATACATCACAATGATCATTTTATATTCAAAATCCATGCGCCTTTATGTTGGTAGCGGATTTTTGGTGTCGCAGCATGGGCTCCGCAAACTCACACACTTTTACGGCCTTTCATCGCTGGGGACTATGTCTAACAATAATTAGCGGGTCTTTCACCCGAGGAGGGATCTATCCCTTCTTGCTGATACTCGGCACATATTTTCTTTACCATTTTAATCAACCATATGACTATATTGGACATTGTCCCATTTAACCGAGCCCATCCAATCAAACACCAAACGCAGTGTTGATATACCAATCATGCACTCACACCTATTTAATGTGATGTCCCCGTGCATATGCAATGCAAGATGCCATTGCATGTTCTATCATGTCACATGCACAATGAATGCTACATGGACAATTCTACTCATGCATATCACCAATGCATCATGGACAATTATATCTATATGCATATAATTTCCATACATCATTTCGTTCATGTCAATATATCATGCAAGCATATATCAACATTCACATTCAACATACCATTCTATGATCAAGCAATGACACAAATACAAGCAAGCCATGTAATGGCCAATGCACGTAACAATTCATCACATGTCGATACGTTGGAACACTCATATTGACACCCAAATAGGTCACTACATTATCATAAAGGGCACACTAACAATCGCCATGTCACAAGCACACACCAATTCACTACGTCAATAAGTTAGAGCATACACATTAACATCCAAACATGTCACTCTTAGCCAAGCAATGACACACTCAAACAAGTCACACAATGGCTCTCGAAGCAAGCCACAATCAATCACAAATCGAGCCACGAGATAGACCTGAAACAGGCCACAAAACTAGCCTCGGACAATCCCAGGCTCGCCTAGGCATAGCCTGCCTTCGCCTAGGTGAGCAACGCCTTGCCTAGGCGGACCAGAAAGTCTACATTCCATGTTCCCGGGTCCGCCTAGGCGAGCATTTCCACGCCTAGGCGAGCCTTCCCTTTGCCTAAGTGTTGCAGCAATCTTCAGTGGGAAGATTTATTTGCCTAGGCAAACTGAGGTTTGCCTAGGCAAAGAAACACCGTCCAGAACATGAAAATGCAGTTTTTCTTCGCCAAACAGGCCCTTAAACAAAAAACCCTATTTTCCCGAACTAAAAGTAGAAAGTAAGCTGCTGTAGAAGAATCCCTTACCTCAAAGGTGATACGGGTAGGAAGCCTAACTCGACAACTTTGATTTCCCGAAATCTCCTCGGGACTCCTGACGAAATCCTCTTTTAGGTACCCACGCGTACCTCTCGTCTATGCAATGAACTTTTGTTCTTAGCCCTACAAAAACCAATCCACGGAACTCCATAGATCTTGGAAGGAAGCTTGGCTCTCCTTTTTCCCTCTTCTCCTCTCTCACTCACGTGAACCAGCAGGAAAATGGACTCTTTTTGCCCTAATTCCTCTTTTGTCCCAACTTTGTTTAAGTTAGATGTGTAGCCCATGTCATGCCACGTGTCCACTGTCGTTCGGGTCCGGTTCTAGCCCGAAGCCATTTATTCTGTCTCAGTTCAAGTTCAAATTATATCTCATGAACTTAATTCAAGTCATCTCTCAACTTCTGAGATTTTCGTAAACAATCTCCTACCCGGAAGTCATTGGACCCATTACCTCGAAAAATGTGAAAATCTGATTGTCTCATAAGTCGACCAAATTCGTCTGGGTAACTAGATTTTGTGAGAAAAATCCAACGGTAAGTTCCATTTCGTCATCCAAGATCTAGAAAATTTCCAGGTTTTCAACCTGTACTATTATGACAATTTATCGTTTTGCCCTTTTTCAGAAAAAATCGTTTTTTCTCGGGTTTTACAGGCATGACTCGATGCATGGTCCTATCTGGCATTTTTGAGGTTAGATTTGCACTTCACTGTGTGATCGATGAGCATACTCTAGAGTATTAGTAGTTTTGAGGGACATTTCACTTATTCCTGTCACCTTCGCATACTAGGGGCATACCCCATCCACTGATGTTGTCAGATATTAGTAGGTTTCACTACCATCACATTGCATTATTGACCTTTTTGAGTTGCATATTGGGGCATATCCCAAGTCACTTTTCTATTTTCTCGCTTTTTTCCTTTTTAGGCCTTAAGTCTTATCGAGTCCTAAGCTCTTAACCCTAAGCTGTTTTATTTCCTTTTCGAGCCTAGAGCTCGTTTTTCTCGTTTTTTTTTTTCCTTTTAAGGCCCAAAGCCTTGTCGAGCCCTAGGCTGTTTTATTTCCTTTTCGAACCCATAGCTCGCTTTTTCCTTTTTTTAGGCCTTGAGCCTTGTTGAGCCCTAGGTTATTTTATTTCCTTTTATAGCTCACAGCTCACTTTTCTCGCTTAGGCCCTAAGCCTTGTCGAGCCCTGAGGTCTCAACCCTAAGCTGTTTTATTTCTTTTTCGAGCCCGGAGCTCACTTTTTCCCTTTTTTAAGCCCTGAGCCTTGTTGAGCCATGATCTCCCAACCTTGAGCTGTCTTATTTCATTTTCAAGCCCGAAGCTCGCTTTTTCCTTTTTAGGCCCTAAGCCTTATCAGGCCGAGAACTCTTAACCCTAAGATGTTTTATTTCCTTTTCGAGCCCAAAGCTCACTTTTTCCTTTTTTTTTACTCCCTGAGCCTTGTGGAACCCTGAGCTGTTTTATTTCCTTTTCGAGCCTAGAGCTTGCTTTTCTCACTTTTTCCTTTTTAGGCCCTAAGCCTTGTAGAGCTCTAAGCTCTCAGACCTAAACTGTTTTATTTCTTTTTCGAGCTTAGAGCTCATTTTTCCTTTTTTAGGACTTAAGCCTTGTTGAGCCTTAAACTCTCTGCCCTAAGCTGTTTAATTTCCATTTCAAGCCAGAAGCTCGCTTTTCTCACTTTTTCCTTTTTAGGCTGAGCCTTGTCGAGCCCCGAGCTCTCAACCTTGAGCTGTTTTATTTCGAGCCCGGCTTCGCTTCTTGTTTTTTTTTCCTTTAGGCCCTAAGTCTTGTCGAGCCCCGAGCCTCACCTAAGTCAAGCGATTCCTTTCGAGCCCTGAGCTCGCTTTTCCTTTTTAGGCCTCGAGCCTCATACCCGAGCTTTCAAATTTTAAGTTTTTTATTTATTTATTTTTCAAGCTCGGAGCTCACTTTTCTCGCTTTTTCCTTTTTTAGGCTCTGAGCCTTATCAAGCCCTAAGCTATTTTATTTCTGAGCTCGGTCGGTTTTCGTTTTTTCTTTAGGCCTCAACTCATGAACCCCCGAGCCTCAACCCCGGCTGTTTTATTTCCTTTCGAAGTTCGAGCCTCTTTCTCGCTTTTTTCCTTAGCCTAAGCCTGTCATCCCGAGCTCAACCCCGAGCCATTTTATTTCCATTTTCGAGCCCTGAGCTCGCTTTTTCGCTTTTTAGGCCTTGAACCTTGTCAGCCCGAGCTTCACCTCGAAATGCCGTATTTCTTTCGAGCCTGCAGTCACTTTTCTTCTTTTTTTTTTTCTTTTTAAGCCTCGAGCCTTGTCAAACCCTATGCTATTTTTATTCCTTTTCGAGCATGGAGCTCCTTTTTCTCTTTTTTTTTTTTCTTTTTATGACCTAAGCCTTGTCGAGCCCTGAGCTGTTTTATTCCCTTTTCGAGCACAGAGCTCGCTTTTCTTGCTTATTTATTTTCCTCTTATGGGCTTTAGGCCTCGTTGAGACATGAGCTGCTTTCTTTCCTTTTGAGCTTGGAGGTCATTTTTTTTCCTTTGTTCCCTCTCTTACTCTTTGATCCATGCCGAACCTTGATTGCATTGGCCTTTTTCATCCATGTTAGTATGGCCATTTGGAGCACCTTATCAGTTCCCCCTTGGAGTGTGCTTGCCTAAGTTTTGTGTAGTTATCTTGTCTTAGTCTTTAGTGCCTTTGTGTGGTGATCTCCCTTTACACATATTCATTTATTTATCTTTGGTAGTCCAACTATCACTTGACTTCGACATCGATTCTCTGACATCCTTTGGAAGCCATTTAGGGGTGTTTTGGACTTGCTTTGTGATTTTAGTGGCTTAGACCTTTTTCTTTTATTGCTTGATTTTGGAGTTTTTAGAGCCTCTTATAGGTTGCTTCGGTTCGAGCGAGGTCGTGTCCTTTTTGGACACTTTTGGGGTCTCCTTTTTTCTTTGATAGAGTTCACCTCATTTCACTCACTTTTCCCACTTTCACTTTACTTCATTGTTCATGTTCGCTACACTCGTGAACTCTATCGAAGATGGGCATATTTGTAGACCCTAAATTTGGCTAGTCTTAGTTTTGTTTTATTTATTTTATTCTTATTATTTGATTTGATTTGACTTGACATGACTTGATTGTGGTTCTTTTCGTTTTTGGAGAAGGAATGTTTTTTTTTTTTTGCTTTTCTTTTTTTAAAAAGAGACGATGAGAGGCAAAAAGGGGGACATGATCAAGACAGAGGTTCAAAGAAGTAAGAGAGGAAGGGTTCTTTTTGTTTAAAGGAAACCTAGATAAGTATGGACTCCTTATTTAATATGTTTTGATAGGTTGAATTTCTTCTTAATTTCATGACATAAATCCATTGGTGGTTGTTCTTTTTTTACATTAATTGTTACTGGTTAATAGAATTTGTACTTGAGAGATTTCATAGAAAGTTTTTTTTAGATCATCCTTTTACTATGGCAGTTTTGATTTTGGTGTAGTGCTGCTTATCTTTTAGATTTTAGATTTTTTATGTAGTGCTGCTTATCTTTCAAATTTTAGTTTTTCATATTTTTATTTATGTACTACAATTTTTAGATTTTCAGACTTTTAAATATTCTTAGTTTTACTTTTCAGATTTTAGATTTTATTTTTATGTACTACAAATCCTTATTCGGACTTTAAATATTCTTAGTTTTACTTTTCAGATTTTGTAATTTTTTTATAAAATATACTCTACACCTTCAAACCTATAGGATAAAAATGAGTAAGTGTAACTTTATTAGTTTAATTTTTTGTAAAATGAGTTAGTTTGACTTTATTGATTTAATATTTATAAACTAGTTAGTTTAATTTTTCATTAGTACTAATCTTGTGAAATAAGTAAGTTATTTTTTCTTCTTATTTTTGTACAAATTTTATTTTATTAGTTTAACTTTTGTAAATTAGTTGGTTCAACTTTTATTAATTTAATTCTTGTAAAATTGGTTAGTTTAATTTTGTGACGCCCTAATCCCAGGGTGTCTCGTTGACAACCCGTCAACCTGCGGAATACCTGTGTCTCATATTATGAGACATATACATGAGTAAAAATGGCCACTTGGGCCCATACATCAATACTATAAAAATACATCAACTATATAACAATAGTTCAAGAGTTATTATATTATTTCACCAAACATATATTAAAATTAGAGTTTTAATACATGTTATACAATGAAAGTACTAAAGCCACAATCCGGCTTTCTTCTAAAACGCGGCCTTTAGTGAGCGTCCTCCCAGACACTCCCAGACCCGAAATAATGATCCTCGACAGGCGAGCACGCCCAATAGTGATAATTTCTACGGTTGGCCTCACCTAAGTGCACATGTAATGGCAACCAATCAGCACTCAAGCAAATACACGATCCTACTTCAATGTCTACGCCCAATCCCATGTCTCAGTCCTCACCGACTCCCTTACACATGCCTAAGCCAAATGCGAAGAAAA